>JAODKN010000127.1:6053091-6094647 GCA_026774425.1 Petrocephalus zakoni | reverse complement strand
GATAAAGTATTATAAAGTTACATGAGACGATTTTCCCATCCATCTTCCAATTGCTTTTCTTGGTCAGGGTTGTAGCGGTACTTAAGCCTTTCTGAGGAAATACTGTGCTGGGGAAACACCATGCCAGTTTGTGGCGAGAGACACACACACACACACGTCTGTATTCCTGTCATAGTGAAGACCATCCATTCATTTCTATGGGGAAAACCCTAATTCCATTCACAGCACCTTTAACCCCTAACCAGCCCTAACTATAAGTAATCCAACAAAATACAGGCCTCTTGGCATTTTTGCTTTCCTAATTGCATTCATAGATTTTTATAAAGTGAAGTCTGAAGTAGTGAGGACTGAAAAAATGACCTCACTGGTCACGTTTTTGAAGATTTGCTATACGTGTGGGGTCCTTTTCAATTCAGAGACACCGGTTAACTACCTGCATGTCTTTGGACTGTAAGTGGGCTGCAAACCCCCAACTCTGGGGCTGCGAAACAACAGTGCTGCCCACTGCACCAACGCGCCATCTCATCCATCCAACCCGCTTATCCGAACAGGGTCCGGAGCCTATCCCGGAAGCTATGGGCACGAGGCGGGAACAACCCATCCCATTAAGGCAATTTATCTATACTTCAAGATTCAGTATCTTATTTTTTTTTTTTTACATATAGGTAGTACAAGAGTGACTGAATTTCATGAAGTGTGTTCTATTATACTTTTTTTCCGTTTGTGATGTTCTCCTGATTAATATTCGAATGTCAGTTAACAGCATAGAAAAAAAGTCAAAAGGTCTTTTTGTAGGGATTCTTTCTTAACAAATTAGATTTTCTTTTATTTAAAATTTTGAATAATTGCAACAAAAATTATGATATACATAGCAGGCCAATGGTCGGAGAAGACGACTTCCTCAAAACCAGTGATACAAGATAAAAAATAATTCAGTTCAAGTTTCTACTTATCAGTGGGGATATATATAGTATATACAATTTACATACACAAAATGGATACATACACACCCATCCATTTTCTGTAACTGCTTATCCTATTCGCGGGGGGTATGGCGCCTATCCCAGAGGGTATGGGTGCAAGGCAGGGAACAGCCCAGGATGGGGCACCAAGCTATTGCAGGGCACACTCACACACACTATATATGCAGTATGTATATGCGTTCAATATATATACAGTACATATAGGCACTATATTTACACACAAAGTATATACCCATTCAGTATATATATGGATGTTTATTTATCCACACCACAAGTTCTTCCTCTTATGTTTACTTCATAGTATGACTTGATGTGCATTTTTTGCCACCGGCTTAGAAACATAAAACAGGCAGAATATCTGTTTCTGCTCAGTGCTGTAATATTTACCTTAATCGTCACTCTCCCGAGGTGACTGGGGCAGGTCTCATCACCGTAGGAAGAGTTCTCCCGGTGTGGGCGAGCTTGGCTGAGTAGACGAGTAAGTAGCATTGTTATCGTAGGGCTGCAACCCTCTCTTTCCTACTCTCCAGGTACTCTTAGGAACAAGCGTTTCCTAGCAAGAAATTTAGTTCATCTTCTAGGCCTGGGTATCGCCATCCCAGTTGGCCTAATGGCAATGAAGCAGTTGTGCCCATTTTCAAGATAATCTGCTGTAAACAGCTGGTAAAAATAACAAACCTATGCAAATCCACGGAAGCAACTTAATGTAAACAACTCTTATGCAACTCTTATGCACGCAGGGGCTGTTCCTGGTGGATATTTAAGGTATTCCCTCAAGCTTGCATCATCTAACTCTCACATCAGCTGAAAAACAGATCAGCCTCTCGTTTGTGCAGCACAGGCAGAGGTGAGATATCTTGTTTTTCCATAACCAAAAGAGAAACACAATGAGATATCAAGAGTATAAAAGAAACACCTGAGAATTACACAAAGGTCCTCAAAGGCTGTATATAAACTGATCCACATAAACCTCATAATATACATTAGTTGGCAGCCCTCCTTTACACATAATCCTCAAATAAATATGTAAAGTAATGATGATTAAAATAATGTTGATAGTTCTATTATAATAACATCATGAGAAAGATTCCTGAGGATGGGAACCACCTTAAAAACTGACGAACGAAACTAACGCCTAGGATATCGATCCAGCATTCTTACTAAAAGGTTTATGAAGATGTTTCACTCCATGAATGCAGACAGGCATTTAAGGATGGAATGTCACAGTCTGATTCAAACGTTTGATAAAGCACACTCTTCAAGTAATACTTTTACCTTGTATTGTTCAGTTTTATCTTTTAGAAAAAAACGAAAGACATACAGTTACTGTACCTTTACAATACAGTAAAACAGATGGAAATCTATCTATCCATCTGTTTATCTAATACAGGATCACCTAGGGCCTGGAGTCGATCCCAGTCAGCAATGGAGCAGAGGCACGGGAGCACCCTGGACATAATTTCAGTGTCAAAAAGTTTTGTCATGCAACTGCAAAAAATCCAAGATTGTATATTACAGCAACACTACATTAATTATATACTATATATTTATGTAGAACTTAAATGCATAACATATTCAGCTAGGTATTTATAGAGGAGTTTATGTACGTATATTAAAATGTTTCTCTGATCCACTTTTGCATGACCTTGCAAAACTGGTCATTTTCCAATTGGATACTTGATTGGTGACAGGAATTAATAACAGCCACACTACGCTCGTCCATAACTAACATTTACCTATATTAGACGGCTGTGTTTATTTACATGAATTACATGAAATACTTATTACAGTTGACTTCACATAGCTTGTGATCCAGCATTTCCATTGCAAAATAGCATTCTGAAAAAAAGCATCCTTTATACTTGATACAATTATTGTGTAATTTCCGTTTATTTATTCACATTTAATAAAACTGGCATCTCATGTTTATTAATATCCTAAATATTTATACGTCTCTATATTTATACATGATTATATATATATATACATACATATATATATGTGTGTGTGTGTGTGTGTGTGTATATATATATATATATATATATATATATATAACCTTATACACACATTCGGATGGAGGAAGCACTCTATACAAACATTTTTTCTTTTCTGAATAATTCTGCACATCTTTCCAACTGCGGATAACAACAATAACAGTGAGGAGAATACACGTTGCCGTCTTTTCACACGAAAGAAAATGATCAATGCCACTGAATTTTGACATGTCGCCAAATGACTTCCGTCCGGGTATTCGGGTACCTCGCGCTTACTGTACGCTTCCTTATCTCGCTCGCGGCTCGCGGACATATACGATACATAATTTAGCAGCTCGCATACAACAACAACAGCGCGGTCTCACCGGATCCCTCTGCATACCGCCAGCGATTCGCCGCCTTCCGAAGGCGGTGTCTGCCCGTCCCCTCTCGCTATAGGCTCCCGGAAAACAGCGCGCCGTGTGCAGAGGCGGCCTGGCAGCGGAGGGGAAGGAGGGGGGGGGGGAGACACCGAAGGTCCGTGTGCAAACCGCGTGTGGCGCAGCGAAGAGAGGAGGAACCGAAAACAAACAGCAGCGAGTCACGTAGCTAAGGTGAGCGCCATAAAGGACGAAAATAGGAGCGTATCACACGGTTAGCGAGGCCCGCGGTCAGTCGCACGTGTTCCGGGGACCTCCCGACTTACTGATCTGTTAAATAAAATAGCATCCGACGCGGAGGACTCTGGTGAATTTTGCTGGAAAGGTAAACAAGTCATTTTTTTTTTCTGACGGCGCACTCTGGCCTACTGCGTCAGTGTCCGCGCGGGAAAGTACCTCGGTTTAATTAACTGCACGCGCGATTAAAAAGCGAGTCTCGGGGAGGGACGTTCCGGGGCGCCGCGGGCGCGACCGTCAAGTGGCGTTTGCTTAGAAAGCGAGTGTCGCCGCGAGGGGGGCGTGAGGGGGGCGGGGGGGGACTGCGCGCCGTCGCGGGCTCGGGAGGCGCCGGGGCCTCAGAAAGGGGCTGCGAGCTGCGAGTGCCGAGGCCGCAGGCGTGGGTGGGCGGCGCGCGGCAGCCAGATCCGGCCGGGCGGCGGCGGCGGCGGGAGGCGCGCGGACGCCGCGCGCGGAGCCGAGCGGGAGCCGAGCGGGAGCCGAATGGGAGCCGAGCGCGGAGCGCGGCGTGAGAGGAGCTGTCACGGCCGGCGGCGGTGTGCTGCGGCCCGGCCCGGGGAGGGAGGGCGCGGCGAGGACAAAGAGCGCCCCGTCTAAAGCTTGACATTTACGGACACGGTCGCCAGGTCGCGGCGCAGCCCGGCGAGCCCCGTTTGTTGTGTTTCTGCTCGGCGGCGCCGTCGCTTCGTGCCCGATGGCGGCCGGGGACTGCCTACCGGGTAATATCTCCGACACACATCTCCAGTTAACCCGTAGCTCTCGCTCTCCGGACTGGGCAGTACAAGTTAAGCAGGGGGGAAACTTGTATTAATCATTGATTGCCTGCTGTGCTCCGCATGACAGTTCCTGCTACGCTCCTTTTAGGCAGATCGTGCCGTTGACACGTTAGTTTGGCCCCAGCCTCAGCTTGTCAGCGTCTGTTTACGTTTGTTTTTGCCGGAATTGTTAGAGCTGCGGCCGATCCGACGCGGCACCCGGCCATTTCTTTACAATAACAACAGTGAGTAGTATGTAACAGTACCCGCG
The DNA here is from genome assembly GCA_026774425.1 of Petrocephalus zakoni. NCBI lineage: Eukaryota > Metazoa > Chordata > Actinopteri > Osteoglossiformes > Mormyridae > Petrocephalus > Petrocephalus zakoni. The sequence goes on along the minus strand of JAODKN010000127.1, from coordinate 6,089,988 downwards.
TCAGCCAGGAGATGCGTAAGCGATACGCTCAGTGTACAAACTCTGTGTAGTATGCAGCCGACATCACGTGACGCTGCTGACGCGCTCGCCGCTTGTAGGGACTATGCCGGAATAAGCCTGCTACTGTTATGCAAAAGTGAAGTGCAATAAACACTGAGTTTCTAAGTGACTTTTCCAGCCCTTAATGGAGATTCCTCCAGTGTCCCCTCCTGCACAGAAATGCCCGACTGGTACCTATGTGTTACAAAGGCCCCTCTTTAAATGCCCTTAATTTCACCAAAAGTACTGAATTAATATAGCAAACTGCGAAAACCCGCCTAAAATTTTTGTGTTTTTTTCACCATTTTATTTGCCCGTAATGCATGTCCTAAAAGCATGTCATCTGGTGACACTGAGGTGACGTCTGTCATACGGGGCATATTACCCCCATCCTGCGATGACGCTCGTGCCCTCTCTGACCTTTCCCAGCGCCAGCTCAGATTAGTGGAAGATGAGTAGCAATGAGTGCTTCGGTTGCGGCCGTTCCGGTCACTGGATCAAGAACTGCCCCAACGCAGGACGCGGACGTGGCAAGGGCCGCGGGAGAGGGAAAGGTGAGGGGTCACGGCCGGGGGTTATGCTCCCCTAAACCCGGAGCATTCTCTGCGCACTCTGTAGCATGCATCACTCCCTGCTTTCTTCATTGGCCCCACGTTAGCAAAATTAACCCCCACACACCCTTTTTTTTCTCTCCCCAGACCTCTTTTGCTATCGCTGTGGAGAACCAGGCCATGTTGCCAGGGACTGTGAGCGGACTGAGGATGGTGAGGAGGCTCCTTATAGCTTTTCTCTGTGTCAGAAAATCGCACACGTGATTACATTTACGCAGAATAAGCAGTAACAGCCAGAGGCTTCTCTGATCGATTAAAATGGCTTTTCTTTGGTTCTGTTCCCAGGACTCCCTTCATGAAAGTATCATGAGTATAAGGCCTGTAATCATTTGTCACTGTAATGAATAAAACAGCGACTTATTACTGCGCTGTGCTTTTCTTCTCTGCATATGTCATAGGTTTCGGTTACCACTCTGAGGGAAACCGTTATAGTAGATTTCTGTTGTTGCTGATCTGCTGCAGTTTTGATAAACACAGTCATACACTTTACTGAAACTTTTTACAGGCTGAATTCTATGCAATTCTTACCTAGTAAGTATTGGGGTGCAGATGGCAAAGTTCTGGTTTTGTATTTTTGTAGCAATGGTGACATTCCACTTTCAGCGTTGGCAGATTACACTTATTGGTTTGATTTTTATCTATGAAATGATTTTTCTGTCCTGTTAGTCATTAATATTCTCTGCATATGCACAGCAGCAAGGTTCTAAGAAATCCTGTAAAATTGATTAAAAAAAACGAACTGTATACTCAGCAGATAGTCACCTTCAAAGACAATTCAGCACACCTGACAGGAATAAGATGCGCTTTATTGTTTTGACTGGCAAACGAATGTCCTGCAACATGTATAAAGCTATGCGGTGGCGAAGGAGAAGGACAGAGGTGGAGAGCAAAAAGCTATTCTGTTTAAGCATTATTATTATTTATTCATTTGACAGACGCTCTTACGCAGAGCGACTGAAAGGGCCAGCATGGAGTTTTATCTTAGGTACGTAAGTGCCGTCATAGTGTCATAAACTGAGTGTATCGAAGAGGAATACAAATTGTACTGGATAAAGGTTTTTTTTTGTTGCTTTTGTTAATGTCTATAAATGGTTACATGTGATTTGAAGAGCCTGCTTGAATTTGACAGGTGTCTTAAAGGGACGTGTATTCTGCCGTCTTCTCAAGATGGTGTGTTGACCCGTCACTCCTTACCCCTCCCAGCATGCTACAACTGCGGGCGGGGCGGCCACATCTCCCGCGACTGCAAGGAGCCCAAGAAGGAGAGGGAGCAGTGCTGTTACAACTGTGGCAAGGCGGGCCACATGGCGCGCGACTGCGACCACGCCAACGAGCAGAAGTGCTACTCCTGCGGCGGCTTCGGCCACATCCAGAAAGGCTGCGAAAAAGTCAAGTGCTATAGGTAATGCAGCTCCCCCATTGAGGGCGCCCCTTTAAGGCTGCCAGGGTGCCTGTGCTCTGCGGCACGCACCATGTACAAGCGAGTCCTACCACAAAGACTGGCGTCTCTCTCAAGCTGCATCTGACTCAAGCACTTTTCCCCTAATATTAAGAACAGCTTATTAATATCTGGCCATGACCTCAGTGCAGTTAAATAAGTTTTGGGGTAAATTTAGCCAGAAGTACGTTTGCAGCTACGTCCAAAGATATAGTGATACTGGGGGCGATTTTGGGATTTGACCCTCAGGATTGCGACTTTCAATCTGATTTTCAGGGGGGCAGAGACAAAAAATAGGGTAGCTGAAGCCGCCCCCAAACAGGGTGTAGAATATGGGTGACACTTTTGAGACTTTCAGTCTTCCATCCACATTTAGTCATTCCTACTTTGGATTCCCCCCCCCCCCCGACCCGATTGTTCAGCACGTCGAACGTGGATGGGGTATTTAGCGAGCTGCCCCTGTAAGCTGGCCGTGTCTCCCCTTGTGCTGCCTTTCTCCAGCCTAGCTCCTTGGCCGCCATTCAACAGAAACTGAGCTGTAGGTCCCTGGCGAGGATCGGGATAAGAAGTCAGAGCAGGCGTGTAGTTGGCTTTCTCTTCCTCATGGAAATGAAGTGATTTCTTACACACACCCCCCCCCCCCCCCCAACAGGTGCGGTGAGATCGGCCACGTCGCTGTACAGTGCAGCAAGGCGAGCGAAGTAAACTGCTATAACTGCGGCAAGTCAGGCCACCTGGCGAAAGAGTGCACCATCGAGGCCACAGCTTAAGGCGCTTCCCTCGTCGCCCCTCCTTTTTCTGATTGATGGTTGTATTATTTCTCTGAATCCTCTTCACTGGCCAAAGGTTGGCAGATAGAGGCTAGTCCCTGGCCAGTGAGCTCTTGACATGTAAAAGGAGGAAAGGGGTGGAGAAAAAAATCCACTTTCTGCATTTAATACAAAAAAATGTTTATGTTTAGTTTGGTAGAGGTGTTATGTATAATGCTTTGTTAAAGAACCCCCTTTCCTTGCCACTGGTGAACAGGGATGAATGAACAGGATGAAGAAATGGCCGGGTAGGGCCCCCCCCCCACTCCCCCCCCCGGGCCGGGGGACGCAAACCTCTGATGGGATGCGGGGGAGGGAGAGAATAACAAAATCATGGGAGTCTGAGGCTTTTGTAAGCGGTTTAATTTTTTTTTCATCGAACAAAAAATAACGTAATGGAGTTGGCCTGAGAATGTGAGACGGAAGGAGCGGTTAAAGAAATGTAAGATACGGACGTCCGTCTCCGTGCCTGTTGGCCGTGCGCATCTGTGGAGGTCAACAGAAAAGTCACCGTGATGACGATTAAAAAAAAAATTGATTTCGGGAGGTTTCCGAAAATGTAATCGAGAGGAAGAAAAAAAAATGCAAAAAAGAAAGGATGAGATTTCTTTTATAAAGACTCAAGCAGCTTGTTTTCTTCCGCGCAGGCGTAGCTCGCCTCAAACGCAGGTTTCGGCCTTAAATTTTTTTCCCGAAGTAGTTTAGGTCGCTCCGCCCAATGAGGAAACAAAAAAGGAAAAAAAAACTTCAAGAACAGTAGAGAGATGCAGAAAAAGCAGAATTTGAAGTTATTTGAGAAAGGAGAATGTTTTCACAGAAATCAAAAATGTTATTTTTGTACAATATATCACTTAGACTACTGTAAAAAAATATCATTTGCTTGTACTCAGTTTTTAAGTCGGATGGTAAATGCAACTAAAGTCCTAGAACATAGAAATGTAATTTTAAGCTATCAATAAAGCTGGAGGAGGAAGGGGAGTAAGACTGAAGTTGTCTTTCCTGAGTGGCTTTCATGGCTCTCCTTATGTCCCGTCTCTAATATTGGATGATTGAAGGTATCATCCCCACCCCCCCACTTCTTTTTCTTCCCCCCTTTCCTTGCCCCTCTCACTGGGCGATGACGGAATAGACCGTGCGGGCGTTTGTTTGCTGGGTGAGTTGGCGGGTTATCGTGCTGTCACCCTTGTGTGGTGTTCTTGCAGCCTGGTGGGAATAACTTGTGCCTCTGGTCCGGTTTCAACCCTTTTAAAGCTGTGGGGGAAAAAACCTGTGAGATGGTTATTTCAGTCCATCCATCCATCATGCATAAAGGGGTGAGGATCTCAGTGGCAGCAGGCCGTCAGTGACCAAGGTCACTGGTGACCCCACCTCTCAGAGGGATCCCCTGGTGTTCCCAAGCCAGCTGGGAGAGAATCATTTGTGTGGCTATGGTAAGACACCTTTAATGAACAGTTGGGAGGGAATGTGCTGAAGTCACTGTGGCTTTTTATGATTCCTATTTATTTATTTATTTTTAAATTAGAATCTCTGAAAGGACGCCCGACCAGGCCTACCCCCTGCATTCAGCCCTGGGATATCATTTCAGTGCCATTCCTTACTGGTGACACATGTCATATAAATAACCTGCCTATTAAACCAACTTACTTTAAACGCCTCTAATATCCTATGAGTCATTCTGGAGGAGCCAGAAGTTCTTGGGAAAAAAATAGATCACTGGAAGATACCTTGAAGAGGCTATATTAATTTTTATTTATTGGTAGTAGTAGTTTTGCAGCTTTGCAAAGATATATTCCCTGTATCAGAAGAAATACTTTTAATAAAAAATGTTATTGCTCATATAATTATGAGTTGTGCTACGAATGTCATGTGACTAACTGGCACAATGGCTCAGTGGGTAACACTTGCCTAATGCTTCCGGGGTTGGGTGCTGGATTCCTGCCTCCTGTGTGTGCATGGAGAGTTTGCATGATCTCTCCATGTTAGGTTAATTGGTGTCTCTAACATTGGCTGTCGCCTACTTTTCCCCTACTTTGTGCTACCTGGGATAGGTTCCAGGCCCCCCTGGGGACTCTGACCACTATTAGCAATTGGAAGATTGATTGACGTCACATGGCCATTTTCCAGAATGGGTCTAGTGCCCAAAATGTCACTTGTACAATATCGCACTGTGAATCCAAGAGTGGAGAACGTAAGGTGATATACTTCGGTCTAATGGCTGATACTTAGTTTTCCAGATATTCTAGTTCAATTCAGTCAAAGTATTAATTTCAGTTTTGAATAATTTAAAGGGATGCCAACTGTTACGCAGCAGGTTTGATATTTTCAGCCTTTTATTTACATTCCCTTGTCCAGTTTGAGCAGCTGGTCGGAAGAGGTGGGGAGAAATGTCTCCAGTCATGGAAAGCAAAGTTAGTGACATGAAAGCGAAGCCTTGATGGCAATTTCAATTCTCTAGTAAGCTTCCATGTTCCATCCATGTTCGCTTCAAAGCGTACAGAGAGAACCCGATTCTGAAGGGGAAAGCCCGGCGCCCGAAACGCGAAACAGGGATGAACGATAGGCGGCGGGTGAAGGAGAAACGTGAGGGCAGGATTACCCAACACCGCTGATCCTGTCTGCTGTAACTGAAGCCCTGATCACCTGGTCATCAACAAAGGTAGAGCGCTCGTAAGCCGAGGCGAGCAGATACCAGGCACCAGTGGACAGAGAGAAGCCCTAGTGGTGGATGTGCTCTGTGACTCCGGTATGGAGCTTCCTTCAGGTAAGAGAGTTGCTCTTTCAAGGCTAAACATTGATGCTTCGTCAAAAGATGCATGCGATGTGATTCGGCCTTTGGTACATGCGCGCAAGTAAACGTTCTAAATATACATTCCTGAGGGAAGGCATTTTGCTCAACGGCCTATGAATGCTTCGATTAGCAAGTTTTTAAAATTCAGAAAAAAATTTCAGTAAATATGGAGTTATCCTACAGGTGGGCTTCATTTAGTTACAAGTTACGTTCTTTATGTAGATTCCACACAGATGATTTCCGCCAAGACTTTGGTAATGTTTCAAGATGCTGAACAGCGCACAGTGCAAGGTGGGCGGGGCACATCGGAGGAAGGTGGAGGGGAGATGGAGGGTAAGCACAGCAACAGCTCTATGAGCCCATCATTGGCAGAGGAAGCCCTACTGAAAGGAGCAAGATCAGCAACTGGAACCATGGAGTCAGCTCTGCGGGGGGTCCTAGAGTCACCGCTGCAGGATGACAGCCTTGACAACACAGCCCACCACACGTCCCCTCTGGAGTCCATCAGCGAGCTGGATGAAGACGTCGAGCACACAAATGGAGGGTCTGAGCTCAAGAGGGGACCAGCAGATGGGGTGGTGAAAGTCAAGGGGCCGACCACAGAGAAATTACCCCCGCTGTCTCCCGGAAGGAAGAGCAGTGAGGTAGCGGAAATTTCAGGTCACACTGAAACTCTGTCAGGTGCTAGCTTGGTGCAGACCTCAATGTCTGAGGGCACCTGCGATGATTTGCTGCAGACAAATGGCTCAAAGGTGGACCATGCAGAGTGCCCATGCAGTGCTTTGGCTAGCAGATTTTTCAAAATGGAATTTGACAAAATGCAAGTGGGGGAAACATGGGTGGGCGAGGACTCCTGCTCTCTAAGTGAGAGTGGAATTGACAAGGAAAAAGCAGGCCAGAAGCTTATGGAAATCTGTCCAGTAGATTCTGGTGAAAATGTCGAAGGTGCTAAGCAGGACACAGGATTGCCAGTCACATTACTAAAAGAGCTACGTGATGTTCAGCTGCAGCAAGAGTCTCACCAGACAGAGATTAAACACCTCTGCTCCAAACTGACGGACTCAAGAGAAAGGATAAGAGAGCTCGAGGATGATCTGAACTCTGAGAGGAAGAGACAAGAGAGTCATGCCCATAAAATCCAAGAACTAGAGAAGAAGATGTCCAACGATTCACTCATTGAAGTACTGACAGAATGCAAATGCAAGGTGGAGCAGTTTGAAGAGCTCAAGCACTCTACCATGGACCTTAAAGTTCAGGTGGGTAACGCGTCTTATATCTCAGTTCTGAAGATGTTTGAGATCAATTTACTTTTCCTGAGAAAGTTCGGAGTTGTTTATAGGTCTGGGTTTTCGGATGTTATTCACGTTATTTTGTGTACAATGTAGAGTGTGTAAGGAAGTGTAGAGACAAGCGAGTGTGCATGTCCACCTCAGCTTCGAGCTGCCCAGGGCACAGCGGCCTTCCTGCAGCGACGGATGCTCTCTCTGGAGGAGGAACAAAGCCAAAGGCAACACGAGGTGTTCCAGCTGACCCGCGAGCTGGACGGAGCCAGGAAAGCACTGCGGGAGAAGAGCGCTGAGGCAGCCTGGGTCACCACACAGCTCCAGGCTCTCCGCCGGGAGGTGGAGGGGAAGTGGGGGGTGGGGACCACCAGCGAGGCGACGGCCGCCAACGGTCACGTCGACATCGGCCACCAGCCGCGGTCCAGACAGGACTCCAAGGTGTGCGTCCTGCTGTGATCGCAGTCTGAAGGTAGAATTGTGGTCAAGCGCTCATGTTAGTGTATCATATTCTACAGTTATTCAGGCCACAGAAAGTCACTGGGGTTTCCTTGAACTGATTGACTGGTTTTAGCAACACAAAACAAACTTTAGGTATCATGACATTTTCTGCATTCATCTTTGCTGAAAAGCGATTCATGCTAACTTCGCGTAAAACATAGAGCAACTATAGCACTTATTCAAAGAGGCAAAGCACGTGCCAGGGAATCACCATTTCATGAGGTACAGAGTATAAGGTTTCGACGGTTAAGAACTGAGATTTAAATGTGAAAAACAATTTTGTTACGCGAGAAATTTGGCCAAGTGTAAATTTAGGTGGGGAGGATACAGGAAAGAAATCCCACGTTTTAGTTCATTTCCACACAGCAGCGCATTCAATAGCATCACTTTGCGGATACAGTCCTTGACCTATTTATCCGTGGCAGAGATTCTGCATGAATCCCGAGCTTCTGATAATCTCATCATCCTAAAATCGCCGGCATAAATGGCGCGTTCTTTGACCGACGGTATTATTTTTAAATGCTTTACTCTTCCGGTCCCTCGTTGTATGTGTATCTCATTAATAAGGAGACAAATCCTGCTATTACTGCAGGCAATGGTACGCGGAGATTCGCCCTCCTAATTGTAGCAGCAGCCGGATCTGCGCGCCTGTTCTCCTGCCGCCAGTTTCAGCCTGCCCGGGGCCTGGAGCTGCGAAATCCGGCGTCCGCGGAAACAGCGGTGAATGAAATCCTATGGAGGTTATGGAATAAGGGCATCGACACTTTCCGCTTATTCGGAGCACCATTGATTTCAGTAAAATATTGATTTGATTTCAGTAATCTGCTATAAGACACTCTCCAAAGGCTGATTGCGAATAAGGTGCAGTAATTGCACGTGTGCTGGCGCGGCCACATTGATTATAATTATGTCTACGGTTATAATTGTATCTGCAATTTATCGTGGATATGGGACGAAGAAAGTAGGCGAAGCTATTAATTAGCATATCTGACTGTATTATTGCTTAAAATAAAATGTCCGTATTGTGCATAATTATGATTTGGTAGTTCGGCCTACTGTAATCTTTTTTGCTTAGATTTTTTATGTAGGAAATTTAAAAGCAAAATCAAAGAATTATCTCATATAATTATATATCATTATGAGCTTTTTTCTTTGATTATATAAATATTACTAGAAGCATATAATTTCAAACCAAGGGGAAAATCTGTCAGTACAGGTTAAAGTATTCAAACGATGTACACTGCGTGTGCAACAGTAAACACACTGTACACCTGAAATGGGGCTGTTTGTGTTTTTTACATTAACATAGGACTAAATTCACTTAAAACATCCCATGATGGTAAAAGTTAATGAAGTAATGATAATTAGGCACTGTAGTGTACAAAAGCTTTTGTTAGTTTTGTGTCCTACAAAGGGTAATGGCGCCCTCATTAAATTTGCAAGATGGAACCTTACGCACCCCGTGGGGGCAGATACCTACCTCCCAGCAGCTTGACAGAAAAGCATTGTCTGATCAAGATGATGGACACACCGTGTCCTGAGCCTCTCAACACTTTCTCTTATGGGGAGAGCACGTAGCTAAGAGCGCCCCATATACAGTAAGTGCATCGTGGGTAAATTATTCATGGACGCCTGAGGTACAATGTAGGTCAAGTGGATGGGTAATCATCTTACCCCAGTTCCCACAAAAACAATCAAAATCTGATTGCAATGGTTGCTGTTTGCCCAATTACTAATCAACGCAGGTTTCAACAGGCTACAGTGAAAAATTGTGCTACAGTATTTAATTTATTAGGGGTGCACCTGATGAAATTATAAACCAATCAGAGGCAGAACATGACATATATCTGGCTTGACCATACAGGCCAAACATGTAACTTGACCATACAAATATACTAACATTTTTCCTACTTCCATGCTTCTCAGTGGTTGTAGCCTTGGGCATTATGAAATTCAGGGATATTTGATTTCACCCCCATAGCTGTTCATCCAGTATTGGGTCACAGTGTATTTGGTTTCAAAATTTTTCAAACAAATTTCCTGGAGGCTTTACAATACACACAGGACCACTGCCATTTAGAAGAAGCAAGCAGAGATGACCTATTATGTGTCTACTAGATAGTCTATACAGCTGGCTTTGCTATAGGGTCTTTATGCTATTCCTGCATATATCCGGGAATATTGTATGTTAAGATAGAGAGATTATGGAGGGAAAATTGCCATGGCTTGCTGGCACTGGTCCAGTTTACATGTGACTGCAAAGCATTACCCTCCAGCTTTATTCTTCTAGGACTAAGCCAAAGGAATGCATCGCTCTGAGAATTCAGACCCATATGTATGAGAGCTATAGCATAATGAAAAATTATGGGCCGAGGCAGAGCGCAGGCAGAACTCTGGGCCCCAGAGATGGCCTGTGGGCCTCAGATTGGGTTTCTCTGCTGAATAACTGGAATTGGAATCCCTGCCAGGCTTCTAAACTGTGCTGTCAGCATATGGAGAGACGGACGGTGAGCTACAGAGACGCTGACAATGGGCCTGTCATCGTCGGACAAAATAGAGGACTATGCTGTCGCTATAGTCCAAAGAGCGTCTCCTACACAGGAGGGCACAAGAGGGAAACGGGACACAGGTGCCAAGACAGCCTGTGTCTGATCTAGAACAAACGTAATTTACTTTGCTCCAAGTGGAAAAGGTAGGGCTTATCATAATTCGTTTTTACTTTCTCAAGAGCCAAGTACCAAGTGAAATAACTTTATTTACACTGGGAATCAGAATATTTCCAACCCGACTGTGTTTATTAGGTTGTTCCCTTGCACATTTCCATCCAAACATAACATGTGAAGGCTGGACTGAATTCACCTGGCAAGTAGCCCCCGGGCAGCTGCTTTCAGATTCAGGACCCCTGCAAGGAGAAGAGAGGGCTTTCACTCCATCTGCCTGAATGACAGTGAAAAGACTTCTGCTTGATAACCCTTCAAAGATGTGGACGTGTGGAGGCCATCTTTCATATAAATGTATACATTTCCCTAATTTAATAAAAACAATCAGTATTATTTGGAGGTGAGTGAAATGCAGCTGTGAGGGAGGAATGACATAATTATCCTCAACAAGACAAAACATCATTTTATGATCAACATGTCTACACTGGCTATTTAATTTTTGTGATTCTTATCTTTTAATATTAAAGTCCAACATATGAATATCAATTAAGCGTAAGTACCTTATTTTAGTGTACAGTGTTACATCTTAAATGAGATAATATGCATAATTTTAAAACTGGTGTGTGTGTATATATATATATATATATATATATATATGCAGTATATATTTTTTCAGGTAGAACGGCAACTGTAATATGCAGTAGGAGGAATATTTTTTCCACAACCAAATTAAATACAGCAGCACTATATATAAGCAGAATCTTAAATTATTTCCTGGAGCCTTCGTTGACAGGCGGTATGTGAACATTAAAAACAGCACCACCGCTTTGTAACTTAACGGCAGTGGCTGCGCAATATTCACTATTTTAATATAGCATTCTTACGTCACACCCACAATTATGTTGCAAATGTAGGCACTCGGTAAAAATGCATTTGAAAACTATATAATACACATCAGAATCATACTGACACCACAGAAGGTATAATCTGAAAGAAAAAAAAACAGACCATAGGAAACAAGGTCCTCTTGAACGGTGCCGAATGCTCTTCAAAAAGCCGATCGGTAATTTTTTCCCAAATGAAAAAAAAATAATAATGAGGGTTGAACTTGTGCCAAAGAAATAAAATAATTTAAAATAATAGGATTGGACTCGAGGTTAAATACAAAACATGTGATCCGTTGCGCCACGTAAGTAAATAGGTGGCCTAAAGCCCATACCCAAAATGAAACATAATTTCAGTTAGCGAACCGGTTTTATTGCAGCAATTATTTTATTGGATTTAACAACTGCACTCACAACTAATGACTTATAGGGACGTATAATATCAGCAACGTTAAATAGACCGATAGCCTTTTGCAGACCATTGCGTAAGCTACACACGTGACCAGGCTACGTAGTGTGACGTAGGGTTTCACCTTTTACCTTTCACCTCTAACGTTCTGATGACAACTTCCGGTTTTTTTAATCGCGTGCAGTGGGAGAAAAATCTAACAGCGAGAAAGGCTTGGATAATAAGCTGCAAACATGGTATAGTTTAATATACATATTGTACTTTCCTCATAATTTTCTTGGGATGTGTTTAAGCCACCCTAAATAATAAGCAAATGTCCCGTTCTGAATGTGATATTTGCTATTAATGGTAGTTAACTACCTAGATTATCTCGGTCTTAAATTAAGAAGTATAAGCGTTATAAGGTTGAATATCAAAATCTGAAAATATCGGCGTTCGCAATATATTGAATAAAAATGTAAACATTCTAGGGATACATACGGTGAACTTCAGAAGAGTTACGGCTGCATTAGCTTCGCTTACGTTAAACATGAAGGCACTGGCGCGGGATAAGCGGTTTAATGTTCTTTATTGTGACGTTGCAACTCGCGTTTTGTTAAGTATCGAGTAGCTAGATACGAAATACGTATCTGACGTATAAACTCTATAATCACTTAACATCGAAACAAAATAACATTGTTTGGTATACAGAAACGATGCCGAATATTGTGTTTGCATGTGTAAAAACCTTTAATGGTGCTGTGTGTCACTTAATCTCACCTTGACATTTCACAATTTTTTTTTCTTTTAAAAATAGGCCAGAAATGCAGAAAAAGCCATGTGAGTTAATTTTTTAAATTTACCCTTATCGCCTTGAACTTCATGCAGTTTGTCAGTCGATTTTCAACATTTTTTTTAACTATTGAGACGTGTGTCTTTAAATACTACTGTGATTTTCAGAGTTGACATGTAACGCAGTATACTGTAAATTCATTAAATGTTAGTTCTGATGCATTTTTAATTGCTTTCTTGAAAGACTAAGTAGGGCTGAGTTGAGGGGGATTTTCAGTATGAAGTAATTCATTTTTTTTTTCTTCTGCTGACAGGACGGCTTTGGCCAGATTTCGTCAGGCCCAGTTGGAGGAGGGAAAAGTCAAGGTATGTGTGAAAAACTAATCTGCTCATAATCATTACACTACGTTAGATTGTGCAGTAATGTGCATGTGTACAGTGAATGAAACGTTGCATTTCAAGGCTCTGCGTTTCACATACATGAATATCACATGTAGAGTGCAATAGTTGTGTATCAAGGTTGCACCCTGGGTAGCACTGTGGCCATACACCTCCAGGCTTGGCATTGTGGTTTGCACTCCCATTGTCTGTGTAGAGTTTGCTGAATCAGCATCTCTAAGTTACCTGTAGGCTGTGATTGTCTGTCTGTCTGTACCCTGCAGTTAGCTGGCATCCTATTTAGGGCTTACCCTGCCAAGTGCTATATGCTGCATGCTCACTGTGATCATTTCTGAGCATACTATTGTTACAGGATAATTCTGCAGTGCCATTTCTAAGCTTGAATTTGCTGATTAAGGTCTTAAGCACCTTCTGGAATATCTTTATCTAATGTATTTGGTTTGGTTCGGTTCCATTTAGTTTTATAGAAGCACTGCTAAGACTGCTTTGGCATTGTGGATTGCTGTGCAAAAATTTAAGTGCTATGAGTGGTTTATACCTTTGTTGTTTTACTGCTAATTTTGCTGGTTTATTTGTTTAAACTGATATTTATTTTCCAATTGCTTTTAGGAAAGGAGACCCTTTCTTGCGTCAGAGTGCAATGAGTTACCCAAAGCAGAAAAGTGGAGACGACAGGTAGGGCATTTATATTAAATATTTACATTTTACATATGTTTTTCTTCTGTTTAATGTACATATTCCTTAATGTTGCTATCTTCATCACATTTACTATATATATATGTATATATATGTGTATATACACATACATTTTTTTCGAAAGTCATACTATATACTATATGTCCAAGATGTTCTGACACTGTGCAGCCATGCAGTAGAATGCCCAAGATGCATGATCTAAGTGATTTGACACATGCTGTGATTGATGGTGCCAGACATGGTGGATCCACTGTCTGAGAAACAGCCGCCCTCCTGGGATTGTCATGCGCTGCAGTGTTTGGAGTTCATACAGAATGGTGTTAGAAAATGCATCCCAGGGGGCACACAGGTCTCATTAATCAGAGGTCAGAAGAGAATGGCCAGACTCATTAAATGTATCAGGAATGTTACCAATGCAAAAATTACTCAGTACAACAGTGGTGTGCAGAATGTGGAATATGTTAGTCTTTGCATATCCCATTTTGCTCTCCTTTTTAAGACACACACACACACACACAGGGGTGAGAGTGAAGTCTGGGATCTGAGCACACAGTCAGCTGTCCATCCAGCTCCCCAGAGTATTTTTTGGGGGATTAAAGGCATTGCTCAAAGCCTAACAATGTCGCTACTCTTCCAAGGATGGAATTCAAACCAGCGTCCTTCTGATGACTGCCACTCACTGTTCTTGGTAGTATATAGATATGCCTAATGAAGTAGTCACTGAATTTGTATTGCATAACTGGCCAGAATGGAATGATCCAGGATTTCTTTTTGATTTCATTGTTGGGCCCTTCAGCAAGGCCCTTAACCCCTACTTGCTCCAGGGTCTGTATGACTCTACAGTTTTTATTGGTGAATAAAAGTGTGCAAAACAAATAATCTGTAAAACATATTAGAGGGTGTCTGAATGAATCACAGGGTATCTCTGTGCAGTCAGTGCGCAGCTGCTGAATTTCTTTTTGAATATTAAACATATCCTCACAAGTAAATCAGCCACACATTGATTTCTTCCATATGCTGAACATTCTGTCGTTTGTTCCTATAGATGTTTATTTTTCCCAAGAACAGTGTTCTGTCTGTAGACAGCAAACCTTTTCGTACATATCTAAGAACAATAAAATGGTAAATAAATGTACCATACAGCAGAAAAATTATATGGTACAGTCAGATGTGTCAATTTCAGGTCCAGAAAGTAAGGATCCAGACCAGGATTTTGTTTCAACCAACTAGTTGAGCTACTCTGTGACTGTGACTCTTTATGCTCAACTGATTGGTTGAAACAAAATCCTGGTCTGGATTTTTTACTTTCTGGACCTGAAATTGACACCTCGGGGGGTACAGTGCAGTCTATAGGCATGGCGAGTTTGACGGGAAGATGACAATGCGTGTCACCACTGGGTGGTGCTGTTTCTCCTGGAGTTTAACTCCAGATTATTTAAAACACTATTCTGTTTGACTTGTTTAATATGTTCTTGCCATTTTGTATAGATTTAACAAAAATGTCTTTCTCTTAAGATCATCAGTGAAATTTCGAAAAAGGTTGCGCAGATTCAGAATGGTAAGTGCCCTCAGAAAGCAGCCAATGCTGGGGGGGGGGGGAATCATGCTGTAATGTAAAAATCAAGATGTAACAGATGTTTGTCTTGCCGCCCTCAGCTGGTCTTGGTGAATTTAAGATCCGAGACCTTAATGATGAGATCAACAAGCTGCTCCGGGAGAAGGGACACTGGGAGGTCCGGATCAAGGAGCTCGGAGGCCCGGACTATGGGGTAGGACGAGTGAGGGTCATGGGGAAGCACCATGCACAATTATTGTCTGGCTAGTGTGTTTTTTAAATACTGCGCCATGGGCGTTTTCGTTTGGGGGGGGTGTGATTGCACCCTCTGCTGGTCAGATGAAAATTTTATTCGAACATATACTGCCCAGCCAAAAAAATAGTCACCATTTCAGTTTAAATCAGCAAATGCTTAATTAAAAGGCAATGACTGGACCATTAATACAGCTCAGCAACATTATATAGCAATTATGTGAAGTTAGCTGAGGATCTGAATCTACTGAATGGGCAGATTATCCCATCAGTGGATTTTTTTTCCCTAATGGCATGGGCATATTCTAGGACGGGAATCCCAAGACTCATCTGGCTCGAATTGTGAAAGAGTGCTTCAGGGAGCCTGATTTTCACACATGAATTGGCCACCACAGAGTCTTGACCTTAACCCCATTGAAATGGTGCGTTCCATTTGCCCTCGGAACTCGGATTCCTAGTCGGATTCCGAGTTTTGAAGCCGGAAGTGACGACGTGCATGCTCCCGTTTCTCTGAGATCTGAGAAATATCTCGGCGAGTTCTAGCTTCTGCGGCAAATGGAACGCACCCGACTCGGTTTTCCCCGAGTATTTAGTGGATGTGACATAATCTCGGCAACCGAAACTTGGATCCCGAGGCAAACGGAACGCACCAAAAGTCTCTTGAGATCTGTTAAAAAAGACTTTACGGAGTGGTTCAACTCAGTTGTCAGTGCAAGATCTTGGCGAGAAATTAATGCAAATCTGGATGAAAATGTTGTGATGTTGCATAAGCACATGGAAACAATGCCATGACGAATGTGTGCCATCATCAAAGCTAAATGCCATCCAGCAAAATATTAAAGTGAGACTTTTTATTTTTTTGGCCAGGTCAGTGTACTACATTCAGTAAGATTTTATTGATCCAAGGGGGAAAGTTGTATTTCAAAATGTGGCTAGGGTTAGTCATATTAGCATTTAATAATACATTTACATTAAGTTATTGGCTAGTTTTTTTAATTAATAATAAACAAACTTATTAATATAGATGAATGATTGGTTGGGCTTGTTCGCCCTGACCCCCAGGAGAACAGCGTAGCTGCCTATGTGTTTGGAGCAGTCCTGCTTTTGCTTTAGGCATGAGCTCTGAGTAGTGGCCGTCTGCCTGTCTTCTGTTCAGTTTAATCATAAGGCATGAATTAGCCTTCTTGCATGCTTTCAGTTTGCCCTTGTTTTCTGTGTGGGCTTCCTCCCACAGTCCAGAGACACGTGGTTGGCTAAAGTGACATCTCTAAATTGCCCATGTTGTGTGAATGTTTGCGTGTGTGTTTCCTGTAATTGACTGGCATCCTGTCCAGGGTGTATGCCAGCCTTGTGCATGCTTTCTGTGCCGTTTATAATGCCATTTATAATTTACTGCAAGAGAGACACAAATGCCTGGATTTTTATGTTGATGAGATGATTAAAAAAAAAGAATAATGTTTAAAGTTAATTATCATTAAAAACCATGCAAATGTACATGGTAATTCCTATATATTCTCATCAGGCTATTATGACTGATGTTGTCACTAATACGGGAAAATTGGAGTGAATAAAATTTGAAGACTTGGCGAGTGTGGCCCAGTGGGGGAGAAACTGCATGTCACAGTCCATTCCTCAGATAAAACTAGTCTGATGTTTTAAAATTGGTTTTCAGAGAATAGGGCCAAAGATGCTGGACCACGAGGGCAAGGAGGTCCCCGGAAACAGAGGGTATAAGTATTTTGGCGCAGCCAAAGACCTGCCTGGTGTGCGAGAACTCTTCGAGAAAGAACGTAAGCCAAGTGTGACGCCTGCTGCTTTAATGTTCAACCACAATCATTCTGACAGAGTCCAGCTGTCAAACATGACATATATAGATCCATTTTTTTGCCCTATATGATTATTCATATAAAAATGTATCCTATATTTAGCAATGCCACCCCCAAGAAAGACTCGAGCTGAGCTCATGAAGGACATAGATGCTGAATACTATGGCTACCGAGATGAAGACGACGGTGTTTTGGTACCTCTGGAGCAGGAGTATGAGAAACAAGGTACATTCCCTCACTAGCTGTACATTTCTGAGTCCAAACATACTCTTAAAATTAATATGCATGGGAGATGACAAGCAAAAGCATGTCTCTCCACCCCAAATCAAATCTGTGAGTCAGTCAGTGATGAGGAGAACTGTATCATTGAATGAACTCCACTGACATAAGTTGTAAAATCACAGTAGGGAGGTGGTGTGTGGCTCAGTGGGTGTCTGTGATGGGACTGACAGTGATTTCATTGTTGGGCCCTTCAGCAAGGCCCTTAACCCCTACTTGCTCCAGGGTCTGTATGACTCTACAGTTTTTATTGGTGAATAAAAGTGTGCAAAACAAATAATCTGTAAAACATATTAGAGGGTGTCTGAATGAATCACAGGGTATCTCTGTGCAGTCAGTGCGCAGCTGCTGAATTCTAATGTCTGCACATAACTGTCGCATGTCTGCCTGCGCTTTCTGTCCCAGTCATAGCAAAGGCTGTAGAAAAATGGAAAGCGGAGAAAGAAGCCCGTCTGGAGGGAGGAGGAGCTGGAGGGAAGGAGGATGAGGAGGAAGAGGAGAACATCTATGCTGTGAGGGAAGAGGTATAATCCATCCTCTGTTAAACCCACATCTGGCATAACGACACTTAATGGCCTCTGACTTGATTGCGAATACAGACATCAGCCTGAATACTTGGCTCATTATTATAATTATATTTTTAATAAGAATTCTGATGACGAGATGAAGGAAAGCATGGAGGGAGAGGAAGGATCGCAGGCCTTCATCGCCCACGTCCCCGTGCCTTCACAGAAAGAGGTAGGAACCCAGCAAGACAGGCTGTGTGATACACTGCATCTGCAGAGGCTGCTTTAGACCAATGTCTGCTGAAAATCGTAAATGCATTAGTGTCTAAGGCCGTGGCATGTGCTTCTTTTTTGTTGCCATTTTTAGATTGAGGAAGCACTGGTCAGAAGGAAGAAGATGGAGCTGTTGCAGAAATATGCCAGTGAGACGCTGATGGCTCAGAGTGAGGAAGCCAAGGCCCTGCTTGGGCTATAGGGCACGGAGGTGACTGCGTCCCCAGAAACATCAGGCCATGGATTCTGCCATTCTCCACAGCCAAACCTTGGTGCATTTAAGCTTGGTATTGATGCTAAACATCATGCAGGTCCTTTGTGTTTGCATGTCTCTGGCACAAATGTAAATAACTACTTTTGGATTTTTATATCACTGTATTTGTCAGTAAACTATTTTCTACAAAATGTTTTGTATTTTTTTTTTTTTATTAAGAGTAGTTGTCCATCCTCCCTTTAATGTAAATAAAACCCAAGGCCAATCACAAAGGCTTTTTCCACATGCATGCTGTGTGGTTGATCTGCTGCAGGCAAGTTCCAGTGTGCAAATGCCTGACCTCCGTGCATTTCTACATGAGTGGATATGAATGTCATAATTATTTCAGGTCCTTTTAGAAGGTGGTCAGCTTGACTAAGCCTGTCATAGCCAACGTCACGTTTTAGTAATGTGCTCTGTTGTGTAAGAATCTGGTCTGGGTAAGAACAAAAATGTATTGTGTAATTTACGTAGAGCACCTCAAATCGGATAATTGCACGGCAGAATTTGTCTTTATTGGGACCTGGAGCTGGTTTTGCAGACTCAGACTAAGCCAAAATCCTGTACTTAGAGGTACTTTGAATGAGTTTCTTAATTCCTGAATGCCATTTAGTGTAAAACAAGCCTTTGTCTGTGACATTCAAATCTGATTTCCTACTGTACAGCTACCCCGACATCCCCTTCACACACAGAGGTGGGCACCACCCTACGAGGCCCCGTCTGTCACTAATACAGCTCAGGGCTGCTGCTATTTGCAGCTAGTACATTTACTGTTACCCCAGCTACTACAAATGAATTCTACCACACTATTTTTTTTTTTAAATATCAGTTCCACTATGCAGACTGCTTTTAGTACTCGTTACTTTTATTAGCACACTGCTACTATTATACTTGGCTGTATCTAAAATAAGTACTACTCCCGGAATTCCAAGGCAGCTGTTGCTACAATCCATTATGTCCACTACTGATGTCCTTGCTACTACTATAAGTAGTCAGTAGTATTGCATGTACTACAAGCCTTACAACTTCAGTACATCATGATAATTATTAATAATAGCCTCAGATTGTAACCTGTTTTTTTTAAAAAACCAATGGACCACTTGAGCTAAAGTGCATTGTATTTGTTCGTCGTTTTCCGGACATATATGCGTCTCTCTCTCTCTTTTTAATGCATGAAGCCATTGCAGCACACAGCCTGCACGTCCCCACACACGGCCGCGACGGCACGAGGTCGCCACGCCCACAGCGACGTGTGATCTTACGTAGCAGCCCCTATGTGCGCTTTTCGGCGGCTATTGTCCAATCCCGTGCGGTCGCCCTATGGTGCGTTAAAGTATATATTCATACATGCAGTGCACCAAGCAACTCAGTAGTTTCCTTGCCGCACTAGTCGGACCTCCTTTTCCGGTGTCTGCGTCGCAGAGATACAGTATGGGGGAATAGAGAGCGGGGTCAGACACAAAGGACCTCCACAGGCAGGCAGGCAGGCCGGCCGGCCGGGCGCTGTTAGATCCGAGGCGGTGCGCGCTTGGGGCAGCTACCGATCACGATGCAGACTTTCTCGGCTCTGTGCCGGGTGGTGAGCGCAGTGGGCAGCCGGCAGGCGCTGCGGCGCTGCGGGGTCTGCGGGGTCTGCGGGACGGCGTCTGGCAAGGTGGGTACCGCGGGGGCTCCTCCGCCGGCTCTCCCGCTTCCTAATGAACGCGGGCACCGCAGCACCCCATCTCACCCAGGCACGCTGTCTTCCATGCACCGGGCATCACACCGCCCCGTTTTGCTTCTGTGCTGTAGATCAGGAATTACGATTATAAGCAGACATGCACGTAGACACGTGTTGTGTTGGTATGTGTGTACGTGATACACTGTATCTATATGTGTCTCTGCATTTCAGGGAGAGAGACTCATTCACCTGTTTTTTTTTGTTCTTCTGTACGGAATTTAAAGCGTTCATAAGTAATTTATCGTCCAAAGGAGGCAATAAATCTTGCATAAAGTGCTATATATTTGTTTCGCTAGAAATAAACGATATTCATGCAGCGCTTTTGGAAACAGCCACCTGAATGGTGTAATTCCCGATTGCTGGCCTGTCCCCGACCTGTTCCTGAATTTCACTGGGAACAAACACTTTCTGTTAGAAAGTGTCCTGTGATTCTCATGACTCGAGATGCTTAGTCAGCTGAATATTTGCACATTTAAATGCACACAGATGGGTCAATGGGTCATGTTTAAATACGAATTTGTAGATTCATAGGTTTAAAACTGTACAAATGCAAAATGAATTGTTGGATGTTGGTGGTTGCATTGAGTGGTTTTAAATTCCACTGTTCCGTAACCCTAATGCATGACACAGGGGCGTTGACAAATTGGGGTGCCTCTCCTGCAAAATGTTATCTGATTACATGCCCCTATGCAGTTCTTTATGTCAGCAGTTTTCATTCCTAATATATAGATTTCAGCTTTGTATTCATATATTTATAAAAATATATCGAACACATTTCACTTAGTTACACGTGGAACAAATAAACGTTTGTTTGACAATTTAAGAATGGAACAATTTTTAATCTTGGTCATCTGACGGAGTTGGTCCTGTGCTTTAAATTTTGCATATAGTCAAAAAAATCACATTGTCATGCGGGTATAATGCTCTTTTGATTCGAGGATAAATTTAAAAGCAGTGAAAGTGGTTAACATTGTTCATAAGGAGGAAAAAGAACCAGATGCTTGTAAGAATGAACGCCAAGTAAATTAGTTTACACACCTCCTGGGCTGTTATAATTATGGAAGAAGCTGTATGTTGCTTCATATGACCCCATAGCTTGAATTGATTTGAATCTTATGGTGATAAAGGTGGAGTATGTATAGCATCTGTAACAGATTTTACATGAGGGAAAAAAAACATATCTTGTGGAATTCCCCTGGTAAGACCCAGTGTTGTGGTAGACCAAATGCACAGATGTTTGCAGTCACGGGTGGAGGGCAGTTGGTGTGATACCCAGAATGCACCCCTGGGATGCAGACAGAGGCTTAGTGATGGGCACTTCAGAGAGTTTACAGCTCATGTTCTCATTTTCCTTGAAAGAAGCCTTTCCAGTTTCAATCTCTAATCCTCCTTCTTTGCTATAGTGCAGTTTCCTCCTACTCTAGTTATGAATGAAAAAGGAATGGGGGACTTGCTATTAATTTGGGTTTGTCAGCTTTTGAGTGTAAGGCGGTTTGTGTCTGTGTGTGTGTGGGTTAGGACTCTGTGCTCATGGCCGGTAGGTTATAGGTTCACATTCTGTGGCTGATAGGGCATCACCATTGAGCCTCTGAGTAAGGCTCTTAGCCCCAATAGCCTTCGGGGGACGCTGGCTGTTCCTGCTCTGAGTTGCACATCATTTTCATGGATGAAACTTCTTTCCTGTATCTTTTTTTACACCCAGGGTAATGACCCCAAAATCACACTACATAATGGTTTTTCTTAAATTCCTTTATATATACACTTTTAACAGCAGACGACGTTATATGCATTTTACCATTGAACTGTCTGGGATGTGTATATAAACCCTGTGAGTGTACATATTACATAAGCTCTATAACAAACACAGTGCCTGGTTGTTTATGTGGGAGCAATTTAATGTGCTCTTTGACCTTTAGGGGCCCTTTGTTCACACAAGTCTATAGCAGTGCATACTGTATATTCGGGTTTTTAACCAGTTGGAAGCCTCAGTAGTTAAACTTTATCTTCTGTAATGCATGTACATTCATTACAGAACATTAATGCTGGTTGAGGTTCTGCTGCCCTCCTGTTCATCCTCATTTAAAGGTGGCTAGATTTATTTATCAATAGGTGGTGGGGGGTGGGGGGGGGCTTGTTTTGCTGTGTGTATTGTGGTGAATCATTGTGACCGGATAAGCCGGACTGGCCGGCGACTTGGGGACACCAATTTTGTAAAAGTAAACAATGTCAGACAGGAAGGGAGATTGCTGCGGCAGATTCCAAATCTGGCCGACACATGGGCGTAGAACCCGGGACGTGAGCCCTGGCTTGCGTTCTCCGCCGGTAAAGCCGTCTCCTCCGACGCTACTTGGGCACTTAATTAAGAACCAAGCTGTTGTGTGCCACAGATTTGTGTAATGAGCAGATGGTATTAGGCATTTAGAGAATGATGGAAACGGACCCAAATTTTATATACTCAAATTTCACATCAGTGACTCTTTTATTCCGAACAAATGTTAATGTCCATTTTTAACAGATTCTCCTCATTGCTGAAATCTGTGCATTCTTTGCTCACATATTTTCGTTCGTAGTGCTTCATTCAACAGGGGGCAGTGTGTAACTCAGCAGTTCAGAGATCGATGCCCATGTCCAGAAGGTCATGGGTTCAAACACTAATAATATGAATATTGTAATTCAGGCAGTCCCCAGATTAAGAACGTCCAATTTATGGACAACTTTTTTTTTTCTCAAAAGTATATCATATTAAAAATTTGGGTTAAATACAGTAGTACGTAAGTATTTTGTGATGCTTGTGAAAATGCTTCAGTGGATAATCAGCTTGACATATAGTACTGGAGCATTGAATAAATAAATTATGTTGTGATAATCAGCAGTATTGTTTGATATGGGGAAGAAATTATCATGATAAAATATTTTGCCATATCGCCCAGCCCTAGCTTAACCCTTGTTGCTATAGGAACAGTGCTCTCATATTCTTGCTTAAATCAGAAGGCCAGGGGTGCCTCTGAGTGACAGAGGCTTTAAAAACAATTTGAACATAATTGTATGGGCCAATATATGCTTTCATGGGGCACAAAGTCTCTAGCAGAGCACTTGCAGAAGCCGTAAGGTTTTTCCCAGCCTTATTCTTTGGAGTGTAATTGAAACGATTTGTTTTTCAAGTGCTTTATTTATTAATAATTCACAGTAAATGGTCACTGATCCGTTGAATTCAGTCATTATAACCACACTTTTGTCAGTTGAATCAACTCTGCATCATGGTCACATTCAAAGAAATGGTCAAAATGGCCTTTCCTTAGTCCTCAACAGGTTGTACACCTTAAATACATTGCAGTTTTCAATTGCCAAGAGTCCTTGTTGTAAATTTTATATAGGTCACAATTTGATATTGTCACCAAGGTAATATCTTCCAATTGTTGCAGTCTTATGTATTGCCATTTGAGGATTGTTCAGGTCCAGAAAGTAAAAATCCAGAAGTTTTTGTTTCTGCCAACCAGTTGAGTCCTCTGTGACTGTGACTCTTTATGCTGATCTTTCAGCTGGTCGGTTGAAACAAAATCTTGGTCCGGATTTGTACTGTCTGCATCCACCTGTGCATAGCAACATTATTAGCAAAGGTATTGAAGTGACCAGTTGGGTTATATTAAGTACCGCACATTTTCTTTAAATCCACTTAACTGAAGGAATCCTTTTTTTAAGCTTCATAGCCAGAAAGTTAGTTAGTATTAGATGTTAGAAGTTAATCATGTAACTCAATCTCCCCCTCTACAGCTCCAGCCGGGGTTTGGCCTGCTATTTGATATCGACGGTGTTCTCGTTCGGGGGCGGACGCCCATTCCCGCAGCGAGGAAGGCCTTCCAGAAGCTGCTCAGTCCCGAGGGCCGGTTTGTGGTGCCTGTGGTCTTTGTCACGAATGCAGGGAATTGTCTACGTCAGACCAAAGCAGACCAGCTCTCGCATATCCTGGGAGTGCCGGTGAGTCACTCTATCATTTATGATTGTGATTTTGTAGCTTTGTTTCACAGCTGATGCCTTTGTCCACCAGTAACTCTGTGTCACCCATATGCATGTTGGGTTAAGGAGCAATGCAGGACACATTTCTGTATCACGAGTCGAGTGTGCAGGCTTCTGATGTGTAAATACGTCCCCGTCACACTGAAGTCTCCCTAGCAACCAGTTTACACTTTGTAAACACAATATAAGAAGTAATACTATATAGTTTACAACACAGATAACATTTTAAATATTAATGAATCAATGCATTTACCTGCAACTCTGCACTAATGTCAGGAGGATGGATGGATGGATGCAATTTGAGTGTTTATATACACACTCAAATGCTATCAGACCTTCACTGATGTTTGCTAAAATAATTTTGCAGATCAGCCTAAACTTTTTCTCTCACACACACACACACACACAAAGCTGGCTTTAAGTTAAACGTAGTTGGTAAGTTTCATTATAAATTCCATCCATCCGTCATATATGTATATATTTTTTTTGTACTAGTAGAATAAGCTCTATATTCTGAAGATGTTTGGCATTCCCAGAATTGTAGGTCTCATTCTAAAAACCCATTAGAGTTGTAATATCAGGGAATATTGGGTGACTTCTACAGAAACTCTAATTTACATTTTAGACATGAGTAACATCATACCGGCAGTTCCCTGGTTATGAATGAGATCTGTCTCCTAAGTCTGCCACAAATTCAACTTAAAGAATTGGGAAAAATAATAATAACGTAATAATAATTATCGTTCAATAATAAAGTATCCATGAGCATCACAAAGTATTGTGTGCATTCACTATTAAATTTCATTGAATTTGACCCAATTTGTAATATAATAAGCTTTACAGCAGTGCCTTCGTAAGTTGTCCGAAACTGAGACGTTCTTAACCCAGGGCTGTCTGTACAGAAGAGCAGGTAACGCATGTCCATATTAAATAAACAGTTGTTTGTTAGGGTCTCCTATTGTGAATGGCTTTCTCTCTGTGCTTTTCCCCCATTTCCTCTTGAGATCTGATTTTTGAGTAACCCTCTAGTAGCCCGTGTGACACTGGTGAACACTGACTGTTGTGCCACTTTGACAGATCTCCCAGGATCAGGTTATGATGTCACACAGTCCACTGAGAATGTTCAGGAAGTACCACGACAAGTGTGTGCTGGTGTCCGGACAAGGACCTGTGCTGGACATCGCCAAAAAGTGAAGTGTACCGCGTGCCTTACCTGTGCCGCTCCCCCAGGCCAGCCTTCTTCACCTCTGTGTTTTGTGTTGACTTTTTCCAGCCTGCCCTGCTGTCTAGAGTGCCCTGGTTATGTCTTGTTGATGGTATTATTGTGGGTTTTGTTTGTGCAAGCAGTTTAAGCTGTGATTGAAGCAAAAATGTTTCTTTGCTGGGCACAGATTTTACACAACTTATTAAATCAAACACACCTGCAAATTAGATGTGTTGTAAACCTCCCGGTATTATGAGATCTATTAAAAGATCCATTAACATGTGACTCACACTGGTAATACCTGGGTGCTTTCAGAGCTGAGAATCACTGCTGCAGCTGTTATGACAGAGTATGGGTGAGTGGTTTTGCCACAAGCATTTCCAGACTAGATTAAGCCACTCTCCCCAGCTATCAAAACCCCCCAGATGAGCCAGCCAAGTGCATCCTTAAAATTTTGCCTTTCGATATACATCAGGAATCCACAAAATACCCTGGGAGTTATTGTCAAACCCTTACTCTTCTCTCTCTTCCTTAAATAAGATTACAGCACACAGGTCTTTCAAAACTGGCATATTGACAGATGACAGAAAGACAGACATGTCAAATTAAAGAAGAGTTATTCCCTGCCTCACAAATGCTTTGAGGATAAAGATCAACCAAATCTGGGATCATTCAGTTATAATTAGTCAAAACCAATTTGGTCTTTCTATGAAATTCTGAGAAGGATGTTTCCTGTCATGTGATTGGAGGAGGATGGTGAAACTCTGATGCCACAGTTGCAGGGTAGGGGAGGGGTGAATGGGGGACAACAGGACAGACAGCAGTGCAATGGAAGATGACAATGCTAGACAAAGAGTGCATTATAAGAATGAGTAAGCAATAAGTAATAAATATGCACCAAGGAGACCAGGATGCAGATAGAGGATTTATGAAATGTGAGACTTGATAATTCTCTAAATCAAGTGTTTTTCAACCCAGTTCTCTGGGACCCCCAGCCAGCCTAGTCTTTTATTCTATGCCAACTCCCAGCACCCAGGAGGGAGCAAAAATGTTGACTGTCTGGGGGTCCCCACGGACAGGGCTGCTGTAAATTGTACAGAAATGTGAAAGTGGTGAATGGCTTTGATGACTGTGTGACTAACCCAACACGTGCCTCCCCAGTTTGGGCTTTGCGAATGTGCTGAGCATCGATATGGTACGCGAGTCGTTCCCCCTGCTGGACATGGTGGACCACAACCGGCGCCCAAAACTCTCGGTAAGTCGAAGCGTTATCTCTGCCCTCCTTCCGCACTCATATAAATGCGCGGATGATTCCCAGCAGGTCTTTTTACACCAGTCTACAGATATTTAAGTTTCCATCTGAAGGTTTCAGCCAAGGGTGCCGTAGAGATTTTGGGCTCCATGAAAGCATATCAAATTGGGCCCCCAACCCCGACCAATCCAATAATGTTCCAGATTGTTTATGGCCCCTAACACTCAGGGGCCCCTTGTAATCATCCTAATATCCCCCCGTTACGGCGCGCCTGGCTTCAGCTCACTTCCAATATTTGGAAAGTTTCAGGAGAAATTTTGAAATAAGATCAGTCATTTAAGGAAACTTTTAAAATGCGTGAGATTACTTGGAGAGGTCTTGGTAGTAGCCGTACAGGTGGAATAACTTAACAGTGAAGAGGTGTAGCCAAGTTTAAAAGCTTGCTTTTTAGAGAAATGTTTTTAGGAATAGTCATGCACATAGTCATGAAATAGCAGTTCTTTTCACAGTGGGCATGTCATACTGGGAGTACAGCTGGTTATATTGTGAAATGTGTGTATCTGTACATTTCCTAATGGCAAAACGGGAAACAGTATTTCTCACTGAAGGGAAAAAAATCTAAGTGTAGTGGTCCCTCAGCAAGTCATTGAATAGTATTTAGAATATTAGTTCCAGATCAAATGTCTGAAGTGTTTTTTCTAAATATTTTTGCAGTCGTCTTCCATTGTTAATATCCCCAGAATTGAAGGTAAGAATTTATGCTGTCATTTGATAAATCAGATTGAGTTGTAATGAGAGTACTATAGTGCTATTATATTATAATATTCTACTATAACTATAATACTATAATGATCTTTAATAGGACAGATCTTGCAAGTCAAATTATGTGAAAGTTCCAATAGCCTGCGTGCATTTTATATTTCTTCTGCTCCCCCCAGCCATCCTTGCCATCCACCTAATACCTGAATAGTACTTTGAACAGTCGATTTAAACAGAGGCTCAATGCCACACCTATTCAAGACTCAATCCGTTGTTTCCAGTCCATTGATTTCTATGGCGCGGTGGTTTGTCTTTAAGCACGCCGAAAAACATACACATGCACGGGCTTGTTTTGTGCTTCGCCTTTCTCCCTGTAGCCGTTATTCTTTTCGGGGAGCCGATTCGGTGGGAAACCAACCTGCAGCTTATCATTGACATTCTTTTGACCAATGGAAACCTGGGCCACGCCCACCGGAATCTGAAGGCGCCCCATCTTCCACTGTTGGCCTGCAACATGGACCTCATGTGGATGGCAGAGGCCCACTCCCCACGGTACGGCAGTCACCCGCGATTGCTGCGGCTTAAGGGCGCCGGTTAGGCCGCGTACCTCTTGGTTTCAGCTCGGGGTGGCTGAAAGTTGACTTATGAGCCACATGACGACAGTCTAAACTGGACTTGTAAACTGTACAATAAGTAGCTGTCAGTCTGTTATTATCCCAGATGTCTACCATTGATAGAATTAAAGTAATACTTAAAGTAACAAATAACGTAATAAATATCTGATTAATATAAATAATGGGGATTGACTTATTTAAATTGTGTAGTATAAATATAACAATCGTTACAAATTCAGAAGTTTATAAAAATCTATTGTAGTATAGACATAGAAAAAGGTACCTGTCAGGATTTAAATACCTATTTTGCCAAGTCAATTTGTAGAAATACAGGAACAAAATATGGATGGAATTTCCATAAATGAAGCTTACGCATTTAGTTGTGATGTTGTTGCGCTTGTTCGATGTTTAGATGAGTAAAATCATGGTTCTAGACCGGCGGCTCTCTTTACGTAAAGGTTCGGTCATGGAGCCTTCCTAGTTTGCCTGGAGAACATCTACAAGAAGATAACGGGCAAAGACATGAAGTACGAGGCCCTGGTGGGCAAGCCCAGCGAGCTGACATACCAGTACGCCGAATATCTAATCCGAGAGCAAGCCGCGGAGAGCAAGTGGAGCCGGCCAATCAGGTCCCTGTATGCCATCGGGTACGAGCAAACCTTCTGTGTTACATAGCCAAGCCAGAGTAGTCTGTTTAGCAGTGTCTTTTGTAGGATAGAAGGGAGTCATGTGACTTTGTAGCATTTTAGTTGCACTATAATTCTTTGCATGATTGTCTGGTTTTAGGACTATAGTTTTGTTTTTAAAAATGTTAATGGGTAATTTAAAATACAGTGTTGGAATCATTGGCACCCTTGGTAAGTAAAAGCAAAATGGGCTTGTTTGAAATAAAATACATTGTTTCCCTTGGTCTTTGAATCAGGGACAACCTGATGACTGACATCTATGGTGCTAACCTGTACAACCGCTACCTCGAGGAGAGACTGGCCAGGAAGCAGAGGAAGGCAGTGGCCAAGATGGCCACAGTCACCGGCTCCTCTGGCATGCTGTCCCAGGAGGATGACCTGGATGGGCCCTGGGAAAGCGAGCTGGCCGCCCCCACTGCCACCAGCTGCAAGTCCATCCTGGTGTGCACCGGCGTGTACGACCCCCAGACAGAGGCGCTGTCCGACAGAGGCCGGACGCTGCACCAGACCGCCTTCCACGGGCACCGCGACTTCCAGTTTGACCCGGTTCTGGTGGAACCCGGGCACATCGTGCGGGACGTGGATGAGGCTGTACAACTCGTCTTCGAGCGGGAGAAGTTTGTGGCCCAGTAACTCCAGGCCACACTGTATAACGGAACAAGACCCTCGAGATCATTTGCGCCTTTCCATAGCTTAGATGGATAAAAAGCCATGCGTTGGATTTGTTCCGAGTATTCCAGGCGGAATATGGGAAACAGGGACCAACTGTCATTTAGACACAAGTTTTCAGACATTTAGGAAACTCTGAAGCAAGCATTTTAATGTTACTGTAGAGTGTATGCTGTTAAAAAATCCCATTACATTTATCAAAAGAGATTTCAGTCTTCAGATTTATTATATTGACGAAAGACACATTTACAAAAGATCTTTGCTAAATTTTATTAGGTAGCTAGATACAGAGCAGATATAATAATGGTTGTTAATGTTAAAGCTAAAGTAATATTTTACAAAATAATGTTAAAATTATTTACTGATACTATAGTTTTAAAATATTACCTGTTGATGTAAATGAGAGACTATTTTCCCATGCATTTTATTCCCAGTATTTTCCAAGCTCTGTAATGGACAGGGACATGCACATGGTGGTGTTTCCTTTGATTGATGTGTGCTCTGTAATGGCATCTGTTTTTGAAGTCTTTCACAATCCAAAAAAAAAAATTAACAAAGCAGAGTGAATTACATGGGCAGCTATACTATACGAATAAGGACATCACACTGTACTGTACCGCACTGCACTGAGAAGGGGTGGTTTTTGTATGCGTTTATGGACCGTGTACCTGTATTCAAGTGCCAGTACAATATTTTTTCTTTCATTAATTGCGTTTGATCTCCAGTGGGATGTAACGGTACATTCCGCTGTAGTTGACGTGGTTGCGCGTTATACCCACTGGCTGCATTTTAATTAAGAGCCAGGTACCGCTGACGAAGTATTAATTTATCCATTGTGTCTTTAGAGTGAAAGGATCATATTGCGGTCATCATGCCAGGTCATCTCTAATCCTGCCTCTGTGCCCAAAAAGGAGGAGAACAATGGGCAGATTTTATTAACCCTATTGGTGCGTGTGGTAAACTGTATTTAGAGTGCCTTGAACACCAGGCAACTGTTATGGGTAGATATATACAAATCTGAAAATTACATTTATTTTGATAATCGCATAAAATGTTTTAATTAGTGTGATTTCACTGCTGTTTCTTTCCACTGTGCTCAAGAGTATTACTGCGATCGAATTAAAAATAAGTTTTAAAAGGAGTCTGAAATCCAGATCGGAGGGAATAACATCCACCAGTTCTGGAAGGTCATCATGCGTTGATGTTTGGGCAGGTTTGCAACTTATGTATGTGCAAGAACAGTAACGTAGATGCAGAGTTTTGCTGTGAGTTTGGACAGTGAAGACGAACCACAACCGCTCCGTCTGCCCTTGCTGCTTAAGGCCGTAATACCATGTTAAACGCTGCTTACGGCTGGGTTTATCCCCCGGCTCGGTTTGTGGGCCAGATTATATTTAAGCGCATTTAATTAATGCAGCGGGGACTTTCTTCACTGATCTAATTCTTGAAATCTTAAAATTTAGCATTAACACCGGGTAAAGAAGAGAGACATCATTTTTTCTGCTCATAGAATTAACTTTATTTCAATATAAACAAATAATTTATAGTCAATTTACTCGTATGCTCAGGATAAAAAAATTAAAATGAACTGGATTTGTTTTTAACAAATACAATTACTCGAACAACTAGTATAAGGTTTATAACCTTATAGACCGCAACTATTCCCTGCTCCTGATTGATATAACATTTCAAAGGCACTGGGTATAGAAATATGGAATACACAATATATAATTAATCCTTAATACAAAACTACATTATCTTCAAGTAAATTCAAACCTTTTGAAAAATCAATGCATCTGATATCAAGATGTTCCGCAAATCTGACAACCTAGTAAACAAAGTAGACGCGAGAAAAAAATAAAGATATCCAATGTCACCGTGTGTAAATTACAGATAAAATATTTCCCGCTGAAATTTGAATTTATAAAACTATTAATAAGGCTACAAATCATTTACCTTCACAGGGAAAGTTCAAACGCAGTTTAATTAGGACAGTGTACCGATAGTCTAGTCCTCCATTCAAGTCCCTGGATATGGAATGTACCTAATATCATGGAAAAGGAATCCTGGGCCTTGGGATTTTTCCACAGTAAGGTCCCTTAGTAAAAAACAAACATCATAATACGTTATAGTCTACCTTTAAAAGAATGCTTTAAAATGCATTTCCTGCTAACGTTGAGGCACAGCTCAGTATTGGCCATGTAACATGACACCACTGCTGTATGCAGGCACTGCTCATACCGATTCACGGAATAAATCTGGCGTGGTAGGAATACTCACACAGCTCGAGTAGTCAGGACTAATGACCGAACCGACAGAGGACAACATCCTCCCCAAACCTCCCATCTCCTGACAGGCTCAAGTGGAACCTTCATTGCACATATGTATAACAACAATGACAATAATATTCATTAATATTTTGCATTGCTGTAATGACAACACTTGATCGAAACAAAGAAAATAAATTAAGAGAGAAGTTTAGTATCTCTACACCCTTGGCAGCGAGTTTTAAACGTCGCAGCATTAAACCAAACACTAGGGGGCGCCGAGATATGAAACTGGAGCGGAAAGAGAGACGAGTCTGCGCCTTGGGTGGGTCGCTGGCTCATGCTCTGACCGTGTTCCCGACCCCCGCCCCAAAAAATGCAGTCATAATGACAACCTGCACCTATTACGCCCATTCCCAGGAATCATGGGAAATGTACATTAGAAAGACGTCAACTATCGTCAGCTGACAGGAATGATTCTAAGTGAGACACATTTCTCTAATCATATACTAATAAAGTCATTATCCTTCGGACACATGAACTCAAAACTACATTACTTCAATCAAGAAAAGGAATTCTAAATTGCTAATATTCAAAAAGTAAGAGCCTATTTCATAAGTTCAAAGCTACATGTACTGACCTTCCACAGAGATTAGATGATTGAAGGAGACCCCACAAAGAGCACTCATTACCAGGTTCTGATTCTCACTATAAAAGCAAACTCGCCCGCTATCCCGTACACGCCTGAAGCTCGCCTCGACTTCGCCACAGTGATTTTAACTGGTTTACTGTAATCTTCTTTTCTGTTCCCTGTTTTATTTTTTTTAAATGCCTCATTCCAGAGCTCTGCAGTGGACACTGCAGGCTGCACAGGAAGGCCTTACAAGGTGTTGGACCTTCTCCGCTCTCATTACTGTATGCTCCAGAAGAGGATCTTTACCTCTAGCACCCTCTCCCCCGTGAAACTGCTTTTCCAGACCACAAAGTTTCTTAACGCGACCGTGTTCCGGGCCAGTTCCCCTAGACAAGCTTTTACTTTTGTCCAAAGACATCTATTGCCATCTCGCAACGTTATTGCTGACAACGGCCCCAAAGACGACGACGACAACAACAAAAAGATACGATAATGCGATCAAGGTGATACTGTATCATTGGGGTACAATGATTTGCCAGTTGAGCCAGTAATAAAAAAAAAGAAATCATAGAAGTAGCCTGGAGAGCCAGAGCTTCCTGGGGTCACATTAGCATCCACATCCCCAACCCTCGGAAACCACATCCTTACTGTTCAGCTTGAAGCTGTCCGTCACGTTCTCATTGAACATGGGACCGCCGTGACGGAGGATAAGTTCAGCTGCCATTTTACCGAAGGCTTCTTCCACATTGCTGGAGTCTTTTGCCGACGTTTCTATGGCATCGACAAACTCCAGCTGATGGGCCATCGC
Organism: Petrocephalus zakoni; assembly: GCA_026774425.1. NCBI lineage: Eukaryota > Metazoa > Chordata > Actinopteri > Osteoglossiformes > Mormyridae > Petrocephalus > Petrocephalus zakoni. The sequence goes on along the minus strand of JAODKN010000127.1, from coordinate 6,057,132 downwards.
GGCAGCATCCTCCAAGGGGACTTCACGCATCCCAGACAAATCCGACTTATTACCTGAGGAGGTCGGTATCCAGCGTTACTGATTCGGGGTGAGCTCATGGGATGTAAGCGCTGGCCTTTTAGTACACAGAGTGTGGCCATGGGGCACGACTCCGTGCCCCTCCAGCTTAATTCCAATCCACTTCCTTACCTTTGCTGCTATAATTAATAGCTACATATCTAATCCTATCTACACAAATATTTTTCGTTCCAAAATTTAAATTTTAGGCGAATATAAAATTACAACTTGTAATGGTTTTGTATTATCAAAAGTATAAACAACAAACAAGCTAACAAATAAAAGATCCAGGCCAAATTAGTAGCTGCTCTAAATGAAAATTACAAGCAGACAAACGTTTGGTGTCTGACGTCTGCTATATACAACCCCAGCAAGACAGTCACCGCGTCTCTGTGACCTTATTGGTCACAGAATCTACCGCTGCAAGTGGCACTTACCAATCAGGAGGGAGACGATATTCGAGCCCCCGTACTTCCGCACATCTTCCATCCACTTAGGCACCGAGAGGAAGGATGACTTCTTGGTGATGTCATAGGCGATGATGGCACCGTTGGTGCTGCGGTAGTAACTCTGCGTGATGGTGCGGAAACGCTCCTGCCCGGCTGTGTCCCAGATTTGGAGCTGAGGGGTTAATAAAAGGAAGGGGGGGGGGCATGATCACTTCCCAAGCAGATCTTTCAGTGGACGGGAGTATGGAGACCGTGATGAGCTCAGCAGGAAGGAGGGTGGGAGGGAGGAATGCTTATGACGCCCGGGGTGTCCCAGTGCACTCGGGGCACCCAGAGACACCGATCCAGCGCCAGGCAGCGTTCCAAAATCACGGCACAATCCAAAGTGCTGACATCCGCTGACTCAGCACGGTGGCTCAATAGGAGTCCAGCACAGAGCTGCCTGCTTTTGGCAAAAGCGCTTCCAGCGAGCCATGAAAACAATCAGCGTTTCATTTTCACAGTGGATTTACTTAGCTCATAATCTTTACGTTTTAACCATATATACAGATAGGCTTTTTTTTAACAGACACAGACCTCAACCGTGAGAAGCTTCCTCCCAGAACAGGAGTTGGCCACCCTTTGTACACAAGTCTGTATCCTTAACACTTAGTATAACATCATGTGTGCGTGAAAAAACTACATAGCTGTATGTATAGCCCGAGTACAACATTAATGTGTCTACTGAACTATTTTCATGATTAAACCATTCTAAAACCACCATCTTCAGCTGAGAGGAGACGATATCGCAGATGTCACAAGGCTACATTAGTATTGCACCAGCTTAAAACAAACACAGCCAACAGGCACGCATAATGTTTATGTGGCTGAAAATGGAGATTACACTGTTTACCCCAAAACTTTGTGTTCAGACTAGAGGTATTTCAAGACTGAATTCGTTTCAGCCTCTCATCTGAACGCACATGAATCATCAGAACAATACGCGACTTATTTTGTTCAAATTAGTTTGCCTCCTGCAACAAACTAAAAACAACGGGAGCGAATAACGAAAAGGGAAAAATATGATGACACTCATCTGTAATCACTTTATTGGACTGCCATCCAAAGTGGAAACGCGTTTCGTTTGCGCAAGTCCTTTAAATACGAAATGATCCGGGAATATCTTGATCGATGGGTTTACAATCTTTACTGCTTTGGCTCGATAGCTGGCTCGCTTGCACAATTTCCCTCGCGCTGTGGCAGTTTTTGTCTCAAATTCCACGCGCACAAAGGCTACTCCGCTTAGTTTCCTGGTAGCCTCTTCCATCGGCATGAATCACCGGCGTTAAAAAATACTAGTGCAAAGTAACGGGGGAAAAATAACACTCCAATGTCTCCAAAACAAAAACAATAAATAGGTTTTGAAACAATTTAATCAAATGCACTGTCAACAGATACAAACGGCTATATTTACTCTAACCACCGCTGTTATTAAGATTTCCTTCTGTTTCACAATGAGGTAATGCAAACACCAACACCATGCAGGAAGATAATCCCGTTACTCAGATCCATTCACGCTACAGCGAAGCACGGCTAGAACCACAACAACATAACGCAACGCAAAGTAAATGCAAACCCAGATCACCTTGACTCTCTTGCCTTGAATGTCTATAGTCTTCATAGTAAAGTCCACTCCGATGGTGTTTCCCTGCCTCTCGACGAATATGCCGGTCTTGAATCGCTGCACGACGCAAGTCTTGCCCACGCCGACGTCGCCCACTAAAACGATCTTAAATACGAAGTCGTAGTTATCATCGGACTCCGGCGATGCCATGTCGTTCTGCGAGAGAGCCGAGGCGGCGCTGGGTCGGCCCGCTATGAGCGCACCGAGCTGGCTGCACAGGCGCGGCGGACGCGCCCGCCGCCGCCGCCGCACGGGCCGCGCACGTGACGCGTGACGTGGACGCGCGTGCATCGGCGCGGAAGCGCGCAAGAGCGAGCGCGCGCACGCGGACCCCTTCTCGGGCATCCCCGCAGATCGCCTGTCCTTGATTCAGCTGTCGCGTACTTCGTACGGGTGTGGGACAGAAGCGAAATAACACTCCCCTACTCCAAGGTGATGGCCAGGATCACATACGTTAAATGTATACGTCGCGCGTTTATTCGTCTTCTTTTAACCTGAGTTAAACAGTCCTAGGCACGTCTGCGTCATGCCTTGCAACGTGGAGCAGCTTTCATTGATAGCTGTTTACATGGATCGAAGGGCGTCAGGGGGAGTTTTGGTTGCGTGTCCGTTGTTATTCGCAAAAAAAGGCCCCACCGAACCGGTCAATGTGCTTGTTTCAAAGTTTCACATTGGATGACTCACTATTGTGTATTGGGGGGTTTTATCAACGTAATCTGCCTGCCAGGTAATAAAGAAAATCAGATCTCTGTTAAAAATGCAAAACACAAACAGGTCAGGTGAGGTTGGAGAGCAGGCACTGGAACGGCGCAACCCACCACACCACAAAACACCGGGCTGACACGCAGTCCAGTCCCACCCTCCGGAAATGGCTGTCTATCTGCCGCAGCCAGGTGTTACTTGAGCGTCACCTTAGCCTGGTCCAGCTGCTCGGGTCCTCAGCAATGAGGGTCTTGTGAGCGGAATCGCGGCGAGCGGCCATAGTGCGGCAACCCTCACAATGCAGTTAACGTGCCCTATTCAGGACTCCCTGAGCAAACGCTTGCCCGACATAAAAATCAAACCAGTGGGACCCAAGGATTCTCTGAAGAGTCACAGTACCAAAGGAGTCCAGTATTCACCTCAGGTCACTGGATAGTGTCCATGTCTCGCAGCCATACAGGACAGGGAGCACCACCTCATTCAGCGACCTCATGCCCTCCCAGTCTGATTCAAAGAACAAGTAATGGTCCAGTTTTCTCTGAAGACAAGCTGTATGCTTGTATGAATGTATGTTACAGACTCATATTCATAAACACATTACTGGGTGTACAACTATGTGATATGCATATACATACACTATATTGCCAAAAGTATTGACACACCTCCGAATCATTGAATTCAGGTGTTTCAATTACTTCCATGGCCACAGGTGTATAAAATCAAGCACCTAGGCATGCAGACTGCTTCTACAAACATTTGTGAAAAAAGGGGTCACACTCAGGAGCTTAGTGAATTCAAGTGTGGTACCGTGATACGATGCCACCTGCGCAATGACCTGTGCAAGTCCATTCATGAAATCTCCTCGCTACTAAATATTCCACGGTCAACTGTTAGTGGTATTATAACAAAGTGGAAGCAACTGGGAACAACAGCATCTCAGCCAGGAAGTGGTAGGCCACGTAAAATCACAGAGTGGGGACAACGCATGCTGAGGCGCACAGTGTGCAGAAGTCACCAACTTTCTGCAAAGTCAGTAGCTACAGACCTCCATACTTTGTGTGGCCTTCAGATTAGTTCAAGAAGAGCGCGTACAGAGCTTCATGAAATAGCTGTATCCAAGCCTTACATCACCAAGTGCAATGCAAAGCATTGGATGCAGTGGTGTAAAGC
>JAODKN010000127.1:6007754-6044898 GCA_026774425.1 Petrocephalus zakoni | reverse complement strand
CATGGTGGCAGCAAAGTAAACGCTTTAATCATGTGACTGCATGTGTCACTAGGCCAGGGGTGTCAAACTCCAGTCCTAGAGGGCCGGTGCCCTGTGTAGTTCTTTCCCTTTTTCACCACAAATGATTGAGCTGAAGAGCTGTGTGTTAATTAACACAAGGAGCTGCAAGGAGTTGAATCAGGTGTGTTAAATGAGGGTAAACCCAAAAATGTGCAGGGCTCTGGCCCTCCAGGACCGGAGTTTGACACCCCTGCACTAGGCACAAGATGTTAGCCAATCACTCTCCCCCGCTGAGTTAAAAAAGGGTGACAAGCTGACAAAAGTTAACTAAAATTGATTATGTAAAATAAGTCTATGAAACAGCAATGACGTTTCATTTTTCGACTGTATTTGGTTCTGCGCTCTGGGTATTTGTTGAGTATGCAAACGGATTTTGTTGACTTCCTTTCCTTCCCTTGTTTCTGTAAGTCCCCATGGCGAAGCACAACAGTGTAGGCATTTGTTTGTATAAATGTCCCTGTGTTCTCAGGGGCCTGTGACAGATTAGGGTATTGTTTGAGATGAGACCTGAGGTTAAATATCACATTTCCAAGCATGTATCAGACCTTATTTTGGTATCAACTATTCCTGGACAGAAAAAAACAGCTACACTTGTCTAAATGTCCGACATCGGAGTAATCATAATAAGTAACATCATATTCTCACTGTTTTGCAGTATTATTCGTGCTTACCATGCTACAGTGGCAATAGATTCTTTGTGTATGTAGAGAGTATTTAAAACAGGAAGTAGTACTGTTGCCACACCTTCATGGTTGGTGATTGGAATTGGAATGTGTGTGTGTGTGGTTGTTTGTGCAAGTGCACAGGCTGTGTGTCATCCTTGAATTAAATGGGTTTCTTCCAGTGGCACAGTCATGACTCGGTTAACAATGGAGCTTCCCTAGACATAAAGTACATTATATCAAATAGCATCAAAATCCCACCGTAAGAGGTCATAGAATTTATATCAAATAAATATGAGAATGTGAAAAATGTTATAGTATAACACACTGCCTGGCCAGAAAAAGGTTTCCATTAGAATTTCAATCAGCAAATACTTAAAAGCCAATGACTGGATCATTATTACAGCTCAGCAACACTATGAAGTCAGCCGAGTACCTGAATCTACTGAATGGCCAGGATATCCCATCAATGGATTATTTATTTCCTATTGGCATGGGCGTATTACAGGATGAGGATGCCGTGATTCATCAGGCTCGAATTGTCGAAGAGTGGTTCAGGGAGCATGAGGAATCATTTTCACATGTGACATGGCGACCACAGAGTCTTGACCTTAATTGAAATTCCCCATTGAAATTCTTTGAGATGTGCTGAAGAAGACTTTATGGAGAGGTTCAACTCACCTATCAGCAACACAAGATCTCTGTGAAAAATGAGTAAAAATCCAGATAGGAAAAAGTGTTGTGATTTTGCATAAGCACTTGGAAACAATGCATGGGCCAATGTGCACCATAATCAAAGCTAAGGGCGGTCCAATGAATTATTAAGGTGTTTTGGCTGGGCAGTGTATTACAGTACTGTATTAAATTTATATAAATGGTTTTGAAGGCATCCTCTCTTGTGATGCCATTGAGTTGTCTTAAGCCATCTACTTCACTTTACAAGACAAGATAGTAAACTTCAGCTCGATGATGCAGTTGGTAAGTACAGTACATTACAGTATTATTACAGTATTGTTATTAAAGCATTACTGTACTTCAATTACTATTTGATGTATGTATGCTAATGTTAGTTTACTTGAGGTTAGGTTAGCTTAGTCGGTTACCTCAGGTCAGGTGTATAGGCTCACTTAATGACAAAATCGACTAACAAGGATGCGTTTTCCCTGTGATGGACTGGCATCCCGGCTAGGGTGTCTGACCCTCTGTCCAACGCTGTCGGGGGATAGGTGCCAGGCACCTCCATAACACTTGACTACATAAGCACACGGATGGATGGATATTAAATTGTGTTTATTTCTTGCATTTGTGTTTAATTAAGCCATTTGGTTAAATCCTTACTATTTCTAATGCTAATACCGTCATTTATTTTCTTAGATACAAGTTTTCTGGACTGGAAAATTATTCAAAATATGACAGAGAGCCAGCATAATGAATATAATCTATTTTATTATTTTGCTTGGTAACAGCTTATTTATGTAATCTTTTCATATTACAAAACTAATAATGTTTTACCAAAGGAGTAAGGTTGAAGAAAACACAATAACAGGACATGTGCATATATAATATCTTACAGTGGTGTAAGTATCAGGTCATCAGAAAGTAAAAATCCAGACAAAGATTTAGTTTCAACCAACCAGTTGAGTATAAAGTCACATTCACACACCTGGTGGGTTAAAACAAAATCTTGGTCCGTTTTTTTACTTTCTGGACCTGGTATTTATACCTCTGATATGAGTCATGTTATTTTGCAATTATTTTTAATGTCGTCACAGGTATTTTGCATAATAAAACTGACTGACTAAATGTACTGTGCACTTGAACTGAAACATGAGATGAAAGCATGAGAAGCTTGTCATGTTGTAAAACGTATGTTTCCAGCAGGCTTAGTAACAGACGTCGACAAACCAGCAATCCACTGCAACACTCGTTTGTTGTAGCTGAAACTTCACCCTCGATATTTTTGTTAATTAACCAATGCGATAGCCTGATTTTTGCAAAGAAATTATTGTAAAATGAAGTAAGCAATAAATCCGTAGTACAAAAGTACATCACAAGCTTGACCACCTGGCCAATAAATATGAACCACATCCATGTCCTGGTTATAAATCTGCTAAAATTACACAAAGTGTAAATTTAAAAAAAAATTTATATTGCCTGTATCTGTTTGTCGAAAGCCAGTCAGAAAACCGCCGTAAATATAGACAATCAAATCACAGAACCTCTCCTCGCTGTTGCATAACAACAATAAATGGAACTGTGTAGCTACTTTAAACTATGAAAAACACAGCGTACACAAAACCACATTTTCAATGGAACCAAATGACATGGACATTGCCGAGGTAAGAAAAGTTACTGCTTGAATTCCCTCTCCTGAAACTCCTCTGGTTTTCACCTTCTATCGGGACTTCAGGAAACGGTCTGAACACACGTTACACTGGCCTCAAGTCCAATGCCGGATTTGCCGCGATATGCTATCTGCACAATTTCCTGGCAGTTAGGTTGCTGCAGATCTCATCCAATGAGGTTGCCGATGGTGGGAGAAATGACTCTCAGCAAGTGATGAGGAGGGCATTGGTCAGGGACTGGTGACTCTGTGTCCGCTCCAGGGGTGCACTGGAGAGAAGCTCACATGCAGCAAGTTCGTGATAAAGGGCGTTCAGCACCTCAAGAATGTGCGCCTTCCCTAAAAAACACGGGGCAGATGAGAACATTAAAGATTTTGCTGTCAACATCTTGATTTAACTGAAGGTTGTTAACTTATGATAACGGGGCCAAACACCACATTTTCTGGTCTGAGGCGAGTGGTCCTCACCATGTTGCGGATCACTGCAAGACTCCAACGTGCTTAACAAGATCTTGCCCAGAGATCTCCGTGATACATTCTGGGAGAACGAGGAAGAGTGAACAAAGATCAGTCTGTATTAGAAATCAAAGATGATGTATGTAATAACACTTTGCAGAACACAGAAAACCACTGCGGAGGTGGTCTTCTTGGCCAATCTGGCCAACAAGACGAACGTCTCCATTGTGCTTAACGTTAAATCTGGTTGCTTTTTTTGAGGCATGACCTGAGTGGTCATCGCAGGAGTGCGGTTATATGACTGTGCTGTTCTGCTCATTGTCCGCAACTGACCAAGTCTCGCAGCTTCTGCAAGAGCTGCAGGACGTCCATGAGCTTCTCCTCCACCAAGGACAGACGCACCCGCTCCGTCTCCAGCATCTGCAGCTCCATGTGTAGCAGCTCTGTCTCCTCAGCCTTCTGCTGGAGCTCCAGCAGTAACGAGTCCTTCATCTTGCCAAAAACAGAAGGAAAAAGACACCAGGTGAGATCAACATGGAACGCCATGTTCTTAAAATGAACAAACTGTGATTAGTTACTTGGTCGTTTATTTAATGTTACTTAAAGCCAAAGTAACACCCCCAAATAGTTTTATCATAAACAGCCAGGGTAAGTATGGTAGCTCAATAGGCAGCCTCATACAGTACCTCTAGGGTTGGAGGTTTGAATCTCACCTTCACTGGATATATGTAACTTGAATGTGCTCATGATGTCATATGGGATTCCCATGCAAATGTACTGTCTAAAGACAAATTTAAGTGGCATGTCTAAACTGCCCAGTGCATTACTATCCTTTTCAGTACTCTATCCTTCTATGTACTGCTCTACCCCAACCAGGACCAGTGCCTGAAAGACAGCTAAATGGATAAACATCTAAGATTGTATGTCATATGTCAACAAGGTTCTTCCAGGGAAAGTGCCTGTTTCATCCTGATGATCATGTCCTTAAATACACAGCCTACTTAATTGAATCTTATTTTTCATTTTACAAATTCCCTTTCTTACCCATAAAGATGAATGACTTAGTCAAGCAATAACACAATAGTATATAATATAGTATAGTCTATGATATAATAATAACTGCAGTATTTTTTTTTTGTTAATACAACACAGTAAGCAACAGTTGCAGTCCAATTGGTATGTTGGCCTTCCTGGTCCATGTCCATCTCAGCATAGTTACTTTTATTACTGTATAATTATAATTATTATTATGTACTATATTATTTTCTGACTTACCTACAAATTCAACTTAAAGACAGACTAAGGGGTCGGATCTCGCTCATAAGCTGGGGGCTGCCTGTATGCAAGTTAGAGGGGTAACTCTCTGTGGTTGTTACAGTTAGCAACAGAAACAGAGACATCAGCTGGAGACCGCGGAGTGGAGGACGGAGGCGGGCAAACCACTGCTGGAAGCTAGGAGCGGCGGCTGGCCACACATTGCGGTTTAGCTTTGAAGCCCTTCAAAACAACTTACTAGGAGCCTTCCCGGCCTGACGTCCTTTCCCAGTGTCGTTTAAAGCGAGACAGAACCTCAGGATATGTAATATGAGGGCTGCAAGACCATAATTTAATCTACCATTAGCTTGGTATGATCATGCTTTCTAGAATTCGCAAGCTGCCAACCAACAGTTGTGGGTCAATGGGCATGTTGGCCTACCTGGTCCATGTCTATCTCAGCCTTGCGTGCCTGGGTCTCCTTCATCTCCAGCTGTCTGTTCAGTCGCGTGACCTTCTCCAGGAGCTCCACCATGGCGCTCTGGCTCTCCTCGCTCCTGGTGCCCCCGAAATGGGACAGTAGCTTCCTGACAGCCTTGTCGTCACACCTGTGGATTACAAGCATCCAACACATAAATCTACCGGCGCTGCCATGAATCACACAGCGGAGAAGGTCTGACAGGTCTAACAGGGGCGGGGAACCTGATTCATGGAGGGCAGGTGTGGGTGCAGGTTTTTGGGGATGACCTCTCAATCAGCCAATAACAGTGGGTCCCCAGGACTGGAATTGCGAGCCACTGCTTTATCATTGGCTAACTGAGAGGTCATCCCAAAAACCTGCACCCACACCTGCCCTTCGTGGACCAAGTTCCCCACCCCTGGGTTATAGTGTCAGGTGGAAATGTTACGTCGGTGAGGCACAGCCAATGGGCCATACCTCTCACCGCAGCAGGACAGCCTGGTTAAGATCCTCTTCACCTCATCCACCTGTGACTGCTGCTTTCCCGTCCACTTCTCCTCCTCTTCGTCAGATGCTGCTTGGCCCTCTACTGAGCGGAAGAGCTGCTCTTCCACTGATGGGCACACAAACACAACACATGGTGGTGGTGGGGGGGGACAATTAAGCAAGCGGATTTCACTGGCCCTCCTGCATTTAACATTACGGTCGGGACCATTTTTCCTGCCCCTATATTCTCAGTCTTGAGTTGCAAGTAGTGTTAGAGTCTCACACCCTCAACACAACATGCGGGCCGGCCTTAGAGACTTGGCGATGGAACGGCTTCCTTTTAATGTGCGAGCCGCCAACTCACCACTCCTTTCCACTCTACTGCCTGTAAACTTTACTGAGTGATGCAATGTTTTTGGATGGGCGTGGCTTTTCCACCCTGAAAATCCCGTGGAGGTCCAACTGACAGTAAGCTGAATGTCAGAAAAAAGCCAGCAGTCTAACTGATACAAGGGACCCCAAACTAATCCTAATTTCTTGCACTTCCTAAGTTCCTAACAAACGTTTAATGTAGCATTGTTGAAACAAAGTCGTAACATACCGTTTTCAGGCGCCGCTTCGGACCGGCCTGTAGGAGAGCGCCGGTCCTGTTGCGTGTTCAGACAGCACCTCCGACCTGGACCATTCCCACTGCTGTATTCAGGTCCCCCTGCCCTGCTATTGGGGACCTTTACCTTGGACACCTCAGACCTAGAAAGGAGACAGGTTCTGAATGTCTGGGATCACCATCAAATTTCTGTCTATGTAGAAAGGTAGGTGTAAAAACTCCCCTACTTAATGAGGAGCATATTAATTATTTGATTTACATGTAACATAAAGCAGTGGTTCTCAACCATGGAGGCTGTAGCCCAGTGCTGGGCCTCAATGAGGGGAGTATAGAAAAAAAATACAGCATAGCTACAGCTGGAGCTGGGAATTTTACTATGTATTTTTTCTAAATGAAATATGGGTTAACACAGTACTGTTTATATCGATATACACTATATGGATAGAAGTTTTGGGACACACCAAAACTTATTCAGATTCATTGCCACAGGTGTATAAAATCAAGCACCTAGTCATGCAGTCGGGTTTACAAACATTTGTGAAAGAATGGGTCATTCTGAAGAGTTCAGTGATTTCAAGGGTAGTATTGTCACTTTCACTTCTTGAAATTTCTTCCTTGCTAGATATTCCATGGTCTATTGTAAGTGGTATTATTGCCAAGTGGAAGCATTTACAGTAGGGACAACAGACACTCATCCACGAGCAGTGGCAGACCACGTAAAGTAACAGAGCGGAATTACCGCGTGCTGTGTCACATCGCAGGTAAAAGTCACCAACGCTCTGTTGACTCAGCAACTGCAGAGTTCCAAACTTCCTCTAACATTAACTCCAGTACAAAAACTGCACCAGGAGCTTCTTCATGGAATAGACTTCCAAGGTCAAGCAGCTGCATGCAAGCCTCACATCACCAAGCGGAACGCCCAGCACTGGATGGAGCGATATAAAGCACGCCACCGCTGGACTCTGGAATTGTGTTCTGTGGAGTGACGAATCACAATTTTCTGTCTGGGTTTGGCAGATGCCAGGAGAACGTTACCTAGTGTATTTTACCTGTGCATTAAAATTAGGGCTTTATTAATGATTGCCAATAGAAACCAACAGCATTCCTGTCGTGACATCACACACCAGAATTCACAGCTAAAACTAAACCTGTCTCTCAGGGAAGCTGGTGGCGTGGAATGGTGAAGAATCATCATTGCCTGGTTTTAAAACTTTGTTAGCAATATCAATTGGCAATATTTGTTTTATTTTGTTGAAGGCTAATGCTTCAAAATGAGGGTCTTTTCTGTTAAGTGCCCATTTACTGGGTATCAAGCTTTAGCCTTTTGCCAAAAGAAACTTTATTCAAGCATTTTCGGCAGTGTAGCCAAATTAAAATATATTTATATTAATAAACATTGACAATTTTTTGTCATTATCACAGAACACATACAAGAGAAACAATATCATAACCTGTGGCCCAAAAATGTGTTTTTTGGATTTTATTGCCAATAAAAAATAAACATCAAAGAAAGGCAGATGGGTAAAGGAGCAGGATTTGGGGATCAAGTTTACAGGGTAAATGGTAAAGGGGACCTGTTCCCTTGAGCTGCATTTAAGATGAATTACTTCAGCAAAATATCCACCCCAACAAACGGGGTACAAGAATAACTTTGTAAGGTGCCTTCTGGAGGCATTCGCCGAAACTCAGAATAACAAGAAGGATAATCTGCAAAGCAGAACTGTCAGCAAAGCACAACTTTAGAAGCCTCACAGGTAGTGAAATACAGCAGGAGTAATCTGAGCATATGAGAAGCAGTATTCCTTGTGAGTACCGAAAGATTTCCCGACGTGTTTTAAAGAGAGCCGAGCAGGCCTAATTGGAGCCAGGCTTTTCGAGCGTAGACTGTCCTAAATATTTCCATCAGTTTATGAGTGAAGTGGGACGATATGGAGCCTGGCATATGGAACGAGAAAAAGCCGCCGTCCATTAAACTGGGGAGGAAGGAAAGGCCGGCAGATCCAGGAACGCTGTCGTTGCATCCATTTGTGCGTGGGAGAGGCTAAAGGTTCGGAATTTTCCTAGACGCCAAAAAACAATGGAAAAACCTGGGCTAAGAAGACGTACTAATGGATCAAACATCGTTGAGTTTATAATCACTTTAGTCATGCCAAAAAATTTAAGTGACTGAAATTACAATAATTTCTACAGCTACCTTTATTAATCTTGAGTCGGTAATGAAATTACGCCCCACATACTCAAGGAGACCGTGAGTTTTATTTTGCGCCAATCAATCATTTTGCACAAATTTTCAAACTTCCCCCGTTGCAGTGAGTTCTGGCGTTTGTGTTGGAGGAAATCCGATAGCAGGCCCTAGTGACTCACGGAATAAGTGCTTCCAGATGAAGCAGCCTTCCCGGGAAAAACAGAGGGGAGAAGAATGTTTTCAGCGAGATGAGTCCAAAAAAAAAAAACCTGATCACTTCAGTTTGTGACATTTTAAGTCATTCCATCATGAAAGTTATTTCAGCTTTGGGCGGCACAAATTATGTCATTATAATTGATGTTATTTGTGCGATGGATATAAACTGTGAAGGAAACGATGGATGGTTCAGTGCATAGTCATTATTCGGGGCCCCACTAAAGGTGAAGTGTCGTGGAGGTAAGACATGTTTGAATTATTGGGTGGAAGCTGGAAATTCGGGATTGTGGGTGGGTGGGTGGGTGGGGGTGCCAAGCCCATGATGACCTACAGCTGCCTGGGGAAGGTGCCAGAGACCTACGAGTGAGCGCCCCCCTCAGTTTCTAAGGAGACATCGTGCCAGTTCCACATTGTCGTGTCTGTGACCTCCTGTGAGAAACCCTGAGAGTCTGAGCTGCGCTGAGCCTGCGTGGACCAGAAGCAAGCATTCCTCTGACTAATATAGCTTTAATTGATATGCCAGTTTCTGGAGCTGGGGCTGCACAACGTTTACCTTTTCCCAAAGAAGACATACAAAGCTTCAGAAGAAGACTGTATGAGGGGAAACCCAGGGTAAAGCCTTTAATTCCAGGAGACAGAAATGTCCATAGAAACACTGAGCTTCTGGAAAAAGCAATAAACTGTCTTACTGTCAGGTCTGGCCTAACATTATCAGAATTTCATTTGTGAGCAGTAAAGGAGCTGGCTACTCATCGAAGGAGATCCGAAATCCAGGTCAGGTTCATAAGGCTGTGAAGCGGAGGCCGGGCCTGACCTGCAGACAGTGAGAGACGCCCTGACTTGGATGGCGCTCCTCGAATTGGACAGGGAACAGAAGCTCCCGCCAACGTTAACTGGAAAACCTGAAGGGAGAGCAGGGTGAGGCCGCGCACGTCCAAACCTTTTTTTGTGGATCTCTTCAGCTGTGCGAGACTTCAAAAGACTGTACAGCAACCATACAAAGAACTCCGTAATTAAGGCTAATGACTCCCCTGCCACCTATTAGTACGGTATGATACTTCAGCACCAGTACTGCAATATGGATAATAATGAGCTAAACGCTGTTGAAAATGCTACCAAAATTACAAACTAAATTTGTATTACATCAACCGTGCGATAAGCACAGCCATGGAAGTTCACAGTTGTCCTGGTCTGAACACCATGCATAAAATCATACTCTTGACCCTTTTATACCCTGTAAGTCAGATCTGAAACTGTAGACCTTCAGAATAATGGCGACCACAAAGGGAATAATCAACAATATACCCATCTGGTATGGATTAGCTGTCCTACCATTATTAATTCTATTTTTCTTTGTTTTAATCTCACGTGCCTTTTCAAACTGAACCTTATATGACACACGCCCTGCTTTGATTACAGGAAACTGTGCAGAAATGGGCCAGTGTCACGCTCCCGTGAGAGAGGTAGAGTATATGACCTCAAAAACAGAAATTATTCATGTTCTTTATTCGTCATGTACTTTAGATTTATGCTGCTGGTTTTTATTAACAGCATCAAAGCAAACGGTACATGCTCGACTTATGCTAGAAACCCGATCAGGACTTTCAAAAATGGCCCTTAGGATAACCTCAAAGAATTTATCCTCGTAGGGGTTCACTGTAAAGAACTGGACAATCATTATGAGAGATTGAGTAGGAGTGTTCAGTAACAGCTACACACCTTAACACACAAAAAAAAAGTCTACGAAAAAGCTGGGTGATGTTTTAAAGTGACAGAACCCAGTTCAGGAGCAACCAAATCAGACAGATAAAAGTGCAAAAATACATGACAAGAAGACAACAGGTACGTCATAGTGCCGACAACATTAAAATATACTAAATATACTAAAATATTACGTATAGTGGAGGCCAGCGTCACTTGGAAGTGAACAACGAATGATCAGTGTTAATTATGGCACATTACTGACCACGTTGTCCGTATGCCCTGCGAAATCCCTCAGAACGTAAATCCCGCTTTAACCCAGCTGACTTTAATTCCAAAAACTATAGCGAATGTGCCATCGCTGTAAAGCAGAAACAGATGGCAAACAAAGCATTAAGACATGCGGAGAAGCACCTGCATATTTGTGCAGCGAATGCAGGACTCCCCAATCTACTCAGACATGTCTTTCTAAAATAACGCAGGATATTACTTTGACCTTGAGGTTTCCGCTGTCCTCCACGACACTCCTCACAAATTACATCAGCAGTTTGCACAAGTTAGCCGAGTCCTCCTCACATCTCGGAACGGTATCAAGCCAAGCCTGAGTATTTATAATAGGATTTTCTTATCTCCGGCATATTTATACAAGGGAGACTGGTGCTTTTAAACCAGGGTGGCCCCGACTGTTTGTGGTTGAAGTGAGGACACCAGGCTGTTTCCTGTGTTTATTGCAGTAAGGCTTCGACACAACCCCAACCGAGTGGCTAACGACCACTTAGGAAAGGCTACATCGTGTTCTGGACGTTCCACTAGCTCATGGAACACGTCTTATTAAAGGGGGAAATGTTTATGACTGTCATCGATAAATACATGTTATTCATTCTTTGGTCAAATAAGAAAGCAAACCGACGGGAGGCTTAGCGGAGATACGGGTGGTGGCCTCACGTGCCGTTTGCTACTCAGGTTTAATCTCGGCTCAGCACACATGCAGGCAGCAATTAATGTGACCGACTGCAGCTTTGCCGGTCTGTTGTTACTAGGAGGTCAGACTCGTAAACATTTTTCAAAGGAGGAATGCGGTTCGCCGGCAGACGGGCCCAGACAAAAAGCAAACATCCAGCAAAGGTGCAAAAGAAGGGGAACCAAACCCTGGAAACTGACACATAGAAGTGGGGAAATCGGGTAACTTAAGAACATATGGCCTTGAAGAGCACTTTGTGCAGTCACTGGGAGATGAATACATTACCACAGTGCTGATGTGTGCACACTCAGAATATGTGCGAGCTGGTGGGGGGGGGGGAGGGGCGTGTTCCCAAACAGCCCATTCAGCTGTGGGATATAAAAATGGAGGAGCGGGGAGAAAAGGCAAAGGAGACGGTCCAGCCCTGCCTTTAACAGCATTCCCGCTGCAGCCATTGCGTGGCCTGACCATAACCCAAGCGCATACGCCCCCATCCCATGCTACTCTCTAATATCCATCCAAGAGTTGCATTTCTGCTCCCCAAGTCAGACTCACTCTCCCACCCAGCAAACTGGACTCAGGAGGGTCTGTAAAACACCCGCTCGGCGAGGTGACAAGGACAGACACGGCCAGCTGACCGCCGGCCCCTCTTCCAGATGGCTGCGTTGTTTTTTTCACCCATCTCTACCACCTTTTTTTTTGTCAATGCCTTCCATTGTCTGGAGCTGTATCCCAGGCATTTCCAAAGGGCCGCGGTAACTGATTTAGATACTTTAGCTTCTCTGGGTCAAGAGAAGCACGCGAGAATAAAAAAGGATACACTCCTCCGACCTCCCCCTTCCTTCACGGTAATGATCCCCAATGTCCATCTCTGTTCCCGCCCCCTCCCTCTTTTTAGGCCCCCATGCACCCCCAACCCCTTTGTCCCCCGGTCCAAAGCACGCTGCAGTTCTTATGTAAGAACCTTACACGTGACCTTGGAATTTGGGAGGCCTGGAAGACTGTATGCAATATATCGTTTTTTTCTACAAAGGAAATTGTACCACAATACAGAAACAACCGGAATGCCTTTGGGATACCGCTATCCAGCAACAACAGGCACAGGACTGCCCGGGTCCAAGACAAAAGGTTGAACGTTTCCATCAGTTATCCCAAAATCCACAAGTGCCATTAACGACTGACTTTTCCCATGCGGCTGATCTATCCCAGATGACCCTTGACCATACCTGAGATAATCCTATAACTGGTGCAAGAAGGTCTTTAGCAGATTTAACGGAAGATTAAAGAGACTCATTTAAATCCCACAGCTTGGTCTCTACACAATGTAGATAAACCGCTGGCTTTTCCCACACTCCGCAGACACTGAGCGCCAAAAAGCCTTCGCGTGTACTTCCTCAGAAGGTCTTAAAATCTCTTTCAAGTCATAATCAGTGCTCTATGTGATTATAATTATAGAATTATAATAATTAATACTATTACTAATACTATGATAATAATTATTGTAATATAATAAACAGAAGTTCACTTGTTGTGTTGAGGGGAACCTTAAGTCAGTCGTTAGCAACTACATGCTGAAATATGGGAGGAGTTTAGGCAAAGAAACATTTCAGGGGGATGGAAAAAGCACTGGTCCGTAAGGAAGATAAAAGTATGTTCTCCAGGGGAGCGGCAGAATAAAAGCTGCCGCCGATAGCCGGAAGCACCCCCAAGAATCCAGCTTGAGGGCTCTGAGGCACTTGCTTCCCGGACCCGGTACAGCCGACGTCACTCATCACTGACAGGGGTGTCCGACGCCCCCATCCGCTCCTCTCCCAAGCAGCTGCGAGCCGGCTGGAATCGGCCCAGAGCCCGAGCACCAATCCACAGGGCTGCTCTCGCCTCCCCTGCCATTTCCAGCACCGACACAGCATGAGTATCACCATCCCAGAGATTCGGGATATGTCGGGTAACATATCAGTACTGGCCAGTTTTTGTTAAAAACCAAGCGATGTCAAGCTCGTCGATATTGCCAGCTGATAATTAGGCTTCAGTTAATATTCAAAGTTAGCAGCACTATGAGGAACAAGACGCAACTACCAAAATCATGGCGATGACTGCACTGGGTGATCATCTAGCTTCTGTAGTGGAAGACGGGGGATTTCATTGGCTCGTTCAGCACTTAGCACCACACTGCAGCTAGCCCGTTATTGCTATTTGTTATCAGCAATGATAAAATTTGACAAAAATGTACTGGTTTTCAGTATATATATATATTCAAGAGTAATACAACGGCAGTAGGCTGTATGACCACATCCAGGAGCTTCACCATGAGGTTCTCCATAACCATGCTGAGACAGCACTCTTGGGAAGGACATGGAGCTCAACGAGGAAACACTCTTGCTCACCTAGTGGCTCGTTCACCTGTAACTTACTCTTGCGACCCTGGTGCTTCCCTTAAGGAAGAAGGAGGTCTGGGAGACTTTTGGACCGTTAGTCAAGAGGAAGTCCGGTTTAAAGAGGATGTTTAAAGGTTTGTTTAAAATAAAATAGTCATACAAAGCTGGGAAATGGCAAGTCATACCTTTCACGTCTTGCTATAGTCCAGCTATAACTTGATCTTGGACTGTACCCAACTCCCAATTTTGTCCATCGAATTGAATTCAGCTGGTCAATATGGATATTGGACTATTCACTTGGTTTTTCCCCCCCTATTCAGACCACCTGGCAATTACAGGATCCACTAGCATACATTTCAGTGATGACTTCCACGCATGCTGCCGCTCCTATGTCACCTACAAGCCACGCTCTGCGCTTTGTTCTCTCTTTATTTGCGTTATGGATTTGTCAGAATATTTCTGTTCAAATCAAGGTCTTAAATCAATAGACCTATTGTATTGGTCACACAATAGCATAGTGCAACATACAACCACCAGTTAATTACTTTGAAATTATATTTGCAGGGTTGCCAACTCAACTCTCACGCATCTGGCGTGACACACTTTCAGACTCTCACACAATTAATCTCATGACAAATCTATACTATTCCATTGTAAACCTAAAAATTGCAACATCAAAAGCATTGGGGTAGTTTGCAAACCTTACAGACTATTTACAAGGTAATAAAACTGTTACATAAAACGTACATATAAATGCATGTGCATATTGTGTGCAGATTGTCGGGAATTGAAGATCTCACTCCAGCCAGCGAACCAAAGTTGGCAGCCCTGTACTCGTTACTTTGACACATTCAATTACTGCCATTCTAGGTCCGTTTCAGCACAATATACACATTTTAGGAGCCAATATGATTCTATGGCTGTGGATATCCTGCCAAGCCTGGTGCTGAATTCACAAAGGTGAATACGAAGTAGATGAGACACAATAAACAGATTTCTGTTCACAGTGGCTCGATGTCTCCTCTAACACTTAAAAATTATATCCTAAATTAAGGATTCATTCTTTTAGGCTACTTGGGTTTTATGAACACGTTTCGGCATTAAGCCATCTTCAGCTTGGTAATAATGTGCCCAAATGCATCCATTATTCAATATGCTTCCAAATCAATAAGCGTATATGCTCATGAGAATGTTTTTTCTTTAAGTCTTTATTTAACTTGCACCGAAACATGCAGCTAAACTGAACATGAGTGCCTGTTGCCCTATAGCCCAGGTGGACTACTAATCACGGCCTGGCCTACCGCACGCAATGATGCTTAATGGGAGAGCTTCACTGTTCCTGCTGTACAGCCGAAAAAGCGCAGAGAGTATATATCGTATAACAGCCAGGCCAACTTCTCCATTTGATTGAAACACATGCCCCCCCACAAAGGCACAATGCCAAGTGTGTTCTACTCCTCCAGAACAACTAGCCATGTTCACCCCAACTCAGATGATCCTAAAGATACTGTAGGTAATAGGCTTTATGAGCTGAACCATTTTAAAAACAGACCTTCATTATGACCCAGACCAACAGGTTGTCACGGATGACATTTAAGCCAAAGGGGACCTAGAGCGCTCCCTCAGATTTAACAGTCCTGTAAATTGCTTAAATTCCATTCAAGACTGGTATATAAGTGTTCCCAGACCTTAGCTGCTTACGTTTATGACAGCTATGAGATCTCTGGAGGAAAAAATGGTTTGATCCTTTCTTGCAGGCTACGGGCCATAGCCATTTCCTTGGTTAATAATACCAGAAATATGGATTTATAATGAAGCTTCACAAAATAAGGCATAAGTTGTGCAATTAGTTTTTGCTTACCTTTATGTTTTTATATGGCATGCAAGAAAACATTGCAGCTGTCCAGTTTCACTCAAACTTCAACCAAAGCTGACTGCAAACTACACAATCTATAAATTAGAGGTATGTGTTGTCATTGCAAATTTTGGATTTACCCATCATGTCTTATAAAGTCTGAAATATGTTCAGTGACAAAAGGGCCATTAAGGCCGTGTGTAGTCACAGGTGTATTACTGTGGGCTGGGGGACTCAACAGGGTTTCAGCATCCAGGAGATAACAGAACACAAGTTGGCTTAACAACTTATTAGGGCAGCTTCTCTATAGCTTTGCTATAAATCAAGTTTGAGGTATGCAACTCCATGTCTGAAGTAATATCAAAGCACATTACAGGTTCTACAAAACCACAGTGTTCTACAGAATACATTATTCATCCTGAAATAAAGTCCTACGAAATGCATTTATCATGATTTCTATGGGGTTCCAATGAATCTGTTTATATTACTGCCACTTCAGTAACGCAGAGTAGTGTTTTAATTTTGTACTGGAACCACTTTACCACAAAAGACACAGATTAAGCGATACGAGAATAACTTTCGAGATCAAATGAAAAGTTACTGTCGGTTCATTGAAAAGTGTATGTAGGCCTATAAGGCAAGCCACGAGGAACAATCACACGGATTGCCGTTGGGAGAATGTGTGAAGGAGTGTTGCTAGGATACACCCAGTGAGTGTCTATCCATTATTCATTGAGAAGAGGGAATCCAGGGAAACTACTTGGAGATTGATGGGAACTTTCAGTCTGTTTCACTCAGGGTTTCCCTGGGTGAAAAGAGCTCCCTGCCTACGTGGCAGAGCCATTGTGGCGTGAATGAATTATTCAGTTCTTAGCACATCAATGGCGAGCAGGGGGAGCTTTCTGGCACCGCCTGTAAAGTTTGGAAATGTGGCGGAGGAGGATTAGAGTTGTTTACCCTTGACACAGGTTGGAGATTGGGTCTACTGCACATGTTACATGATAATAAAGTACAGCAAATTACAAGAGGTTGACATTAAAATGAACATACCCGTGTTAGTAAATGTACAACATTAGATGCTGGGATATTTATGCTTAAATACTTTAAACAATGTCAAATCAAAAATATTAGAATAATTGAAGTTCATTGAAAAATGTAATATCCGTCAAATTAACTTGGCCATCAAAATGCTGTAAATTTTACTACATGATTCAGAGACTGCTAGGAGTTTGCAGGTGGTTTGGTAAACATTTAAAGCCACTTGTACACCTGTAAAGCATAAACTGTGATTCTTGAGATTCCCAAGTGGCATTTTAATGTCTTATTTTTTGGATCAGTGACCTCTAAGCCTAACCGCGAACAGCTGTGAAAGGTCACGTTAACCCTTCGAACCTCTGCCAGTTCTGCGTGCTGTAAATAAAGCACGATACTGCTGTAATCAAAAGCCTGCAGAGACAGATTTACAAGGACAGATCTAAGCTTTCAAGAATGGATTCTCTGGCTTAACCTGTCCAGCAAGAATTTATGCAAGTCTCAATTTTCAATAATAGGAAACCTAGTAATGTCCTGAGAAGGAAATCTACGACGATTTCTTTTTCCTAGATCCAGTTTTGGAAAAGCAGTTAAGGAAGATGAATTGGTGAATTATTTCTAAAAAATATTGATTTTTTTTAAATAAAAGTATGTATATCAATGTGCAGACCTCTTAAACAACCTCTCCAAACTATGCACAGCCACATCACCATTTTAAAGGCACAATTCCTCAGAAGTATTGTTCTCTCACATGTCGGAAGCGCCTGTTCTGCATTCCCTTGCATTGCTTGGCTATAAAATAAGCTGTCTAATAAACACAAAAACAAATGTTAAGTTCACATATTTGGACCAGCTGCTGACCAGGCAGAGACATACTGAGTAGTGCACTGAAACCTTTACACTAAATGCAGGATGCCCCTTAGCTAAACATTGCATAAGACAAGGAACACTTAACACGCTGAATCGCAAACAATGTATTAGTCCCAATGTAAGATCTGCAAGTAGACAGCCGGGTGGGATGAAACGAAGATGGAGGCCAGTCAGGTCACATGGTCTCAGTATGCATGGCTTTCAGTAGAAAAATGTTAGTTTAGGCAAAATTTGCATAAACACGATGTTATAAACTGGAGGTACACTCAGATCTGGAATTTCTGACACATTAAAAGAATTTGCGAATTCCCGAGACTTCCAGTGTAAAATGCGCTACAATTGGGTACTATTTACTGGAAACAGGAGCAGCAATCCCCAAAACGCAGGAAATGTTCAGGGGGAAAAAAATGTCACTAACTGTGAAAAAGCAGTGTTGGCTTGTTTGAAAACCACGGGACCGATTGAGCTCCACATTCATTAGCTTCACAGCCAACCAAAACTTTTAAAGCAAATCAATGTGAAAGGCAATCTCTGTCCCACTGCTGCTGGTGGTTGCAGAGTAAGTTATACTTTACTTAGTGCGGATTAGTGGGCAGCACTGTGGCTTCATACTCCTGGGGTCAAGGGTCTGGTTCCCAGCCTCACTGTGTGCTAATGTGTGTGGCCAGTTTTATGGGTACTCAGTTTCCTCTCATGGTCCAGAGATGTTTGGTTCAGGTCAATTTGTGTTTCCAAATTGCCCTAACATGGATTGATTCTCCGCTGATGACAAATAACAAATTTCCAGTAATTTAAAACATATTTTTGCACATTCTTTTTGAGAGCTAGAACTTCGATAGCAAGCTAAAATATTTGTTTTTACAAAATACACATTGGGTTTGAGTAAACTACAGAGATTAATAAAAACACTGTCTTCTGTCTGAGCGAAATGAACCCTTTACTAATGTTCTTGTGGCTTTTAATTAAAAAACAGCCCTATCGCTAGGGGGTTAGGAATTAATCTTTATACTCCTCAAACTCTCCACCTCAATCCAACTAAAATTCTAAGCATGAGATACGGTGAATACCTAGCATCTATCCATGGGAGTGTTGTCATATTTAGATTCTTATAGATACAAAAATATGATATACTTAAACTCCTTAGAAAAAACATTACTCCACCTTATATAAAATACGTAAGGTATATTTACTACAGACGTATCATCAACAGGAATGTGTCAAATTGACAAACACGATTAAACCATGCAAAAAAAGTTTCACGTTCCTTAACATATCCCATACAGTTAGACGGATATTTAAACAGCCAAAATTCGTAAATGTCACCCACCAATTCACTGGAAAAGCTGATAAAACGCAGTGAAATTGGAGCTTCGTTTTGGGTGGGAATGGCTTCTAAGAGCCGCGATGTCAGGCAGACCACATAAAAATGCAGCCGAGGCTTTCTGAACACGTTCACACTTTATATGCTTTAATTCCTTTTGATGGACCAGAAACCCTGCCTAAATTTACGAGTCTGGTGGCGTCATTTTTTTCTATAATTGGGGTTTAAATACTGTGCTCACGTTTCAACTTGAATCATATACGAAGAGAGGCAAGAGTCAGCCCTTTGAAATTACGTTGACAATGTTACAAGCAGACCGAGGGATCTACAGCACTGTGATTAGGGCCTGCTGATGCGGCTGATCAGCCGTCTAATTACCTGAAGTATAGCAGCTCTGACTCCAGCTGCTGGACGTGGCGCTGGAGCAGAGGCACGTGATCGGCTTTGGCCTCCAGCTCCTTCACTTTGCCAAGGCTGTTGAGCACGGCCTGTCTGGCTTCTTCCACCTTCTTCCTCATCTCCGCCTGCTCCCGTTTCAGCTTCCTGTTGCTGTCCTCCAGGGAGAGCAAAGCCTCCCGTGATCTATGTAACTCTTTCTCTAGTTTCTGGTTGAAGGACATGGCCTCTTTGATCTGCTCGTCCCTTGAGCTACGAATTAGCTCCATCTCCCAGAAGAAGTTCTGAAGGCTCAAACCATTGTCCTTCTGAGCTAGCACCTTCTGGTGGCTGATGAAACAGCCGCCCTCTGGGGCATGTTTGGAGTGGCTTTTCCAAAGTCCCACCTATGAGGAAAAGTGATGCCGTCAACATCAGTGACGGGATCATGAGGACAGCTGGACTTCTGTACAAACCTTCACAGTGAATGTCATGGCACTTGACAAAAGACAAAAGCAAGATGATGAAGAAGATGACGCAAAGTCAAGATCTTCAAAAGTTAAATGAATGTCAGACTGAGAGGTTTCATTGACCGCCACCCTCAAAAACGAGTAAATGTTCAACAACACATGCATCCACTTGATTGTTGTTGGGATAAAAATCACACACACACACAGACTCGCAACACACGCAAAGACTCGCATACCTATCTAAATGGGGACCTTCCATTAATTTCCACGGGAAAAAGCCTAATCCCAAACACAACCCCTTAACCCCAACCCAGCCCTAACCTTAACCATAAGTAACCAACCAAAATACAAGACTTTCAGCATTTTTAGTTTTTTGATACCATTCACAGATTCTTTATAAAACTGAGGTTAACCAAATGGGGACCTGAAAAGATGTCCCCAAAAGTAGGGAAATTTCAGGTTTTACCGCACTTTGAGGACATTTTGGGGACACACTGAAAACAATCAGAAGAACCGATCAGAATGCCGACCGGAGCAACACCCACCTGCAAAGCCAAAGCCCGGGCGTCGCTACTCTGCAGCGCAGCCCTCATGTCCTCCACCAGCTCTCTCAGACTGGCGTTCTCATCCTCCAGTTTCGCGATCCTGTCCTCGGCCTCCTCCAATGCCACGATCTCCTCGTAGCACTCCCGGGTGCATGATCCCAGTTGCCTGCAGTCGGATGAGTGCCGATCGCGGCTGGGCGAAGAGCCTCTGCTGAGTCTGCCCTTTGCACCGGCCGACAGCGCCTTCCCCCTGCGCCGCAGCGGGCTCCGCAGGCGGATCTGCGTCTCTATGTGCTCACTCTCCCTGCCCACAAGCAGCCTCCCGCTTTCGTACTGACACCCGGCTTTGGTGCTGAAATAGCCGCAGAGTTTGGCGTGAAACTGCCGGAACGTGAACTCATGCGGGACGTTTTCCAAAATCCCAGCGCACTCCTCCAGGTCGCATTCCTTATTCAGCCCCAAAACTTGGCAGAGTATTTTAAAATCTTCGGCGGGGATCTTGCCGTCGCCCTGGCTATCCATATGATGAAATATCTCCTGCAAATACTGGTCTAAACCCGTTGCCAGCACTATTATTTCATTTTCAACGCCTCGATCTAATCCATAGTGATAAGCCAGGGTACTGACGATCCACTGCGTCCGGCGCGCAGGTCGACTGTACGGATCATATGCGTCTGTTTTATCCATAGTTGCTATACTTCAGAAAAACTCCATTAAAAGAAGTAAAAAGCAGCGATGCATCCAAGCTACGCGCGTAAAGCGCCGTTCATGTGCGCTCTCCGAGACCCGCAGCCTGCAGACGCGCGCATCCTCTCGGTGGGACACGGGAAACTCCCTCGGTTTCTTTGAAATCAGCTTGTGACCAGGGGCGTTTCTGTGAACTGGCCTTTATATGTCCCCCCCCCCCCCCAAAGTATAGTGCCTAATCAAAAATAAACCTCCACATGTGTGTGATGACGTCCGAGAGGCCGGGCTTCGCCCTGGTCTGCTTTCCATTACCACTGATTTGCTCTGCCTGTACTGTACATGTTATTATCCAAGTGCCTTTTAAATAACCAAGATATCGGCCCGTGTATTATGAATTGTATAATATAATATATATAATAATGATGATGATAATAATAATAACAATAATAATAATAACAATAACAACTCTCTAATGGCGTTATGTTATGGGGTAATACTAACGTACTAATTTAAAAACTATTAATATAATATATTATATACGAATTAAATATTGGGGGGACACGTCCTCCTGGTTCCTAAGCCCATAGTTATTCTCAGATATTTTTCTCTTACTTTTACAACGTATTGTTCATTGTTATAATGCAACACAGTATGGTTTTGTCTTTCTACCTCTTGGGTATCCTGTTTGGGAAAAGGAAAAAGAAAATAACGTTAGGCTACTTGGTTTTATGTTTGTAGTACATTAAACTATGTAAACATCTGCTAGGGAGTACGGCTGCATTATTCTCTAATATCACCAATGTACTTACCGATTACGTTGGCTTTAAAGAGCGGTAGTTAAGACGCTTCTTAATTACTTTGTCTCTATACAGTCGCAAGCATCGTTTATTGTTGCATATATCGGCAAATTCTACAACCACGGCTTCCATTATTGTCCCTGTAATGGCAATAATTTACTCTTTACTGAAGCAGATTGCCTCTCATTTACATGATAAAGAGCTCTATAAACTTGATAGAATTTTAAAATAGCCATTAAACCTAGCGTAAAAATGTCACCATAAATTAAAACCAGAAAACCTGGGCTCTATGCAGACGAGTTGCTGATTGATTTCCTGCTTTTGTTTTGAAAGGTCGCTTTCACTCTCCATCTGGCTTTGATTTCCATACGAAAATCAATTAAATCGATAAAATCCGAGGTGGTTTTGAATAGGTAGGTTTGAAAAAAAAATATAACAGATATTTTTAATTTTTTACTTGATCATGTTATATGTTTGCTATATTTGTGCGAAAATTACGTTAGTTGTATTAGCTTAGGGAGCATTTAAATATTTATAATAATTGAAAAGGTACTATATGTCACACAATTTCAATGATTGCACTGCATTCATTTTAGCACACTATACAAAATAACTATCGGCATAATGAGAAAATAATAATGCACCGTAGCAATTATGGTAAATTACTTATAATTTAAAATATTATATTGCCAGCAACACATGCAGCCATAAGGTACAGATAACATAACACATGCCAATGGTATATTGTCGAACATTGTCACGTGGTCAGGCTGCTGAATCTGAGTCACAGATACAGACTTTTCACTGTAGCAAGAGGATTAGGACATGAAATAGGAGCATGAGAATGAGAGTAAAATGATTCAAGAGTACATGATAACGTTTAGTGGTTTTATAGATGTTAATAGCATCGTTCCATAATATAGGCTATATAACAGATACCTATCAATTAAAAAGTCTTATGTTTTTTTTGTTACGGTGTCTATATTAATTGAACCTCGCTTATTATGCATCGCCAAAAAATCCCTTTCAAAATACAAACAAAAAATTTACAAACGTTACCAGGGTGACATTTATTTTGGCTCATCTTTAGTTGAAATTATTCCACCACCGTCAAAACGGTTATCAGAAAATATTTGCATGTTATGGCAATAAAACCTAAATGAAAGTGATATTTTATTTGTGGGGAAAAATAAGTTATTTCTATATGTCCAGTGCGTATCATCATAAAAACAGTGGAACTATTTACTGTGGCGGAGTGACAGCGCACGTTGTCCGGGTGCTAAGCGGTCATCTGGTTGCCCTTGGAAATTTTGTAACCGAAGTAAAGTGACGAACTTCTCTGCAGCTGACTAGAGCTGAAAGCAGTTCGGTAAAGATTTCTTTGTAATATAGACATGGATTTGGTAAGATGCTTTAAAATGCTACGTTGTATATCTGTATGAATGATTCATTGAGTTCTGTACCACTATACAATCAAAATCAGCACAGATGATAAATACTGTGTGTTCTTGTGAAATTATTACTCGCTGGTGCTAGAATGTAACCATCCTGACAGGAGATTCTCTCATGAACGGCGCAGTTTATTATTAATTGTATTTCATTTGGTACAGTTTGTGTTTCAAGCTATAACATAGATACAGCATTGCCTTACACAAGCTAAGAAAAGCTACAAAACAGTCAAAACATAATTTGAATTGGGTTCATTACATTTGAATTCTAAGTTGAATTATATTACCTGTGTTTACTTTTCACAGATGAGAGATTATTCTATTTGGACCTTCTGAACAATGGCAGCTGTGAATTCTGCATCAAATGGAGTTCAGTGATTCTGCTATGTCCCCAGTGCCTACCGAAACCCATGCTGATTGTGTAGTAGGGTGCCCGTCGTCCAAAGAGCTTGAATCTACTCCTGCCATGGATGAAATTCTAAATGAGATGGTTTCACAAAGTGACAATAAACAGCACGCTCAGAAGTCAGACAAATGCCTATATGATACAGTAATTGGCCCCAACACTGATTCAACAAGCACGGCAGAGTCTTCCGAATCCATGAGTCAATCATGCTATGAAATTAAATTTACAGTCAGAATTGCATTGGCTATACCCAAAGGTATTTTTATTTCACAGTGAAACAAGTTGCTATTCCAGTTTATTAGATATGCGATTGTTCGGATGTTTCTGTTATGTTTTTGGAGACATTTGGAGTCATATGACAGTAAAATAAATATAAACATATTTATTATGAAATATTTCCTTAAAACTGTTCATGATAGAATGGCAGATTTCTCTTTAGCCGTGATGACAGGTAGCTAGCTCCAAATTATTTGTAATTTTTTTCCCCTTGTTAGGAAATGATGAAAGTCTAGCTGTCGACAGAGAAAAAACTAGCAGAAAAATCCCGCCACAGTATTCCTCCAGCACCACGGTGGAAACCCCAAAAGCTCAAAGATACTATCATATCGAGTACAATTTACTCCCCAATGACCCAGAGCCGAGGAAAGTTGACCTGGTAATGTTTGGGTTTGCTGCAAACATCTACTTGGAGAATGAAACTAAGGTAAATAGTGGGCAAATACTGCACAGAGGTGAAAGTCTTAGACAGAGAGTATTCTTAGTCTGGGTTTTATTGAACCAGTATCAGAAAGTATTCACTAATGGAGCCTTAAAGCACTTATGTAAGTCACTCTGGCTAAGGGTGCCTGCCAAATACTATAAATGTAAATGTAAAGTTTACTGTTCATGATGATTGTGTTCATGATGATTGTACAGTGTTAACCTCAACTTAACATTCACATCTGTTGAAGGAGAATGTCGGCTCTACTCATTGATTTGGTTATACGCATGTTAATCATCATGTTTATGAAGGACATAAAGCATCATCACCACTCCGCATTTGTTGTAAATTCCTGTAAATATGTTTGCCACATAAAAATGGTTCTGATAATTCTGATGGCAGTAAGGAAACGTGACACTTAAACTATTCGCCTAGTTAAGAACTTTTAGTTTAGGTGCTGTTCCACTAATTATATATTTTAATTATATATATTATCAATTATATATTTGATCTCTCAGCATAGCATTTTAATTTGCATTAGTATTAAGTTATTCTGTTCACTGGGCTAAACCTAAAAGCACTGGATGTTTAATCTACAAATGATATAGCCACTTTTGGACATTTCGGGCCGACAACCATTCCATAAAAAAGATAAATGACTGGATTTATGTACCTGAGACCCTTATGTCACTTAACACTGAATAGCGAGAGATGTACATGTTTAAAAAATGTATCAATTTAATTTGCAAATATACAGCACATTATAACATATTCGGCCCAGAAGAAGTAGTCCTCTGGCCTTCATCATTTCATGCGTGTATTACACTTGAGACTCCGTAGCAGAACTTCAGAGTGTGTTCCGGAATGGGTTTGATTATGGAAAAAGGCACACGTTTCACACAATGTTCTAACTGAGCTGTGGCTCAAAAGGCACAACTGTCATCTGGGACTGAAATTAAAAATAAGGAATGATATATTTATGTTCACTTTATAACCTAATGAATGCATAATTAACCCTATTAAGTGCATATGCTTAATCATACATTTGGGCCCGGTAGCTCTGGGTACATACAATCCATAAGACTTGTACGATGCATATCTTGATAATACTACCATGCCAATGTCTTTTTGGCACATTATACAACCAGGCAGATGTAGTAAGGTATGGGTTGTATTCTACAAGGGTGGAGTGGAATACATTGGGGAACAATATGGATTAAACTGTATTTTTTTTATTTAGGTTTTAAAGCCATGGAATGAGGGGGACCGGATGTGGCTGGCCTGGACTCAGTCATTAAAACTCAGAGTCACAAGGGACCTGGTGATTAAACTGGCCTCTCACAGAGTCACCTTCCGCGTGTGGGACACCAAGGACATGGTGTCTGCTAAGGCCAAATGTGACAGGCCAAGTGGCTTTAAGCTGCTGCAAGGAATTTGCAGGGAGGATCTTGAACACACTGGTAGGTTTTCAAATCATGTCTCCCATGCCACTCTCTGTGATTTGATGGGTCGAATGGTGTCCTTTGTGAAGACTACATGTATGCAAGGGTGGGGCCACATGGGCGCAGACCACAGCCGAAAGCGGATTGGCCCCACTTATGCCCCCCACCTTAAAAATAGTAGAATCACCATTAAAAGTAATTCTTATACAAAAATCTGTTTTGATTGGGCAACCATAGGCATGTGTTCTGTGTGTTGGGGGTTTGGCAAAGAATCTGGTAATGACTTACTGGTGTGGACTTTCTGACGCCAGGTGCCATGTGCCCTTCTTGAGATGTAGGCAGCCAGATCTGCTAATTGTTCTTTATATCTCAATACTTAGCCTCACACCTCCAAGACTGAGCTCGACTCCTGTCTGAGTCTGAAATCTGCATTTCCTCCGTCATCTCAAAGAGTCTCTTATTCATCACGTGAATCCTGGCGAAATACCCTAGAAATGTTTTGTTTCTCTCACTCTTTTGCTTCTTTTCTCTGACTCTTCAAAGACGCCGTAAAGAACATTGTGAAGAAGTTGAGAAATGTTTTCAAAAAGGAGAATCCTATGTTTGCTGTAAAAAAAGACAAAATCTCTTCCAACCTTAAGAAGCCTCCAGAGCCAAACAGTGTGTCAGGTGGGAACATTTAACGCCCGTTCACACAGAGTATGAGTATCACCTAAAGACATCTCAACCAGCCAAGATAGGGATTGACTGCCACATTGTGTTAAATATGGAAGTCTTACGAAATGAATACTCTAAGCTACTCTAATCCATTGTCTGGAAGCCTATTTGAGCATCATCATAAATGCCACTTTACTTTACTAGATATTTAATTAAGATATGATTGATTAGGAAAGTGTGAATATGCATTAACATTCAGCCCCATTGAATTCAATGTGCCATCTGTTTCAATTATTTTGCAAGTTGAGGCCAAAACCTCCATGATAGATGCTATGTACAGGGAGAAGAGAGACTCCGGTTCTGACCCAAAGGGAGAACGTGCTACTTGCAACAGGTACAGGTGTGGGCTGTAATAACCGTATGTGCGTTTGGTCAGATTGCAGCAGTGTTCATTTATTCCTTACAGGGTTTGTGTTCTCATGTTCTGCTATTGTACAATGTTCGATCATACAGTGTCCCTCAGGTTTGTGCTAGTCTGAACATGTATTTTCATTTGGGACACCTAATTTATTCTTCAATCATGTGGATCTTTTCAGTCGTAGGGTTGCATACCTTTCTGAGGAGTTTGTCAACCTCAAATGGACAAAACCTTAGTATTAGTGCACAACAGATACAAAATTGTGGTTGTTGATTCAAAGAATTATCCAAACGACAATATGGTAAACTAATCTGCTGTGAATACTGCATGTGGGTTGTCACCAGGCTTGAAAAGGGACTTTACTGCATTAGTAAAGATATTTTCATGAAAAGCAGCACACACTATTACTATGCAAAGTAAAATCTGAGAAGAAGGTAAATCAGTGTAAATAGCATTGAGAACTCTGTTGTGGTGCCTGAGGCAGGGATGCTGGTATGGTCAGCTTACTGTTTTACTGTCCCAGTGGGAATATAGACAGGTAGTAAAATCCCCCCGTGCCGCCAGAAAAATGGTTCGCCCCAGACTGAAAAACGCCAAACCTGTCAACTAACTTTGAATTTTCCCTTCACAATTCTTGTGGCTTAGATTAGCCGAAGTGTCTCTAAAGTTCAACTGAAAGTCCTTATTTGCATTAGCATACTTGCACCATGAGCAATGTGGAGCCGAAATCGGACTTTTGCAAAGATAAAGACAATGAAACAAGAAAAATCTATGACTTATGTATTCATCAGATTGTCAGTGTTTAAATAAATTATATCCAGATGGACTGTTTTAATCTAAGTAGAAAAAAATGAAGGTTGTGACCTATTGGATAGGTGACCGGATGCCCCATGAAATTTGTTTCTTGCCATGGGCCCGTGTCCCAGGCTTGAGATGCTGTCCAGCTCTCGGATGTCTTACATGTGCTAGGAGTCAGGAAGTCCCACTGAGTGACCTAAAGAGCCCAAGGCTGGAGCTGCAGCAGAACATGGATCCTGGCGGATTGCAGAAAACACAACCGAACTCTCAGAAAGCCTTAAAACGGCTCAGTTGGTTGACTATCAGTACGTGAGAAACAGTACATGGAGACTGCCTTAATATCTCTAAACGATTATTGCAATTTGTCAGTAATAGTGATGCTCACCCTGAACAGTTATGCAACCGAATCATGTGTGTGCATTATAATTATGGTTATTAATATTCAAATGCTTTGCTTTTAAATGACTCAACATAGCTGCTGGTGTTTATACAATTGAGTATTAGTCTTAAGTATAAATAGCATCAGGGATTTTCCTGAAAATCAAGTCAAATACTATTGAATTAATTATGATCGGGCCCAAACTCAAGCAGCCTGCAGTGTTTTAAGTCTTTTCGCCTGTAAGTCTTATACTTTTGCCTTTTCTCTATGTGCCATGTTTTCATCGTAAGGGGTTACGAGTCAGGTAGTGAGTGAGCTAACTTGCGTTTGCCCTGGGAGGCTCTTTGAATGCTAGCTGTGTGACAGCTGGATCCCTGGTTGGCAATAAGAAGAAACGGCTTCTGAGAGCAGGCCGGAGGACCACAGCCTTCGCTGAACAGCTGAGGAAGCACGGAACCGCAGCCGTGGAACTTAATCCAGTTTATCTGCTCGCAGGTACATCAATATTATATTTATTTTTAAAATCTTAATAATATTAGGCACAGAAATGGCTGACATTGGTGAACCAACAGTGATGTTAAAACAATATCTGTCCCTCACCAACTTCTAGAAATGCTTCCAGACCCATCTGTTCCAGGAATTCCTCTACTGGCCCGATCTGTTCCCTGAATGTTCTTAATGTTGTACGTTCTGGTTGTCGATTAGTCGTCTTATTAGGTTCTTGCTTTGTTTGGAAGATGTTCCGCTTAGGCGACTTCAGGACAGCTGTATGTTTATAATGTGCAATTTGCTTCGCTTTGGACGAAAGCGTCTGCTCAATAAACATAAATGTGATATATATATATATATATATATGATATATGTGATATAATGTGAAATAGCATGGTGAGTGTTTGTAGGTGTGTCTCATGACACACTGAAATCGTTACATGTTCTCTATACTGAATCTCAGGTATTATAAAGTCTCTGTAGCCCTTGTTAAGTTTATGAAAGGACTCGTGCCCTCCAAATGATCAGTATTTCACATTTGCTACGAATGTGAATTACAGATCATTACAGTCATCAGAATGGCTCGCCTTTTCCAACATACAACAAGTAAAGGGGTTCTTTAAATATTAAACTGTGATTTAGACCTTGTGATTTTCAAACTCTTTTTTAAAAGTTGTTCTTTCTAAAAGTACCCTCAGTTCCACCCAGAGCAGTACTGAAGTGCAATCCCTTCTGTGGAAACTTGAGGTGAACTTTCAGACTTTAATAACCCGCCTATAACATGCTTCACTTGAAAAATCTTTTTTTAAAGGGTTTGCTTTAAAGGGTGCAGCACTTTCAGTCTCGCCACTCCTCGCAATACTTTGATGCTGCCTGGGGAAAGGCCTCTAATTGGCTCCAGGAAGGAACCGGCATAAGCCTGGTGCTATTCATTTGATGTGTCCCATTCATTGCTACAGTGACCTCAAATACAGCTATCACCAGTGAGAAATTCACGCAGGCATCTTGTAAACTGGAGCCAGACAAATCACATGCCGTTTGACTGCTGCACACATTTTAAAGGGGTGAAAATGTATTAAACAGCTCGGTGCAGTTACCATCGTTGTTGTTGTTCAGAGTATTTATGTGACTGTTGTGGTTACTGGTCCATTTAAATTAAATCAGCTTTTAATGTTGTCGCTGGCTTGGCTATTAGGGAGTGAGCACATAA
Source organism: Petrocephalus zakoni (assembly GCA_026774425.1). Taxonomy (NCBI): domain Eukaryota; kingdom Metazoa; phylum Chordata; class Actinopteri; order Osteoglossiformes; family Mormyridae; genus Petrocephalus; species Petrocephalus zakoni. The sequence continues at coordinate 6,015,232 of JAODKN010000127.1, read as the reverse complement.
TCGGCTACTTGGCGACCTGCCTGCCTGGAATAGATGAGGGTCTCTGCAACATTTCTGTAGAAGAACCACTGCTGTCAAATGAGCTCAGGATGGAGCTAAACCCACTGGTCATCACAGTCCTATCTGCCAAATCCCTGCCAGCCTTGCCACCCTCTTTTAAGGTACTCAGGACACCATTTGCTAATACAAAATAGTATTAAACTGCAAAATCTTGCACTCTAAGTGCTGCGAAATTCCTCCCCCCAATCAATGCTGTTTCATTAAATCTACTTGACTTTACTAGGGAAGTGCATTAGGAAGAGTTCATTGAGAATGAAAAACAACAATTTAGTTTGTCCTTTCTCTGAATTGAGGGCTGAGTCGTTCATTTCTCTGCGTTATTTTCCACCACAGGAAAAATGTCTACCAGTATATTGTAAGTATACATTCCACAACTTGAGTGAGCAGAGGACCAAAGGGCAAGATCATGGCATGAACGTGTACTTCGGGGATGCAAACATGGTTCTGACTGGTCTCCTGAAGCCGAGCGAGTTATGGGAATACCTGCAGGGGCCGCCGCTTGAGATTGAGGTCCATGACAGGGACAGGAAGCCGGTCATGCCGACTAGTGCCCCTGCCATGTTTGGCACAGAGTCAGATGATGCCAGGCTGAGCAGAGTGGGCTTATGGAGCAGCGGGCACACAACCTGCAACGCGCCACGTGACCCGTACGGCGTGGTGAGGGTAGACCTGTCCCAACTGCTACGCGGCCGGAAGCAATTCGAAGTCACAGCGCCGATCGAGAACTCGCCCGCGCCACGCCTTTCAGCACATGAGGCGAGTACATGTGAAGAGCTGGCACCCAGTCGTTCACGCATGGTGCATCCAGAGCAGATGCCAACGGGCTGCTACTTGGCTGCCGGATCTCAGTTGAAAGTGAAAGTTGAAATCGCACATGCTCTGCCTAAGAAGGAGGACCACCCGTCCCCAGACTGTCCATTCGGCCGCATCATTTACTGCTTCAGGTGCTGCAACGGCGCCGCTCCGGAAAGGCTGCGCTCACAGATCCTGAGTATCAACGCTACAGCCGTGCATCTGGACTCCCGCACCGAAGACACGCTCAAGAGATCCCTGTCCTTCTCTAAAATGAATGCAAGCAATAGAAACATGGATATTATTACGGGATTCTACTTTCATGATCAAGAAACCCACTTGTTTGTTCTTGAAGGACTGAGGAACAAAGCCATCCAAAGACTCTGGGAGACGATTCCAGTGAAGTAAGACATGCAGGTCTTCTACACTCTAATCATCAGATCTCATCAGCATACAAAGAATGGCTTCTCACTGACATGCTGTATTCTAGATTGTCTGGAAGAGAGGAGGAACAGGTGGAAATTCTCTACAACTCAGACCTGAGCTTCTCAAACAGGCTGTATGAGATGCTGGATGTAAGCCTACCTCCCATTCACCTCTATGAGCCCCTGGAGACCATCATGAGACAGCCGCTGCTGTATGTAAGAAAGATGGTTCCTCGGGCCTGTTTCCAGGCACTCTCACGGTGAGCATTCCAGTTTAAGTAGTCAGGGATAGCAGTTACGGGGCCATAACGAATGTGTCATGGGTTCAAATCCCAGGAGTGGTGCTGCCGTCAGTGGTGTCTAAGCCCTTAGGTTACTTATTTATGTAATGGCCTATAAAGGACTGATATATAAGACATTAATAAAAGTGTAGCTTGTAAAACACAATATGAATTTGTACTAATATACCCACCCTGGTGTGTCAAATAATAAACGTGTAAATACGGGGCTGTAAAACAATAAGGTATGTAGAGTGATTTAGGAGCAGATAAACAAGATGGTGAACTGGGTTTGTCTCGCTGACCTCTCACCTCAAACTGCGGCAGGCTAAGCCATCTGCTACACATGAAGAGGATGAAAGACGTGGTCCACAATGAACTGTTTCCCTCAGCTGAGATGATCCTCAGCATGAGCAGGAGATTTGGAACAGTTCCTGGGACGGGGGAGGAGCTGGTGAAGGTGAAGCACCAGACTGAGCCACGAGAATCGTCGCGACCAGCTGTAGCAAAGACGTGCAAGATAAGGGACGCCTACAAGCCTGAGTACCTGGAGTGGAAGCCCCAGCTAGTCAGCCAGCAGCATGGCATGGAGATGAAAGACTTCATTCAGGTATGCTGCTCTAGATAATACTGTTCATGTTCTGTCTGTATAAAGGAATGACCATCAGGATCAACAGCTGTGGTATTTATTTGCTTTCTTTGTGTAAGGCCAACATTGAAGCAGTGTCTCAAGCTAACCCAAGGTTACAGAAACCAAAGCAGGATGTGACAGTAGCTCATCTGGCGGTCGGTAAGGTGGCCCACAACTACAGCACTCAGAAGGAAAACTCCACTATACAGGCCTGGAAATTCTTGCGCGAGGAAATGGCGAAGGTGTGGAGAGATTCTGTTATAATTTTGATTCAATTACCAGTTCCTGCAATAAACATACTGTCCCTTCTACTCTGAGTGGCAAATATCATTTTTCCAGGAGCCTACACGTAGGTTTACATACAGCCAGGAGTACCAGTCTGCCACAGCGGTTCCCGTAGATGTTGATGAGGCACGGAGGTTGTCTGAGCTGAAGTCAAAGACCGCTTGGCGGACTTACGATGGCTTCATCTGCTGTGGTTTCAAGAGCAGCATCGAATGCAACAAGCACCCACGGTGTCCAGATGAGGCCCGGATGGAGGAACTGAAAAAGGTCACTTGGGTGTCCTGGACGTGGGTCTGTAGACCTGTGTGTGTCGAGTTTCACCACAACCATCCTAGAGACGAAGCGCAGTGTTTATGGGCATTCCTGAGCCCTTAGGCAAAGGGATCGGGTTTTACTGGCGTTTTTTTTCCCAGGGTCCATTTCTTAGCGGCTCGGGATTGGAAAGGGTGTTTGGTGTTGTGCCACATGACAAGGCTAATGCTGAATGATTGAGCACTCCACGTTCACACCGAAGTGTTTTGGTTTCCCACTGCCCCATGTACTTGAGCACCCCTGTAAGGGAGCGCCCGGAGCCAGGAGTCTGCGGAACGAATCAGCCATGGCTCTTGAAGGGGACCGAAACTTAATCCGTGAACGGGAGCCAGGAACACCAGTCGTATATGAACATCAAACACTCCTCTCGTTTACGTGCATCTCAGTTCCTGAGCAAACATTAACGATATCACTCATTTGCGCCAGCTCACCATCTTGAAGCAATGCAGCATTTTCCGTTTGGGATCCGGGCTGTCGAGTCCGATAGATTTCTGAATCACGGAATGTGAGCTGTGAAAGTTATGGTGCCATTTATACCACACAAAATTGCGTTCTTTGTCTTGTGTGTAATCTTCCCCTTCAGTGTGTCAGTACTGTACATGGCAGTTTTGTTTTTCTTTTTGCAGCCTTGGAGAGAGAACATACTAAATGATAACATCTTGAGGTCCATGGTGATGAGAACCCAATGGCCCTGGTCAAAGCATCACCAGGATTTTGAACTGTATAAAAAACCCCCCAGCTTCCGTGTTCCCGTGGTCCCCGTGACCGGTCACCTGGCTGGTAGGGGCACAATGAGATCACCTCTGATTTGACTTAATTTTACTTAAATACCACCCAAGTTAATAAAACCCTGGAATCATTATTTATAGACCACATTGATATTGCAATTCTGATAAATTCTGATAAACATACTTTGTGTACCTGTTTGAGTAAAGAATCCTCTATGCTTTTGAAAGGTCCACTGGAGGGAGATGTCCTTAGTGTGAAAAAACTAAAGAGCACTGATTAACTATGTTGTGTCTTCTAGCCATCAAAGGGGAAGCCAGGAGACAGGAATTGGTTGACGTTGCAAAAGTGCGGTTCTATTGGTGGCCACGGAAAGGGGTAAACGCAACATCCTCAAAACTAGAGTACATTCCTAAGTTGAAGGTGAAGCACATGGTAAGTGATGAATAAGCCCTTGAAGTATTGGAAAGCCAACTTTGGTATCTTCAAAGTAAGGCTTTAGGCCTACATGACGCTCATCATGAAAACATGCCTTTCCCGTGGACATGTTAAATACGACCGGCTGCTTCTGTCACGAGTTTATGGGTAAAGCATAATCACGAACATGTGCGAGAGTTACTTCACCACTAAAACACGAGAATCTTGTGTGCACATGGTGGCCATTGTGTAAAGAGCAAATAACCACGCCGTCTCCTGAGGACTTTCACCCTGCAAGCAGATTGCGTGGAGAGCACTATACGTTACCACCCATGGTACCAGCACAATCAGAACGGGTGGTCTCCATGACCTCATGTCAACACCATTAAAGAGCCTTCTCTCTCTTCAAAAAGACTTCACTGACAAGCCGTCTTGTCAACTTCCCAACTGGTTTTAATTAGCAAAAAGGAAAACACGTCACGCATCGACAAAGCCAATATAATTTTAGCCTTGTTCCGAGTAATAAAAGTGCAGGAATGACTGGATGGTGTCTGCAGTTCACCCTTACAGTGTATCGGATCTTAGACACAGCTATTGTATGTTTGCAGATGAGTACAAAGGCCAATTTCAGGCATGTAGTCTGACTTCTCACATTTATCCCAAGCGGTTCTCCTCCTTCCCAGTACACCATCAATCAGACGTGGCTTACCACAAACTCGTCTTCCCCAGTCTTTTCCATTCTCAAACAGATTGAGCAGGGTTAAGGATCTAGGTCTACATATTGGCACAATACATGAATGGGGTGGGGGGGGGGCTCTATATCTGAAATCTCACAGCTTTACACGTCTCACAATTTATCGGTCTTATTTGGCAATGCATGCAGCAGAAGATTTCATGCAACTGTTATCCACAACATTTGCTCTGGTATCAATATCAGACATTTCCATTCAGAGGACTTAAGAGATAATTTCTGGGTTTTTCACAGCAACCAGAGGTACTGGGTATAGACGACAAAGAGGAAGAGGCTTGCACTGCCGGGCCCATGGACCAGCACAGCCAAACCTGGGACGCTAAGACCATCCCCCAGCACAAGTCGGAGCCAAAGAAATTCCACTTCATGTGAATCACTGTTTCTCCTGGTGAAGCGTAAAATATCACATGCAACAAAATTACTTAAAAGAATGATTTCAGATATACTGTCCCTTGCCACTTTGCGCTTCGACTTTCGCTTCTTCACTGTACCACGTTTTTTTCAAATATATTCATTAAAAAGATGATTGAGACCGTGAAAATGATACAGTGCACTCTTGGTTGTCTGAGTCAATTATATCCTCTTCCTATCCTGGCCACTGACTGGCTCAGCCTCACGCAAGTTCGTTTCTCTCATACACGCTTCTACATCGCTACGCATCGGAAGCATCTTTGTTTGCGATTCCTGAGAACTTTTATCTAAGCCCCACGATGGCTCCTAAACGTGTTGCTTCTTCTAAGGCTTCTGACAATGAAACTAAGCACCGGAGGAAGATGCTTACCATCCAGGAGAAGGATACAATAATAATAATATGATATTTTTAACGTCTAATATGCCTTACTTTCTCTTATTTTGTCTAATATATTGGGTAATATGAGTCTAATGGCTCTTGGGTGTTATTTCATATCTAGAGGGCTCTAATAATATTAATAAAACATATTTAGAAGGTCATAAACAGGTTTTCTATGCTCTAACTACAAAAATATTCGATTTATAAATAAAGAATCCTACTTTGCGGAAATTGACTTATCGCGGTAGAGTCTGGAACTGATTAAACGTGATAAACGAGGGCCGACTGTACTAAATATTTTAAATAAATCAGTGAAGCCAATTGTTCGTCCCTGGATCCTGATTGGAGCCACTGCCCCTCATTCTCCTTCTGTGGAATTTCTGCTCTGTTGGCTAGACAGGACTCTCTATCAATAACACCAAAGTTCAAAGCCTGCAGGGCCTAATAAACGAATGTATTGATTATTATGATCCACCCAGTCAGTGACCTTATCCAGCTGGTTATCTAGCACAGGTGTTGCACCACTGTCTGGAAAATGGATGGAACCCAACTCCAGCCACAGGCATTCCTGGAGGGGGCACAATCTGGGAACCCCAGGAAGTGGCAGTGGGCAGCAAGCTCCAGCGGCTGTATAACAGTCATGGGCAGGGTGTTCATCCGATTGCCTTTCCCGGTAACGTAAAGCCTTTGGCCGGCCTTTTTCCCATGTGCTTACCTCTTATCGGTCCTACTCTGAGAATTCCTGTTTTGTATCCTCTGTGTGAACCTTGATCATTTTCTACATGTCTCAAGCTGGGGAACCTCTGGCTGCCAGCAGCACTTAGTACTCCGATATTACTGAGTACTCAGATAACGCCTGGGGGAAACGCATCTGCCCCGGGCAGGAAAGCTCACGCTTACGGCAGCTGGTGACCAGGCTCAGGGTGCTCATTTGTTATCTATTGTCAGACTTGAATGTTTCTGCATTCACATTTCGCTTTGTCCCCCTTTTGGGTAATAAATTTGCCTGGGTTTCTTTGGCTAGTTTCTGAATTATTTGCAACAGAAGACTGATCCCTATTGTGCTCCTGGCAGACTATAAACATTTGTGGTCAGTTTTAACTATAGAAGAAACCCTCATGGGCCACTAACAGAAACTTTTCCAACAACTGTCTGAATCTATAACTGCACTTTGTGTGGCACTCCAGGAACTGCAGAGTAACAGCCTGGGAGTGCTGGGTCAGAGCCCCTTGGTACCAAGCCCTTACACCACCTTTCTTCCAAGCTCTGAACTGGATGTGTGTATCGTTAGCCTAGAGTGCTATGACTATCACCAGACAATTCCTCCTCAGATGGTGCCCTATATTATCTCCCTACTTGACTTGGGCTACTGCCATTTGCGATAACAGGTCTCAGAAATCAATACCTCTTTGATGCTGGAACAGTGCTATGCAACTAGGGTGGCTTTGAGTTTTCAGCAGAGCTTGCATACTAACTAAAACTGGGGCTTGGTATAAATGATCTTACTTTTTGGATAAATGTCCTCTATTTAAAAATTGAACTGTTTGGCCAAAATTACCATTGTTACGTTTGGAGGAAAATGAAGAGGTTTGTAAGCTGAGGAACACCATCCCAACCATGAAGCATGGGTGGGCAGCATCATGTGGTGGAGGTGCTTTGCTGTAGGGGGGACTGGTACATGTCACAAAATAGATAGGTGAAAGCTTGCTCACAAATGGGTCTTCCGAATAGACAATGTCCCCAAGAATACTTTGAAAGATGTGGTGAAATGGCAGAGATTGTTGTAGTCCTTGACTGCCAGCCAGGGGAGAAAATAGTAGGCATGCTGGACCTCCTGGTCAGGTAGAGAGCAATAATTAATGCCCCTTCCATTTTGAGTAAATATTCCCACTCCAATACCCTCTCAAACATGCGGAGACAGGCCACAATGTCATTCTGGGCCCGGTTTCCCAAAACCTTCTTATCGCTAAGTAGTTCTTAAGTTGTACCTTAACCTCTCTCTTAACGTTAT
>JAODKN010000127.1:5968929-6007654 GCA_026774425.1 Petrocephalus zakoni | reverse complement strand
CTTAACCTCTCTCTTAACGTTATGGAACGATTCCCGAAGCGTTCGTACACGAAGTATATCTTAGGTAAGTCACACGTCCGTAAGGCTGGTCCGGACCACTCTTAAGAGTCTTCTTAGTGTGCTAACAGTATGCGTTAGCAGGAAACCGGGCCCTGCTCAGTGAACTTATTTCAGATTGTGCGCCATCTGCTGGGGAATGCTGAGACCATTTCTGCTTGCTGAAGGACTCTGCATTACCCAGTGAATGACTGGCATCCAGACTGGTCGCATATTCTGGTCAAGGTGGAAGACGGCTGCAGTTTCGCTCTAGATTTAACAGATCTAGCACCAAACTACACAGCAACAGAAATAAAGAGATCGGATTCAATTATTGCAGTGTATAATAAGGCTAGAACAGCTTGGGGGAGCTTATAGTTCTGTAAAAGGAAGATCTCTGCTGTCCCTTTATGATGCTGGTGGTGATTTTATATTACTTGAGGTTCTTGGTGAGGTCAGTGCTAAGGAATGACTTAATCATGTCAACTCATTTAGGGCTAGTGGAGTTTTAAAGGTGGCTGCGTTCAAAAGTCTATCTCTTTTGTCTTGCTGTCGTCTCAGTTGTTTTAACTGTACCAGGATGATAGCTGGTTCACCCAACGTCTGTGCATGGACATAAGACCTGTCAGAGATATCCTTTGCAATCTTCAGGAGTTTGACAGACAGGGGAATGCAACACCCCACCCCCCACACACACACACACACACTGCACACTGCTGAGGGTCAGGAGACCTGACTGGTGTTTGTCCACTGTCACATACCAATTCTTGTATGTCAAAGTGTGTAAAGCACTGACAGCTACCTAGTGGAGCTCATGCGTGGTATGTTTCTCGGATGGTACTGTACAGGGCAGCGCAAAAACATTTCAAGGGAGATGCTCATGGGAGGTACCATACTTGCAATGGTTAGTGTAGAAGGGGAGGTACTCAGGGCAGGTACCATACTTGCAATGGTTGGTGCAGAAGGGCAGGTGCTCAGGGCAGGTACCATACTTGCAATGGTTGGTACAGAAGGGCAAGTGCTAAGAGCAGGAACCATACTTGCAATGGTTGGTACAGAAGGGCAGGTGCTAAGGGCAGGTACCATACTTGCAATGCTTGGTGCAGAAGGGCAGGTGCTCAGTGCAGGTACCATACTTGCAATGGTTGGTGCAGAAGGGCAGGTGCTCAGACATCAGACACCCTGCATGGCCCTGGAGCTGCAGTAGAGGTCTCCAGTTTATTCCCAGCCTAGTTCAGCATGGCATCAAAACCTGGCAATTAGATTAGATCAAGTTTATTGATCCCAAGAGAAAATAATATTCAGCTTCAAGTTAGCTGAACATCCATGCTGTCTTCTGTGTTTCCCTAAGACAACTTGCAGATATGATACACATATCATACACAGATATGAGCACATGCCGCAAGACAAAGTGCAAAGACACACAAAGTTCCACCAATATTGCTCTGTATGTGCTATCCACATCGTCAAAATCCAGTGCTACCCTTTTTAAAGATAAAAAGATGTTCTGACATGGTTGGGGAGGCATCATTGTGCCAGATGGCAGCAGACCAAAAATATGCCCAATAGCACTTCTTAGCAGACCATGGTGGAATGAGCGGGTGGATAAGGATGCTCCAGGAGAGCGCCCTGGTCTTCTTTCTGTGACAGCCTCTAGTCAAGGGTCAGTCCTTTGATGGCCAACCAGTTGATCTCCAAGATATTCACGGTCGACACGTCTACCCTCTCCCTGATCATCTGCCGAACGGAAGCCCCCACGGTTGGCAAAATATATCGTGGGGTGCCCCACCTCCCTGATTTACCGTAATTTGAAAATTTACGCTGAAGGGTAAATATAATGCAGTGACTCAGTAGCATTCCAGATGATTTTCTTTGTAGAAATTGCTGTCACTGGAAAAGGGTGGAGCCTGCTGCCATAGGCTATAGTGAGAAGCAGTGTTCTTCTGACCACACCCCCAGCTCATTATAAAGGTATTTCAGCTAACTGGTTTTCTCTGACTGGCAGCCACAGTTGGCACCCACCTTATTAATGGTGGTATGAGTTCACTCTTTGTGGCTAGCTACACACATTCTTGGAACATCCTTCTGACAGCTCCTTTTTTGTGGCAGCAGCTGGAACACACTTCTAGTAACAGGTGAACCAGAAGGGAGTGTAATACATTTATGCAATTTAGCTGACACCCTTATCCAGAGTGACTTACATTACCCAATTACAGGAAACTATAATCTCTCTGGAGCAACTTGGGGTTAAGGGTCTTACTCAGGGACCCACTGGTGGTAGACAGGATTAACGAAACTAACGAAACGGACTAACGGACTAACGAAACACGAACAACAAGGCACATATATGCACCACTGACGAGACTAAACAGGAGACAGCAGGCGACGTTCCACATGAGGGCAGGAGCCAGAGCCGGCTCAAGGCATAAGCGAACTAAGCAGCCGCTTGGGGCCCCCATGCCACCAGGGGGCCCCCATGAGTGCTTGAAATGTCAAGATATCTTGATGGGGGGGGAGGCAAATCAAATTCTGCTTAGGGCCCCATAAAGGCTCGGGCCGGCGCTGGCAGGAGCAAGTGGCAGGGCAGGGAAGGCAGTGGGTCGTGGCTGGGATGGCCACACTGGGGCGGAGCTCAGGAGGGGCGGGGCCAGCTTCCTGGCCCACCCTGTTACCGAGAACTGGAGCTGGGCCTGGAAGGCAGTGGGTTTTCGTACCTGACACTTAGGCTGTCACACGCGGGGGCGTAGCACCAAATTCTGGGCACTATGCACAAGCAGTGGCCATGGGCCCCCGTAAGCTGGAGGTTCACAACTACCTACAACCTCAGGAGCCCTCCCCCCACTTGGGGCCCTGGTAATTTAGTCCCACTTTTCACCCAACTACGACGCCCCTGGTCACACGCATGTTAATATCGATTCAGAAGTTCAAAACAACAGACATGAATTTGGCAATATCACTCTTGTTACATTTTAAGTGTGTATCAGCAGTGATACTGTAAATCTGCTAGTTGCTCATTGTTTTTAAAACGTCTGGGTCGCGTTTTAGTCTATGGCAAATAAAAACAGTGCACCACATAGCTCGGAAGACACTTACTTGCCTCCAAATCGTACAGAAAAACGTGCTTAATGCAATGAGCAACCAGCAGATGTACAGTATCACTGCACATCTGATACACACTCATTATGTAACGAGAGTTATATTGCCAAATTCATGTCTGTTGTTTTGAACTTCAGAATCGATATTAACATGCGTGTGATAGCCTAAGTGTCAGGTAAGAAACCGTTTTCAGATCTCCGACCTGTTTTATTTATTTGTATATTGTATGTCACTATCGTAACAAAATGCAATGTCATGTGATCTGTTACATAAGTTTAATGCATTTACATAAACAGAAACGATCGTTTTCACGCTTCCGTATCGCTGTTTTAAGTGGTGCGCGCGCCCGAGACAGGCATGCAATCCACGGCGGGGATGCCTTTTTCGGCATAACGGGGCGTGACAGCTAACACTGTGCACAGATTATTGTCCGGAATAATAATGTTGTTTTAAAAGTGACAAAGAGCCCTAGGGTAACAGCAACGCGTTTCCAAGACGCCATGTCTGTTGTCATTCGTCTCCTTGGTGAGCGATATTTCAGCTTGCTGGTGCGGTCAGGGTGGTCGTAGCCAGCCTGGTTTTCAGGCTTCTTCTTATAGCTATTGACAGCTACCAATTACACAAAAGAACTTTATTTATTGGCCGTTCTGACTTTCAGTATCCTGAGCGTCTATGGATGTGGATTAGATCACATTTTATGACATAGAATGACAAAAATAAAATAAAATAAAAATACGGAGTATTTGCTTATACTTTTAATTCTTCCAATCGCCTTATGATGTTAATTTTGTAAGTAGGTGTATTTCTCACGTAGCCCTGGAAAGCTCTGGCCATTGCCCAGGGATCAAAGCTTATCACGGCACACAGTAAATACTCCTTGCCGAAGAACACCCTTCAGATTAAGCGATGACAAGGCGCTAAACAAACAGAAGGGGAAAGAGGGAAACAAGGACAAAGTTTCCTTTCTGTGCAGTCTTCCGTAGGTACGGATTACCTCAGTTCCCGCAACGATAAACAGGTGACTTATATGAGTCACATTAGCTGTCAGAGACAGGTGCCTTTTGTGGAAATGCACGGCCTGCTGAACATGAATTCCGATCCTTTTAGGTATAATTCGGATGTACTGCGGTGCGGTAAGATAGATATATAAAAATACCAAAAAAAGCTGCTGCTCCTGATGAATGTGCCTGGAGTGGGATCAGTCGTGTGTTTCGGATTCAGCTGTATTTCGATAGCGATGCGGATTCGTGAAGTAGTTTATCATCAGGGTGGACGTTATTCTCTTACTGTTTACCTCACGTCTGCAAAGGAGTCACACGCCGAGGCCATTAATTATAGGCATAAAACAATTCGGTCATCAATATGCTGTCGCGCGGAAAACGCAAGGTTGTTATTCTGTATTCATTTATATATATAGTTGCGAAAATCAAGAGATGATTAATGCTTAGTGTGAGCCAAACACTGGGACCTGGAGCAGATTATCAATAAAAAATTATATACAGCTCCGGAAAAAATTAGGAGACCACTCTGTATATATTTTTTTTAAATCTGCCTGGTTTAATGCTGGTTCAGCTGGCAGAAGGCTACACTGCGTGGCAGGCTGTGTCCAGGCTGAAAGACACAAGAGGTACACAAGAAGAAGGTGAAGCAGGAGACACTGGCAATGACCAGGAACCTGCCAGCTAGAGGGGGGAGCGACTTTCTAATGCCAGAGATTACAGGAAACTTGTCCAGCAGTGCCTCATGATTGGAAGGATGACATCAAGGGACTTTCGTAAGGAATGGGAAACATTAAGTGGTGTGACATGCACTGCTAGGACAGTTAGTATCAGGCTCCTAGGAGCAGGACTGAAGTCCCATAAAGCAAGGAACAAGCCCTTCATTAAAGAGAAACAGAGAAGAACCAGGCTGCAGTTTGCAAGAAAAAATGTATATATGTCGAGGTTTCGCTACCAAGAAATGCGAAATCTTGGTAGTCCGCGTCGCATGAGACCCGGTTTGAATCCCGCCTCGACCACCGTCAGTCTCGAGCGAAAACGGCAAGGTTGTCGCTAAAATTATCACGGGCAGAGTGTGGCTCAGCAGGTTAAGCTCTGTGCCTGTAACCGGAAGGTTCAAGCCCAGCCTCTGGCCGTCTGTGGGCCCTTGAGCAAGGCCCTTAACCCCCAGCCCCCTGGGCGCCGCACAAGTGGCTGCCCCTCACGGCCAAGCTTACTCTCATGGAGAGCAAGGTTGGGGGAGGGGAAAAGTCAATTTACCCAAGGGGATCAATAAAGTATAATTATTCTTCTTCTTCTCTTATTTTATGCAGATGCATAACCATAAATTGAGAAATGAGTGAAACCAAAAATTGTGCTGTGGTCTCTTAATTTCTTCCGGAGCTGTATTCAGTTAAATGGCCTTTAAACAAGATGCCTTCTTTCAGTTTGAGTCTGTAATGTCAAGGTGTGGAAACCTATTTGTGTGACTGCTTTGGCATATTGACACCCTAATCAGTGGCCATCAACCCAATAAGCAACATAGGTGGTCACCGTAGATGTAGGCCCCCATAGAGGTCACCATCTCCTGGGGGGGGCGGTTAGACTTGTCCAGGGCACTACAGATTTGGGCCCCCACAGGTCCATAGCCAGAAATAAGTTTTGGAAGAGGGGGGCAACCATACCTTGATATTGTTGAGCGAGGGGGGTCCCCCTAGGTAGATTTTGCTATTTGGGGGGTGGAAGCAAAACACATTATTATGTTGTTTTTGGTTTTATTAGTGATACCAATATTGCACATCCACAGTTTCCATAATAAAGAAAACTCAACAGCATTGTCATATTTAGCTATATATACAACACATATAATTGTATAATAATGCTGCTATATCTTTCATAATATGACTGTCAATGATGTGATGGATGAATGTCTGACTCTGCTTTCTGATCATTGCTTGTGTGTCACTTGGGACAAAAGCATCAGCTAAATATAGACCCTGCTTTTATCTCCCAACATCAAGGTCAGCGGCAGCACCATAAGCAACCTCCTGCGTGTGAGTCCATGGCTGGAGTACCTTAAAACCTGGTTTAAACTGGTCTAACCTGGTAACCTTTAAAACATGCAGTAAACATTAAGAGTAGTGTGACGTTTACATGTCTGAATTTCGCTGAGTTTCGTCTCGCTGAGTTTTGGTTCGTAGGATGGGGGGGGGGGTTTGGTTGTTGAAAGTACCTTCATAGAGGGACAAGCGTAACAGATATAGGAAACAGTGAACAGTTTAGAATGTAATATATAACACAGATAATACACAGTCGTCGGCTGCGACAAGTCAGCCTGCAGTAAAGTGGGACGTGGACTGAAACGGGGATCGAAGACCTGCCCGGACACGCAGAAGCACGCCAACAATGTGATATCCCCCGAGTTACTCCCGATTTCCCCCCCTCCCATCCCTTCCCCTTTCCAGGATAAACTTTTTTGTGAGCAAAAAGGTCCTGGATAAAATGGTCTCGTTTAGAAATATGAGAGAACGAGCCACATATTCGCCATGGAGACGAGCCCCGCACTGACCAGGGCTTGGTCTGACAGGTAGGTTGGCGGTTTCTGTCACGATTCCCGCACTCGTCCATTTCCTTCCTTGAAAGGTGTCCCTCCGCGGGGTTTCCCGCTGTAAGCACTACCTTTGGCATGTACCTCCCCGCAGGTAACGCCCGTTTTGCTTTGCGTGAGCGCATAAGGTCCCGCTTCGCTGTCAGGACGCGCACAGGCTGATCGCGTCGCTCGGAAAGCGCAGGTGGACGGAGCGGCAGGAGAGACAGATCCGTCAGAAATAGGTGAATGAGAACGAAATACACACGACAACGATATATCGTATCCTGTTAAAATGATTGGTTTGATCTTTTTTTATGAAACCGTAATAGCTACTAAATAATGCATTAAAATAATTTGATTTCACTTTACATTTATACGTTTATATTTTTTTATATTTATATTTTTTCTGTATGTATGATTTTATTGGTCTATTCATTATTTTTAACTTTATATTTATTATGTGCAATATTATTGCATTTATATAGGTTTATATAGGTTTAATTAATATATAGGTTTAATTAATTAATATGATACATTTTTTTGTGTATACATATATTTTATATATGGGTATCACTCAGGGATTTGTACCTGTGGTTGAGTTCTACTCTAAATCAATAATTTCTTTTCAGTATTTACTTTGCAGTAATTATATTGTTTCATAGATAGTAAAATATGTGAGAGCTGCTTACTGAAGGAGATCCCTCTGCTTCTCTCAGAACCTGGAGTCCCAGCATGCAGCACCAGGACGGCGATGAGGCTCCAGCCCCCCAGGTGCTCTCTCTGCCCCAGCAGGACACCCGGCGGCTGCTGGAGGTGTACGTCAAGAGAAGCCTGAGCTTCAATGACGAATCAGGCAGGGGCCGGAGAGTCCGGATCAGGCCTCGCCGTTCGGCCACACTGACCGAGAGGCGATCCGGTGCGGGGAAGTACCAAGTCCCTCGGCCTGCTGGGCCACCATCCGGCAAGGCAGAGGCGGAACCGGCCCAGCTGGCTCCGGCGGAGGCCAGCGTGCCCCCCGAAGCTGCGGCCGCCGTCGAGTCGGAGCCCAAGGCAAAGAAGAGTGGAAAGAAGAGCAAGAAGCACTCCTTCTTCAGGAACCTCCTCAACCTGTTCTCCAGGAAGGCCGAGAAGAAGGAGGACGCGGAGCCTGAGCGGGAAGCGCCGGGCGCCGATGCGGCCACCCCGGGCTCCAGCACTACCGCGCCTTCTGAGAAGAAACTATGGAAGAAAAAATCCATGAGGAAGCCCTCGTTCCGGCGTCGCGACAGCAAGGAGAAGTTCACCCCTGTGAAAAGACCCACCAGCTTGGCTCTTTCTGACTCAGCAAACCTCCCGAACAGTAAGCTCTCCTGCTTCATTTCCTTGATATTTTAACTAATGTAATTACTAGGGTGGAAGCCTACATCCGGAGTTGCTCCGATAAATTTGCTGTTAATCTTTGCAGTTGTTTACTGGTAGTTTCTCCATGCCATGATAAGGTAATACCGTGTTCACAGTGATTGCTGACCTTCCCCTGCAGTTGTTAGTGTGGAACCCACTGAGAAGTACTACGAGAATGTATCAGAGGAGCTAGCCAAGATTGTGAAGGAGGTCAAGGAGACTCCAGTCGATGAAGGTCCCAGGAAAGAAGTTAGGAGGTCAAAATCAAGTATAGGTAAGGAGCCTTTTTTTTTGTTTATGACCTTTGCCCTGTATATCAGTATTCAAAGAATGTTAATGCACAACAAAAACATCCACAGAACAATATTTTGGTTCTCTTCAGTTGGGTTAGTCTGAGACTAGGTGAACAAATTAAACGGTCTTCATTGTGCTGTGCGTACAATAGTGGGGGAAAAAAGTGAAGTTATGGCAGCGGTCATGGACATTGTGCGGGCAGAAAGGAGGCGACGGGCCAAGAGATTTATTAAACAAAAGATAGAGACACTAAAAAACCCAAAGGGACCACGAGGGATCAGAACTACACCTAAGGGGAAAAAAAACAGCAAACGACCAATCAACTACTATGCGAAGGTGAACCAGGAAACACCGCGACAGACCTAGGAAGCGTAACTCACAACAACAAAGCACATTCTAACTCAGCGACCCACTACGCAACTGAACAGACAGGAACTGCAATACAATGGAGCACCAGGGCAAACAAGGGTCAGGTGCAGCTCGTAATCAATTAACCAATCAAGGGAGGCACAGGAACAATGGGAAACATGTGGAAGGGGAACCTACACGAATGGACACAGAACCAGGGAAAAGTAAACTAAGAACACAAATCAATCCAAATAAAACAGACGAGGCTAACACTGGGAAAGACGAGAGACACAAACACAGGCAGAGCAGGCCTAAACCAGACACAAGTAGGATAAACCACAACAGGGAAGTAAAATAACTAGTAAACACTAGGAAAAACAGAAAAGCAATAAACAACCAAAACAGGTGGAGCTGGCATCAAAGCCATGACTACAGGGTTACAGCCTCTGTGCCACACACACTACCCTGAGCTATACAGCAGTCAAATGAACAGGAAAGACAGACTAGTATGACAGCTAGTATGAAGCCAAAGGAGGAAACAGGAGGCTCCAGCAACACCTGCTGGCCAAGCAAGGAAGAGATATGAGCGGTGGGGACAGACGAGCGCTGACCCACTGTGCTTTTTCACAAATAGTAAGCTTAAATGTTAATTTGGCTTTGAGAAGACAGTTTGCCCATAGCCTGCAGGATAGGCTCCAGACCCCCGGCAACCCTGTATATAGTAAGCGGTTATGGAAAATGGACGGAGGATAGTTTGGTGCACACTTTTGTGGATCTGTAATTCATGGGCCACGTTTAGTGCTTTGAATTGAGCATTAAAATAATCAAATGGAAGTATGGAAACGGTTAACTACACTTTTTCCTCTTATTCTAATGTCCAGTTTTTGGTAGCCTGTGTCCAGATAACATTAATGTGTTTAAGGAGAGTGTCTGAACATTTTAAAGGTGAACAGCCTTACGGAGCATTTTATGAAAAAAAAAAAACAAAGACAGCTGTAGTACCACATTCTTTCTTGTTACAACGTCTTATCTCCACCATTTCAGAGAATGAAGCCATTCAGAAGATCGTTTTCTTGCTAAAGCAACAAGGGGATGTCATTGATGAAAAGGTCAGTGTTAGGATAATAAGGATTATGAAGCTATGCTTTCTGTTGTTTTCTTTCAGTTATTTATTATTCATTTGCTTATTTTTTCTTTTCTGTATATATTACTGGTCATCTTACCTGACTATGTCACCTGTTTCTTAGAATTAATTACAGTTATTACCATTAACCTATCATAAAAGCAAATGTCTCAATCCAGGCAATCAAAATGTAATGCTGACTCATTTTAAGCCCCGCCCCCCAGTGTTGCAGGGACTGGCATATGTTGACCTTCTAACTGACTGCTCCCCTCCTTCCCCTCAGCTGAAGAACATCAACATGACCACCTTCATCCAGGAACTCTCCTACAATTCCTTCCAGCAAATTGCTGACCAGTATGTGGAGATGGAGACCCCGGAGGTGATCCCGCATGGCACCGGAGGCCCTGAGCTGGTCCGCTTTGCCATCACCCTCGATGTTACCGCCAAGATGGCCGGCCTGTCCAACCAGACGGTGGGACGAATCATGGGCCTGGGGAACCAGTACCTCTTGGAACGGTTCACTCAGATGAGCATGAACTTGGTAAGAATTCATTTCAAATTCAATTCGGTAAACAGAGGTTTTGCATGGGTATTCACTGTTGAGGACACTAGTAACTTTCCAATTCTTCAAAATTCAAATGACTATGTAAATGCACCTTTAATTCATTATAAAAGTCAGTGTTCACTTTGCAATCTTAAAAGTCAATGATGTGACCATATCAGGTCTGTGATCCCCTGATAAATCCTGTCCGCAACAGGAAAGGGTGAATGTGTTTATAATCCAGATGTAAAGACCAGAAGCGCGTCTGAATGAACAGATGCAAGGGTATTATCCGATAAAAGCAAACCTGTCACCTGCACTTTAAACTAGTTTGTTTTCTGAACAAATCCGCCTCAATCTTGCAATGTCACAGATACTCCGAAACGTGTATGCATAAATTTGTGTTTACTTTACTGGCAGCCAACTTCTGAGTAACCATGTGATGTCCAGTAAGGAGACATTGCAGCAGGACTTTAGAAAGAGACCCTTATTCGGGAGAGACCTTCATCCCGGGTCCCTTTTGCTCATAACAACCATGGCATATAACTGTAACAAGTTCAGTTTTTTACTAAAAAAAACAAATAACAAGTACACTGTGCCTGAACGTGTCTGAGAAGGGTAAAATAGTATTTTAGTGTTATGTAAATCTTTTTTATGGATGGATTTTTCCAGTTTATGGTTTTGATGTCTTGAATTCCCCTCTACAAATCTCACTGGCGGAAGTTTTACATTAAGCGTCAGATTCCTTTTCATGACCGTAGGGTTGTTAATGTAGCTAACATGCCTTGACGATGAATTACTGGTTATAGGTCATCTCTATGCAGAGGTTTCGGTGGCTCAAGACTGTTGTTTGTTATGTAACCCAGGGTTATTATCGTTAACCAAAACTAAAACTATAGGTAGACATTGACATAAACTGAAATGAAATATGAAAGTAAAATAAAATACAACAAAAAAAACTATAAATGAAATGAAATAAAAAAAGAAACATATTCTTTCTGTTACCATTTTTAATATTTACCTAAAGTGATGATATGTCTATCTTTAATTACCATTAGTGATACCTGGAACATGTACATAGCATAGGATATGCGATGTGTATTCATGTCACTAAAGATCAGACTCAACTTTGTCTACCCTAAAAATAAAATTAGTAAAACTTCAATTGAAACTAAAATATATAAAAACTAAAGAAAAAAATGTTTTTTTTTAATACAAACTAAAAAAATCTGAAATGGATTTCAAATGATAACTGAAAATAATATAAAAATGAAAAATAAAAGTAAATTTCGAAAACTATAGTAACACTGGTGTAGCCTGGAGTGAGTGAGAAGGATATTTCGAAGTATTTGTTGAGGGAGGCATTAAGGGACATGCCGATATTTGAATTTGTATTGAGTGGATAATTTCAAAACCTCATGGCCAGTTGTCTGCTGGTTTTAGTCCGTACAGTTGTTTGCAAACAGTGTAATAGGAACATATAAATAGCACATCCGTATAAATATTAGTAATGGCATTTAAGTTATTCAAAGCATGGTGTTAATGGTTTAGTTGTTAATTTTCTTGTTTTTGTATGTTTGTAGGTATCTCAGGATCACAGCAGTCAAACACATAGCGGCCTGGAATCACCGCAGTGAAAAGTGTGTTACTTTGGAGGGACAAACCCATATTCTCACCGCTGTGACACCTCACACATCTCTAGGAAAACCAGAGGTCTCCGTATGGAGCTTTTCGCTTCTGTGAATGCTGATGGGCTGCATTCGTCCCATTTGTAGAAGTTCTCATTAATATACACATTACACAACACTGGAAAACTAAAAATGCTGTGTTTACACATTTGTTAAAGACATGTGCATGGAGACGTGTAGTAAACTGGATAACCAGGCAAAACTATCAGTTATATTGCAACATATTTATTACAGTCCAACCTTCTTATTATATAGAAATATGATTGCTTAACATTTACAATGCACACCCCTCAGAAGGCTGGAAAACTGCATTATGTTAAATATGGACCTGGAACTGAATTTTTGAACAAGTGCATATAAACTTGAATTGTTCCTGCTGCATTTGACTGTGTATGCTGGCATACGCACGTCATGAAACTGCACTTTATGGCAATGAACTCTGAAACTGAAATATATATTTTTTTAAAGAAATGAAGTATTTTATTATTGACATGTGTGAGGGAGATTTTGCACCGTCTTACTGTGAGCAATGCAATCAGATGGTCCAGAGACCCACTTTTGCTGCTAGTAAAAGTGTTATAATAATTGAAATTATGTGTAAGCCCTGTGAAAGGGTTACAACAAGAGAACTGTTGTTTACAAAATAAATGTCAATCTTCATGTACAGTATTGTATTTTCTAAATGAAATCCATTAAATTATGAATGATGATGTAACATTAACTGAGGAGCATTTCAGATTAATAATCAAGATTAAATATTTCGACACAATATAAAGGTCGGTTGGTCATGTTCAGGATTATGGTTTATGATTAATTAGTCATATAAACTAAGAAGGCTCAGTGACAGTTTTCACTAGGGTGCTTTTATTGAGAGCTGTTAGAAGCACTGGGGTCACCACCACTGCGCCGGCACCGGTCACATGACCCGTCTTGTTTAATCACATGACCTTTGCTCAAGCTGTCCCACGGCCAGTACTGTATCACAAAGCAGGGGGCTAAATGCTGGTGCAGAGGCTGGCTAAAGGGAGAGGCTCACAATTCACATTGCTCTTTGGGCCTTCGTCATGGTCGGAAACATCTCCTGTAGCCTGTCCTGCCCATGTCTCCTCATTGGTGACATCATCCAGTCGGGTGTTGTGGTAGGATGGTGATACTCTGTCCTAGGGCTTTCCCCCACCTCCACCTGCAGTAGGCCTCTGCTCATCATAAGCCTTCTCCAGCTCCAAGAAGGAGATGCGTGGAAAAGTGCCATCGCCTGCCTGTCCTCCATCCCCCACTTTCTCCTCTTCTACATCAACATCTAAACTAGACTCCACCTCTAGGAGAACGGGCCTGGTGCTTGGCAGGAAGGGGGTGTTTGACTGACCACCCATCCCCAGGGCCAGGTTGAAGAGAAAGGTGTAGCTTATGGTTTCAGTGGTGGGGTCAACAGGAGTCTCCAAGGGGTCCAGGTAGCCAGGGCCGGATGAGGAGAGCTGGATGTGCAACACAGACCGCTGACGCACCGGATCGGCCTCGGCAGAACGTTCCTGCTCTGCCAGGACTATCTGAGCTAAGGCCTGGGGAAATGGTAACCGCAGCCTGGGGGGGGAACAGCAGGAGAGCCTTCACCGTCAGTGACAGGAGGAGAAGAAGCTTAACCAATGCTTCAAATTTTGTCAGCAAAAATGTTAAGATGAAGATTTTCACCTGTACAAAATTACCATAATAATTCAACGCATTAAACCTTGACTGCGCTGTTTTGGTTTAACTAGTTCCACAGAGAGCTCCATACCTATGCAAGCAGGAGGAGGCAACATTGATTACATTCTGGACAGTTTGCCTGAAGCTCTGCCACAGGCAAAGGGCACGTTCCGGAACCTTACTCAGTCGCCGGAGTGTCCTGAAAGGGAGAGACGCCCACCTGCAAGCACGCACAAACACACTTTCGACATGCAGACAAACACACAGGTGAAAAACACCGCACAAACAGGCAAAACCGCACAGACACACACGTGACACGGATATGTAATTCTCAAGCCGAATACGATATAATTAAGGACCCAAAGGCGATTTAGCTGATACCTGTAGCTGGCAAAGATGAAGATGCTAGCTGGAAGCAAGTAGGGGAGAAGGATGTAGGATATCAGCCTTGCTGGGAGTTTGTTGCGGATCCCAGCTAGACCCAGAGGAGCCACAAGGTTGCACAGCAATGCTGCAACAGCAAACGTCTTTATAAGCAGAGTCTGATTGCATCCCACGCTACCCTAGTTCTTAGTGTGCTCTGCCAAATCCAATTAAACAATATTTCTCACTTTTTCAAATCTTGAATACTTTGTTGTTGTTGTTTTTTTTACCGTCCTTATGTTAGAGGCGTGGCTAAATTGTAGCCAAACAAGCCAGACTAAAAATAATAATATGTCTCAGCAGCACCACCCCTTCTGGAAGCAGGCCAAGGCTCCAGCTGATACAGGAAGGTCATGGGCGCTGGAGGCTTGCCGTCCGGCTGCGCTGTGTCATCAGGCCCCTGGCATGCAGGGCCAATGCTAACATACCTCCATGTATCCATGCAGGCAGGCTGAGGTAGAAGGCCTGTTCCACAGCCCTCAAACTCCAGCACAGGTCCTCTAAACCCTGGTAATACTCTGTCGGCAGCTCCATGTCCTGCTTCCCAATAGCATGGCTCCGTTCCTCGGGCCCTGGCCTGATCTCTTCCGTTCTCTTGTCTTCCTCTGAGATGCCTTGGGGAGCTGATATGTTTGTCGGTGAGTGTGGCCGGTCCATGTCAGGTCATTGCTGCTCCATCGAGTCTGTAACAGGACCCCACAAATGAACCACTTGTACTCCGCTGTACCGTGATAGAAATAAATTCTGCATGGGCTTGGACACTCTATCAGCCCCCCTAGAACCATTGGGGTTAAGTGCATTGCTCAAGGTCACATCGATGAAATCACTCTGCCAGCCATGGGGTTTAAACTAGCAACTTCTCCACCACCCAAGAGGACCAATAACGATGTCTTGCTAGATCTAGTCTCTAAACATTACTCTTGCATTATTTCAGCACTACCTATTCAAACAGACCATGGTTGTCCAGAACTAACACCCTCAAATGGTGAGCCAACCGATAAGCCAATCAAGCATTGACCAAGAACTGAAGAACACACCTCAGTACCCACTTGCCCGATGTCTGTGTGTCCCCAAGCCAATGGCTGAAGGAAGGCAGAGGAAGCAGGAGCTGGTGGCTTTGTGACTCCGGCCTCGAAGCCCCCTCAGCTGGAATGCATTCATGGCAAGTGCCCTGGATGTGATATCAGTTAGCAGGCAGGGAAATCCATCAGAGACAGATGTATTTGTGCCGTGCCCAACCAGCGGCGGCGCCAGTATTTTCATGTTGCGGGTGCCTATAGGGTCCTGTGAAATCCGTGTTTTTTCTCAAATTCCGGCTGGTGGGATTTAATTTGATCTGTTTTGTATTTGATGTTTTACAAGCGGGCGAAACATAAAGAGCTTTTAAGGTGACCTATAAAAACTTAATTCTGGGTTCATTACCTTATTGGTGGCGCATCCGATCATACGGCAACTTTTAGGTATTTCTCAGTGGTCAGTTAGAATGAAATGTAAGCATATAAATTGACGCATATAAAATTAATGATATAGAGCGACTGAATAAAAGCATCGGGCGAGTCCGCGTTTTCCGACGGGAGAAAAAATAAAAACGGATCGTTTTCACCAATTTTAGGAGACCACTCCTAAAGAGAGAATTGGAAACATGGTATCCACGCAATAAAAATGTAAAATAAAAAATAATCATAAAAATATATATCTTGGGGGTGCTATGGCTATTCCAGGGTGGACATAATCAAGGGAATACCGCCATCTATGGTCAGTTTAGTGAGACTACATTTTATTTACTTCGGTATAGTAACGATACATGACTGACTTTGACAGCTGGACGATTCATCTCATGTAATTTCTATTTGATGTTAAACTAATGAACGAATGAACAAAAAAATAAATAAAACCAGTAGGTTGTGTTTCATAAATAATTTTTTAAAGAGAGTTATCCTGAAGTGTAAATCATTGTAAAACGTACTGTACAGTACAGGAAAAGTGATGTTTTTGCTAACAATCCCTCTCCATAATTTCTTACACCAAAGAGGTGTTTATGAAAAGCTATTGTGAAATTATTTGCCGCAGGATATGAAGTCGGGGTTGGCCATTGTGCCTCCCCACCCACCAAGGAGCTGTAGGATCTGTAGTTAAAAGTATTCTTTTAAATGTATATTATTTTTAAATAATGGAGTTCACCCTAAAACAAAAGTCTGGTTGTGGGTTTGCCCAATGCTCCCTCCTCCAATTGACAACTTTTACCGTTGCCAACCCCCCCGACCTTGTGCCCTCATACCAGATTTGATCTGGCTCTGACAGTGCGCAAAGCTCCCTTCCGATCCAGCACAGGGTGTTCTAGAGACAATGGTGTCGGCCAGTATACTTTTTTAGACACTGCCCTTCATATTCTGCAGTGTGCTCTGGCCCAAGCCTCGTCCCCCTCGCCGTCGTTTCTTTTTCTGTGGGGACCTGCGTATCACTGTCGCCGTCACAGTCTGTCGCCGATGGACAGCATGACACTTTTTCGCTGTCTGGATTAGACGCGTTTCGGGTCTTGTTGACCCTTCAAACCTCAGTCACACTCTGAATTTCCAATGACAGTACGATCACAGAGACGGGGGCATGCCCCCCGGTATCCCTAAATAACGCCGAAGGTTTTTATAGCCATGGACAAAAATCCATTTGTTTTGGCAAACGTGGCACCCCTCCCGCAGCACGGGGCATGTGTTGGTAGCTCTCTCACTGTCTCTCTCAAACAGCCGTGTTTGGACAGTAGCAAAATTTAGTAAATAAATATAAATGTCAGCGAATGTCAGTCTGGGAGCAGGCAGCTACAGGAGCTCCTCAAGACAATCCAGCAATTAGTGCGTCGGGATCTCCACTCCTGTTTTAACCTTGAGAGTTAATCATGTTGAACCGATGCCCCTGGTGCGAGAGCATCCTAAGCCTAGCTATTCCCAGCTCACGGACAGCCTCAGATTCCAACTCAACCGTCATCTGATGTGAAGGTTTCTTAACCCAGTGCTTCCTGCTTCTGAACTTCATCCTCAGGCTTTTCAATCAGTCCCTCTGTCTCCTTCTCCTGGCCAAAAATCTTATCCAAAACGCAGAAATTTATAGCGAATTTCCTCAGAAGAACGTCACCTACTATAGCATCACACCCAATGCAAATTCTGACAGACGTTTTGATAATTTTTTTTCCCCACGGAAATGGTATTTAAAAGCATAACACAGTGTTGTACCAGTCAAAACATTTTGCCACGATCACAGTCCTTCGGTGAAAATTTAGCGGTATCTCCTAAAGTGGTAAAGACCCGCTTTGCTTGTAGCTGAATTGCGTTTCAGTTACAAACTGAAAAGTAGGGATGGGCGAAATCACTGATTTTCTTTCTGATCCAATACCGAGGTTGCTATTGTCAATACTGATCCGGATATGTTCCAGCGCTGACAGTATAAGTTGCCGGTTTATTGGGAAAATTGAACACTACTGGGGAAACTACAAAATTAACAGACAATGAGGAGAACCTAGAACACACGGAGACACTACACTAGGAAGATAAAGAAACAGAGTATAACCAAAGGCACAAGGATGGCAAACCTAGAATAGGAAACCCAAAAGGGAAAACAGAATAGTGGGGATCAGAAACCCAATAAATACAGAATAACAGATGACATTGGCCTTTGGACAGCCTTGAACCTATGACCCCAAGGTAACAGCCTCACTGTTCTGCACAGTCAACCCACTGAGCTGTGCAGCGGTCCATTGAACTGGGATTAAACATAAGAGACTAAGAGATACTGGGGCTGAAGGGTACAACCGGAAGAGGACAGGATGGCCAGTGACACCTGCTGGCCAGAAGAGGGCAGGAACACGAAGGGACCCGGTGGAAGGGGTGCTGGCCCTGATATGGTATCCGGCGACCCATCCCTACTTTTAAGTATTGTACAGCTAGTAATCATGCCAGCTAAAATATAATATAATATTTTATAATAATATAAAATATTGATCAAATAGTTTTGGTGGTTTCATGTGCATTTTGGTGGTTTTTGAACAGTTTTTGGGCTGGAAACCATCAGCTGTATTTGAGAACATAAGTGATTTTTTTTTCAGAGGTTCCATTGGATAGGAAAACGATTCCTCTGGGTGGGCAAGGCCACCCATAGACACTCCCCTGTGCTGGAGGTGGATGCAGCCAAACACATGAAATTTTGGCTTTATTTAGAATAAGGTAAGATGAGGTGTCCCACTTTACAACACTTGCCAGGGTGAGAGCAAAATAGTCCCCTAGCTAACACATTTGTCTGGCCCTACAGTATGTCATATAGCTTAAAATGCACTGGGGTTCTAACATTATTAACATGCTGTTCCTGACTGAAAGCATAAAAAGAGTGGGACTGGCGCTGTGCAGGCACCTCATTCCAGAGCTGGCACTGTTGGCCAGTTTTCTGCATGACAACCAAACAGCAGCCAACCAAATGTGCTGACACCACCCCTCATGACTGTCGTTTTAGCGAGGAGATTTTTCAATTAATTTAGAAACTGGGTAATTGCACATAGTTGGATACTGTTGCTGAAACTGTCCATTAATGGTTTACTGCTAATGGGTATCATTGGTCTGAATTAGTATGTTGTCTGTCTGAAACTAGAATACATTGGCAGTATGGAGCCGGGCTGGTCTGTATCATGTCACTCCAGGGTTGAAATAAAACATGAAACATTGCTGCTCCTCCCATGCACACAGGCATGTTTGTCGGTGTGCGAACAGGTTAATGAACCCTGCTAATACTTCAAGTGCATAGAGAGAGCACAGATATTTAACTGTTGGGTCAGTTATTTTATATGACAAGTTTAATGCATCAAATGTTACTTTCAGTGCCCAAAATTACACAGTAGATAAATTTTACAAAAACTAACCGGGATGTTTAAAGGATGTGACCTCGAATAGCTCATGGAAGAGTCTGTGTTGTTTAATATAATCCATCATCGATAATCTACATCCGGCCCTGCAAACAGGTCCTCCAACTTCAGTGAAAATTAGGGGGGTGGTGGCAGGATTGGCACTCCAGCCCCTGGGTCTCCAACTGAGCAGTGTGGTGCTGAGGTATCACCCACTGCATGGCTGCACCCAGGCTCTCATCCCTGAGGGAGTTTGTCATGTGGTGGTGTGCGGCAACGCACTGTCTCAGCATAAACCCCTTAGCCCTCTCTCATCATCAACACTAGCAGGAGCTAGTCCAACCCGAAATAATGCGTCAACCATTTTCATGATTTCATATCTCCAGTTCACTTCTCAATTTCTTATTTCGAAATTGCATTTGCAAACATCTAAAGGGATTAATTTAACACTCCATCTTTTGAATGCTGCAACAAATCATCATATATATATTCGAACTTTTCCCAATAAATTTTTATTGATGTGGCCAGTGCAGTAAGAGAACAGATGGGCACAAATGTCACAGCCCAGGCTGTCAAACCCCCTTCACAGGTCCATCAGCTCCTCCTCTTCCTCTTCACTGACGAGGAAGAAGACAGTGTCCAGCATGAATTTGTACACCTTCTGCCAGCTCGTCACGTACCACACCTTGAAGAGTGCGTCCCCAGCAACCACCAGCAGGAAAAGCACGAGGAAGAAGAGGAAGATACGGTCTGCGTGATGGTTGAGCTTCTCCTTGAAGGTGCGTTGGGACCAGGGGATGGCCGCACGGGCCTCGCTGTAGCGACCAAATCGCAACAAGACGTCCTCCTGGTCAGCCATCTCCTGCGCCTCCAGCTCCCTCTCCTCCTGCCCTTCATCCTGATCTGGCATCTTCACCTCCCTCACCTCCCTTCTCCGCCTCCTGTCACTGTCTCTCTTTCTTCTCCGGCGGTTCTCAAACTCTTCCAGAGGCCTCCAGCAGAAGTTGTACTTAAAAAATGGAAACTCCGACAGAACAGAAGGTGAAGCTTCTTCACTTCCTGCTTGATTCTGAAGTCATCTGCACCCAAACCTTAGCAGACATGCTTTAAGTCACCTAAACCATGACTGTTCTGGGTCAGTACCAGACAGCAGGCCTGAGTTACAAATTAATGGTGCTCAGGCCACATCTTGCAGATGGGGTCGCGTTGTGTTCTTCTGGGTCTTGGACTCGGACTGCCGGGCTTCAGGACAGGAACGAGCTCCTGAGACTGACCCCAATCCGACAGCTTGCTAATGAGATGAGGGCCCAAGCTACACACTCAGCAGATTTGAATCCACTGAGGGATGCAGGAGATTGAAGGCGGAGCGGCCAGATGGTGCATGGAGAGAGACGGTGAGGGACAATCAGGAAGAGTGTGCAAAACACTCATGACGAATAGAGAAAGACAAACCACTATAGGTGAAATAAATATCCGAACGGGTGTTTAATCATTTGGAAATATATTTCTTATTTTTCAAATGCAGTCCCTTAAAGCAATGTAATGCAATGTCTTAATACATACATTTATCTGATATATTTAAAGTGTGCAAGAAAACAGGTGTTTCTCACTATGAACCTGTGGTTTCTTCGGAAAACATTAAATAATTCTGAAGGGGTGTTATGGAACTCCTTGGATGGAGGCAATCACATTCACCTTAAGTTAGAGTTATACACCTGAAGCTCAATAATCAGTGGCTCTGCCACCCTTGTTGGTTCTTTTTCAAGAATAATACAAATAATAAAACCATTCTATACTTTTGACTATGATACTGTTGCAATTCTCACTCACCTCTTTCTGAAGAAAAAGTCCGAGTCCGAGATAGTCTCCAAAACAAAATGTCCATTTTCACTCAAGAAATACTAACCTTTTCGCCACGTGTACATTTCTCCAGCTTAGATACAGAAGAATAATGCAGATTAATTTCTTTGTCGAGTGCATGGAAACTTGCAGTAGTAATCGAGTAGTAATGA
This sequence comes from Petrocephalus zakoni, assembly GCA_026774425.1. Classification (NCBI taxonomy): domain Eukaryota; kingdom Metazoa; phylum Chordata; class Actinopteri; order Osteoglossiformes; family Mormyridae; genus Petrocephalus; species Petrocephalus zakoni. The sequence goes on along the minus strand of JAODKN010000127.1, from coordinate 5,986,584 downwards.
CTTTTTAAAATCCACTTTGGAGTTATGAGCAGCACGGTGTGGCTTGTCTTGCTTTTGTAGGTATGACTGAGGTGCACAAGTCAAGAGATGAATCTCACGTGGACCTGCCACACCTGCCAGATCCCTCTGCAGAAAACATAGACCTTTTTTCATTGAGAAAATGTCATGGGATTCAACTGGTGCTTGACAATCTAAGTAGCAACGTGGTCATGACACACATCGCTTATTTCTGGAGATTCTTGTGAATATTGTATTGAAAAAGCAGCTGTCATGTATTTTGATATCTTAATTTAAAGGTACCAAGTGAATATTGGAAACAAATGTTACAAAGGTTGTTTATTGTTGGTCATCTACAAAGGAACCAAACCAATCTGGTTTATTATTTGGATTAGTTCTCTAATCTCTAGCCTTAAAATAATGTAATATTTTTTAAGATATTGTTATTCAGTCAAAGGTCATTTTTTACCCATTTTTTCCCCATTGCAAATTGGGTTTGGATGTTACTGTTACTAATCAAATAAAGTCACAGCTGTGATGTCAAGGATTGGGGCCGAAAGATCGGAGGTGGTTGGCTGGGTAGGATGGGATGGAATCATTTTTATTCACCAAGGACATTAGACGGTAGCACACGAGGAATTCTTCCTGTGGTGTTACACACAGGATCCTGCTGATAATTTCCTTCGTGATTCCCCAGCGCAAACAAGCGAGTCCCTTTGTAAGGGGCTTCTGGGCACACTGCTATACTGTAGCTAGCCTCCCACCCCATACTTGGGAGATTATCTAGGCTGAGTACCATTGTGCCCAGTTTCAAGCAGACTCTGGCCTGTGATTGGCTAGAGCTGCCTCCTCTTACCCCCCATTGTCTCAATAGGGCATAAAGGATGACTATGGGTTCAGAGGGATCTCGCTCCATGGAAAAGTCACATGACCTGTAACTAACTTATAGCTGCCAAAAAAGTACCCTCAGTAAATCCTCTGGGAAGTCTCTTTGATAATTACATGGGATAAATCCAGTCAGTGGGGATGTCACATTCTTTTAGGCTCCATGTGTCAGGATCTGGTCCCTACTGGTCCCATCATGTTCCTGTTTGGCCAGCAGATGTCACTGGCCATCCCTCCTGTTCCTAAAGTTTTCTAGCCTATTGTATTAATACCTCACACCCGTTTCCCATTTGTGGCTCATCTCATGTGATCCCTAATGTTTGGCTTGTTGTCAATGATTCACCTATCCCTTGTCTAGTCTGGGTATATATGTGCCTCCTGTTCCTCGTTCTGCATTGTTCATGTAGAGCAGGGGTGGGGAATCTTCCCCGTAAAGGGCCGGTGTGTATGCAGGTTTTCACTGCAACTCCCTAATTAGATTACTAATTAGAGGACTGATTGGCTGAAGAGTTGTGGGGACACCTGGGTTTCACCAGCTGACCTAAAGGTTATCCTAAAAACCTGCATACACACCGGTCCTTTGCGGGCAAGATTCCCCACCCCTGATGTAGAGCTTAGTATGTGTGTCAGGGTTGTGTGCATATACTCCTAGTGTATACCTTTCAAGTATTCCTGCGGTGTTTCTCTTTCCAAGTCCTAGCCCTTGTTACTCCTTGATTATCTAACTGCCCTCACTTTAAACCCCTGGAGGTCCCATTTGTTTCTTATTTGTAGAGTCGTACAAATAAAACCTGCTCATGTTGGTTCATCACTTCAAGCCCTTCTTTACACCCACTAATCTAGTTCAAGAAGTCCTTCAATCATCTGTCACCACTGCTGTCCATGTGTGAATTCCATTCAGTTTATTTGTATATATGGCTTTTCTCTAATATTTCAATGATGCTTTGAAATACCTTGCAGATCACATTCAAAGGACAAACAAGGATGGCCTCTTAACCTCTGAGAGAGCACAGGGAAGGGCTATTCATCCAAACAGCCAGACGGGCCTCCTGTGACTTGAATACAGCACATAGTCAAAGCCTCAATGAACAGTACCGAGAAATGTCAGTTATAAGAGAACCATGCATTGTGTTTTATTATGAAAATCACAATTACATTCAACTTAATTTGCCAAGTTTTTTAAGAGTGGAATTTGTCTTTGTGTATTCAGTACTGCTCAACATCAGACTTGACATAGACTTGACGCTATGTGAGTGTTAACTGTACTAACTGAAACCGGTGCAATAACAAGAAGATTATCAACTAGTGGCAGTCAGAATTTAATCTTAAATCTATTTTTAAGTCATGCAATTCATACCTAGTAAATTGACTCTGAAGAGCCCAGAACGAATCCTTAGTAACATGGCTCAAAATTTCTGTGGCGCTTTTCAGCTGAAGGTGTGTGCTGCACCTCGTCATGGTTCCGCCACCTAGTGGCCATTAAAATCACTACAGCTCACTGCGATTCAAAGAGAACGAGGTATCGCCTGTGATCTGACAGGTTGCTGACAGGATTACCTAATTGCCCAGGGCAGTTTCACGTCAAAGAGAGGAAGAGAGATGATAAGCACCTGCACTCTAGATGACAGCCTTAACCGGTATTTTTGAAGTCATAATCATATAGTGATATATGATTCGCTTTCTGGCAGATTTGTGAACAGCGAGTTACTTCATCCATCCATCCACCCACCCATTTTCCATAACAGCCAGTTAATCTATAAAAAACAGCTTCTTAATGTGGGGGGAAATTACATGCTTTTTGACCAGTTTTTTAGACGTTCATGGCATAATATATCCCTTATTTGTCCATTTTGTTTATTATGCAAAATTTTTAAATCTGGCCCAAAATAATGTATAATGTCACTTTTTAAGATAATTGACCATCTGTTATACTACTCTTCCTTGTTATTCAACCCCTTATTTTATACATTGTTGACTTTAAAAGTCCTCTGTTGTTGTAATATTATAAAATGTCTGGAAGTTCTAAATTATCTTGTGCCTGCTGAATATTACGGACACCATTTATGATGTCTACAGCACAGAGCCCTGCGCAATTTTACATTTATAAGACATTTTAAATAGGTTGTCAAGTAAGTGGAACATTAGCGTATCGATTTGAAAAATGTTGAGGAGTCCTGTATATGTAAGGTTTAGCCAGGATAACCTAACAAGATAGCAATGTGCCAAAAGGCTCTCAGATACCCACTTTCCCTCAATATAACTCACTTTTAGGATTTCATGGGTTTTAGGATTTTTAGGTTTTTTTTGGTCATTTACCCCTCCCCCCCAGAAAAAAACAATTTCTTATTAGGAACTATGACATGTTCTATGGAATTTTGGATTAGCCTACGCTCACAATCAAAGTAACAGAAAGTAACATTGTCCTCAGTCACAAAGGTGATGAGCAGTACCTTAGTACTCTCACATTACACAGGGGTGGGGGGAGGCTGATGGGGGGGGGCTTTCTCAGCTTCCTCTCTACATTGCTGAAAATTTTGTGTAATCATCCGTTATCAAAAGAGGCAGGGTGTACCCCAACCTCGTGCCCTGTGCTGCCTGGGATAGGCTCTGAGTCCTTCATGACCTTCTTGTGAATGAGTGTGTGGATGGATGGATAAATGTTTTTACTATGTAACTATAATACTCAAAAAAAACAACAAAACAACAACCCGCATCATGGTACAGGCGGAAGAATAATAATAACAACATTTTATTGTTTTGATTGTCACTATTGATAAAGCAACAAGATTGAGGGTTAAATGATTTCACTGATATGTCACGTCTTACTAGGGCCAAGATTTCTATTTTAATCTCCGTCAGGGGTCATGTTTCTGGGAAAGCCCCCCTCAGTTCTTCCGGGCATGGTATTTTGTGTGATATGTCACATTCACTGACAGAATAACATTGCCATCCTATCCAGGGTGTCTGCAGCCAGTATGAAGCTCTGCAGGGTGGGACTCTAGTCCTGTCGGTCGTATTACTTCCGGGCTCTTCAGTCCAATTGCTCCAGGAACACTCTATAACCCAACTGTCTGATCCTAATTTTATGTTGCTTTCAACAAAACTGTATGCCGAATAAATAAAAAGACATGCCAGACTCAAAATGCCCCAGTGCTGGATAGTGATATAAGATATAAGTTTTTATATTGTAATTGTCCATTGCTAGCAAAATGTTTTTCGACAACGATGAAGTCTTCACACATTATTATCGAATCCCCAGGTCTTTCCTTTTTTCAAGGAATGTTTCCATTATTACTACTTTATAAAATGAATCCTTTTATAAATCCTTATTTAATAATATTGCTACTACTGTTAATTTAAACTGTTCAACATCTATTAATAATAAACACTTTTGGTGTGTGCGTTTATGCATACATCTAATCTGTCTTGGTTTACGGAACATAAGCTCTATCAATGAATACGTAGACATAGATTTTTTTTTGATGTTTAAGAACGCTTAAGGTTTTTGGCACCTTGGTCTTAAATGTTTAGCCAAATTAGGTTTTATTCCATACGTTTTAAAGTCCAGTTCTATAGCTGACATAAAACTGTAAGACGCTCTTTTCATTAAATTAACTGCTGGCTAAGAATTTGCCTGTAAACACGTCACTGTCAGTTATTGGCCACAGTTTATTTGAAAGGCACATTTAAACAAGCTTAGAACAACGAAGATTAACGCAGTTCACTTTGTCTGGCTGCACAAGGATAAAGTTTTTTTTTCCATGATAAGTGACAAGAAAAGACAAGAAAAAGGGGCAGCTAGCTATTTATGCAAGCAGAGGATAGGAGTCACAGTTTTTGACCCATGGCAGATTATATTAAGCTGAACTTCTGTCCGCTCCAGCAAAGTCCATCCTGTCACATGCCTCAGTAGCCGTGGCTTGTACAGCCACGATGGGTCATGTGTGTAGCTTGCACGGATTTACTTTTAACGCCCTTCAGCCTTTCCTGTGCTCGTGTCATCATCATGGTCACCCCAGCACTGCCCCCTGCAGGTTGGCGGCGGACTTTTCAGCTAGCGGCGGGGGACTGGCTCGAAACCCGAAGGGCGTGCACCGGTGGCAGATCTGCACAAGCGTGGTGCGGAAGCGCTCGATGCGGAACGCGTAAACCAGAGGGTTAACGGCGGAGTTGACGTGCGACAGGAAGATGCCGACGTACATGACGCCCTTGGGCACGTGGCACTCGGGGCAGAAGTGGAGTATGCAGTTCATGATGTGCAGCGGCAGCCAGCAGAGGGCGAAAAGGAGCACCACCAGAGCCAGCGACTTGGCCAACTTCAGCTCCTTGTTGAAGTATCTCCCGGTGTCGCTCGTCGCCTCTGCACGCTTGCCCAGCTGCCGGCGGATGATGCGGAAGATCTCGGCGTACAGGGCGACCATGATGACCAGCGGCGCAACCACCCAGCCGAAGAAGTTGAAGTAGACCATGTAGTCCATGCTCATGACGGCGGTGAAGGTGCAGGCGATGCCGCCGCTGCTGAGGTTGCGCGGCGGCGGTTGGTTGTGCCAGCCCAGCAGCGGCACGGTGCCCGTCAGCGCCGACAGCAGCCAGCACACGCAGACGGCCAGCCAGGCGCGCGGGTGCGTCACCACAAGGTTGTACCTGTGGGCCGTCGCGTTCGCATTGTGTAAATGAGGCGCCGGCGCTATGGAAAGCACTTCTCATTTCAAGTTTAATATACTGATGTGCGGCGGCTCTGGGGGCCCAGATCAAAGTTATATTCTTACATAAACTGGTGTCTTTGAATTACCCAATGTGCCCGTGCCAGGAGATGGTCTGGCAGCCCATCCAGGATGCGGGCCGCCTTGGGCCCAGATACTGCCTGCGTTCAGCGCCAGATCCCAATCCCCCAGACTTGTATTGGATAAGCAGCAGGAAGATGGATGAATAGAACTAGACATGTAGCCATGTAGTAAAATCATGGGTCTGAACCACCCTGGTCAGCAAAATCTACTGAGAGGGACCTAAAAGTTATTTCTGGCTATGGACTTGTATGGACTTGGATGTAATGTAAAAATTGAAAGCTACTTTTTATCTTAAAAACATCTGCAGGAGGCCGGGATAAATACCCATGCATAGACTTGCTGTGCATGCATTTTTGTGCAAGCTGCAGATAACAAATAAACACTCTGCTAAATTATTTGCATATGAGCATCCTTGGCTAATAAAACTGATCTTGATTCAGAATCAGACTTGCATTAGCCTTCATTTGCTCCAATTGGATTTTGTAATTATGTTACCGATAAAGAAAGCCACTAGTGGCCTGTGTTACGGAAACGTGCAGACGCTGCCTATCCGCGCGACGCTGAGCGGAGAGATCGGCCTGTCTGCCGTCTTTTCATTCTGTATAAGCAGTCCTGACTGGCTGACACCCATGATGAATTGGGATGCTAAGGAGACCCAGCCAAAAAGCGCTTTGCAGTCCACTTTAAAGATGGCTCCTTCCCACAGACAGGAGCTTTTTAATTTGCTTAAGAGGTTTGGCCGTCCACTTCATTGATTTGCATTACAGTAATACATGCTTCACCAGCAGACTTTGGAGAGAATTTTCTGAGAATATGCATTTCTGGATTTCTGAATGTTTCTAAATCTTTGTTTGCAGATGAAAAATTGATTTACCACCCATCCACACATCCATCTGCCAATGCTTATCTTGGTCCGGGTCACCTGCAAACCTGGATCTGACCCCAAGAGGCACAAGGCATGTGTCCGCCCTGGACAGGGTGCCAGTGTAATGCTATTATCATATTATTATAGAAATCTCCATCCCAAGAGTCCACTAACAGTACATTTTTTACATTTTTAATATTTGTAATGGATCAACTAGGCATAAAGTCTCTACATTTGCCAATAAACCCACTTTGAAATTAAATTGCATTGTGAGAAATTCTGTCCATGCAGCGTCCACTAAATCAAATTAGAAGTCAAGTCACAGTGAGAGAAAAGGGTCACGTCTCTCAAACTCCTTGTGCGCGTGCACAATGATGTGTGACAGCATATATACAGGGGTGATTTTTTTGCAGGATATTGACATAGATTTGCTGGTTTTTACTTTATAATTTACTGCATCAAAAGATCTTTTCTGCCGTGGACTTTTGGGTTGGTTAACATTTTTAGCAAATGTTTTTAGCATTCACCTGCTCATTTATTTTTTGGAAACCCAAAGCCGTGACAGCAGCCCCTTAACTACCACGCCACCTACAGGCTCGTGCGCTCACCTGGTGGGGATCCTGACGCGCAGATAGCGGTCGACTGCGATGGCCAGCAGGGAGAGGATGGAGCTCTGGGTGATGACCAGCAGGAGGCAGGAGAGTGTGAGGCAGGTGTAGAAGTGTGTCTGAAGCCCCAAGCTGACCACCACAGCCAGCGGGATGACCAGGGCGCCCACGGCGATGTCGGCCAGCGCCAGTGACGCTATGAAGCAGAAGGTCGTGTCTCGCAGCGCCCGGTTGTGGCTGACCACCAGCACCACCAGTACATTGCCCAGCACGGACGCCAGGGCCACCGCCGTCTCTGTGGAGATGTACAGTACATCCAGGTGCTCGCGGGGCCCCGAGGAGCCCCGCAGTGGCGACATGAGGGCCCCTAGCTTCCTGGCCCCCGGCCCACTTCCCTCCACCTCCAGCTGCGCCGCTTCGTCCTGTAAGATCCCGTCTGCGCTGCCGGACATCCTACTCCCCAGGCAGGACCAGCTCCATCTCGCCCCCCCGCTTTGGACAGACTGATTTGCCTGGAGTCTGGTGCAAGCTACCACCCTCCCCCCAGCCTATGAACCACCTTCCCCCCCACCTAACCTTCTCCCTCCTCAGTTTCCCACTCCCCCCCCCCCGGCCTCGCTTTCCTCTCATTGGTGAACAGCATTGACGGGTAGGGGTGGGGAGTCAGGCATGGTAGATGGTGTTGGGATGAGTGGGAGGGGCCTGCAGCTTTCTGCAGAGTCCCCCCCACCAAGTTTTGGAGCAAAGCACACAGCAGAAGAGCTCTGGCTCATGCAAAACACGGAGTCTTTGCACGGGACTCCGACAGGTGACTGTAGCACTGCCCGTCACAGTGTACCTTATACATCCCATAATCAATCACCACAAGCGCTCTCTAATTTTTCTTATTGTCATTTGATTATAGTATCATATCGTTCATCATAAAAATGTCATCCAAATGGTGCTAGAGAATCATTCACATTGTGGAGTATATACAGAGTATCTAATAATATATACTGTATATAATGTGTGAAACTAAGAAAAATTCATCTTGATAAATATAGCCCGTTTGATCGAGTGGCCTTCCTGTGTGGAACAAAAGGCAGATCCTCTTTTTATATTCCTCCGCATCTTGCTGGACTTGGAACGTGTCCCCTGTGCATCAGTGTGGCGGCCGAGTGCTGTCTGATTAGCTGGAACACTAATCAGTCTGTGTTCATTTCTGTTTGGCTCGGAAAGGATGTATTTGGGCCGATTTAACTGAAGACCAGCCAGAACCTGTCAGGCAGGACGGGTGAGGGAAATGCTGTGTACTCACTTAACCAGTGCGCTACCCTCACTGACCCTCAGAATTGCTGATTAAGGTGGGCTAAATTACTCCTAAATACACTGGGAACCAGCCACACATTCTCTTGTGTCCAAAACACTTATTCTTATTCTTATTCTTAATGAATGTCACACTGTGGTCCTGGGGGAATATTGTTGCACACCATCGTATACCCATATATAAACAGTATGAAAACAAAGCCCACTTCATTTGACTTGAGGGATAGTGCATTTCTATCAGGGCATATTAAACATACAGACCTTGTTTGGACCGTGTTACACAGGACATATTACGTGAGATTAGATCTTGCCCAAACTCGAAAGTGACCGGATGTCATAGTAGATAAGACATCTCAGAACATTTGTTCCACGATGCTGGTGGGGGGGTGGGGGGGGGGGTGGTTGCACTGCTGAATGAGCCTTAAGACACGCCCCAGACAACCAGAGGGATGCATAAAAAAATGCATCACCACAGACAGGCGACCCTGCTCGGTTCTGCGCGTGTCCTGTTGGGTGAAGTTCATTTTGGGTATGAAAAAAGCTTGGCAGTGTCAGCGGAGGATGCATTAGGGGACTGGTCCCTGTCATCACTCTTGGCCCATTAAGCGCCTGGACGGACAGGGGAGCAGGGGGCACATAAACACCCACGTCTGATCTGACTCTTTCTTCCGGGACAAAGCGGCAGGCACCAATTGGGCTGTGGTAAGGGTCCCGCTTTGACGTGGGTGTCCCCCCCACCCCGAGCCGACATCCAGTCGCCTGTGTTGTTTAATGGTGTGTATCTCATTTCCTTAAATGTGGTTTTGGAAGCCGCGCAAGGGCGAGTGCCAGCGAGATAACACAGTGTCAGCGATTTAGGGTCCAAAGGGAGCATCTTTCAGCCCATTAGGAATTGGGCTTTTTTCTTTCAATCAGCCATTTGACAGTGGGGCCCCCACAGAGCAGGTGGAGATGGAAGTGTAAGATGGACTGTGACTGCACAAAACGGAGAAAAACTTCAGTGAACTAATGTACTAGCTGGATTAAGTGGCAGTGTGTGAGTATGTACCTGTGTGCCATGCAGCGCACCCCGAACATCAGAAATGGAGCTTAGTAGTGCTGTAAATTTGAGGAACAACCTGTTTCTTAAACTAGCTTTAAACATTTTAAGGAAATTGGGTTTATGAACTGCTGAACGCATCTGAACAAAGGGGGCATAAAGGTATGTCTGTGATTCTGAAAAACCTTCTGCCTCTGCATTTTTTTTCCTAAATTATCTGAGCCTGCACGACTCAGGACACACTATTTTGCCTTGGCATGCATGTTGATATTTGGCTAATGCTGCCAGTGACGTAACATAAATATACAGTCTAAAAATGCTATTGGCAAGTATCAAATCAACAACCTCCGTAAGTAAACAATACTTAGTAAGTAAACAATACAAAAATAACCCTAACCCTAGCCTAAAAAACCCACATACAATAAAACACGAGTATAATTCAGGCTTTTATTAATAAAGTTTTATCAGTTTGTATTGTTCAACGCTGCATTCTTAATGGCCCCAAAGTTACCCCGCTGACCTTGATTGGTGACCAGCCCATTTTTCTATTAAGAATCCTGCTGGTGCTGGAGCTAATTAACAGGCATGAACCAGCTGGTGAGGAACGTACTGAAATATTGCTCAGAAACACAAAACTTATGTGCCAGAGTATTTTATCTCCAGAATTTATCTGCTGCAGATTGGGATTTTTAAAGGGGTTTTACGTCTTTTAAAAATCTCAGATAGTTGGCCTCCCAGTATATGTGGCATATTAACGTTTCTTATTAGCAATAACACAAATTTATTTTTCCATTTATGACTTTTTAAATAACTCGACTTTTAACAGTTTAACAGTTGTTGAATAACTTAACTTTAACTTTAATTTAATGATTTAAATAAATGTTAACATTGGACATTTCAGGATACACTCAAGGAGCAATTTCTTTCATTTCCTTTGCGTGATGTCATATAAGTAGCTAGAGGGCTTATGAGTTATCCCCTCCTGAGTCTGAACTATCCCAGTACAGGGTGTGAGATTTCTGTCTTCATTAAAGAGCTCATGCTCAATAATTAGGGATATATAGATATTTTCTTACTTAACTACCATGATAAAAGGATACCAACCAAGGGTCTGTATTACTATTTCTGTGTCAGGATTTCTTGCTTAGCTGGATAACTTGCTGGATTTAAGGTAGTCTGGGTTAAATGTACATTAACGGAGATAAATTCCATTTAAACTGGGGTACCATAAATCCAACAAGTTATCTGGCTCAGCAGAAAATCCAGCTTTGTGATAAAGGCCCCAGATAACTGTACTGGGTTATAAGCAACATGTATATCTATTTATAGAAATAGAAATTTCTATTTTTAGTGTGTGCTGAAATCGTTTGTTAACACGCTGAGATTAACTTCCCCGTCCTTCCTCCTTGGCTTTCAACTAGCATTCCTTTGAAATAGACTGTCATCCTTTGTTTTCCTGTAAGTATACTATAGTCTATATAGTCCAAAGCTTCCTGTGTTCATACCATTTTTCATTAATATTTACAATAATAATTTTTTTATTATTTCATGAATATTATGTGTTTCAATAAACAAGATTTTATATATACACATAACATTTTATATATAAGATTATATAATGAACATACAATGATGTGCATTAAAAGCTGACTATGGAAAATATTTATTTGGGAGCATGGGTTTTATGCGAGATCTTTAGGATTTATAAATCAACTTATAAATCAACAATCCGGTGATTTACTCCAGAATATAAAAAAAAAATCTTTTTTTTTGTGCTGCAAAAGATCAACACATAATAATATATATAATTGATTGGCCAGACTCATATGCAAGAGCTTTCTGGTGAAAAACAAACTTCTAACCACAGAGCTGGCTCACGTTCCAGGATCAGCTCTGATGATTTACTCAGAGTACTTACGTGAATTGCTCTGTAAAACGATAGAAGTTGTTTGTTATTTTAGGTGAGATCATCAGCCTAAACAACTAAAAAAACATAATGTTGAACAGTAGCAGTATAAGCAATTTACAGCTTTACTTATATCTGTAATTTATTTGGTAGATTTTCACTAAATACGTTGCTGTTCACCTTCTTGGCGAGTTCCTTCCAATTTGCAATTGTAAAATGTGATTGTTGCATGGTCCAGCACAGAGGCAGCCTAGCCTCCCCATTCATTGCCAGGCAGACGGAAAGGTACCCATCTGTGCTGCTAATTTAATTAATTTGTTCCAGTTGCACATCAACTCCCCAGAATCACGCCGTATCTGAAAAGTTACAGGGTGCCCGGGCTGCTTAAAATGAGACGTGCCTTCTTTGGCAACTCTGTCCCATGCAGGAGGTAAAGGTGACCAGTGGTTTCCTAGGGACTGGACGAGCTGAACGAGCTGATATCGCCCAGGAAACCCTGGTGACATCCAGGGTAAAAAACCTGGACCTTCTAACTCTCAATGTGTAGACAACATGGCTGTCAGATAAACACCACCAATTATCTCCAGCAAGCGCCTAGCAGAGCTGATTCAATAGGACCCTGTGAGAAACAGTGAACGTTAACCTGTTAACCTATTCACTGCCAGGATGAATGAGCAGAAATGTTAGCTATACTTGTACTAAGATTACTTGACCAAATGCCCTTCAGCAGAAAGAGCATCACGTCACTTTGTCAGTAAACAAAACAGGGTGTTGTTACGGAAGTTGACATTTCGGTCTTAAAATATGAAATGCAATTCATCCACTGTTCAGTGACTGTTAGCATTGATCGGATTACCCGCACTGTAAGAGGGCCTGGAGCCATTATCAGCGTTATTCTTACCCATTAACATTGTGAAAGAGACGGGTGTGTCAGTGGGTTAATGGTGGTGCGTCTATGATCAGAAGGTTGCCAGTTCAAATCCCCGGTTTGCCAGAATGATGTCATCATTGCTTGGCTGAGCAAGTAATCCTCGTCTGATCCTACTTTCTCAAAAATGCACATCGCTTCAGATAAAAGCATCTCTTTAAAATATTGTTCCGTTGCTAGACATGATAGTGTGTGTATGTTTGGCTATAAATGTATGTGATTGAATTTTTGTGATAGTTTGTGCCCAGTACATCCCCGGGGGGGGGGGGGGGGTAACTGTAGATAACCCTCCTTCATCAATTCAACTGTGGGTATTTCCTAACTGGTTTGGCGAGTGGAAGTCTAGGAAATTATGTCACCGAGATAAATACAATGGCTTCCTAAGCAATGGCTATAACTATAGACATACTGGTCTAAAAATAAATCACATTGTTACATTCTAGGGGGATAGCTTTAGATCCCAGAGGCTATTAACTCTAAGATTCTCTGCTCTGAGCATATTAAAATGTTACATGTTAATATTTACATTTATTTATTTAGCAGATAATTTATCTAAAATGACACACAAGTGAGGACATAAAGATCAGAGTCAGCCAGTGTTCCAGGAGCAATTGGGGTTAAAGGCCCAATGGTGATATGACTACTCTGCCAGTCATGGGATCTGAACCCACAACCTCCTGGACATCTAGACTAAGGCACAGATTCCTAAACTATTGAGTGTCCATGGCACAATAGCAAGAACCACTCTTGAGACTTGAACATGAAACATACTGGTAACACATTCTATAAAAACCAAACATTAGAGTATACATTACTTTTTTATATAGGATTACGTCAGAAGACATATCCTCATAAGTTCTATGATGAAATCAGAACTATGCTAACTTCACCACACTTACCGGTTCTGTGTTTATATTGACGTATATTGTATATACAGTTACTGCTTTTTTTGTTGGTGCTTAATAAAAACTATTTGAGGCTCATCACTACATATAATAACACAAGCTCCATGGCATCATCTCTGACAGTTGTACATTCTTGGTATATGTGAAGTATTTCATCAGTGCAGTTACAGAAAGTTACAGCAAGCTTTGGTATTCTGGGAAGGCTGTCAGACAGGTTTGGGAAGATGATCCTTTGGTGATGTCATGCACAACGCTGGCCTGCTATAATTAGCTATGGATTTTTGCATTGTGGACTAATTCAGTTCAATTCAATCTTATTTATATATTTGGCTTTTTATAAGGAACATTGGAAAAAGCACCCTACAGGGTCCCAGGTCCAAGGCTCTCAGAGAAAAAGCCAGAGGTGACCGCGGCATCGAGGGAAAAACTCCCTTGGAGAGATGAAGAAGCACTGTGATGAACCGGAGTCAGGGGAAAGACCCATCCTCCTTGAGTTTACATAATTTAGCATGTCAGGCACCTGGAAATATGAAGCACTGAAAATGAACACAGACTTCCCAGATTAGATACATAATATCAAAATCTGGGTAGGATATGATTTAGTGCTGCCTAAAGCACATCTGAAGATATTACCAACAAAATTCTATGACCTTTATTCCAAGCCCCATATGCCTTTCGTGAACTGCATTAAATAATGTATCTGAGGACTGAACATACAGTGTCTTATATTCTAGTATCCATTCATCCATCCATCCATCCATCCATCCATCCATCTTCATTACCCATTTGTCCTATTAAGGGTCAGGGGGGTTTGAAGCCTATCCTGAAAGCTATGGATGCAAGGCAGGGAATAACCCAGGAGAGGATGCCAACCCATCGTAGAGCATCCTAATAATTTCTTCTTCTTATTATTTATTATTATTGCTATTATTATTATTATTATTATTAACAACAGCAATGACAATAATAATAATCCATATTAAATAGTACATCTCATAATCTTTTATTTCATCATCTGTGGCAGTATGTCCTTGTCTCTCTTATCTGGTAACACAAGGGCTCCCAAAGTATCCAGGGATTCAAGACACGTTTCCTGAACGGACGAATCATAATGCATAAATTCCCAGGTAAGAAGACAGGCTTCATAGAGAGAGAGACATGAGCTGATAAAAATCACAAAAGAAATGTGGCTTCATCCTCCATCCGTCTTTTGGGGTAATAAGTGTTCACAGCAGTGCTGTTAGGAAGCCATAAATCAATGAGGATTGACCAACGGGCGAGGATCCCACTGAATGGTCACGGTGACTGACCAACAGGTGAGGATCCTACTAAATGGTCACGGTGACTGACCAGTGGGCGAGGATTCCGCTGAATGGTCACGGTGACTGACCAACAAGTGAGGATTCTGCTGAATGGTCACGGTGACTGACCAACAGGCGAGAATCCCACTGAATGGTCACGGTGACTGACCAGCAGGTAAACACTTTCAATTCAAGCACAGCAAAATGTCTCTGGATCTGGGAGGTGGGGAAAGAGGAGAGCTACACCCACAGGGACACTTAGAGGAAGTGGGAAATTTTGTGATCTAACCATAAGCCACCTTAAGTAACCTTAAGCCCATGTTAGCTTTACAGCAGCATAGAAAGAACTTGCCTATGTGGATAATGTCTTATCATGTTTAGCATGCAGTCAATTTCAGCAAAGTTTGAAGTGTAATGCCATGTAGCAAACAGATTTTCTATGGGCAAACATCCATGTGTGACTATCTACAGTTTGTCCTAAAGGTCTATGGTGCCTAATTAAATTAAGCTTGCCAGGGATTCCCAGAAATTATTTTACGGGTCAAAAAAAACACAGTTAGAAGCCTGAACTGACAGGCTACCTTAAGGCTGTAGAGACCCTATATTCTGAAGTTTCTAGGAGCGATAGTATTGTTTGAGTTTGGCCTTTGTTCATGACTCCCCCTTGCACTCATTGTAAACTATTGTGGATCCTTTACACAGATTACTGGCTTAAGGAGGGAAGCAAAAATATTCATCAAGCATATTTCCAATTGATGTCTCCCGAGTGAATGTGTAGCTTCTGTTGGGCTACTGAACAATGCTAATTATTACAATACAGCTTATCCAAATATGCTGGCCTGGCTCCAACTCAGGTGTGTTCTGTGCGATGCTGACAATGAGGAAAGTACGTCAAAACATGTACAGCCGCATAGCTAAAGAAAGAAGATCATACGAGGATATGAAGAGGGTCACGCCCCATCTGCAGTCAAACATTTGGAGCTAGTTTTTATGCATGTGTGTTAACAATACTAAATATGTTACGTGGCTGAATTGTGACACACAGGCTCTGACATTAAACACTGAGCTCACATGTAAAATCTGGTGCTTAGCTAGGTCAAACTGGGTTGTGCTGTGAATTTATTTTTTGATGCATTTTTTTTGATGCAATCAGGCTAGAATGAATGAAAACCGGTGGATAGTTAATAGCATCCCTAGATTAAAAAGACAAAGACATTCCATTCTATTCCAGAGCTCCCACTGCACCCATAGATGTAAGCATGCTCTGGGGATCCCAGATAGAACACCTGGCTGTCGCTGGCATTCCTCACAGACACTGGATAATAATGAGAATAATAATCATGATGCATTATTTATCATTTGCACAAGTACTTTGGAGTGCTTCTTAAGATTAAGGTTCTTTATTGATTCCGGGGGGAAATTCTTGTGCTTACAGCAGCAAGAACATAGCGCACAGATGAACATACATATAGTGCCAAACAGACAAGGTACAAGAACAGTAATGTCTCCTAATGTGACCTGGCAAGTGTAACTAGTTGTCATATATCTAACCATGCTCTCCATCTTGCACAGAGATACAAGTGAGAGTAAGGTTTTGGGTTAGAGCATAGGGTCAGTCATTTATCTGACACTCCTGGAGTAACTGAGGGTTAATGGCCTTGCTCAAGAGCCCAACAGTAGCCTCATTCCAACGGCCACAAGATTTGACCCAACAACCTTCTGACCAAAGGCACAGAATCGTAACCCACATTGCCACACACCACCCCTATACCTGATACCTTGCAATGGACTGGCATCCCACTCCTGGCGTTTCCTGACCTATGTATTGGTTCCATCTCACCCATGACCCTGAACTGACTGGAAGATGGATTAAAGGAAATATTATAGATAATTTCCTAGTATTTGGTAAAATCACAAAAGGGATCTTAACATGAAGTGGAATAATACTTCAAGACCTAAGAGGGACAAATTGGATTTAGTGTCCCTCACTGTTTTCCGTGCTGCCGAGGGGGGATGTGAAACAGCATGATGCGGGTGGACAAAGCGGCCCTCTGCCCACTCACAATGCGCCCGCTGTGCCAAGCAGCCCACGGAACAATCAGCCACTCTTAGCCAGCAGGTGCACCAGATCCAGATCAATTTGCTAGTCACCCATTATCAGGAACAGTTTATTTTTTTTCCAAGATTGGGCTGGAAGCAAAAGTTGGACCAAAGAGGAATATTAATAGTTGGACAAGACACCTGTCTGTTCAGTTATTGATAAAAGAATTATTGTAGTCAGTCAACAACAACAAAAATAACACCCCCCAACAACAACAATAGAAAGGTATAATTATCTGCTGCTGCCCTCAGACGTGACATGCTTCCACACCCAGCTGAATGCCAAGGGATTTACATACAGGTGGAAACTCCAAAAGCTACCAAAACAATCTTTCTTTGACTGTCAGGCCCTGTTTATGTGGAACAATGGCTGTCATTTCAGGCCATTTTACAGGACTGATAAAGACAGAAGAACTTTAAGAACTGTACAAAAACTAGTTCATCCATGACAATACAGCTACATAAATTTTAGATTAATACTAACACAGACATACAGTATATATAGGTCTCCATACATATACACAGGAAATCTTGTGTTATAATTTCATTGTACCTTAACAGTATAGGTTGTTATTCTTGTAAATCAATATCTACCTTTAAAAAGTTCCAGTCAAACAAAACCTTAAACTGGAATGCCCTACTCGTTTACCATTAACTAAAATGTAGAAGTTTATGGAGAGCGCAGCGATTCAGGCAGGACTGCACACCTGCGCCCCGCACAAGCGAAATACGGTTACTCCCGCTAATGACGCCGACATGCTAATTAGGGAAAGCAGAACAATATCGTCATGTGAAATCGCAGTTCACGTTTTCATGACTGATAAGCCGGTCGATGTTGACAGTTTGGCACGGCGACAAGTAAGAGCGTTGCGTGATAAGGTACTGGCGCGGCTCCGGGGGCAGTCCAGGGAGTGGCCAAAGGGGTGTGCAGAATATTGTATAAATGACGGCCGACGATCGACCCTGCGTCCAGGTAACAACCGCCCATCGATTTACGGCTTATATTTCTTGTTCTACTGGAGCGCACTT
>JAODKN010000127.1:5945194-5955979 GCA_026774425.1 Petrocephalus zakoni | reverse complement strand
AACTGCCATGTGATTGGTTGATTAGATAATTGCATTAATGAGAAATTGAACAGGTGATCCTAATAATCCTTTAGGTGAGTGTATATATATATCATGCATCAACATCACACATAAATTTCGACACACATGTAAATACTAACACACTCGTTCAGGCGTTGTCCTCTGCACTTTACTCCTATGCCATAAGCTTATTGCACTGCACCAATGGCCTAACACAAGGACCACCTTAGCCAGGCTTTTGTATTAGCGGTCTCTTCACACAGATAATCCACTAGTTGTCTGAGCAATACCAGTAAAAACTAGTTTTACATGCTCTGGTCAGTAATAAATCATGGGTGTGTAAACATTTTGGTTTTAGAAAAAATAATGGATAGATAGTGAAGACACCGTTTGCAAGGAATGCAAGCGTGAAATGATGTACTCGGTAATACCTCCAAGACAATAGAGACCCCGGTTTCTCCCTTAAAGTTTTCCACAAAAACAATAAAGCACACTTCCAAAAGAGTGGTGAATATTATAGCTGCCCTCTTCAGGGCTCCCAAGTCTCACGCATTGACCATGAGACACGCGCATTTCAGCAAGTTTGCACAGAGAGCAGAGCTAACCTTGTGTTTCTCATGATGAGAAGTAAGGGATAACAGCCACCAATGTGTCCCGTTAAATAGAATTCATTGACAAAGCGAAGGCATACGGAGTGCAGTTTTCGACCAAGGTCATAGCTGTCCCGAGTTATCCAGAGTTAAAAGCCACCTACCAGGCAGTGAGAAAATAGCATTTGTTGTTTCTGGGTGAATTCCAAAATAAGTTAGATGTGATCTCGCTGCCAGCACATTGTTACATAGATGTGTACAAACAGGTAGTGAAAGAGCAAGATCCGATGACTACTGTAGGCCGGGCTCTCAAATTGCATACATTGACCTTGAAATAAACGCTCAGCCCTTAATGTAACTTTTGATGAAACTTAAGAGCCTTGCATTTCTTATTTTATTTGCAAGGATTTAAAGCCCTACAGTGTTGTTGCAAACAAAGGCTTTCCTGATCTACTACACACAGGAACAACATTCCCTCTCAACAACATTTCAGAGAAACATGCACACCAGAGCTTTATACAGCAATGAGAGATGGTGCACAGAGGCTCTTGGGTGGAGTGCGACGCAGCAACTTGACACAGGAGTTGCCTATGTCAGCATCTATGACAGCCACAAAAGGAACAAACCTTTACAAATGCTTATGACAAGTTATGTCAGCTGTCATGAAGGGCTCATGTTGATGTGATATAGCTGTCATAGGGCCCTATGTAAAGTGTTACCAAAGCCTCCTTTATCTGGTGCAGGATAAGCTGAAAAGAGGGACACACCAGAACTAGCCTGTGCTGGTTCTGACAGCTCACTGCTGCTATGCCGTCTGTGGATTCCTGCAAACCATCTGTGATACGCATGGCCTTGGCAAGATTACTCTGTCCAAATGTGTGCGTGCGTCGGTCACCCTGAATGCTGCTGTGTTATTATTGCTCTGTGCGCTCTGTTAGAAGTGTTACTTCGTTTTCTTATTACTGCTCATCATTGCATTTTTTTTTTTTTACGACGGAAGCAAAAAAAAAACATATTTTTATACCCATTTATGTATTTTCAACAATTATGTTGTTTGGTTGCTTTCATCTGTGTTTATTGATTTAGTTTAACTAGTTTTTTTATTTATTTGCATGTGTCTGATGTGACAATCGTATAACATATTTCACCATTAAAATACACGGGTTCGATGATCCTGTTATCAACGCTCTGTGCTTTTCTTAACAATATATAACAACAGCTATGGGGAAAGACTCGCAAATCTCATTCATTCTTTACCTATGTCATTCGCAATCTTGTTCGTTATTCACCGAGATCGATCACCACTGGGAAACCCACCCTCTGAAACATTCAGGTTGAGTTTTAAACATTTCTTCTTTACAGAACTGCTGCAGCTCAGCCGTATGCGTAGGATGCCTGCTGTATATCTGCTGATGGCTGCCCTTGTGATATCTTTCTGCAACATCTAGTTTTGATTATAGTCCGGGCTCTGTAAATAGACAATATTAGATCAACTATTAAAAGTCAAAACAGCTGTAGATGTTTTAGATATACAAGTGCATTGCAGCCGGATGCTACATTTTAATCTTTCGCGATCTTATATCGTCAATTCACACATTCCTACCGGGCCATGACGTGGTCTAGCCAGTATCTCTCAACTTTCTGCATCTCAGGCTCCTTTCCCACCAAAGAGGTTATGTTCCATATTCCTAGAACCTGATTTAATGGCTGACGATTAATATGCTGAGGCCCCAGCCTTCCACCGCCACATCTATATTGCACCCGACCTCTGCAGGTTATGGAAGATATTTAGCGCCAAAATTCAATTGGCAATTCAATATACAACGCTGCAGTGTAATCCTTAATTCATTTCATTTCTATTTTTATTCAAAGTAATTTGAAATTAATTAAGGATTGCATCACCACATTGCATATGGAATTGCCAAATGCAAAACATGTTTTCAAACTGCATGATCAGATTGTGAATGAACATTTGAATAAAGAGGCAAAAACCCATGGAAATTCAATAAACTTTTATTCAAATTTTTACTCAAAATGATTTGAAATTAATTAAGGATTGCATTGCCACATACATATTGAATTGCCAGTTGCAAAATGAATTGCCATTTGAATTTTAGTACTAAATATCTTCCATAGCAGGGTGGCTGTTGATTCATGTAAGTTGTAATTAGAAAGTAATCTCACGGATGGCGCGTTGAAATTTGAAGCTAAAACTTTGAAACTAAATATGATGTCAAAAGGAATGAAAGCAGAAATTGGACTAAACTGGACAAGCCATCATTTACTGGGGGGGGGTAACCCACCTGCCTGGTTGGAGGCAGACACACGGTCCAGTCCCACCCTCCAGAAGTGGCCATCCATCTTCTGCAGTCAAGTGTTATGTGGGCATCCCCTTGGCCTGGTCCAACCCCTTGGATCCTCAGCAAGGAGGATCCTGTGAGCCGGATCATCCTCAGGGAGTCTGGCCACATGGCCGTAGTGCCACAACTGGCGCTCCCTCACAATGCAGGTAATGTGCCTCATTCGGGACTCCCTGAGCACCTGGCGTTCCCTCACAATGCAGGTAATGTGCCTCATTCGGGACTCCCTGAGCACCTGGCGTTCCCTCACAATGCAGGTTATGTGCCTCATTCGGGACTCCCTGAGCACCTGGCGCTCCCTCACAATGCAGGTAATGTGCCTCATTCGGGACTCCCTGAGCCCCTGGCGCTCCCTCATAATGCAGGTAATGTGCCTCATTCGGGACTCCCTGAGCAACTGATCGTTCGACACAAAGTCAAACCAGTGGCACTCAAGGATTCTCTGAAGAGACACATTAGCAAAGGAGTCTAGTTTTCGTCTCAGGTCACTAGATAGCGTCCATGTATTGCAACCATACAGCAAAGATATGGGGAGCGCCAGACACCCCTCTCCAGCGACCTTGTGACCCCCCATGCTCTCCCAATCTATCTACTGACTTTATAGGAAGAGTCACCAGAGACATGAATGTCGCTGCTGAGGGAAGTGAACCTCTCAATGCGGTCGACACTCTTCCCACACACATATACACTGCTGATGGCTGTGCCTAAGAGGTTATTAAAGACCTGGATCTTAGTTTTTACCATGGACAATCGCAAACCCAGACACTCAGACTCCATACTCAGCCTCTCAAGACTCTGCGAAGATCACAGCATCGTCAGTGAAGTCAAGATCAGTAAATCCTTTCTCGCTAACCAATGCCCCGAAGCTACTGGACCTCACAACCCTGCCCGACACCCAGTTCATGCAAGCAGTAGGAGCAAGAACACACCCCTAACGAACCCCTGCGGAGAGCAGAAAGGAGTCCTGTAAGCTTGATCGAAGCTACATGAAGTGTATTACGGTGACTGGAGAGCCAATCCCGCCACCAACTCCCAAATTTTTCCCTGCGAGTTGCAGGGCTGCTTGCAGGGCCGGATACAATGTAACATCATTCCCAGGACAGCTCCTCCTGATGCCCCCTTTTTGGGGGTCTTGTTTGTTGTCACAATGTATGCTCCAACAGCGGTGAATGATATTGTGGTGAGGAAGACATTTCATTCATAACTTCACTTGGTGAGTGACTTCAGTGTGGCTGATGGCACTGACAGGGCTGCCTATGAAGACTGTATCGGTCCCTGCTGGTCTGGTGACCGTGGTGAAAATGGCTCTATGTTCCTTGATTTAGCAATAGGTCAGAGTCTGCAGGTCCCTGGACCCTGCTTTGAGGGGAGTCCCCCCCGAAATTCAACATCATTTATCAAGCACCTGGCCAATAAGTCTGTTGCGCCTCTGCTATCACTTTTTTCCCTTTTTTGTTTTCTGAATACCTGACTTTTGACACCCTGCCGCTTTGACCCTTGCTTGGAGGGGGGAGGGACTGGCTAAATGTTACACTTTCTGCTTCACCATGGCATGACAAACCAAACCATTTTTAGCATTATAGTGAGGGAAAGTTCAATTGTGTTCGACCACCGTGTCAAAGGAAATTGGGGAGATAAAAAATAACAAGCTTTTATTTGATTTACAAATCCTATAACGTTTTCACAAATATGCATTCTCGACAAATTATTCTGGCAGATTATTTCAAGGTTAGAGGGCCCTTTTGGGGACCCCTTGGCCCAGGACCTGGGGACAACTGTAAAAACTAAAAGAAATGGTTTGCTTATTATTTATACTTGCAGGGTTCCCCTGGTAACCCTGTGTTTCCTTTGCAAAGCTAGGAACTGAGGGTAATTCCCCCAGACGAAGTCTGCCGAAATGTGGGCTTATGGAAGGTGTGCATAAAGGAAATGCAGCAGATTGGATGGGGGGAGGGGACCATCAGTTGTTACAAAAAAGTGATAACAGAGGTGCAACAGACTTTATGGCCAAGTGCTTGATAAAAGGTGTTGAATTTTTTTGGGGGGGTACTCTTTTAGTTAGTGTGTATTTTGATGAACGAGTGTGTGGTCTTTTAGTGAGAACTGTTTGCTGTGTGCAAATATACCACACATTGGTGTGCATTATAGCTAGCCAGCAGCCTGTACAAAGTCGGGAAATTTCTTGGGGGGTGGGGGGGGGGGCATGAGTCCCCAAGGAATGAGCAAAACACACAGCACGGCTTCTTAAAGGGCTCAGAATGTCTGAGAGAGAGAGTCCTCATGCACTTGATGGCTTGGCAGTGGTACGACCCTAAGAGCTCGCAGGAACATGCCTCAAAGTCCGTGAGTCTGTGAGTGTGGACACTGGGATTGGGCATGAATGTCAGCGATGACTGTTTCCTACTTTCTGTCATCATTCCAGCTTAGGCAGCATGGCCCGCTGAGGCTTATTTACTGGCTGTGGCTTTAGCACCCTATACAGATCACTGAAGCATGCTGCACGCATTCTGGTCGCAGGTGGCAATAAAACACCAAGGTGACTGTGGGGATCCGTAGAAAACCAAGTCTCCAACTTATGAAATTTCAATTGAGGATGAAAGACTGAATGATAGGTAGTGTCCACACATTAATAGCCTAACAGATTCTGGGTTATGGCGAAGAGAAGGCAGATTTTACAGTACCGTGTCTGTGAAATGTATAAAGGTATTTAAAAGAAAAATGTGCGCTACATAAAAGCACCACTAGATGGCGCACGTTTCACAAAGATCACGCCCATAACCGACAAGGAAATGTGCCATGTGAGTAGCCATTAATAGGCTAATCAAATATGCCTGTGGTCTACCTGTGATCATCAAGAAGACTGCGATTTTGACAATTAATTGAAATAAAATCAACAACAGCATTCATTTGTGTAAGCTGGACAGTTTAACGCTTGTCTGTGTCATGTTGAGCTCAGTGGGTTAGTGTCTTCTCTAACAAATGTCACCCTGGATAAAAGAGCCTGCTAAATAAATTAACTATATATATATATATATATATACACACACACACACACACACACATATAATGTATATTTGTGGTGAAATCTGCCTTCTTCTTGCGATATACCATATAACGATTTCCTAATGAACGACACATTCGTATGAAAACAAAAAGAAACCCACTGTAGCTGGATTTTGAAAATGGATGAAATATGCGTACCAATGAGTCGCATCTCCAGCAGCATTTTCTGCTAGGTGCAAACCCACCAAACTGTTTTGCAATATATAGGAGTCATGTGCACCTCCTGGGAAGCAGGAGGCCACGTTCAGGAGATGGTACTTGGAGTCGCAGATGAGTTCCAAATTGATTGAATGGTACTGTTTGCGGTTGAGGTAGGGAAATGGGTCTGGTGAGGGTGCCTTAATGCGCACATGAGTGCAGTCTATTGCCCCAGTGACACAGGGCAGACCAGCAATAGCATCTTGACTCGTAGCTGATGTTGTGCTCTATAAGGGAAGGCGATGTATTGTGTGGCCAGCTAATTTATTCCATCGACAACTTGTGGGAGAGCACGGCTGATGGATGACTGTGATATTCTCACCTGGTTTGCTAACTCCCACTGAAATGTCTCAGTAGCTAAAAACCTAAGGTGGAAAGTACCTGCACATGGGGTGGCACTGGATTTGACCATCTGGTATGGCATTGCAGCACTGGCTCCAAAGTGTCACACAGACCGGTCTTGGTAGCTTAAACCTTCAGATTAGGTACTCCTCAGTCTCTGCAAATAAATCTAAATGATTCTCAAGCATGTGTTCCCTTCTCAGAGCACGACTGGTAAGTTCTTTAAAAAGCAATAGAAATGCCATTTTGAGAGCAAGACCGATGCACAGAAACTGGTCTATGGGTCCTATAAATAGTGTGATCAAGCACTGAACAGGGCAGGATTTAATCCACATGATTGCTGATTGTACCATGAAAATAAAATTTAATTTATTGATATTTATAAACAAATTAAATTGTAAATAAATAAATATTATGAACAACAAAACAAGTTATAAATAATAATAGGCAATACTTATAAATATCGATCAACAATTTATAAACAGATTTATTAATTATTTCATAATTCCTCATCTAATTTAAATTACTTAATTAATAATTTAATCATGTTAGTATTATTTTTACAAGGTTACCAGTACATTACATTAAAATACTATACATTTTATCAGCAGTACAATTAACAAAACTGCCACCACCGATTATTTTGAACAAACTATCATGAAATGTGCATAAGAGTAGTCTTAAGTGTGTGTAGATTCTGTTCTTAGCTAAGAACAAATTCCAGATAAGAAAACATTGGTGAAGGTCACAATCTTCGTGTAAAGTGCATAAGTGGGGTTTCAAAATTTTGTTCTTAAGAATGGTTGGTGAATGAGGCCCAATGTAGGTAATGTGCCTCATTCAGGACTCCCTGAGCAACTGATCATTAGACACAAAGTCAAACCAGTGGTACCCAAGAATTCTGCGAAGAGGCACAGTACCAAAGGTGTCCAGTCTTCATCTCAGGTCACTGGATAACGTCCATGTCTTGCAACCATAGAGCAGGAAGAACCAGGAATCTACAGACTTGGACCTTCATCTGCTTGCAAAGATATCGAGAGCACCACACACCCCTTTCCAATAACCTCATGAGCCTTCATGCTCTCCCAATCCACAGGACGTGGGTCACTGGACTACAGATGATGTGTGACCTGCTCACAGATTCCTCTGACAAACACCTCCTTGTCTGCCCACAGAACTCTCACAGCTGTCCTTCGCAGCTCTCGGTACTGCCTGGAATTGCCACCAAGCCGTGTACCGAGACTCCTCTCGATAATATCCAGGATGCACCCCCTTCTGGGAACACTGGCAACACCAACACAACCCTCAGCAATCTTAAGAGTGCTATCACGGAAGGTCTCCCACATCACATTCGAGTCAGCAGCCACACCCAAGTCTGCGAGTTCTTCACTCAAACTTTGTGCAAACTCATCAGAAATAGCTTGATCTTGGAGTCTGGCCGAGTCCAGACTCGTTCTCCTAGTAGGTGGTAACCTACTGGGCCTAAGCTGAATCTTCAGAGTAGCAACAATAAGTCTGTGGTCTAAATTCACAAACAGGGCACTCTGCAGTTCTGCAGGAGCCTCCAGCGTTTGGCCGCAAACATGTGATTGATCTCCTTCGCCACACCACCAGTATAGAGCTTGGGAACGGAAGTCGGCGCGCAGTGCATTATGGGGCAGAGCCACCATATTGTGCGACACCAACTCAAAACAAACCGGCAGACTCAGTGGACTCAGACTAGATTCATTCTACTGCACTTCTACTGTTTGGAATAATGCTTAAAGTTTATCAAAAAGAAAAAAGGACTGTACAGAGAGAAGTTCCAACCCGAACTAAAGGAATGGTATATAGAGAAAATCAAAATAATGGGAAACATGGATCCATATGAAATCCCTAAAGAGGAATGGATTTGTGACTCCAAAGCCTTACCTCCCCTTACGTTTCCCGATGGGTTTGGTTATCTTGTGTAACCACACAATTTCAAAAATTTAAATCATTTAAAAATTTTAATTCATTAATTTCAATTGTTTAATCATTTAGCTACACGACCTGGAAGTTTATAAATATTTGAACAGTTTTTTTGATTTTGCAATTCTTATGCCTGATCGCAAGAGGTACCTTGTTTTTGTACTGTTGTCATTCATGACGTTGTTCATTTGTACACATATTATTGATATACGGTTATATATAGGGAACTTGACACAGGAGTTCCCCATGTCAGCACTGCCCATGCAGTTACAATAATATCAGACTTTTTCTTACTTTCAGTTCTGTATGGACATTATGGACAGCTCAGGGGGTTAAGGTTAGGGTTAGGGTTCCGCTAAAACATTTTTAATTTGGCATAGGGAAAAAGCTTAGCTAACTTTGCAATTTTAATGAAGATCACTTTTATAGATTATCCTGCAGATTCCCAAATCAAGACATCACTCACCGTGGTTGGAGTACACACTGAGACAACAGACAAGACACCCAACGAGTGCCTTAGCCTGAGTCTCACAATACGCTAATTTAAAGCAGTGACATTGGACACCACTGGGAGGAGCCAATCCGCCACAGCAACAGCTACTTCCAGAGTATTGTGGCCATCGGAGCAACCAGACGAGTAATAGATGTACCCACCTACAGAGATCTGACCACTCCAGGTACCACCTCAAGTAAGATGTGAGGACTCTCCCACAACTCTTACCTGACCAAGTGACTGCAGGATGAATGGATGGATATTTACCTTTAGTGGTAGGCCTATCTATAATTTTTTTTATTCCTACAGAGTGTTGAACCCACTTCCTTCACTTCCATTTTTCATGGCATCAAGAAAAAAAGACGAGAGGGAATTCTGTGTCTTGTCAACCTTCAGAATATATTAGGCATCGGAGTATTTGTTCTGTAAGATATTACAGGAGTCTGACATGTGGCTGCCAGATCCTAAGCAGCCTTATGACCCCAGTGCATATCGGGTAATAATAATCTACTGCCTGTAGTGACTCCACAAGTTCTAGGCTCCAGGCCCCCCGTGATCCTGCATGGGACGACCAGGGACTGAAAATGGATGGATGGATGGATATTAATAATATGTCAGCAATTTATCAAAAATCAGGTGCAGTGTTTTTGGCTATATATTACATTGAAGTACGTTAGAAATCACAGTGGCACAGTGGTTAGCACACTTGACTCATGCCTCCAGGGATGGGGACCAAATTGCATGTTATACCTATTCTTGCGGGGGCCAGGCAGGGTTCTTTTCCTAAACTTTGGTGTATTTGGGTCTCAGCATTGGCCACAGTGTGTGAGTGTGTGCATGTATGCACCCTGATGGACTGGCTCTATTCATTCACTATGACCAGGTACTGGTGGAGCAGTTATGGAAGACGGATGTGTGTATTTCCTATATCCTAATGCGGTGTGTAGAGAGAGATGTGTTTTCTGATGCTGTACATTGACCTTGTGTCATTGTAGCTCAAAGTATCTTGTAAATAGCCTGGGGCATTACATATAATGTATATTTCTGCATCAGGATTAATTGCTCAGAATGTGCTCCCTTCTTGTACACTGAGTTTGCGGTGTCATCCATCCATTTTTCCATCCATCCATCCTACCTCTTTACACCAAGCAGCACAGGCAAAAGGCTGAAGTACACCCTGGACAGGACAGCAGTCTATTGCAGAGCTTACAGCATCAATGACACTGATTTAAATGTGGCTTAATTTGATTTATTTGTTTTACATAAACAAGAGAACACAAAACAAGAATTCCTTGAGATATTCAAGGCATTTTTGCCCTGACTATATTTTTTGTAGCTAATATTGATATATCAGTATACCTATAATTCCCACACTGTTATCCTTCCGGAATCAGAACTCCCTCATTCAAACGCAACTTGCAGACTTTGTGTCTCTCAGGGAAGGCAATAGACTGTATAGTTATCTCCTGAAAAGGATGTGATTCATTCCACCAAACTATACAACCTACTACCTCACTCTGCAGGGACACAGCAGGGCAGCACAATCCACCAATCCCGGGAGAAACGTCGATCATCCAGGAGTTGTCCAATAGGAAAATGATAACTGTGCTAATATATGTGCATTTTCATGCAGGGGTTACCCAATGACATGAATGGTAACTGTGCTAATATATGTGCATTATCATGCAAGGGTTACCCAATGACATGAATGGTAACTGTGCTAATATATGTGCATTTTCATGCAGGGGTTACCCAATGACATGAATGGTAACTGTGCTAATATATGTGC
>JAODKN010000127.1:5897895-5930514 GCA_026774425.1 Petrocephalus zakoni | reverse complement strand
CCCCCCCCGCCCCCCCCCCGCCCCCCCCCGCCGGCCCCCCGCCCGGAAAGGCCGGCCCGGCCGTGTCCGCCCCATGCAAGGCCCACCACGTGCCCCTCCCCCGGCGGGCCGCGGGCGGCGGGGGGGGGGAAGAAATGCAATCCATTCTCTCATGACACAGATTCCTGGATGCCAGGGTCCGCCCCACCCACTGCTCAGTCAGGAAGCCCATTTGCTGCTCACGCCAGGGTTCATCCGAGGTCCCTGCTAAGTCCCAGTCAGGACTTTTACCTCAGGGACACTTGGGGCTTCCCAGCCTATCCCTCTCTCTTTGTTGCTCGGCCAGCTGATGACAGCTCTGCAAAATAAAGAAAGAAAGACATGCTAACTTGTTTACCTTTCCCCTTTGTCTCATTTCTCCTTTTTTCCCACTAAATATCTATTCATCTTATTCCTCCATGACCTGATTATCACTCAGCAGCCTGTCAGAATCAGGACGAAGGCATGATCCCTCTTCATTTTCCTCGCTAAGCCCCCGTCTTCCACACTAAGCCCAAGTCATCTCTTTAGGGCTTTAGAAATATCTGCTCTGATTAGTCTAGCTGCCCGTACGACCATAATGCATGAAATTAAACATAATTATTATAATGACTAAATACGTGAATAAGTGACAGTTACTTTCACTGGGGGTGAAAATGCTACCGGTTAGTGAACCGAAGCTCAGCCTGCTAACATACTATGCCCCTTCACCCACAAGCACACGGGCTTCTAATCACCACTGTGGTTTGAATTCCGCAGTTGTGCAGTGCAGTTGCACAGCTCTTTGTTTCACTTAAGCACCTTTCCTAACCACCAAGTGTGTGAGCAGGCTTTAGGCATATGGTGAAATGGTCATATTCTTTTAGATACTCCTCAGACCTCCAGCCATCCACAGGGCAGTGCACGAGACAGAAGTTGGGGCAGGAAAACTGGAGAGGTCCTCGTCAATGCACCAAGGGAGTCTTTTTTTTTTTTCAAAGCCATTAAGCCGTTAAGCAGAATGGAGAGTAGCTTGGCAAACATCGTGACCTGCAAACAATCGACCACATGAAGATGAAAATGCATCTCCTGAACACTCCATTATTGGTACTCAGGGCCGAATTTATGGGTGTGGGGGCCCCTGAGATAAAGTCCTGGGAGAGACCCTACCTACCATATAAGACACTGCTGTAAAATATTTGGAGCCCTCTGCAACTCAGTGCCCTGAGCTACAGCCCAGTATAGGCCATGCATAACTCTAGCCTTGTAACTAACACACTGCACATACTGCACAGCACACTACAGACAATGTGCATCTAGCTGTGGACACTGAACCAATGCACAATAATAATATTTGCAATAATAATACTTTTTTTCTGCATGATCTTTTCATCAGGAAACATAGCCAGTGTCTGCATGCTGCCCATATGGCAGTTTGTCTGCTGGACCTTGACTAGCTAGCTTGAGTGTGTCTGATGAATGATGCTGACAGTCATGTGACTCGCAACGGTTTCATCAGCCAACGTGATTGGTCAGCTGCCCTCTTGCAGGTGGGGGGTATGTGGGCTGCTCTAAGTGCTTGTGTGCCTCAGTGGCTCTGGCAGTGCGGGGAATTTGCGGCTGTAAATGTTTGCCGTGGCGCCTCTGCGCAGACCCTCCATTAGACAGCGGCCACAGAGATCCTACGGCTGAAAATGTCGTCATAGCCATAATTACAGCTTGTGGGAACGTCGGCCTTTCTTCTTAAGGCCAATGAACTGTTGACTGTAGTCCTTCCCCTGCCTCATGCTCTACAGAGGACAGGCTGTCTGCCGCAGTCACCAGGAATCATGCATTTCTTTTGCCTTTTAGCTGATTGCTATTGATTTCATTTCTACAGGCTTCTTAAAGGCTTTACATTTCTGTATTCTTTTGCATGTTTTGGTCTGTTTGTTTGCAACAAGTCAAAAGATATCCTTTAATTTTCTTGATGCATAACGTAATATGCTTCTGATTCTGATTAATTATTTACCTTCGTAGATTGCATCTTAAACCCTCTAAACAATTATATAGCCAAATCATTGATTTAATTCTTAATTTAGCAGAACATAAATTAATTGATATTACTCTCTGCGGCACACAAATTAACCAGATCAATTCAGTATTATTACTAAGAAGACTATTTATTTTAAAAGAATTATTAAGAAACTCAAATTAATTAAAGCGCTGGCTGTTGGCCAATCTGTTGAAAAATGAGGACACAAACCTGCTAAAGTTAAATGAATAGTAAAGCCCCTCCTCCAGGCAGAGGAATAAATATGGGGTTACAGGGGAGGGGTTTTAGTGTCTAAAAATTTTTGATAATGTTTCTTAAAATAAATATAAGATATATTAAGAAAGCAAGGTCAAATAAGTAGAAGTTAAGGGCCCTGCTCAAGGATCCAACACTGAAACCATTCAGTCAGCTCTGGGATTTAAATCAGCAACTTCCAATCACAGGCACTAATTTGCGGAATAGGATGCTGGGGTGCGCTGCTCACTCATGGCACTGAAAAGGGCTTTTCACAGACGAGTGTCAGAGCGAACGTCATTGTCTCCAAGGGCGAAAATCCTCACCAACGTGAGAGCGCCCTGGCACATGCTCATTTAGATGTTCTACCTCTCCTGTGTTCCCTGCATATACACCATCGGGGCAAACGCATGAAGTGAGCGAAGGGGCTCTTGCCCAGAATAAACCCATAGTATATGAATCATTGTGATGTCAGCGGTGATGTCGCTCTGGAAACTTGCCACAGTTAGAGCACCCATCAAAGCTTGTCGTGTACAGTGTTATGACGGTTTTGTCATACGCTGTATAAAACTGCGAAACTTGGAAGACAAACTGTACTCTGCTTCCTTCAGGTTGACGCATGCCTATATAATAGAAAACTCTAAGTGCCCTCTTGGGCGAAACCCAATTAGTAATGCTATACTATGTCAATCCTCATCCTTGTTCTCGTTAAGTGCATCTGTCAAGTGAATCAATAAGGAATAATGAACAGAAGTGATTGTCTCAATTGCCAGTTAATCACTGGCCCTCCTGAATGCCAAAAGGAGCCTCTGTGGAGCAGCCGACTCCTTCACCAGCCCAACTCTCAGTTGCTCCTGTTTAACATGTTTGCTTTAAGTGAAGGAACAGTGAAAAAACAAAATTGGAATTGCAGTAATTTATACACATATGACCCCCTGAGGAAACTGTGTCCCATTGTCTGGGGGGGGGGGCTTCTCCATAAGTGATGAGTGAAGCAGTAAAGGGAGAGATGAGGCTTTGCCATCAGTGACATGCGCGCGTATGCTGAAGGACCATGCGAGTCCTTTGCCAAAGAGAGCCAAAAATATTGTGCAGCTCAGTAAGTTAGAGGTGGGTACCTATGACTGCAAGGTCAAGGGCTTGAGTCTTGTAGCCAGCAGAGTAATTGTATCATTGATGAGCCTTTGAATAAGGCCCTCGACCCCAACTGCAATAAGGGTGTTTCTATGGGCAAAAGTGCCTGCTAAATAAATGTACTTGTCTATAAACTACCCAAATGGGCTGCATCAATGAACTCTGCTAATGGCTTGCTGCTCATTTTGTTGCCGGGGGGAACCTGCTTGCCCTTTGCTCGGAAAAGCATACAGAAGAGCAAATTGGGCTGCACTATTTCAATTTTTAAAAAATGCATTTAAGAATGGAAATAATTGGTTGAATGCATGTTTTATTTTACTTTCCATAAGTCAAGGCAGACGAGAACCGTAAGAGATGCATATAAACGCCAGTCTGTCACACTGCACTCAGTGTCTGTCTCACCTTCTTTTCAAGTTTCACGCCCCTTCCGCAAAACAGAATCTGAGAATTTTAAACTCATTTCTGCTCACCCACACCAAACTTTTATAATAAAACACTATTCACTGCTTTCCTGACAGAATGGCTGGGCGGCCTAACTGCTCTAGTAGTTTTGTTTATGCATTTAACTGACCATAAACATGGAATTATACAGTTAAAATGTCTTCCTAAATTTCTTAAATATACGCTTAACACATGCATGCGTTCAGCTTTGGTAATAAATGATAATAATGATAATAATAATTTTTTAATATATGTAAAGAATCAGCTTAAAATGTTTTTAATTCATTTGGAATAAAATTAATTCATTTTTTAATATGAGAGGGGCTTTGTTCAGAGGCATCGGGGATTAAAGTATTAGGGTTAAGCGGATATATATAAAGGTGCCATCCTCTCAGTTCAGATTTGCAACTCCCATGATGCATTGCACGTTGCCCGTGGCATATGTGACGATTGCAGTGTTTAGCTGTCCGGCGCAGCTTTCGCAATGTTCTACTTGTTTGTTCTCATTCTGAAAGTCATTTAACGTGTTTTATGTGGGTGTTTGCAGTTTCCTACTGCAACCTTTAAATCCGGCTAATGTTCTGATAATAAAAATGAAAATGTTGCAGCTTTCAACTCGCACTTGCGTATTGCGAAGATGACAACGCACAAAGTTTTCGTCTGATCAGCTTTTGGGGACATAGTTACTTAAAAGTTACTTATATCTGTCGTTTTCACACCGCCAGAGTCCATCGCGTTAATCTCCAGAAAAAGTGTTCATGGGGAATCCCCTGTTATGTCGCTATCATACATATGGCATTACTATAATTATAACTGTGTTCACAAAGGCTGGAAAGTCACATGGGATGGAAGCTGCGTGCTGCTATATAAGCGCCTACACATATGCGTTCATGAAAATGTTTTGACTAAGTAATCTGGTGCATTTGTAAAAATGTACGAAGAGTGATTTTCTGGTGCTCTCCTTCGGTAAACGTGGTTTGGAGCTCCACCTTGTGGTCATTGGAGAGAAGCCGCTATTGCCATACAGATAATTCCCTTCTGAATTGTAAATTTGTACAATTCATCGGCTGGGGAAAGACTGAAAAAAAATAGTTGCGCTTGTTTTGTGGCGTAAGGTAAGCCTCATTTTTCGGTTTTCTCTTTGGACCAGGGAGCCAACGAGGAGACTACAGACAGTCAGGCTCAATGATTTACATCATATATATTTAAGCAGGTCTTCAGTCAATTATTGTGATAGATGTAAAATTGAATAAACCCTGGCTGATTCATAGCGATTTTGCTCCTGAGAACCATGTCAAGCCCTGCTGGAGTCTTATGCAAGACCCCGCAGGTGGCCAGAGTAGGGGGTTTCTCTGTGTGGGGGCAGAGTGGGGGCCCGGGGGTGTAACTCTACTGGAAATCCTATTAAGAGCGAGGGCTTACGCTCGCTGCACTGCACAGGCATTACAGGGGGTTAGAGGTGGATCGGGACAGGGAGCGTGCGCTCGTCTCTGCGGGGGTACAGGCACGCCCGGTGCAGGTGAGCATGTGCGCTTCAGTGCGTGTGCAGGTGCGCGTGCAAACTCTCGTGGGTGCGGTGCTGTCCGCGCGGACTGCGGACTCACTCACTCAGCTTTCTAGCGGCTTTTGCTAATACAGCATGGGACTGTCGCTACACTAGAACAGCTTAAAAGTGCAAGAAAAAAAGAGCCTCATACATTTTGATCATGGCTTCATCCACATTTTAAGGTCGCTTCTTCAATACTGTTATCGTTATTATTATATTATCTCTTTTGCAATTTTTAAATATATTGCTTTACCCTTGGTTAGTTTTTACTGTTTTGTGCTGAAGTGTGAATTTACTGTAGCAACTTCTCAAGGGTTCAACAGAATCAACCTTCATGAGGTTTAAGCTCCTTAACCAGCACACCACCCATTTGTGTTTTAGTGATTGATTAGCACTCAGTATAAGTATTTCATATTAATTTACATATAGGTTTCTGTAGAACTTAATGTGATTTATACATGTCCATGATGTTTCGGTAAGGAAATGTTCCTCTGCTTTGCTTCTCACGTCGGACCATAACATCCCGTATTGAGGACCATGAAATGGAGAAATGGATGTTATAACAGGGGTTCAGCCTCACTGGCCGGCTGGGGGTAACTCAGGGGGGCTCCTTTACCAATGCATCCATAAAGGCTCCCCTGGGTAGGGCTCATCTGGGGGGTAGCGGTGTGACACTGGCACACAGCTTTGTCGTGGTTTCTTTTTACACCAGTTTCCAGTGAGCTTCACTTGTGGTTTGGGCCGCCCTGCTTTCCAATGCCGCTTCAGAAGGACACCCTGAAAGAGGTCTGGACCTCAGATAGGTACGCCTACATATTAGTATGTTATTTGATCACATCTATGACAACACGCACAAAAGAGGCATCATGCCAGTATACTGGTGTTTTCTGAAACTGGTCCTGGTAAGCCAGTGCTTATTCTGATTTTCAGTTCCTGCTGCATTCTCAGCGAATTGTGCTTGATTGTTGATTCGGTGATTCAGACTGTTAAGATTAAAATTACACTAAGCTGAAGGTTGACTTAAAGTTCACATTTTCTAATTGTGTTAAAGAAATTTTTGTTAGGAGCAATGTTATTTTGACAAAATCAGATGCTTCAAAATGTCTGTTTTTGCTCATTTAATTGCTGCATTGTGTAATTAGCTGCTGATTACTGTAGCACTTTAAAACTCATCTAAGTAACTAATAAATGCCCATCCATCATGGTCATTGGCAGAATGGAGCCTCTCCCAGGCAACAGAGCCCAAGGCAGGGGTACACCCTGGACACAACACCAGTCTATTGCAGGGTGTGCGTGCAGACACACAAACACACACACACACACGAACTATGGGCAATTTAAAGACACTAACTAACCAATCTCCACGTCTTTGGACTGTCACGGGGAAACAGCACAACATGTGGGAGAGTGTGTGCACTCACACAGAGCGCAGAGGCGAGACTCGAACCCCCAGCAAACTGCCCACTCAGACTCTGTGCCGGATAAACGTGAATACAGTCAATAGCAAAATGGCTCTTGGGCCAATGAATATGACTCTGTTTTGTTAAAATTTTACAAACAATCTAATAATGCATCAAATCTGCACCTACACAAAAACACATTTACAGTACGGTACCAGTATTGCTTATAAAAGCTCTGTTTCCTGTTTTAGTTTTGCTGTTTGCCATAGTCCTGTAATAGATAAACAGTTGAAAGATGGATGGATGGATGGATGGAGGGAGGGAGGGAGGGAGGGAGAGGAGGCCTAGGGCAGGGTATACCCCGCATAGGATGCCAGCCTCTCAGAGGGCATATCCACACTCACACTATTTAGAGACAGGACCTCACCTAACTGTATTCCTTTGGACTGCTGAAGGAAAGCAGTGTCAGAAGGGAACCTGCACAGCTTAGAAGCTCCTGACAGGGGCAGGGGCAAGAATGCGGTGCGGGTGGGGGGGCAGCTCCCAACAGCCAGCTAAAGGTGACAGGCTGTTACTTATCTGCCTTTGTCATCGTCTGTGTGTAAACAAGGCCCCCCCCCGCACGGCACAAAAAGATCACAATTCACCTCTTTCTTATTTTTGTCCAACACACCAGTGTTTTCCTATTAAAACTGACTGGGAATTGCAAGTAGTTCTCATGTAGTATATGTCATATTCTGTAACTTCATAACTTGAACGTACTTAATTAATTAGGAACCGAAAACCAGCAAGCAGGGTGTAAGCAGGATCACGAAGCAGAAATTCTACCAGGTACACAGCCGCAAACTTTACGTTGAGGCTTAGCGGCGGGCTGAAAGCGGACACGGCCGGTGGCATCAGGCGAAGCCGTGATGCACCCGGCTGCTCCTGAAGTGAATGCACAGTTGTTTATTAAAACTGTCTTTTAATCCAGCTTCCACGATGAAAGGATGAATACCGGGAGGCCACTAAAGGTAAGTGCTGGGAATGACGCGGTGCGCCTCTTCCCGTGGGCTTGTCTGTCCTGGGGGAAGGACAGACATAGTGTCATCATTCTCAATTGAGTCGGCACCTGTTTGTAGCAGCGATGAGTCACGTGACCCCTCCCCATCCGGGATGACAGCGACTGACGCTCCTCTAGGGCCGATCGGCTCTCAGCGCTAATCTTCTTATTGTCCACTCCTTTCTGCTCACGAAGCCTTGCTAAATAGAGCTTTCCACGCAATTTCCCAGCCCGTCTCCTCCTGGTCACTGGCCCGCCTCGCTTCGCTTGCCGGTCCCTGCTTTAGTTCTTGGGCCAGAGCTGGTCCGTCTGCCGAGCAAACGACACAGGACTGACCATGTCAACAGAGAAGGTAAAAAGGTGGATCCTCAAGCCTTTGAGTTCAGGGGCTATTTATCCTGCGCTCCCAGCTAGAGCCAGAATAAGGTGATTTACGCTTAGGCTCGCTGCACCTGCTTGGCAGCATGCTTAGGTGGTGAGGTGTCTACGGTTTGCACGCAAATTTTGCAAGGAGGAATTATTGACCTATGACTGTCATCTGCAAGTTATTTGCAAAATAAAACCTAGACGTATGATTAAGCCTGAAACTGAAGCAGTACCCATATGTAATAACATGATCACTGATCTTACAGTTAAACGTTAGTTTGATGGTCTCAGAGGTCTCAGTTTATTCCAGGACCCACTTTTATTGAGCCATTTACCTCTGATTTAGTCCCAAAGCTTCTGTTGAATCTGAAACCGTATTTAATTAATAAACAAATTGCAAGTTTTACATATATGAAGCTATGCATTAATGATTATGATTCTACTGTGTTATTTTGATTATTTTACCAATATACTTCATCCTAAAAAATATTAAAAAAAAATCTCCATTACAAATATACACCTATATCCACTTCCTGTCCTAAGCTGGATGTCCAGAAGTCTTTGCTTAAAGTCAGGGATGTTGATTGGCAGTTGAATTACTTTTTACAATTACTTAGACAAAGACCATTGTATCCATAACAGGAAAAGGAGCGTCATTTTTACATATGTGTTGGTGTGAGCTTGGCAATAGGACAGAGCTGGTGAACCGGTAGTGTTGCCTCCTACTTCAGGGGACTATGACTGGACTACAGGCAGAGGTGAAGGATGGATATTCTCTTTCCCCTAGTAGCCTCTATTACTGGGAAGGGGCACTGGACACTTACGGCACACCGCCGTGAATCTGCGCAGAATGCGTTCATTGATGCCATGGACTTGAGCCAACGCTTGCGCAGCAGTGTGGGAGCATTCTGCATTCCTCTGCAGAAGCCCATATGAGTTCTGCTATAAGAGAGCCACCGTAATGTATCACATCATAGACGTACAGGAGCAGTACGCTGAAGGCATCCTGTTTCGGGTATTATTTTACTGATTTACTACTGCCGTTTTACGTGGCCAGTATATCAGCACAGAAACACTGAGGAAGTCGCGCGGGGAAATCGCGGGAAATCCCGTCCTTTCCTGGCTGCTGCTTTGCTAGGGTTGGGATATAAATAGCTTGCTGCTCTGTTAATAGGATTACACAAGCCCTGCCTGCAAGCCACCCACCTACCAATCGGTGTGACCTCGTTTTCGTGTTCCCCTCCCTATTGGTGGGTGAATTTCCAAGACCTTCCAAGCCGAAAAACCAAGTAATCGGGGAATTTAAATGACATGGCTGTGCTACATCACAACGCTGTTGTATTTTTGGCCTTAGTTACCCTGGCATTCACCAAACTGCATAACTCCCAATCTCGCGTGGATAACAACAGCAAATTCCCATGACAGTACTAACTGCTTTCTACTGTAACAACCATGCTATTAATCCCATTTGGAAATTTAGCAAGACTTTGACTCTGGTGGGACTCGAACCCACAACCTTTGAATCACTCCTCACAGTGACTGGGCTAGAAGTCCAATGCGCTGTCCATTGCGCCACAGAGCCATTCACTACAGTGCCTGGATGTTGTTTACTGACAGGAGTAGGTTAACACAGGTCACAAGCTAGGAGAGTGTAGAGTAAAATTGCAGTTTACTGGGTGATTTATTGAGTGGGTGTACTATAATAACAGTGCATTTTAAGTTGCATATGTTGGGGGTTTGTCTCACGGTTGCTCTCTGTTCTCTGCTCTCCCGCTTTGCTGTCTGCTTATATTTGGCCGGGTAAGTAATGGAAACCCTGAAAGATCATGTGTTATTTCTACACTGTATTGATCTGCTGAAAGTTGTTTAAAACACTCAGGTTCTGCCTTCAGGTTCTAAGTTCTATCTTATCATTCTGAATCTGAATCATTCTGATCAGTGGCAAAATTTTGTATGTAACTGAACTGGTCATTAGTCTTACAATCGCCGAGGGATATTTTTCGAGGACGAGCGAGCTGATCTTTAAGCAGTTATTCTGGTATTTTGGCAGCGTTCTTACCCTGAAAACCGAATCAGAAACCCAAGAAGAAGAAGACGGATGCGGATCTGGGCCAGACGAACGGCACCGATGCAAAATCCAAGAAGAGCAAGGAGAAGACAAGCGAGGATGTTTCGGAAGATGAGAGCCCCGTGATGAAGGGTAGCATCTGCATGACGCACTCATGAATCCTGCAGTACGCACTTGGAGTGTAGTCCTTGCTGGTGCTGCCACACACTCATTCTCTTATACGATACACTATATACTTATACACTTATACAACTTACACTATAGTCATTTCTGAAGCAGCTTTATTCAGCCACACTCTAAAATGTGTGGTACCCCTACCTACCTACACTTCAGCCCTTTCTACAGCTGTCATACTCATACACAGTACCTACCTTACTGTAGATGGACTTCTATGCCAAGGGACTTTTCCAAGTAGTCGAAACACATGCATTGATTAACTTGTTTATTTCTCATTTTTTTACGTGTCTGCCTGGATGATTGGTGTCATGACCGGTTAAAAAAAAAAAAGATGGAAAGAAGGTTAAAAAAAAGAAAGGGGAGAAGGAGAAGGAAGAGCGAGAGGAAAAGGAAGAACCAAAAAAGAGGACGAGAAGTGCTCCCAGGAAGAAGAGTAAGGACTTGAGCCGGGGCTGTAGGAAATCATTACGCTTCTCGGATTAGGACCCTGCCCACTTGGAGGTCCTCGATAGGGTGGCATGTGGGATAATCACAGTTGGGCTTAGGCTGGCGTGAATTGTACAGTCTTCCAAAATCCAGCACACCAGACCCCTAAAGCGCCCCGCTCCCCTTCCCGGAACAGGTTTAGACAGTGAGGATGATGATGACGAGAACGATGAAGACGACACCACCCAGAAGGCCAAGCAAAAGGTCACAAAGGAGAGAACCCTTGCCAGGGACATGGAGAAGAAGGAGAAGAAACTAGTTAAAGGTACTTACCTTGGGGTGTTTCTGAGTACCAAGTATGCAGAGATCATGCTTGTGGTCTTGGTGATTTGCCTTCCAAGAACAAACTTGGGGCACAATGGGACTGATCTCATTCGGCAAGGATGCAACCAATGTATCCTTGATATTTGAGCCAGGGCAAGAATGACATTCAGGGATTTTTACTGTCCTTTGAATTTCTGTTCTTGATTATTGGAACTGGTCTACGGTATTGACGTAAAACGTAAAACACAAGAACACGAGTATGGTCTAGTATGCAGGTTTAGGAGAAACACCCTTGGTCTGAAGGCACTATGTGTTTCAAAAGTGGATAGAGAGGACACCTGGGGTCCATGAAGTATCAGTCCATATTCCAACCACTTATTCGGGTCAGGATTGTGGGGAGTTATGGAGTCACTCCGATAGCATAGGGCACAAGGCTGGGGTCTACCCTGGATGGGATGTCAGTCCCATATAGTATCCATGGAGACTGAATGAGAACAGAATTAAGCATAAATGAATTTTGTTTGTTTCCTAAGCGGAGTCACTATTTCATGGAAGTCCCTATAATTTTCTAATAACACTAAAAATGTCTAACCTTTGTATGATTTACATAGTTTGCAATTACACATTCCTACCCAATTATATGGCTAGATGTTATACATGAGTTATTCAGTTTGTACCACAGCCCTGTACTGAATAATAATGGAAGATTAGGCAAAAATAAAAAGGAATTGCTTGAGTTTTTACACTGTGGACATTTGAGCCACATCTGGAAAGCATTTGGGTGTATGTGTACAGTACCTCGTCTTAAATTGTAAACAACTGGCAATATAATCAAAGCATACCAAGCGTTTAAGTAATATGCTGATCTCCCTGCGCTGTTGCACATTTCATCTCTTGATTTTTTTTCCCAGAAAACAAAAGCGAGTCTGAGTCCAAAGCGAAATCGGCAAAAGCCAAAAAGAAGGAGCCTGCTGCCCTGTTTCAGATCAATGGCGAGAAGCCAGCGGTCAAAAGCAGAAAGAAAGGTGAAGCATCGCTTCTCGGGAGCACAACAAACACGCAGCCATTGCTGGACATGTTTCATTGGTTGACTGGCAAAAAACCTCCTGCCATTGAAGGTTCTCCCTATTATTTGGCTCTACATCCCCATTCGGGCTTGGGTTAATTCAAATAGCTACATCTCAGACCTTGTACTAAGATCTCAATATCTGATGATGGTGATGCTCTTCTGATGATATTTACTCCATAGATTATTGATGAAGATATCACATTTTTGTCAATTTAATGAAATGTTAATGTTAAAAAAGTATCTGTTCATATATCTGATTCCTGTGCTACTAAACTATCCTACTAAACTATCTGCAAGCAGGAGACAGCTGAAACAGATACACTCTTAGCCTGGTTAAGCGCAGTACACCTGCATTTTTTTGTCAGAAGCACAGTGTAATAGACTCTGACCTGATGTAAGCTCGTTGTGTCCCGTTCAACCTCAGCACCTCAGTCGGACAGTGAGCAGAGCGAACCGGATGATAAATCCAGCAAGGTGAAGAAGAAGACAGACATCTCGCTGTTCCAGGTAGGAGGGGACAAGGAGAAGGAGAAGGACAAAGGCAAGGACAAGGAGAAGGACAAGGACAAAGGCAAGGACAAGGAGAAGGACAAGGAGAAGGACAAGGACAAAGGCAAGGACAAGGAGAAGGACAAGGAGAAGGACAAGGAGAAGGACAAGGAGAAGGACAAGAAAAAGAAAAAAGGTCAGTCAATAGTTAGGATGATCTGATCTTCTGACCAAACCTTAAAATGTGACCCCATGTGGATGAGTTTGCACCAGCATACAGACACACATATCCTTTGTCACCCAACAGGGCCTTCAAAAGGTGAGGACAGTGAGGCGGGGGAGGAAGAGGAGGAGGTCATGAAGAAGAAGAAGGGAAAGGGAAAGAAGGGCAAAAAGGTAGATGTGGGGAGGTGACAGACAATCATTCTTCCAGGTTGTTATGTGTTTGCAGCTCACTCACCGAGGTCAATGACAGCCATGAGCATTACTCACCTGCCTGTAATCATATAATGCCAGGCTCATCCCTCCTTTTACCTTCCAGCTTGTTTGACATGTGTTCTATTGAACATAAACTGTTAATTACAGGGTGTCTATTTAAAACATATATATATATATATATATATAAGGTGGTGTGGACAGAACTACAGACACATCTGCCGATATATTAATATCAAGTAGCTAAATAAGAAAAGGGCCAGAACTGCTTCAGTCCTTCTTGGTATGCTGTCAAACAGGTTAACAACTGTGTTTGGTAAGATATTGGAGCATTATTCATGAATAAAGGCCTCCAGTACCTCCGGGGATGAAGGAGGTGGAGATCTACTTTGAACTCAGTGCTCCGGAACTTCCCATAACTTTTCATTAATACTTGAATCTAGTGATTGCGGAAGCCTGGGAAGGTGTTTGACGTCACCCCGGTGTTTAGAGTTTGTTTAGTAGCGTGTTGGTTGGCATTGTTATCCTGTAATATGGGAACATCACGAAGGCTAACACAAGATGGCTGCCCATGCCAACAGACTCTTAGAGTGTGAAGCAATCCTTTTGCTTGGTTATACACTGTATCCCAGTGGTAGATTGGCCATAAATGTTAGCCTTGTGACATCTCACAGTGTAAAGTTTTGCTCAGACCGATTTAGTCATATGGTCATTTTTGAGGCTAGGCCACTTTGTTAAGTGCCCATGTGGTCCTGCCACGACTTGTGGCCACTGTCTCCCAGCACTGAATGTATTTGCCCTTTCTAGCTAATTAAATACTTTAGGCAGTTTTTGTGTCCTGAAGCTTGGGATCTGACTTTTTAACTTTTCAAACACTTTTCCGTCATGATGCCAGAATATAAATTCTAACTAATCTGCTATTATCACAAGAATCCTTTCATCTATTCTCCCTTAATCCGTCTTCCATAAACTGATTGTCTAATACAATGCCACAGTCAAAAATGCGTCTTGTCAAGCCCTATTTTTATGATTGTTGTCATGATTTGATTTCGTTTTCCCACAGATTTGTTAACTAGTTTTTTTGGCATGTTTCCATGGATCTCAGGGATCTGACTTGACAGTTATTGTGTATATATAAAGAACTGGCACTTTATAAATATAGGGCATTTATACAACATCTTATTAGGTGGTGTAACCTACGTGTGAGATACATCAGCATGTGGTAACATTCTAAGAATGCCAACAATGTCAGCTATGGCATTTGAAACAGAATATGGAGAATAATGGCGTTTAAAAGTTATTGCCAGGATCCAGGAAACTGACAATATTTCTGTTTGTTTACACTAAGCTGTCCTTAAAATGAACCAAAAAAAATCCTGCTTAAGCATTCATATTGATGTAAAGGCTTTAAATACAAAACACTGAGCTCCCGCTATTCAGCAGGCTGTCGCCGACCTGAAGTGATGGGACTGAAAAACTAGCTGGTTAAGCCTCTCCTTAAGTAACGTAATTAGCTACCATAAACACGGCAGACGTTGCTTCTTAGTAGGACCATCTCATATGCCGGTGACGGCAGCAGGCAAGCACTGATCCCACCCACCCTCCATGTTCCCCATCCAGGAAGAGCGGGTCCCTTCTCCTGTCATCGAGATTGACAACCTTGAGGAGTTCGTGCTCCGGCCGGCCCAACAGGGCGTCACGGTCAAGTGCAGGGTGACTCGGGACAAGAGGGGCATGGACCGCGGCCTCTACCCCACCTACTACCTGCACTTGGACAATGAGAAGAAGGTGCGCCATTGGGCAGAGGCTTCAAGCCCAAGCTGCATTTCCGATCTTTATCAGTAGATAAATCCGCAAGTACTGCTGAGGGACCCTGAGCAAGGTACCGCCCCAAGCACTGCTCCCCGGGCACTCACGTAGCTGCCCCCTGCTGTGTCACAGTGTCACATCAGTTAAATGCAGAGGACACGTTCCGTTGGTGTGCACTGTGAGCTGTGGTGTGCCAACAATGACAATTAATTGAATTAGTGAGCTTTTTATTTTCTGGTGAGAAATACCTAGAACTACTACTAGAACAGCCCCATCGTCCTCCTGCTTTCGTTGTGCAAACGCACTACTTATCTGTGAACCCTGGCACATTTGCATTCATTTAGTCAGACTGCTAGCTCAAATACACGGCAGCCCAAACCGCAGGTGAATTGCTGACACTTTAGGCAGGTAAACCTGCTGCGACGTCTGCTGCAGCTCCCTTGTACCTGGCACTGAGTTGTATGTACAGGCCCTGGCACAGCAGCACCAAACACTGCAGCAGCTGCCTCTCTGTCCCCATTGCCTTCTGCTGCATGGAGCTCCTTGGCTAGAAGACTCAGAAACAATCTTTGGCCTTTACACCCGGTGCACGCCTTGTACAGAATGCAGGCATTCACCGCCGCCAGGTCTAGCTACTGGC
The DNA here is from genome assembly GCA_026774425.1 of Petrocephalus zakoni. NCBI lineage: Eukaryota > Metazoa > Chordata > Actinopteri > Osteoglossiformes > Mormyridae > Petrocephalus > Petrocephalus zakoni. The sequence continues at coordinate 5,914,882 of JAODKN010000127.1, read as the reverse complement.
CACCTGCGTGTTGCTGCTCATACTCAATACATGCGTGCCATTTGGTCCAACGCATCTGCACCATGCTGTAAAAGCAGGGCGAGAGAGACATGAGTATATGTGCGTCTTTTCTACCCGACATAGGCCTGTATGGTACATATCAGAGAAGATTGTACCACTGGGATATAATTATATACACATTCACATACCTTTGTGGTTGTAGTCACCTTTCACTATTTCACTTTCACTAGATATATTCACTATTATTTCTTCAGTATTTATTCATTCACTCATATTCCCTCCTTCCATACCTTTCTGATAGTTAGAGTGTTTTTACCCTGATTGCTGCTGTTCTGGCTACCGCGGTGCATTTTACGCTAAGTTGTTACAGTGACAATAAAGCTGTCTTATAGTTATACTGTAAGTACTGTTGAGGCCTCAGTTATGATTTGTAATTATTTGCCACATGCAAGTATTGCTTGAAAACCCTACTAGAATGTACCCAGCTAAACTCACTTCTTTTGATAATGATGACTTTTTGATAAGGGTCATTCAATAGCTGTTTCCCCCGTCCATATTTATCCAATCAAAGCATGCTTTATATTACAGGGCTGGCTTAATGTATCCAGTCCATCATGTGACTTGTGCCTCTGATGGCCATTATAGAAATTGTATTGTATTTATTTGAAAGTATCCCATTTCTAACAATTGAAGAATATAGATTCGGTTTTTAATTGTCATTGTACCAGGGCGTCATAAGCATTTTGAATGTGGGGGGGACACACTGGCGGGATGAACTAATATTTTATGTTAAATGTGGGGGGTCCAAAGGAATAATTATGAAATGTGAGGGGGACACGTCCCCCTTAGATTTAGTGGTGGCGATGCCCATGCATTGTACACAACAGTATAATTAGACTGGGATAGAATCTTCCTGAGCAGCGATAACAAAACATAAGACATGTGATATTTGAAAATATAATTTTTAATTAAAAAGTACAAAATACTGAATAGTCAATAAATGTGTGCAAATGAGGGAGGAAAACTAAGGATAATTGGAATATAATAAAGAAACTTTCTGGAAGGCTCTTGACTGATGAGAGAGCAGCGCTTGCATTGGTTAGTCATTCCGGGACATGAACCTGGAGTCTCATTGGATGAGACCTTCGATGGTAGAATATTTGAGCGTAGATGGTTTTCTGACTTTCTCTGGTCGTCTCTTGCTGACAGCTTCACCTGACATTTGCAGGTGTTTTTATTAGCTGGCAGGAAACGCAAGAAGAGCACCACCTCCAACTACCTGATTTCCATTGATCCGACAGACCTGTCACGCGGAGGGGAGAACTTCGTAGGGAAGCTCAGGTAAAGCTAGACGTCAGCTGATCTGTAGGTGTCCTCTGCATGCTCACTGGGAATGATTATGGCCTTGGAAAGGAAAACAAATGCATAACCCGAAATGTTCCCAGCTATTTGGAGAGCATCTGCTGAAGGATGTCATGTGGCTGCTACATAATGTATTAAACAGGACCTTGTATAAACTTGTCGAGAACTTTTCCCAGAGACAAAATGTGTCAGATAGCTCATGTTTCAAGGAAAGTGTTTCTGGAATGTTCTGGTAAGAACTCAAGGCAATAAAACATTTCTGCAGAGTATTTTAAACAACCTACAAGAAACATTGCCCTAAGGTTTCTATGAAGTTTATGTCTCTTTGCTTATCTCTGAAAAGTGCTAAGTATATTTCTGAAAAACACATAAAAATGAACAGATTTATGTTATGGGGGATCATACTATGAATACTCTCATAAACAGAAACTGGAGATTGTTTTCAGATTGCTGTATGAAATTTGATTTGCACATAGCAAACATCTTTAAATTTTTGAACTAGTTTAAATTTAAACGGTTGAATGCTGTCCAGCTACCTTGCTACACCCCTCCCTTAGGAGGTTTTCCTTTCTTTTATCCTCCTCTCACTCACCACTTGTACTATCTGCATCATACTGAACACTTTCTTCTTATTTAGGGGGAGGCAGCTTTCTTTCCACCTTTCTTCTTGATTCCTTAGGCAGTCTGATGCTTATAGAGGGTTGCCGAGTTGAGAAGCCATCTTTAGAATGCCTTCACACTGGATGAGCGCCGCTTCATGGAAGATGTTTGTGTTATGTTGGGTTCACAGGTCCAACCTCATGGGGACCAAGTTCACAGTGTTTGACAATGCGGTCCACCCAGACCGGGCCCTTCCAGACTTGTCCAATGCCCGCCAGGAACTGGCTGCTATCATTTATGTATGTGGCCGCAGCAGGGGGCGCCGTTGAGACATATCGCAGGAGATTATCAAAATATAAACATTCATTAAACATTTCATTTGTGAATATTTATTACATTGTTTTTGCAAAAATGGTTTCATCAAATAATAGATTCTCGTACTTCACTTTCTGAAGCAGAAACTTTTGACGTAAAGCTAGTTTTAAAAGACATATAATATTATATATTCATGTTTATTTGGTGATTTTAGCTGATTAGAAAACACCGGCTTTAAAATCACTGTGTTCGTCTTAATTCTGTCCAGGAAACCAATGTGCTTGGAGTGAAAGGACCCCGGAGGATGACCGTGATCATTCCAGGCATGAATAAAGACAACGAACGGGTCCCGATTCGACCTCGGAGTGTATGTGAGACAGCTCCAATTCCTGCTCGTTTATGTGCCCTTGTTTATGAGTCACAATAGAAATTCATCTAATGGCAGCTGGGACCGAGTTTGCTTTGGTGATGCCGTTCATTTTTTGCCGAAATCCAAAACAGCAACATGGAAATATGAACACATAGATAGGGAGTTTTCTGGAATGCATATGGAATGAAGAGAATCTGTCCTTAACATATCCTTAAGTTTTGGAAAGATCCCTCCAATGATGTCATCTGTTCTAATCTGAAACAGCTAGTATGAAATTAACTTTTATCACTCCTACTTCTAACATATCGCTAATTGCCATGCTTTATATATCGCTATGCTACAGTGGCAAATCCGAGTTAGCCCAGGTGATCGGTCCCTTATTCGTATCTCTTATTTGATGTTCTCGTTCTCCTCTGATGTTGCAGGAGAACGACGGGCTATTGACCCGCTACCAGAACAGGAACATGGAGAACCTGATCGAACTTCACAACAAGACGCCGGTTTGGAATGAAGAGACAGCATCGCACGTGCTCAACTTCGCTGGCCGGGTGACACAGGCCTCCATCAAGAACTTCCAGATCGTCCACGCGAAGGATGGTGAGCACAGCGCTACTCACTTGACCAATCACAATGCATGTTTCTGTTTGGATTTGACCGTTTTCGGATTTGATATATCAGTGGTTTTGCTCCCTCCTGACCCCCAGTGGACTACATTTTGATGCAGTTTGGCCGGGTGGCAGACGATGCGTTCACATTGGACTACAGCTACCCGCTGTGTGCAGTGCAAGCCTTCACCATAGCCCTGTCCAGCTTCGACAGCAAGATAGCCTGCGAGTAGCAGAGGACCCAATGAAAACACAAAACCACGGAACCCGCTCAGCCCTCTTACGACAGCCAGCACCGGACTGCAGAAGGCAAACCGAGCACCCAGTCTTACTGTCTCAGGTTAACTTTCATTTGACCATTTCTGGGGTAACTAATGAGGCAACAGCCTCTAATAACAATGGACAGACAGTCCTTCTCAGAGAATTCTGGGAAATTCTCTACCAATTGCAGAAGCTGAATGTGATGTCAATCCATAAACAAAGGCTCCATACATTTAGCAATAAAAATTAGCTAGGCCTTCCCTGTACATAACCCCACACATGTATTTTTATTTTACAGAAAATGCATTATGAATATTTCTTTATGGTAGAATGTATAGTAAAATCCCCCTATGAATAATTAAACATTAGTACTGAATTTTTAATTTTAGAAAGCTACCTTACGCAGTCTGTATACAATTTGCATATGTTTTACTGTATATCCAAAAACTTTATGTTCATTTTTCGCCATTCTAACTTTTATGCTTTTGGTCTTCTGACCTGTCTTCGTTAAATTTGATTAATGGTTTATCAGCCAGTGCAGTGAAATGTCTTTTATTTAAAATCTAGAAATTATAATAGTAGTAGAGTAGCAGCCCATTGGGCATAATTCAACATATTTGCATCGGTCTTTGTACCTCATGCCTTTCTCTGTGTCTTTCTAGCCTTCCTTTGATCATGACCTGTATACTTTTTGGTCTGGGTGTTTATCTCCCATAATTATCTGAACATGTAAGATGTTCTTGAATGTAAGCACTCCCCCAGATGATGAGACCGCAAGTATCAGCGATGCAACATTTCAGTAACATTAGCTAAATCGGAGCTCGGTTCATGTTCAAAGCTAGATACGGCTCAGAAACAAAACAAATAAACTCAGCCTCGAAAACGCAGGTGTGACAGAGGTCGTTTTTCATTTCATTAAGCTACAACCCGAAAATTAAAGAAAGTAAGAGTGCCGCACAAATGCTGTATCCCGAGCAACAACAACTTAGTTGTCATTTCATGAAGGATAGTGTAAGTATTTCTCAGTATGTTTAAAATAGTATCAGTGTGTTGTTCGAGACCTGACATGCAGATGGGTTTTTTTCCCTAGGTACAGCTGGCAGGCAGGTTAACTAGACAGATGTCTGGCATATAGCTTGATTTGTCGACGACTTATGTAAAAAGTTTGGTGGATTACTAACATATGCCTGCCAAGATGTTTGCTGTTTAAAAAGAGGCCAAACATAATTCGCAGCTGCAGCAAAGATGTGTTGGGCATTAATTGGGTTTATCTGAATGAGTTACAGCATTTTGCTTAATATATTGGAAGTCTTTTTATGTCCGTGATGTTGAGGGGGTTGTGAGTCTGATAACACAGAGAGTTCCTGGGCTCTCGTTAATTGCCCAGAGGTGGTTTGTGAGCGCTTGTGAGAAGGTGAAAGTTGATACAGACAGCCACAGAAACTCGCAAGCGGTCGCTTTACGGCTCTGTTGCTGCAGATAATGAGGGGAGGGAGAGGAGGCAGAAAAACCTGTCCTGTGTTTCAGCTGAAGGCGACTTGGGTGAAGGGCGTGTGAGAGCCGCTGGCGTTAATCACCGCTGGATGAACCTGCTCGGGCGGCCGCTCAGACACGCCGTGCCGGTCCCTTCGCGCGCGGGTGTGTGCGCGCTTGCACATTAAATGCCCCTTGTGTGTGCGTGAGTCTGTTTGTACCCACGTGTCTGTCACTTATTTATAATTACACTTATACATTAAGGTTTCTGTGACCATTAAAAGCATGTTGGACAAGTGCTTGATACATTTATAAAAGATCATTCAACTTATTTGACTTATTTTGAATTTGAATTATGGAATGCGTGTACGCTACAGATTCATGGATCTATATTTTAGTTAATCGCTAAAAATAGCCATGTTAAACTGGGTATTTTGAGCGTTGAGTAATTATAGAAATATCCAAAGTGTTCATATATGGTTAAAAATTAATTTTCGAATCACTGCATTAGGCTAAACATTCGCTCCGTAAAGTGCAGAGGTACTTTCAGCTTTCTGGAATGTTCACTGACAAAACTAAAACTAGGAGTCTCAAAAGAAAAACAAAAATGATTTAAATGAAGTACTTTTCTTTCACTGAACAGCTTAATGAAATGATACATACTCAGATTTGCCTGCTGCAAAGTGTAAAACTTGCATTTGGAATTATTAAAAAAAATAAATTAAAATATTTTTTCCATAAACATCAGTCCACATGATTCAAGTGAAAAAACAGGTGATACTTGGATATGGTTTCTAACCATCTTCCAAAAGCTCGCGCCAGCGAGGGTCACAGAGCCTATCCCAGGCAGCGTTAGAAACCAGCCAGGGATACACCCTGGACAGGACATCAAACCACCACACGACTCATACACGCACAAAACAGACTATTTCGAAACGCTAAATAACCTAACTGCCTAGCTGCTTGTTTTAGATAGTGGGGGAAGTCCTAATAAAATAGGATAACATGCAAACTTCATACACACGGGCGCGCGCGCGCACAAACACACACACATACACACACACACCATGCCACCCGGGAAGTAGTTTCGTAAAATGGGAATATTACTGTTTTTCGTCAGTTTTTTGTCCCCACAATCAAATGGAGGGTTTATAATACAGCAATCAGAGGCTTTGGGGATTGCAATTTCACGTGGGTTATTAAATGTGAATTAGCCTTTTCTAAATGTAGCCAAACAGCGACGCGAATTACTTTTAGAGTGCAATGTGGAGATCTGGCAGATAGTCCAGTGGGCGGGGTTTACTGGAAAGGACCGGCCCCCATCTCCATTGATTGACGCCGCGCCGTGACTCCTCCTCTCGCGACGTTTTTTCTTCGTTTTCAGCGTCGGCGTTGATTTCATACCAAACTCATACTTTACATTCCACCTTTACTGTCAAACTGGGGGAAATATTTATAGAAAAGAAAAAGACACCTGAAAAATTAAGAAGTTTAAATACGCGAAAGTTCGACTTAAACCTTATTTTGGAAAAAGGTTTGCCGACTTTGGGTGAGTGTTTATTAAACCCTTTCCTTTGTTTGAAATGTTTTGGTAAAGTTTCATGCCGCTCGCTTTCCGAAGTTTTCAGATCTTTGTCATTTTTTGCATTTTTTCTCGTGGGACTCCCGTAGTTGGGAGGGAGGAAAATGGGGATAGATGCTCTTTCTGCGACTTTCTCCGTGAATGCGTGGAAGAAATCCTTGCCGACCAGTCCGATTTATTAAATTTAAAGTAAAACGTGATCTTTGGTTTAAACCACCTTTTCTTCCATCGCCGACGCCACGAACCCCTGACCATGTTTCTTTCCTTCTCTGTGCAGATTGTCGGACTCGAATCCCCACTATATTCATACTCCCCACTACTTGTTTGGTGGGTTCACAGACTATTTTTTATTATTTTACACGGGGATTGACACAAGGAAAAGCGGAGGGGGGCAGACTCCACAACTGGATGGTTAGGCTACTTTGGCAGGCGCTGTTTTTGAAGAATCTACTTAATAAATTCACAGGTAGGCTAACTCGTTTGTTTATATGCGAAAAAAATACTCCGGTCCTTTTGTGCTCTCCTGTCCTTTATCCTCTAATTATATATTTGGAGAAATCCGCACAGGAAAGTAAGTGAATCTCGGCGGCCGAATCGCCAGCAGGTGCAATGTTGCTTAAATAATAAAGAAATAAAGAATGAAATAGTACTACTTCTACATGTATTATGAAAATTAGACCTGAATAAATAACTTTTGTTACAGTTGAGGGCTGGATGTTTCTAATGGTTAATTTAGCAATACGATTAGTAATATAAGGTTTCTTTTGTAAGACCTATATCCTTTTGCAGTAAAAAAAAAAATAAAGTTTTTATACAATTTGAAAACTTTGAAGCAATGAAGGAAGACGTTTTAGCATTATTAATTTAGTTAAAGCCAGGTTGTTCTGTGAATGCCACCGTATATTCTGTTTAACCATTAATCAAGAGCTGGATTACAATTTACATAAGGTTACTTGTGTAATTACCGCTACGTTTTAACCCGCACGAAGTTCAGATTGGGCAGCTTTAGGCCTGCCGCCGGGGACCGCACGGCATAGACGCTTGGTTGGAGGCGCTGGATAAGAAAGGGGGGCGCGCTGCGGAGTGCCCGGCTCGCATGCGGGACGATGGACGCGCACTGCGCTTCCGTGCGGCAGGCAGCACGCTCAGATCCGCCGCTGTCAGGCTGGGACTTCTCCCACTAAAATGTTACCCGAGACTTCTCAGTATCTCCAGGAGCAGCCTGTCAGTGTAACTATTGGTTGCTTGACTCTAAAGTTGCGTGTTTTTTGTTTCTATATTGGATAAATTAGTTTCCTACCCCCAGAGATATGCATTTTTTTTTATACGGGAGTCAATGAGCCGACCAATTGTTACTTAAAAAGTATGAATCATATTATGTGAATTTTAATGTTTATGTATTTATTAAATCATGCCAGTAAAAGCAAGTCCCCCCTAGTCAGGTGAAGCCTATAAATAAGACTGAAATAAGTTTCATAGACTAAGTGGTGTCACCAGCGTTGTCTAATGTGATATTTTGGTTGAGTGTGACATAGGTAAGTACGATAATCAAGTTGCCGGTTTGAACTTCTTTTTTTAACACGCTTGCCTGAAATTTAAGTGTAAAGATAAAAATTAATCAGGGAAGTGGTACAGATGCTAACAACTAACAGGTTAAAAAAATAGGTTATGGTGGGTGGGGGCAAAGCGAATCAGTTGCACAAAACCTGGACTTCCCTGGCGAGAATCTGGGTAAGAAACACTAACATTAGCTTCGGTCTAAGGCGAGGTCTGGCTCGCAGCGAGCAGCCCCTCCGAGGAAGCGCTGGTGGCAGAAATGAATGAGTACCGTCTGCCAGTCCGGGCCGCGGATGGGAAGAGGGCCCGACTGCCGCAAGGCCACATCAAACGCCGCCGTGCCCGGGCTTTGCGGGTATAAGCGGGTATAAGCCGGGGCCGCGCTACGCATGACGGGAAATGCCCCCCCCTCCCCCCCCCCCTCCCAGAGCGCGAGCCCGCGCGCAGATGATGGATGTTTATGCGCTGGGGAAGTATGTCGCGACGTGGGGCCGGTCCGTAATGGCAAAGCCTGGCGGTGTGGCCTGTGAGTGCCGGTCCGGGGACGCGCTGAGAGACGCAGCGGCCGCTCCTCACGTATCTCAGGAGCTGGATGATTCACCCGCACTGGAGGCTTAAAAAGAAACTGCTCCTGCGCGGGAAACCAAGCCGAGCGAGAGCTCTGAGCTGGACTGCAGGAAAACTCCTAAGTGCTGGTTTGCACGAATGCTAAAAATGTTGGAACAAGTGGTTTTATTTCCCTTCCTTTTTGTTTTTGAGGAAGATTTGTGGCTCAGGTTCAAAAACCTTCAGCATCAGCGCGTTGAATTTATTAAATAAAAAAAGTGAACTCCGATAATTAAAAAAAAAAAACTTTTTTTGAGCTGCAGAGAAGGCAGTTCTTGTTGCATTTTTACTCTCGGTCCGGAGTAATTTCTAAATTCCGGCACCTAATTTCAAAGAGTCATTTTGCAGTCATCACAGGAAACCAGGAAGGGGGATCTTGGTTTTTAGTGTGCCTATTATTAAACATCACACCTTCCAGTGTGAGGACACTCCTGTTTTTTAGCTTGACAAGAATAGACAGGCTTTTCCAGTTTCAAGAAATATCATATATATATAAATAAGAACCTCAGTGACAATGACTGCTTGTCAACAGCAGAAAAATATCCAAAATCCCAGTAAATCTGTGGCAGTTTGAACTGATAACGGGATTAATTGTGTGGTGGAATGTCACCATACAGGACTAGTTTAGCACAGATAGGTGCTGGGGCGTAGATTTATACACACTGCCATTTCCTCTTAAATGGAAATGGTTCATTTCACTTTTCCTTCCCAGAATGACTTATCCTGGAAGGGATATTAGTATGTTAACTGTGCCCAGTGAAATATTTTTCCTCCTGCGGCAGCTAATTTGCAGGAAAACGTGCACACTCATTATAGCCAGCATGTGATGAATAGGTGTGTGAAGTGTTTTGCTAGCATGGAAAGAATGAAATGTCAACCAGAGTTTTAGAGTGAGAAGTCACTGGAAGGGCAGCGGCTTTGTGAAACTTAGCAAGTGGCTCTTTTGCCTTCATGGGTCTGTTCTGTGAGTTTCTGTCGCACCGGCTGTAAATGAAAGCCCATGCAAGCTGGCTGGCTGACCGCTCCGTCTACCTGTCCGTCATGCGTATGGCCGCGTTCTTGCAAAAAAAACAACCGCAGCAGTCAGGTTGAGAAGGCTGGATGGCATTGCAGTGTTGCACCTGGGGAACTCGCTCCTGCTGGAGATGCAGTTTGGGGGTTGCCACGCTGGAAACAGCCTTATTGGAGCGAGATGTGTAATGTGAAACCAGCAGCCGTAGGCTAGTCTCCAGCTGAAAATGGACGTGTCAGAACCTATGTCTTGTGCGTCAAAAGTGTCAGCTCTAGGGGCTTTGCGCGTCAATAATCTTTACTCACTAAAAAGCAGTGAAAAGAAATCCATGCCGATAAACGTGAATGTATTGTGTGCCATATCACAAGAATCTGTACAAACTGCTTTAAACAGCTATGTGTGTTTTGTGTGAAGCTAGTTGATGCTCTCACCCAGCAAAGGACTGAAATCAAATGTTGGATGAAGGTGCCAAAACTTACCTTTTTGTCAGTCGGGAGATGTATGAATCTAAGTGACTTTGAATTGCATCATCTGAGAGTCTTTAGTTTCCCAAAATCTTTACACATTTGTTCTCTCATGTATATTATTTATTGGAGAGAATATTCTAGAAACTAACTGATCTAAATATTTCTAGTGTGTTCTTCAATTCTGTCTTCTAAAAATTTCTGTTCATCTTGAATGTTACAGTATTTACATTAAAAGGTCCCTAGCACCAGTTTTTAATTATCCCCGGATACCAGTGGCAAAACTATCTTTGAGAAATGTCATGTAGCTGCCATTTGAAGAAGGTGATCCTATGAAATTTAAAACCCCAGGATACACATTACTAAGTCTGGCCAGGACAGTGCTCAGTGTTGGATCTGAACTAACTAGAGCCACAAATACTTTGTCTATTTTTACGTGAATTTAGATATTGTAGTGAAATTGTTGTACTGGCAAATTTCCCATTTTATCAACTATGGAAATATAAATGATTGACTTTCGAAGATGCAATTCGCAGTAAGAATTAGGAACAAGAGCAATAAAATATTGGTGGAATGAGTCTCTGTAAATAAAGAAATGGATAGGAAATATCTGTTGCTAATGACTAAAATTGTTGCGATTTTGCGGTACATTTCGTCCCAGTAAACAAATACTAATGAAATTTACTTAGTATCAGCTTTTCATGTTGAATGACGCGTTTTTTTCTTTTTCCGAAATGGCTGGCAACCGAGGCTAATTATCTGTGTCAATGGGAATCAAAAAGGCTTTTCCCCCAAACTTATTTGTGCCGAGATCTGCTCCCCCTTAGTTCTGCTGTAGATACCTGAGATGGAAGCCCCACTTCCATTAAGGCAAGCAGCCATCTCCTGTCGAGCCTTGTAGGCGCTTAACAAAAAGTGCTAAACTTGTTGCTGCCTCTTGGCAGTTTGGGGGTCTTAGGGAGCCAGTTAGGTGTTTATTAAGTAGAACAAGGAGAAATGCTCCGATACTGGAGTTTTTCCTCTGCCAGCTGTTCTGTACACAGAAGGGATTAATCCAACTCAAAAAACACTCTGAAAGTCTGTAATGCAGCCTTTGGCTGTGTCTCTGTTTAACAGGCAGGCTATAATTGCATAATTGACAGAATCTGGCAGAATAATCTGTAAAATAACCTATTTAACTCAATAATGAACACTTTTGCAAATGTTCTTAATGAGTCATATTAACTTTTTCCTGTAATGGCCATTTCTTTTACTTAAGTGTACTTAAATTCAAGAGTGCTTCTTTTCAAAAAGTAAGGAACAAATTCTACATTCTAATTGGGCAGTCAGGCATGAGAAAGGGGCCAGACCTAAATATACATTGTTTTAAAATGACTGATATGTATAATTTACCTAAACAATCACAGTTATCATTACTATAAAATAAACATGGTGAGCCACCAGAGAAGTATGTATGCTAAGTAAGTATGTTGCTAGTGTGTGTAGGTGCCACTGCTGCCACGTTAACCAGACTATAGTCACCTTTTCTGTGGAAAGGGTTTTGCTGCTTTATTCTTCTGAGCCAAGGTTTGTGGTTGGCTGTTTCGGAGCGAGATGGAAAGGTGTTTTTACCTACACCCGTAATTAAGCATGAAGACAATGGCCTGACGAAAGGAATTCATCCTTGACGTCCATGTCTCTCACGGCTACTGACACAGGAATGATGCCAAGGGCTGTCTGGAAGGCGTTACCCTAAAGTTGCATCGACAGTCGCGAGTGTGTGCAGTCCAAAGGACGGCTATTGCCCATTTCACATACGGCTACACTGCTACAAAGCCGAGTCGTCGCAGATGGTTTGCGTTTCAGAAGTCGGGCTAGCAGCGATCGGGCCCTCTGTCGGTCGGATTAGCGGGATGGCGTGCTGTCGCATACCGTCAGCCCTTCGCTCTCTCAGCTGTTCCCTTTCGGGCGGCTAGCTCGGGCAACCGCTCCGTCACATCCTGTTCTGTGGTCCAGTCTGCATCTGCTTTGGCTCCAGCAATAGGTCAAATGTTCCCCATCTAGCTCAATCAATGGCTCCAACTGGGGTGACGAGATTGGCTCTCCAAGATGTATAAGTCTTTAGTGGGACCTCAGATTCAGTTTTCCTTAACTGATGGTAAAATGCAAACCTTTAGAGGTCACCATAGGGTACCTGATGTGTTGCCCGCCCTCCTGTGTGACCTTTTTTCTTAGGATGAGCTTTATCTGTTGGCTGCTGTAGGTTGCTTATCCTCTGCTCCTGACTCTGCCTTGTTGGTAAGTCGGTATTCATATCTTTAATGACCACTCTCCAATTGTCCCTATGGAATCCTTAGACAAGCTTTCCATTTATTGCTATTTGTAATATAATTTTCCCTCTGCCCTAAATGAGCCCCATTTAGACCTAATAAGAACATTCTGGACTGCTTGATTTCAGACAGTCTCCAGGCTCGACCTGGGTTTTACAGCTCTTTGTTGAACCACGGCCAAAGGGGATGACGCTCGTGATAAGTTCTCGTTCCCACCCCTACTCCCTGTGACAGAGAAAGGTGCACAGTGGGACCTGCCGCGTGAGAGGCTTGTCACAACACGCTTTACTGGACGTGAGGAGATCTGCAGCGTGGCCCTATGCTGGCGTTTGGCGGTTGTGCTTTGTGTGGCGCGTTGCCGTGGGAACACAGAGGGGAGGGGCTAGGGAGTCAGGCTGTGGGGGTGGTTGTCTGTTCAACAGGAATGGTCCGGGAGGGTGGGTGTCTTATCTGCTGGTTGGACTGGGGCGAGTAGAAACACGGGACTGTCAGGATTCCTTGATGGGTCACATGACTTGTAAATCTCACTCTTTGACGTTTTGATGACAAATTAAGGGCTTTTGGAGCCGCTCTGGTCACAAAATGTTCCATAATATAGTTATGTATAGTATTCTTATCTCATGTGCGATTCCTCAATATCCAAGATGCATATGTGACTATGGAATTACAAAATCAGAGTAATGGATTGCTCCCCAAATCCTAACTGTGAGGAATCAAGAGATCAAGGGTCCTTGGTGGGGTGATCATAAGCAGAGGAACCTGATGTGAAAGGAAGTTTGGACTGAACTCTGAGTAATGCTGGAATTTGTGGTTTACAGAAGTGGTTCTCGTTCATTCCTTCATAGACCTCAAACTATTCCATATGTTTGTGCTTTGCTCGATTGGGGTGTTTTGATGGTGAAATAGGGAAAGTTATGTTTAATGGCTGGGTGGGGGAGGGGTTCTAATGATTGTGTTGCTGAAGATTGTCTACAGGAGCTGCTAGCTTACAACAACAAGGATTTGTTTGCCCTACCATAGTGCCTCCAGGTATATGGGTGGGCAGTGGTTTTGCAGTTTTGTATTGTATATTCTGAGTGTTAGCATATAGGCAGTTATCGCATAAAAGGAATCTCTTGAGACGGAGGTTATTGTGGGACACTCATTTCACACTCATGTAAGTAATCTGTCACCCTAGTTGTTAAACTGCTTCTAATAATGGTGTCTAATTTAAAAACAAAAACACCCTAGGCTTTGCCCCCTTTGCCTCAAGCCTTGTTTGTGTGTGTGTGTGTTTCCCTTTTTCAGACGTCTCTGCGCTCCCTGTTTCTATTGCTTCCTGTATGCCATGCCAAAACGGAAGTAGGAGAATGTTATTGGAGGGAATTATAGTACATTAAAGGCACCAGAAGAGAGGGCTGGGGCAGGGGTGCCTTGGGTGGTGTAGGCGATGATGGAGGTTCAGGGTTTGTGTGCAGAAGGTTGGGAGCTGTGGAGAGAGGGTGCTTCTCTGTCTAGCTCCTTAGCCAGGGTTCTGGTAGCTGCACTGCTGGCAAAATCGGCAAATCGCTACAGAACGGAGAACCAACGGAACCAACTGCCCGGCAGCCTCCTCATTCTTCTTCCTTCTCGATGTAAATGGGAAGGACACCCCGTGTTAGGTGGGACTGAGGCTCAGTTCTCTTTGCGAGGGGGGGCGAGTCCATGGTCACTGGTACTGCAGAGGGGCGCCAGAAGGGGGTAGGCGGGGGGCGGGGGGGCGTTTCAGGGACCAAACTGAATGTTTTGGGGGATTTTTCTGTTTTCTTTAGTCGGGAAAGTATTGTTGCAGACAAGACTGCTTATCGATTTTGTTAGTAAAAAAAAAAAGGCCCTTGGATTAATGAGTGCTCCTAGTTCTGTTATCTTTTTAATATTGATCAAGGGAAACTTGATCATTCTCATGCGCTCTTAGTTTGACCCCCACCATGGCCGCTTCCATGCAACTGCACTGATCTTTGGGCCTCAGCCTAAAAATGTCTTCCTTATCTGTAACCTGACCTGTGAAAGCAGCTGTTCCTCTCTGAGTGCGCCTGTTGGGCTCTAGGGAGTGTGTGTGAGTGTGTACTGCTTTTGCTGTACTCATTAGGACCAGAGGACCTCACAAGTACAGCAAATCCTCAAAAAAAAAAAGCGATGGGTCATTTTTTTTCAGTCCTCACTACTTCAGGCTTCAGTTTATAAAAATCTGTGAATGCAATCAAAACAGTAAAAAAAAAAAAAATCTTGCATTTTGTTTGGTTACTTATGGTTAAGGTTTGGGCTGGGTCCCCTACTGTCATGACTGGGATTAGGGTTTCCTCATAGAGATGAATGGATGGTCCTCACTAAGATAGGAATACGTGTGTGTGTGTGTGTGTGTGTGTGTGAATACTGTAAGTGGCAGTCTGGGAGGAGGGGGCTGTTACTCTGAGAACAGCCCAGCCCCCCCTCCCCCTGCACCCCCCCCAGGGGTGCCTTGGGCTAACAAGTGTTACAAGAGTTGCAGCTGCACCAGCAACCCTTCTCACAAAGCCTTCATTCTGAGAGGGGGGCCTTCACATTGAAATAAGCCTCAGCTGTGGACAGGCAAGAGAAAGCTGGCTTCCACAGAACAGATACGACGGCACATGTGACTGTTCTGCGTGAGGGAGCCGCTCGTGGGTTGGCACCTCCCACATTGTCTGTGACAAAATCGCACGCAGAAGGCTCACCCCTTCATTTGGGCTTTTGGCTCGATCCTCTAGTTGTCCAGGAGACTGCGCGTGTTTGCACGTCAAATAGTTAATCATCCTGGAATAAATATTTACCCTCTTCTCATTGAGGAAATTGGAGAAATCCTCTTGGTTGTGAGAGCTTATGGACTGTGATGTGACTCTCCTGATCACATGATCACAGACAGTGCATTTAACTACAAATACTAAACGACACAAATCACAAACTCTACTTGGTTCTTTCCCATATGGAGCCAGTGTTTTATGTAGTAATATAGTAATAATAGAAATATTAAGGTTTTCAGTGAAGAATGTGTATTTACAAATGGCTAAATCTCTTACACAGTAATGCTAGCCTTCCTTAGTTTGTGGAAAGAATGAGTTTTGAATTTAAGTACACATAGCTGAAAGCACGCTGATCGCTAAAAATGCTCCTCCTCGTTTTGAAAATTAATTATTTTGTTTTTCACACACCTTCTATCAACCCCTATAATCCCTGTTGCCTCAATGGAAATTATACTGGTTTATAATGATTAACAATGCCAGGGATGTGCTACTCCGCATAAGCAGCTGCTCTCCAGCAGATGTGGAGCAGAAGGGTTTCTTGGGCCAGGCACTGCATTTCTGCGCCAGCAGAGCCTCCTCCACCCTCTGTAGGGGCACAGAAGTTAGCTCCCCGTTGCCACTCTCTGCCAGCGCCTCCCCGAGGAGGCGCGCCCCGTCTCGCTCGACCCGTGTCCCATTCCGAAGACCTCCCCGTCGCTTTCCCACGACGCCGGCACTCCGTTCCCATGGCGACCCCGCATGGACACCTGTTAGGAAACGCATCACAGGCCCTGCAGACCATGTAGCACTGATTCATCCCATTCCTCCAGCCTCGGTGGCCCCCAAGCGTGGTACACAAAGGGTTTAGCTGCTAATCTACTGCGGTCCGTAGTACAAGCGATCTTTTCTGTCATTGTTTGCTGTACGACTCTATACTGAGTCTAATGTGGTTTTATAGCACAATGGGTCGATACAGATGGACGGCTAACGTTGGGGATAATTTACATCCGAAACAAGAACTGGTTTTGTTCAAGACAAAAAAAAATGAATCAAAGGATTAAGCATGCACAGGGCATTCTCTATATATTTATGGGGTTTATAACATGGAATGGGCAGCACTGTGGGAATGTTAGCGGGTGTGAGTCGTCTGGTTGTGTACATCCTTGTGGCATGCCAGCCTGTTGGGGAGTGTGTCCAGGACTTGGGTCCCTCTTCGTTTCTGCCAAAAGATTCCCGGTAAGGAAATGACCTGAGAGAGAAATTACTGCTATGAAAACGACTTCTGGATGAGTCAAACTCGGGCGGGGAGACCCCAATCTGTGGCAACAGTCATGTTGATTTAGGCCTTAGCCCTCCAGCAGCTGGTGTGACTTACCAGAAACAAATGCCGATGCGAGCATGTTGTACCATATGCACATCAGCTGAGGAAAACTTTGATAGCTTTTCAGCTTTGCCGAACGGAGGTGTGGTGTGGTACTTCCTCCTGGTGTGTGCCTGAATCCTTTTGTGGCCGGAGTCTTTGGAAAGAGGAGTACCTTATGGATCCTTTTAGAAGTATTCCAGAAATCTCCTCCTGTTCTCCTGGCTGTTAGCTGCCTGATTTGGGGGGGGGGGGCGCGGGGGCGCGGGGGCGGGGGGCGAGCGGGGGGGGGGGGGGGGGGGGGAGGGGGCGGCAGGGGGGGGGGGGGGGGGGGGGGGGGGGGGTGGGTGGGGGG
>JAODKN010000127.1:5879240-5889242 GCA_026774425.1 Petrocephalus zakoni | reverse complement strand
GCTGGGGGGGGTTCTCTTTTTGACGGGGGGGGGGGCGGAGGAACAGATGAGCCCACGGGGAATTGGTTAGAGGCTTTCTTGGCTGACTGGATTTGTTTTCAGCTGGAGTGTCGTGTGGACAAAGGCGTTGAGTGCGAAGCGCACCTTTGAAGGTGTCAGCTGGCGCGGCCACGTGCCGGACACGGTTGTCACGGTAACACCATAGCCACAGCGCCGTGGAGTTTCGACAAAAGTTTGAGTTCGGCTCGGTCCCGGCTTGTCATGAAAGATAATGAAAGCCAACTTTCCAAAGAAAAAAAGTTTCTCCCTTTAAACAACCCCATCTGCCTCTTAATAGGCTGCAGGTCATTAAGGTGACTTTTATAGAGAATGTTGCTTGGCTGCCCCCCCAGTGAAGGTGTGTGACTATAATAATGATGACAACAAAACAACCATTAATAATAGTTGTTTTATAGTAGTTAATAATAGTTGTTATTGTTTTGTCGTAGTAATTTTTGTCTTGTAATGGGACCAGTAGGCTTATAACGTCACAGTTTTCATAAGTGCATTTGGCAACTTGTTTAAGTAGGCAGATAATATATCTCAAGATCATGAGATGCATCATTTAATTTAGTGTTACTTGAGTTTTTTTTTTTGGGGGGTGTGTGTAAACGTGGGGCGCAGGAGTGGACAAAAATATTTTACAGATGCATTTTACGGCATGATTTGAACGGGTTTCGTACGCTATTGGCCTCTATATTAGAATCTGTAAAGGGAAAACAAAGTATGTGATCCGTGCCTCGACCTAAAAAGCGAAAAGTCAGTCTCGCCTCACCCCTCGAGCAGTTTCTACGCGCTCCTGCGCGAAGCACCTGGCTCACCTGCGGCCACCCCCAACCCTGCGTCCCGGAGCCGTGACTCAGAAGCCGGCATTCTGGCTCCGGCGCAACCCCAGGAGATGTTTTAAAGATGAGTGTTTGGCAGAAATGCGGCTCGTCTGGTCTGATGGCAGCGGCGCGAGGATGTTTTTCCTCTCCTGTTATCTGGTTGCCGGGATACGTGCCCAGAGAGGAGGGGCCTTGCCGGGCAGTGTTACAAAATAGGACGCACTGGCGCTAAAAGTGCCGCGGCAGGAATACAGAGCGAGCTCACAGAATTTGGGGGGGGAAAAACAAGCGAACAAGCGGCCGCTTTCTGTTTTAATGACTTCTAACGTATTTGGGTGTCACGGCGAAAAGGCAAATGGCGAAGTAAATGGTTGCCCGTGACAGATGGTGACCTTTCTTGTGCAGCCCTGCAGCAAGACCCATTTTACAGGCGTCTTTCATAAACCGGGATTGTCTGGAGACACTTACTGATCGCACATTTCACATGGGCGTGGCTAGCACCACCAAAAAAAAGTTCTGCAACCCTCCCAAATAAATGTATTCTACTTAGTCTAAATAGCGTCTTCTCGTTCGTTTTTATTAAAATCAGACCCCCTCTAGTAACGCTCCTGACAGCTCCTAAAAGTTTTGTTTGTCTGGCAAACTTTTGCTCGGAACAGTCTAATTGCTGCTTAATCATGGAAGTCTTTCCCAGGACACTCAGCTCATAAGTTGCCTGGAATGTTGGTTTTTGTGTTAAATATTGGAGCACCAAATGGCCGTAGAAGCAAACGGGAAGCCTGGGTGTGCAGAGGTGTAGGACAGTGTTTCTCAGACCAGTCGATGGGGACCCCCTGGAAATTTAGGAGGGAGCAAAAATGTGGCCGGTCTGGGGATCCCCATGCACTAGTCTGAGAAACACTGGTGTGGGAGACAGTTTGATATTGGGGGGGGGGGGGGGGGTAGGGCTATGTTGTTTAAATACAAATACAAAGTGGTGTGTGATCAGCTTGGTTCTGTTCAGAGTGTGAAGTGTGCCCCTGCTAGGCTTCCAGGATGGAAAGGGGGGAGTTTCCTGGCTCGGGGGAGCGCGTGTGTGTGTGCGCGTGTGTGTGTGTGTGTCCGCATGCGTGTTGGTGCATGTGTGTACGCGCGTGCATGTGTTAGGAACACAGAGTCTGCCCCTAGGGCACTTATACTGGGAGTTGAGCAATCCGTTGGGCCGGCCATCCCGCAATGGGAGGGGGAGGTGGGGGGGCGGGCCTGGCTGGGTGGTGACCGAGGCGTGCCTTCCAGCTCCGCCCCCACCTCCAAGCTGTTGCGGCTCATCGGGAAACCGGACCGTGCGGCCCTGCTGTTCCGGCTGCAGTGTCTCGCAGGGTTTCCCTTTCAGACCGAGTCACGCAATCTTTTGCTGTCCCAGTACCTCTGAGCTTCACAGTGGCCTCCCGTCTTCCCTTTGTGACATGATGCGTGCCAGCAGGTCAGAGGAGAGGTACTCCTGCTCTCACTCCGAATTCCTTGGTGGTATCCAGCCGCATAAAAGTTTAAAGCCCCCACTGGTCCGGCCCGGCTTGCAGGCCGATCCCAGAGGAGTGTCCCGTCAAGTGGGATGGACTGCAGCAGGTGCTCCTGGCGGCAAGCAAGTTGGGTGTCCTTGGGCCCACAGAGAATGAGCATAATGTGGCGGTAGGGGTGGGCATGTCCCTCCCCCAGGGTGTGGGGGGAGAGGTCTAGATTGGGGCTGCGGGGCTCAAACACGTCATCTGTCAGCATTTACATCGACATCTCTGACAGGACACTTAAAGCAGAGAGAAAATTTGTTGGCCATTTGGATTCAGGCCCGAAAACCCGCACCCTGGATTAGTACGAAAATGCCATGCGTGAAAGCTTGGCCAGTACAGAGGAACAGTTTGAGCTGTTCAGGGGGGCGGGTTAAAACTTGCATCGGTAGGTTGCCTGTTCAAGTCTCGTCAACAGTGGACTGATGTAACTGTTGGGCACTTGAGCGTGGCCTTTAACCCCCCAGCTCCGTGGGCTCTGCCTGCTGGCTGACCCCCAAACTTGCTCTCACCTGCATATGTCTCATGCAGAGCACGATGGGGTGTGCATAGAGAATTTCCCAGCGGGGATGAATATCATCACTCTTCTGCATATTTGCTCTCCCCGTGTAGGTTAGTCGTCTGGCCTGAAGCATTATTTAGACAGCCAGCTCCGAGTGTCTCCAGCTGTAATGATATTGTGGGATGCTTGATGCGTCGCTATATCTCTGCAGACATAATGGCTAAATGCACTTATAGCTAATTCTCCAGTATTGTATTATAAAGTATTGTATAATAGTATCATTTAATTAGCTATAGTCATTTAGTTGGATTTCCTGTTTTTGCCTTTATATGTGAAAGAAGTTATGTAAATGAGTGTAAACTTTGTTATGGAATAGCTGTAATTGATTTGAGTTGAATTAGTAATTTTACATTTGGTGGATTCCAGAGACTGGAGTGTGGATCCTTCAGTTGGTATTTGATGTCATCTAGATTCATTTGGCCGGTCTTGATAGGTGATAGGTGATTGGATAATTTGGTGCTGGAGAGTTTAGGGCAAGGTTTGTAACTCGACAAGACAGGCGAGTTGTTGAATGTCCCCTCCATTGTCTTATGGCTCTCATTTACTATCAATTTACACTAGTGTAACTTTAAACTGTGGTGTGTAAGTGATACTGTTCTTTGATCCTTTGTGGGGCACTTTGGGGTGATCTTATCTGAAAAGGTGTTGTGTAAAAGTATATTAGGATTTTGTTTTGATGAAAACCATGAATCCTTGAGTACTAACCTAGCGTATTTGGACACTTGTCATTTTTCTATATTTATTCAATCTTATATATAACACAATGATTGTAATGGAAGATGAATGCAGTTAAGCAGATTTTAATTGATTTTGTCCTTAAAATATCAATCCACTTTTATAGTTTTCCTTTGAATGTTCTAGTGACTGCTGTTGTCCGTCTTCTGCAGATGACACATTTGCCAAATAGTTTAGTTTTGTTCATGCCCCCCCAATCAGCTTCATTGCCACAAGTTGGAATAAACAAGGAAATTAATAACAGTGCTTTAATATTTGAGTCATATCCTTGATTTTTTTTTTTTACCAGACTCAGTTGCCTGTGTAGGTTCTTGGCATTTTATCGCCACCTAGTGCACATGCACATGATGCACATGTCATTTCTGAAGGAGCTACAGGTTAATCATGTTTGGTGGGTGTTGCTCTTTATCCCACATTTCAAGAGGCACAAAGCTGGATTTCTGGCCTCAAGGAGCTCCCTTATAGACTGCCAGAAGTTCTGAATGAAATGAGCAGTGTCAGGAGTGGCATGCTTCACCGGTCCCCTGTCCCATTTTCCTCTGCCTAAGGCCTCGGGTTCTGTAACGCTGCCACCTCAGTGCTTTGTGGACTTTCCCGTCTTAAAGTGCATCTGTCTGTCTGTGTTTCAGGTCGCAATGAGCTGATAGCCAGATACATCAAACTTCGTACAGGCAAAACCCGCACAAGGAAGCAGGTAATTGTTGTCTCTTGGTCTGAGTTGGGACTCCTATGGGTTGCAAAGCTATTAAACACTTTTAATGCAAGAAAAAAAGAATCTATTTCAGCTCATTGACCATCCGCATCCATTTACTGACACTTTAGCACATTTCTGGACACTGCCAAGTTATGG
This sequence comes from Petrocephalus zakoni, assembly GCA_026774425.1. Lineage (NCBI taxonomy): Eukaryota > Metazoa > Chordata > Actinopteri > Osteoglossiformes > Mormyridae > Petrocephalus > Petrocephalus zakoni. Next base: position 5,884,688 of record JAODKN010000127.1, on the reverse strand, counting down.
GAGCCGATTGTTATTCATACTGAAGTAAAAGTAACTTGAGTAAATAATAGCTACCGTAAAATAGGGGGTGATAAGAGGCATACTGAATGCTATTAGGATGTGAGAGTCAGATACAGGGATGTGTGTCACAGTCAGAGAGCTCCTGCCACTGGTGAGGAGTAACAGCATATGAGTGATGCTCTCTGGCCTTCACTTACAGGACGTCCCTGTCACCATGACTGGCCCAACCCTTGTAGGGGGCCTAAGCAAAATTTAATTAACCTAGTTGTCATCGGTCACCTCCCTTCCCATTCCGATAGGCTGATCAGATGGGCTGCCCCCTGGTGACTGCTAGGCTCTAAGCACCCGTTCACTTATGCTTTGGGCTAGCCCTGCCCGTCACACAATGAACTTTAGTCCATGCAAGTTCTGAAGGTTTGGCAAGGCACCCACAAACCAGCTCCAAGCTCAGTTTTCGAGTGTGAACAAGTTTTCCACAGAGCTCAAACAGAGCCAAGGCTTTTGCTGTAGCCTATGAGTAAACACACTGATACTGAGCTATGAACTAAGGGGGCCTAATGTTCCGAAGAGACCGTCCAATCAGGTGTCATTCCTCCTCTAAACCATCCAATCAAAACATGCAGTATTGAATATTACTCAGAATGCCGACATGCAGGGCAGATCCTGTTTTTTTAATCCTTCAGCATTTGAAACTTGATGCTGTTTGTGCCTGGCATGGAAGGTGAAGTCTAAAAATGCCTTGTCGGGTCACCATGAGAATATTGCAAGCCCAGTTTTCAGCATTTGGTTGCATTTGGCTCCTGCCTGTGTGTTTAAAATTCTTTCACACCCTTTAGGTATCTAGTCACATACAGGTGTTAGCGAGGAAGAAAGTACGAGAATATCAAGCTGGCATCAAGGTAGGTGGCGTTTGCAGCTGGCCTCGGCCGCGCCCGGCCGTCTCTTTCCTCCTTGGTTACGGCTTCTCTCCCCTCCTTTCCGCTCTCCCCTCCTCCCCGTTTCCGCTCTCATCCCCGCAGGTCTCTAGCCACCTGCAGGTTCTCGCCCGGAGAAAATCCCGCGAGATGCAGTCGAAGCTGAAGGTATGCGCTTGGTGGCACTCGTCAGTGTCTGCCTCTAACAGCCCATTCAGGGCGGCTGTAAGCCCCACCTCCTCCCTGAACCCTAACATTTAAACCCTAATGGCTTAAGTTAATTGAGCTAATTGAAACCCCTCACCGTGTCCCCTTGGGGAAGATGGGCAGGCTTGTGACGATTTGGCTTAGACTCGACCAATCGGCAGCTGCCGGGCGGAGCACGACGTCGCTAATCCAGCTCTCCCTCCCACCCCAAACGGATGGATGTGGCAGTAGCCGTTAGCTCTGGAGAATACAGAGAGATGGATCCACTTTCCAGTACGGCCCATTCTGACAGAAATGTTTGCTTTGGGTATTTACCGTTAACCCCAAAGCGTTTATAGTGGAATTGGGCAGATTTTCACCCAAATCGAAGTCAGATACTGTCCTGTGAAGCGCACAGCCCCAATATAAGCGTCTGCAGTGGCACTGCATCGCCGCCCTTGGTTTGCCCGGCTTTGGGTACTGCTGGCTCCCAGTGCCCCTCTGCTGCCCCCTGCTGGCTCTATGCACCCACTTCTCCCCTGGCCTCCCTATGCCCTGTTCTGTATGCATGCCCTCCGCCTTTGCTCTCCTCCGCTGTTCCTCTTCAACCAGTTCACCCCCCCCCCCCACTGCACCCATATGCCTCTCACCCACCCCTGTGGGTTTCTCATTATCTCTACTGATCCTGTGACTGGAACCATCTTACAGACTAGAATCTTGTATGAGGTTCATTTTTAATAATTCTAAATGGTTTGTAAGCCTCAACTTTGAATCAAGCACAACTTTGTCTTGAGCAAATTACCGTAACTTCTGCAACCAGAAACTGGTTTGAAAGTCGTTCCAGTCTCCCAGAGGGGATTTGTCAAGATCCTCATGGGGCAGTCATGGGGACCTAATACTGATATCTGGGAGTCTGTCTGTATGTTGTTTTTTTTTTTCTTCTTGAGATCAGCATCTACATCTTCTCATAATTTTTCATTGCAATATGAGAAATCAGTAGCGGTTAGTTTCCCCCCCGTAGAAAGATACTGCTGCAGACATATGACTCATAAATGATTTTTTTTTTCTTTGGCGCGTTTCATTTTAATGCCATTTTAGAGAGGGTTGCTTCTATCGATTGGCTTGACACAGCATGGTGAGGTGCATAAGATCAGCAAGACTCCCCTGGAGTACCTACTGCACATGCCAGATGTATGCAGTCTACTTCAGTGTCTATCCTTTCCTGGAGGAGTGACTTAATTGACTTAATGAACGCACAAATTGAACACACAAACTTTTATTGAGACTGGGGCACACAATCACCTTTTGTTCCTAAAAAAAAAAACTTTACACTAATGGTGTCTCTCTTCCTCGATTCAGGCCATGAACCTGGTAAGTTTTGGACTCGAGTATTACCATCCGCTTCACTCGCACGGCCCACGTGCCTCCCCGCTTGTCCGCGGTGTCCCATGCTGGGGTGATGCTCGTTTTTTAACCCGCTGTACGCTACCTCGCCTGGGCTACTGTAACCTACACCTGTAACCTCGATGCAAAAGGCATCCTAAAATGTCTTCCTCTTCTCCTCATCGCAGACTAATACCGCTCAGCTCGCTTATTTACGCATGCATGCGTGTATCCTGCTCATCCTGAAAAGGAAGCTGGGCTTTCTATGGACGGTATGGCCACTAGCTTGCTTTGCCGAGTCTTTCAGCTTAGATTGGTGGGGGGATATTAACTTCAAAAGCATGGCTTTACTCACTGGGGCTTAGGTGGTGTTTTAGGTGTCTTGAAGGCGGACATAGAATGATGTAGTAACGTAGTGCATTTTTTCCGAGTGTCATGAAACAAGCTGTTGTCATAGAAACTTGCAAAGGGAGCATCGGAGCTTGAACTGTGAAGACTTGGCTGTAGCTAGGCTTGTAACAAGAGCGCTGCTTGCCTTTGGCAGGCCGACTGCGGGAAATTGTGTTTTACGCAGTGATGGCAATTGAGTGCCGCCTAAGAGGAGAATGAAAACCCTTGTACTGCCTCCTGAATGGAGAGCATTGTGTGTGGAACTTTGGCCGTTCAAGAGAGAACCTGATTACCGCTCATAACCAAAGAAGCGTTTAAGCTTGTGGCCTCCGCACACAGCAAGGAGCTCTTGACGCTTAAAGCAGCCTCGCTTTCTGAGTACCAATTGTTTTGTAGTGCTGCTTTGGGTGCAAGTTGAAGGACTGTGTAGAACGTTTTTGGTAGCCTGCTGAGCAGTGATGGGATTTCCACTGTAAGTATGAGAGCGTCATGATTGTACCATTATCAGCTAGCAGTCAAGGGCATTAAGAGCCATCCAGGGCTCTTTACAGTGATTCCAGTAAAGCGGAGAACTTTTTGCACATGGCCACAATTTCTAAAACCATATTTTTTAAAAAACACAGGTTTCCTGTGGGTGCTCTGATTTCCTCCTGTTCTCCAAAGACACGTGGTTAGTCTAATTGACGTCTCTAAATTGCTGATGGTGTGTGTGCACACAGCCTGTGATGGACTGTCACCCTGTCCAGGGTGGATCCCCACCTTTTGCACTGTGCTGCCTGGGGTAGGCTCCAGGACAACCCCAGGATAAATAGTTAATTTTTTTAACTTGCTATGAATTTCCAGACAGGTCGGAGTTTATGGCGGAGAATAAGGCCTTGTTTTGATTTTATGTCATGGTGAGAAAGCTATTGTCGCTGTCAAAGGGATTTCCTTTTAAGAGCATAGCTGGGAGGATAATCAGCTGGGTCTGTGAGACCCAGGTTTTGTGTAGCTATGATGCTAAAATTAGAGGATTTAACAGCATGTGTCTGCTTGGTGGCTACCTCCCTCCGTGGCCTGTTAGCATTAAGAATAGCATGCTATAATCTGCTCGAAGCAGGAGGTGTGAGGTGTTTTTGAGTGTCCGGTTATATTCGGCTACAGAGTGATGCATTCTGGGATGTCAGTGAGGGTGGGCTGAAGCACACTGTGGCAGAGGAACAGTCCTTGTTTTTTTCCCCATCATCCCCTCGCTCCTCATGCTGCATATAGAATATACCAGGTGGTTCTTCCTGTTCTCCAGCTCTGCACAGTTAACATGTTGCTGCTGTGAAGCACAGATTGTGCTCACAATGGCCACTGAACACTGGGAATCTTAACTGGGATCTGTCAAAATAGTTCCATGGCTTGATTGCAGCATCTGCACTGATTTTCTTCTCTGCTTGTGATAAGGTGCTTGGTACTTCTGGAACGCTCCATCTGTCTGTCTGTGTGGGTGGGTGTGTGGGTGTGTGTGTGTGTGTACACACTATGGTAAATGTCCATTCTGCCTTTCCTGCAGGATCAGGCATCCAAAGACAAGGCCCTGCAGAGCATGGCAGCACTTTCCTCAGCACAGATTGTATCCCCCGGCGTGACGAAGACCCCCCTGCCCCCCATGCCACAGTCACCGTACCCCCCGTCGTCCCGGGTCAGTCCTCCCTCGCCCCCGATGTGACCTTCCTAAATACCCAGGGGGACGTCTGCTCTGAGCACCATGAGGATGCTAAAAATCAGCAAAGTTTGGCCCAAAAACAAATCTGGAAGAACAGTAAACCAAGTAACTGCTATTCCATGACGTAATAAACCTAGTTCATGCTTCGCTTTTCGGGCTGCGTCATTCATACGCAGCGTAGCTTGTATTCACGCTAAAGTTGGTTGCGGATGGTTGTAGTCAGTACAGCGGTGATATTCCACCAGACCAGCAGAGGGCAGATGTATTGCAACAAACACACATACAAGCAGTGTAGTGAAACAGGTAAACTTTTATGAACAGTTTTAAAGTGATGTGCTGACTCTCTGACATCTACTCCCTAGTTCTGGGCCGCTTCCATCCCTGGACACCCAGGACCCACTCAAGAGTAAGTAGGCCATTGACGTGCTAACTATAGCTACCTGTGTGCTCTAGCCCTAGCTGAGCTGTACACTGCTGAAAACTGTGAGATTCTAACTCTCCCGTGCTGTCTTGGTCCTTTCCCAGTATCAAGCCCTTCTCACAGACACAATACTTACAAGGCCCGGTGCCCCCGCCCATAACCAGTGAGTATGACAGGGGTGTCTCCAGCTTGCTGACAGGCTTTACTGATTTGACTGCTGGTAACAGAAGCTCAAACCTCTCCTGTCTGTCAGCCTTGGAAAGCCTTGTGTGAAGGGGATATCAGGCAGCCTTGTGTGAAGGGGATATCAGGCAGCCTTGTGTGAAGGGGATATCAGGCAGCCTTGTGTGAAGGGGAAATCAGGCAGCCTTGTGTGAAGGGGAAATCAGGCAGCCTTGTGTGAAGGGGATATCAGGCAGCCTTGTGTGAAGGGGATATCAGGCAGCCTTGTGTGAAGGGGA
>JAODKN010000127.1:5845628-5856021 GCA_026774425.1 Petrocephalus zakoni | reverse complement strand
TAGTTAAGTTCTCCCCAAGCGAGTTTGATGGGCCGAATGGCCTCCTCTCGTTTGTATAGTTCTTATGTTCTTATGTTTTAACAAAGACGCCAAATAACTGACATGGCTATCAAGGCAGTGGTACCAATGGCACATCTCCAGGTCTAGGTCAGTGAGACAATACTGCACACTACCACAGGCCACGAAAACCTCATACATGCATTACTCTTCCCAGTACTGAATATTCATTATTTTCGCATGGACCAGCATCTGAGCGTCATCGCACCAAGCATCCCACAGGAAAGACAGCCATCGTCAATTGTTCAGAACACCATTGAGAATCTTATTGGTTAAATTCAAAACAGAAACATCCTCCAATATTTAGGACCCAAGACATGGCGATAAATATGGGCTCAACTCGGTTAACGTGTCCCTGGCAGGTTGGCGTCAACAGAATTAATCCATTATTTGTTCATTTCCATGTTTTTTTCTTAACCAATGAGCCAGATATTTATAAACATTTCTGCATATTATTATTCAATAGACCCAATGAACAGAATGAGCCATTTTAAAACACAGCATACTACCGTCTCAGATTATTATACACCATTGGTTTGTCAACAGTACTAACATAATAGGATTGTAACAATGATCAGGTCCAAATTCAGATGGCTTACACATTTTTTTTATTAATTATCCAAAGATCCTTCAGCACAAGGTCTTCATCAGCGTGTGTCCAAGTTCTGACCCAATTATTATCAATCTGACTTGGAAAAATGAGACTTCAGACAGAAGGACCCTCATTTTATTAGTATTTCCTGCCATGCTTCGTACAGTTACATCATTGGTGCTTCTTTCTTTTTTCAGTTCTTCACAGCAGAGTTAATATTTTCGCAGCCCCCCTCCAGCAGATGGGTACGGACATGAGAAATGAGCCTGACAGCCAGGCCAGAACGGAGCCGCTAAGCCACCCAAGTGCCAAGGGAATGCCGTTACCCAAGGCCTAAGACGTTCTCGCGCTGCCATCAGAGCGTCCCTCTAAGCATTACTTAAAAGTTCTAAACATTGAAGCACTGGCATCAAGAAGAAAGAGGCCTGATGCCAGAGAGACTCCAGAGGAGTGAGACAGAAGGGCACACTACTAGGCCACCGTGTCACCAAAGAGTGCAAACAAAGAACTAAAAATGTCCTGTATTTTGTTTGGTCACTTACGGATAAGGTTAGGGCTGGGTAGCAGATAAGGCTGTCATTGCTGGAATTAGGGTTATGCCCATAGAAATGAATGCATGGTCCCCACAAAGATATGAATCAAACATATATGTGTCTGTGTTTTGGTTATTTTTAGTATATCACCAAATCTTTCATGCATTTCCCTCCCGGCTACTTAGAAGAAGAGTGTATTAGGTCACAGTGACAAATGTGGACGTGGTTTTGGTAAAATGGCATTTACCCTGAAAAATTGCAGGGTTTAAAAATGAATATGATTAATCGAATGAAAATACTAGGCCACAGATTTAAATGACATGTACAGATAGATAAGAAAACTAACAAAATAGGAAAAAACTGGCACCCGAAAAATTGTGCTGTTTTTCTACCCATCTGTATGTTTACATTGACCATCCCTCCTGTGTTACTTTTTCAAACCACTAAAACGTGATTTTTTAAAGTAAATCTGCCTACATAAAATAAACCTTAAAGTACAATAATTATTGTCAATATTGTCAATCATGTCCCTGCCTCATGAGTAATGTTAATTTATACATGCTCTTGTCTTCCACATGTATAGTTTAACTTCACAAGTATCCAATTCAATTCAATTATTTTTCTTATTCGTAAAGTGCATTTTCACAGCATTACATTGTCTCAAAGGGCTTTACATTATCGCTCCCCAAAGCCCCCAGTGAGCACGCCAGAGGCAACAGTGGCACGGAAAAACTCCCTAGTAAGAAGGAACATTGGAAAAACCTCCAGCCAAATATACAGATATTACTACTGAATTTGTCCACTTATTTCCAAGTTCTGACAGATTTTCTTTACATCTTTAATTTGGCAAATATTTTTAGCCAAAAGTGACACACATCTGAGGACGCAGGGTCAGCCTGTCCCTGGAGTTATTGGGGTTAGGGGCCTTGCTTAGAGCCCCACCGGAAAAGTCATTCTGCGGACATTCTGCAGAATTTGCAGGATTTGACCTGGTGACCTTCATAAACACAGGCATGGTCGAGCTACAGAGCCACACACTGCAGAAAACAGTGTTGTCCAGTGTTATCTTATTTTAAAAAGGGAATTCAATGATTTCACTACTATAGCTTGGGAAAAAAACAGTTGCTATGTGTGGTTAAGAAAGGACTGAGTAAAGGGTGAAATGGAAGAACAGAACAAAGGTGGCTCAGGTGGCACCATACAACTAATATTAAGAGCTGAAACAACCAGCATCAGAGGCTTTACATGGACCGGGGGACTGCTGTGGTCAGAGTCGTTTGCTGGAGTATTCAAAGCTCATCCAGGGGGGAGTGAAGAGCGAAGAGTGGGACTGCACCCTATGGATGTTTTTTGTGGACTGTGTAAAGTCTGAATAAAAGACATGCGTGTGGTATACAGGAGGCTCTGTTATACACACACAAGCACATGCAATTCAGATAGATCCATGGTGTGAGGCAGTAACAGAGACCCCTAATGTGAGGAGCATCAAATTAAAATAGACAGGAGATACGGTTTCAAAGAGCAAGCACAATGTGCCAATTACCAGTTTGTCTGCTAGCCTTGCAAACAGAGTGGGTGCAAACTATTGTCATAAATCACACTGCAGGAGGGGCCAGGCATTTCAAAGCAAGGGCCTAAACCTCACAACGCTAATGGTGACTCAGCCCACAGTAATGTCTTAATCAGCTGGCAAACATTTGCTCATGTGGGCTACACCCCTAAACAACGAGACAAAATACCAATAACATTCCAACAAGGCAATTTATCCATCAATAATAAGTCCACAGTGGTGTCAGGTATGATTCTCTTTCTCGGGAATTACCAAAGCCATTATATGGACTATATATGTAGACATTGTAATGCAAGTACATGTACATTTACATTGCATTTATTTATTCGACAGAAACTTTTGTTTAATGCAACGTACCTGTGCAGCAGACAATACATCACAGGCATAGAGCTGTCAACTATGTGTATGTGCAGCAAGACTGAGCTTCCATTAAGAAACCAGTAACCAATGCAAATTAGCATTGGGGCAGGAGCTCTACAGTACATTACAAAACGAATGGCAAGAACCTTACAGGAGAGCCACTGAACTCAAAAACACCATGAGGAGTAGGTTCCTACAAGACAGGTACAAAAAATAGAACAGCATCTAGTGTTGGCAAGAGACCCAAACCTAGGGACAGCCAATGAAGATGGAGCTGGTTAGTGGTTGGATGAACTAGTTGAGGCTTTCTGGAAAAAATGGGTCTTGATCAAGGGTGTAGATTTGGGTAAAGATGGTAAGGACATGTCCCTACCAATATTGTGAGATTACCAGGTGTGTTTAGGGTGATGGGAGTTTCTGGGCTGATGTGGTCCCTGCTAATGTTGAAATCGAACCAGTGTCCTTGGTTTCTTGGACTATAAGAGGAACTTTCATGATTGGATGTGGATAGGGTAGCTTGTTCCAACATTGTACAACCACACCCGACAAACACCTAGGGTTAAATTTATTGTTGTCTGGAGGATCCCTGAAACATCCCTGAAAGCCAGCACCAAGGATTTTAACTTGATGTGAGCACCTATGGGGAGCCAGTGAAGAGGAACAAGGAGGGGTGTGACATTAGAACATTCTGGTTGATTGAATACCAAATCTGCTGGTGCATCTGCAGTGAATTAAAAGCACAAGCTGGTAGCCCTCAGTAAAGAGTTGCAGAATTCTAGATATGAAGTCCCAAGACCAGAAGCTGAGATGCATATTCTCACAAATAAGTCCTTGTTTTTCTGGTGTTAAACAGAGTGGATCTACAAGACCAGGATATATGCAATATTGTTAGCAAAGAACAGCTACCCATCTATTATTACCCCTGGGTTTCTTGCAGACCCTAATAGAGACTAAGCTGATGATGCAAGCTGTACAGTGATATCAATAGTAGGGCTGGCAGGGGAGACAAGAAGCTTGGCCTTTGGGAGGTTCATCTGAAAGATATAATCCCTCACACAGGCTGCAGTGTCAACCAGGCTTACAGAGATCTCAGCAGAGGCTACGGTGTCCATAGGAGAGAAGGTCAGATAGATTTGAATGTCATCAGCATAGTAGTGATAGGTGAAGTCACATGACCGGATGATCATAAAGAGAGCAGCAGGTAGAGGGGGTAGAGGAGCAGAACAAGGACTAAACCTTGGGGCATCCAAGCTGATATCTGGTGTGACCTAGATGCGGACAGAGAATCTGACTTAAACAATCACAGGGCAGTCCCCGTGATGACAAGGTGAGAGAGTCTCGCCTGTAGAATCAGACAGATCACTGTACCAAAGGGTGAGGAAAGGTCTAGCAGGATGATAACAGATTACCGAGATGCAGCTCTTGCAGTTTGCACACTACTCTGAGTGACTCTCATGCCCCTGAGGACACAGAAGTTCTCCAGATGTTAGATATGCCTCAGGCTGGTACGGCTAGAATTCCACATCTGCTGAAAGGGTTGCATAAGAAAAGAGCCAATTAATAACACAGCAATGGAAGTTGCATAACAAGAAAGCGGCCATTCCCACCATTCCAATATTTAATTAATGATGTTTTTTGGTTTTGCTATGAAAAAAAAATATCGTGTTATGATTTTAATAAATATTCTAAATGAATGGCAGTCCATCATGAGCGCCTGACCTATCCATACGTGCAGTGATGTGCTCTTCACAGCATCAGGCTGTGAGAAGCAGGGATTATATATTTTTCAGCTTAGAGGATAAATGGGTAGAAATTACTTATTTTGTGCCCCAGTTCAGTGCTTTCATGTCGGCAGCTACAGGTAAGATCCACTTACCTCAATGTCCGCATAAATGTACTTTTTTTAGCTTGGATTTCCGTTGTAGCTGTTCTTAATTTTTTTTGCTAAGCTCATTCACATTAAAAAAATAACGAATTAAATTCAAAGACAATGCTTGGTAGTTAAAGAAAGGAGTTTCTTCTACTAGGGTGGTGCTTTAAAAAGAACTCAAGAATCTATTTATGTTTTATGAAAACAAGGGCCAGGAATTTAATTACTGCTGCTCATTTATAAATTGAATTATAATGGAAAGCAAGCCTGGGGTGGCTCAGTGGGTAGTAATGTTGCCTTATACCTCCAGGGCTCGGGATTGAGTTCCGCCTCCACTCCGTGTATCTGCACTCTTCCTGTGTCACATGGGCTTACCCCCTGCAGATCGAAGATATAGTGAGGCTAATTGGTGTCTCGGAATCAGCTCTGTTCTATGTCCTGTGGTGGACTGCTATTCTATTCAGGGTGTACACCTACCTTGTGCCCTATGCTGCCTGGGATAGGCTCTGGTGCCCCCTTCTGATCAGGATAAATAGGTGTCGGATGGATGGAAATGAAGCATTTAAGGTTTTTCTTTTACATGCTTTAAGCAGCCTGGTACAGGGAGGAGAAGTGAAGCAGGGTAAGGGCATTCGGGGAGGACAGATTGCCGGAGCTGATCTGGGAACGGGGTCTGGCCCCGCCCCCCCCATTCACACTCCTGCCCTCCCAGTACCAGCTTTCTCCGCCCCCTCCTCCAGAGGACAGGCAAAAGGAGAGGAAGGGAGAGGACGGGGGAGAAGCACAGAGAGCTAATATTTCACTCTAGCGCCGAGAGGGAGACATCCTAGGGAGGGGGAGGGAGGGAAAGCCAAAGGTGGGACCGCAACCTATGGATGTTTTTTTTTTTTTGTGGACTACCCAACTGTTCGAACTCTGAATAAAAATACCAGCTACAAGCCGGTCAGCGAGGGAGAGAGAAAGGAACAGATGCACAGACAGGCACAAGTTTACATATGCAGGAGGCAGTGAGGAAGCAGCCGCCTCTGCCGTGTGAATGAATCGCGAGGCGGGGCGGCCAGCTCGCAGATGCACACGGACGCGCGGCCAGCACGCTGCACGTGCACGTGTGTGTGCGCACACGCCTTCGCCTCACGCATGGACGGCACTGGATTTTGCAAACACTGATTCAGAAATTGTGGATTGTAGGGCGCAGCTTGAGAACAGCTCAGAACCGGTAAACAGTAAGTATTTTTCTTTAAACCTGGCAGTTGCTGTCATTTCTGAATAATTTTGTATACTGCAGACTGCGGATATTTCCATTGGATGACAGATTCGGCTATCAAAGGTGCTATAGCATACATTTAATAATTTAAGCAGTTCTCACATTATTGTGCAAAAATATGTAGTTGCAAGAAAATTGAGTATATTAATGAGAGGATTTTTTTTCTTACAGAAAATACCGTGGAGAGGATTACAAACATGGAATGAACCATGCTCTGAATGTGAGGTGAGTATAATAAGATTAAAAGTTCATTGGTCTGCTTTGGATTATGCACAACCAAAGCTGAAAGAGGTTTGCTATTTCAAAGCCGCGTGTCCTTTGGGTGGTATAGCCATTAAAAAAGAAACCTATCCATTAGACATCAATAAAAACGGACACAATTCATTACACATTAAAATACATGCACAGATCTTTATCTGACACAAGCTCATTCATCTTTGTGATTATTCTGACTAATGCCCCCCCCCCCAACTTGATTGATGTGCACTGTTCACAAGGTGAAAAGCAGTTCTTGTCTTTTAATATTGACAGAGTGAAATGCACTAAAAATAAATATCAGAAGAAAAAAAATATCAAGGACTTAACTCTCGATTAGCCTACTGTATGTGCTGAGTTACGAACCAGCCTGGACAGCTGAACATTTTATTCCCGTACATTATGAATTTTAAGCTTTAACCTCACACAATCGTTAAAGTGTTATTTTACTACAGGCACTTGAATATGTTTGTATTTACAGATCATTTATGGCTACCTGATTCTTCAGGCATAGATATGTAATATGTGAGGAATAGAGGGCGAGGTGATGGTGTGTAAACGCTTCAAAATGCACCAACACTATAAAGACGCTTTTTACAGCACACCTCCATATCACACAAGAAGCAGCATACAAAATAATAATAATAAAAAATGACACAATTTTCCCCACAAATGTACTTAATTCCGCCATGAAGGCATTACACCATCATAACACTTTTGGTTGATGATCACGGCGTGACAGGTCCTGTCTGCACTGGTGCACTTAATGTGTCTTTAAGTTGAGGGGATAAATGGTTCGAGAAAAATAATTATTGTGAGTGAGAGAGAAAACTGGTTTAGTCTAAATAATTATTGTAAAAGGGGGAGGGCGAGAAACACCTGGATACCTGAGAGGTGGCGTGAAAGAAGGAGAGTGATGAGTAGCGGCGTGCGATTCCTCCGAAAGGGGTCGGTTCGTGTCCGACAGCTGGGCTAGCTGGGTCTAGGGCTAGTGGGGACGCTAAGCGCGTAGACTAGAAGCCTGCTTTGGAAGCCCGGAGAATGTTGGTGACATCCTGAGAAAAATCAACCCGCAGGCCAAAATATTACCGGATTCATTTTGAGAGGGATACTAACTAAATCATGAATAAATACATTGGGGGGGGGGGTCAAATGTTCTTTTAAACTCAGGCCAGGAGTTCGGAGGACAGAGGCAGAGAGTCGGGGAAATGAACAAGAACTCAAACACTCAAATGATCTGTCCCCGCTGCCTAATTGTATTGTTGACCTACCTGTCAGTCTTCAATTTCTGGCAATAGCGTACGGGACTTTCCGTTCATTTACGGCGTACGTTTGGGCAGGTTTATGGAGACTGTGATCCAGGGGCGGTCTTACCATTAGGCAAGGGTATAGGCAGCCGCCTGGGCCCCCGAAAACGAGGGGCCCCACGGAGACAGAATTTCCACAAGTTACATTTATGAATACAGGATTCACGATCATATAAAACTGACAGTAACATGCATGCTATTCGCAATTTAGCGACAGGGTTTCGGGATAAATAAGGCTGATGGGCTGTTCCGAGCTTACCTGCAGTTTCCCTGTCAGCTGGAGCGACACTATGTAACCGAAGGGGGGAAGGTAACAGCGCAGAGATACGGGGCTGGTGTTACACCCCCGTGTCTGTGATACCGTCCCGCCGGGGGGAAGACGGCTACAATAAAGCATGCACACACAAAAACGAGAGTAACAGGCGTAGGCTATCGTACAGCCTAGGGCCGCGGCAAAAGAGGATAATCTTCTTAAATTTAGATAGGCGGATTCTACCAAAGCACCCCGCACCAAAGATATCTCAGATGGGTCCCCCTTTAGGGCCACCCCCTGGCCTCCACTCCAAGCAGAACAAACTTGCCGATCTGGGATAGATCCGACGCGAACCGAGCAGAGGCTCCTTTGCTGGCACCGCTTATGCTGGTATTGGTGTTGTCGGTTTTGGGATATGCCCCAAAGCCACAATAAAGCGTTTTCATGGCATCCGCTCGGCGCGCATGAGGTTCGTGGCTGTGCTCCCGCACGGTTAGCGACCGCGGTGAAAATGGGTTTATGGTCGATATTCGCTGTATTTACTGACATCTAAACTGCAATATCTTCAGGATCAGGACGGTTATTCGTTTCAGATTGGGCTCGACTTGTGAAGTTAAACGAGGGGGATATTTCACACTTTCAGTTAGCTCTACATTCTCCAGCAATATGAATTATAAATACAAAGTGGATGGGACTATAGCTGCGACACACTGGCGTCCCATCCGGGGTGTTCCCCAGCTTCGAGCACTATGCTGCTGGGACTCCAGGCCAGAACAAACGCTTTAGAAAATGGCTGGATTTTGTAGTGGGTGTGTGGGGAGGAGTATTGGGAGGAATAATGTCCCTGTAATGTTGCTCTTACTAATTTAGATTCGTGAGTTTCATCAATGGTTCTGCTCTATATGCATATATGCCTTCCCGTGGTTATGTTGAGTTGGGTACGCATCAGTAATGTTAAATGCGAAACAGCTGGACGAGTCTTTCAATCAACGAAACAAACCAGTCAAAGCACAAGAAGAACTGAACTATTTAGCCGAGCACAGGAGCCTTTCAGTTTTAAAGTAGTTTGTAAAACCTGAAGTAGCTCAAAGTGTCCTCCCTGACATGGATTATCTGGTCACCCTTCGTACGTTATCCCAAGATCACGACTTAGAGTATTTCTCTCGTGATCTCTGGATAACAAAAGTTGTTTTCTGGAAAACACGAGATATTTTTCTTGTGATCCTGGTGTTCGATTGATCAGTTCTAGCACTAGTACAGATATCAAATCCATTTACAAGTCTAGATGAAATATTTAAAATAATTAGTATATATGCCTTATTAATAATATATAAACGTTACATATGGTTTCAAATTCCAATATGCCCAGTGTCTTCCAGGCTTCTGCCCGATGAACACCTCAGCCACATTCTCAATCGCACTTTTAGTCAGGGCAAACTGGCACTGGAGCTATTCCTTGCACTGGTACAGTCCTTTTATAGTAAAACCTATTACAGTAACAAGTGTTGTGAAAATGTACGTCAACAAATGCACTGGTTTACAAGGTTTTTGTTTCATTTATTAGTCTTGGTGTGCCAGATTTTATGATGATGATCACAGAAAAAAAACTTAAAAGGTTTTTGAGAAATGGCCAGTCTTGTTATAATTATGGTAAAATGTTTAAAAGACAGTTATTTCACTTAACACTGGACAACAAAGATTTTGCTTCATGAACACCTTTGAGTATATCTAAATCAAAAATCGACCTAAAAATAATGTATGAAGAATTAATGTACGTACTGTTTAGCTGATTTTTTTAGTCTACCCTTTCATACCTGTTGGCTGTAAGGGGCAGGAATAGTGGGTGCCTCAATATCCCAAGTTACTGACTATGATTATGGGGGGGTAGACACAGTCAGCGATAGCTTCTACTTTGCAAACAAAAGTGATAAGGAAGAGATTGGGCTCTTATTTGGTCAGGGGATTGAATTAGCATCGACCTGGAGTTGGCCAGGGGTGGCATGGTGGCACAGTGGTTGCAGCACAGTTGCCTCACACCTCTGGAACTGGGATTCAAGTCTCCACCCTGGCTCCATGTGTGTGGAGTTTTCATCTTGGCTTCCCTGTGAGTACTCTGGTTCCCCCCCACAGTCCCAATACATGCAGAATTGGAGTTTCCAATCCTTGGTTATTCCCTGCTTGCACCCATCACTTCTGGGATAGGCCCTGGAGCCCCATGACCCCGAATAGGACAGAAGCAAGGGCATATATTTGGGTATGGGGGGGGGGGGGGGGGGGGGCATGTCCCAACCAGTATTGTGGGGGTACACTGTGTATTTAGCAGGCTGGGGGT
>JAODKN010000127.1:5827003-5840612 GCA_026774425.1 Petrocephalus zakoni | reverse complement strand
GTGCGGGCGGGATTGGACAGAGACAGACAGCGGGAGCGGGCGGGATTGGACAGAAATATTGCGGGTGCGGGCGGGAGCGGGATAAAAAAAACAGTCCCGCGCAGGGCTCTACTCTGGACCCCCATGACGCTACTTAGTGTGAACAGATGTAAAAAAAATGCCAGGATAGATGATGGATGGAAATAAAGCTTTTCCCATCACTCTAATGGGTGCAGTTTAGCTACCATAAATATTAGGCCATTCTTGATATGTTTCGTTTACATATTTATTAACGTTATTTTCTTATTTGATTTATTTTCATGAATATTGATTTGATTTGTATTAACGCTAATTAGGAACTACGTCATGTACACGGACGTTTTCAGTGTTGTAGTGTTTCTCTTCTGCCTGGAAGATCTGAATGGGAGAAGTTTTGTATACCAGTTAATTGATTAACAGATTAGAGGTGATGTTACGTTTCCTGTCTGGAGGTTTATATTGCTTCAAGTGGATTCCTTCCCAGACTCATTGCTCATCGCTCATAGCTATGTGCAGGCAGCGAGGTATGTTTATTTACATTTATTTATATTTTTATTTCTGCATTGTGTCTAATTTGTACATTGTCATGTATTTGAACAATTTTATGGTTGTATTGATGACAATGATAAGAATAAATCCATCAGTAAATGAAGAACCACAGTGTGGTGGGTTTTCTGGAGGGAGTGATCGGCAGTTTATTAAACAGTGGGGGCAGATGGGGGAGGAGAGAGAGGACAAGGGTGGGGATTATCACTCAATGGCCAGGGGTCTGCATCCAGTTTCAGAAGGTTGTGGGTTTGAATCACAGTCGGCCGAGAAATCATATTCCTGTAAAGCTCCTGAGCAATGCCCTTTGACCTACCTGCTCAAGAGACTCTAGCTGGTCCTGCTGTCTGACCTCAAGTCTTTTTCATGTGTGCTGCTTTACGCAACAGCATCTGCAAGGTAAATGCAAAGTTTGGGGGGGCTGAAATCTGGAAACATAAAAAGAATGAAGTATGAAGAGATGATTTCTCAGATGGGTGGCAGTGTGAGGCTCAGCGGGTTGGAGCCCCGGCCTCAGCAGAACTCTCATGTGTTCGTCTCAGACCGCCCTCAGGAGGTACTGACCACGGCTGACCGTGAGCACCCCAAGTGCTTTGCCTTCTCAGGGAGCTCAGACCCAGTCATTGGCCAGAATGATTTGGCCTTTGTCAAAGTCACTCAGATGCACTAAATATGTTGGAATGCCATGTAATATACCCCAGATCGTAACTTGCATTGCTATAACAAGACAGTCAGGGTTATTCATGTCACGTGGGGGAGGTCATAATATTTTGGCTTATCCATGTATGTGCATGTCTGTTAGTCACAAAGGAGAGCATTATGCGATGTGTAGCAAGAAGTTTTTTGTAGAATGAACGTGTTTCTAAATGTCTCTTAACAAACCTGTCCTAGCCAATACCCCTCCTAGTGTCACAGATAAATGAGAACAGAGCTGTGGGCCAGATGACAGATGCAAAATTAAATTCTTCCCTTTTTCACCCAGCCCGTGTGGCAAAGCCCTTTATCATTACAGGAACCCATTATGCTGTAGGAAACAGAGAGAGCGCGATTGACTGATTACCGCTCTAGGACCGACGCCCAGCTCAAATGGGGGTGCCATGGCGAGCCCCGGGTCCCGCCCCCCAACAAAGCTAGCCAAGTGCCAACCAATCAGTGACTTTTTGGGATAGGATAAAAGCAAGCCCTCCCTCTCAGCCCCTGTAGAGATTCCTGGGGCACACCCGGCATCTTAAAGCTGGACCAGGGCCAAATTGTATATAGCAGGCAATTTTCCCAGGTTGCATGGCAGCTTAGCATCACTTGTTTTGGAGGGTCCCATTTTCACATTCACAACAGGAAGAACAATATCCTTCTTCCAACAAGAACATGTGCTTCTCATGAAATATATTTTCAAAGACATACACTCCAAGCTGCCATTAATGTCTGTTTCCTTGGACTTAGGTAAGCTTTACAAATGGTGTCGTTGTGCAGGCATGGCGGCACTCTCCTGGGAATCCGACTGGGACGGACCGGATCGCTCCACCTGGGCGGAAGGAAGTGGGAACCTCACCTCTCCCATATTCCCAGACTTCAACCTAAGCAGCACTTATGGAGGCGGATCCTTTTTCTGGATCATCCCAGAGAATGCCTCAGTCACCACCGGACCCACGTCGCATGCTGCCCCGGCACCAAGGGTGCGAGACATGGCCCTAGCCCGGGCCGAGATCGGGGTCCTGGGGCTCATCCTGGCTCTGACGGCCCTGGGGAATGGGTTTGTGCTGTGGGTGCTCCTGCGGAGGAGGAAACACCACGCACCCATGCACCTGTTCATGGTCAACCTCTGCGTGGCTGACCTGGTAGTTGCCTTCTTCCAGGTAAACACCAACATTCCCCCAGGCGTGTGCGCTCGACACCAAGCCTCTGTTAGTGCTATTTCTAGTCCTCTAGGAATCACATGGTCAGATGTAGACCTGGGGTCTCAAACTCAATTAACCTGGGGCCCACTGGCATTGAGATCTTCAGCTGAAGTAGGACACTTTTTTAATCTGAGAAACATTTGGCAATCTGATTTGCAGAATGATGTTACGAATAATGAATAATGATTAAAAAGCAAATCCTTCTTGCAGGCCAGTACGTTGAGACCCCTGATCTAGACTGACCGTCCTCTTTCTGAGAGTAACTCCGTGTGCGTGACATATTTCATTAAGATGCTTTATTGACACGGGGTAGACCAAGGATGGCCCACTGAGCATGCATAACACTGCCACCGTAGTTGATTGTGTTGTAGTTGATCTGTCGCAAATATCAGATCATGTGAGGGAGCAGAGAGTTAGCATTTCTAAAATTTACTTAAGGGTTGACTAGTTGAGCTCAAATCAACCACGTCTCCTGTCAGGGTGGTTGGTCAGCTTCAAATTTGGGGAGTTAAGGTCCAGGATTCACAAAAATAGTGGCTGAAAAGCAGTAATCTGTCAGTGATGTAATACGGTTGGGCATCATCAGGTTGCCCTTTGGATCAATGGGATCTAGACTCCACATTTCATGCACCGGATGCTGAGATTATTTTATGTGCCGTCATCTTCTCCAGGTCCTGCCTCAGTTGCTTTGGGACATAACAGGGCGGTTCCAAGGTCCCGATGTTCTGTGCCGCTCTGTGAAGTACCTGCAAATTGTGGGCATGTTTGCATCCTCCTACATGATTGTGGCCATGACCGTTGATCGGCACTACGCTATCTGCTGCCCCCTGCAGGCCTACCGCGGTGGGGTAACGTCTCGTTGGAACACCCCTGTCATGGTGGCTTGGGGGCTAGCACTGCTGTTCAGTGTGCCTCAGGTGAGGAGTAACAGTTCATCTTAGCTTTGTCCTCTTGTTGGTCACGACCCAACTTCTCAGCAAACAGTCATAAACAATGTAGCCATTATGAGTACCATCTATTATTTGATTCATACTCTCTAGGTGGGAGACATTGATAACAAAGGAACTGAGTGCTTCAGTGACTTGACTGCTTCTCCTTCTCATAGGTGTTCATTTTTTCCATGTCAGAAGTGTCTCCTGGAGAGTTTGAGTGCTGGGGGCACTTCGCAGAGCCCTGGGGGCTAAAGGCCTATGTCACCTGGGTGACCGTGGCTGTCTTTGTCCTGCCGGCGTTCATCATCACCATCTGTCAGGTTCCATGACTCGCAAATTCTCCAAAACCTTGCTGTCCGTCCTGTTAGTTGCCTCAGTATCTTTCCTCAGAGAGGTGTTAAACTGGACAGGCCAATATGAAACATCTGTATATCCAGATGTTCAGCAGGACCAGCTGCGTGGGCCACATCGTGTTGATGCATAAACTGGGCAGCTCTTACATAGGTCCCTTTAATGAATGACTCTCACCAAGCCCTCCCCTTCTGTATAGGTGCGGATATTCCGAGAGATCCATGACAACATCTACCTGAAGTCAGAGAGAACGATGACCGTGGAGTACAGGCGGAGCTCTGTGCTCTTTCATGTCCGGAAGCTTCAGCAAGATGGAAAGAGCAAGAGGAGGGCTAGAGTGGCTCGGAGTGTGCGCTCCTTACAGAAGAACAACAATTCCCCATGCTCGTGTTGCAGCGTGGCTATGGAGAGTCTCTCCAACCAACACCTACCGCCACAGGATCTTCAGAACTCTTACAACGAGATGTCTTCTTTCAATGATCTTCCCCGGAGGCCTTTGGAACACTGCCCTTCAAGCAATGACCACAGTTCTACGTGTCCCGTGTTTATGACCCCTTGCACGGGCAATGATCCCACCACCGTCCAGAACCACGTTTCACATCCAGAGTCTACCCTACATAACAGTCCCTCACACCCCACCAATTCCCATGAAATCCATGCCGCATCCAACACTCAATCAGTGACAAACCCATCCACACACTCCCCTGTCCTGCCGGCCCTGCCCCCCCCTGGAGTATCAAAGGCCATGTCCAAGACGGTTCGAATGACACTGGTGATCGTGCTGGTCTACACAGTCTGCTGGTCCCCGTTCTTCATTGTGCAGCTGTGGGCTGCTTGGGACCCCAACCCACCAGACCAAGGTGAGGCTTCTGATCTTTGTATTATTATTATAGTTTTTTAATGACCATTTTGAGGAGGACACCACAGGCATCTTCTTCATAACCCTCACTTCTCCGGGGGAGTAACATAACATCTTGCGCCTTTTGAAGTGTTTTTGGTCTTTCGTGGTGCCTAAACAGCCCGAAGTGGTACATTGCAGAAAGGCAGCTGGCTAATTACCCAAACCGCTATTAAGCGCACAGCTGGGTGAAACGTTGTTTGGGAGAAGAGAACAAAGAGGAAAATTACTTATTTTGCATGCGACTGCACCACGCACATGAAGCCCAATTTCTCCGAAAGTGAATGTAAATTGGCAACTTGAAAATAATGAGCGCTGCCATAAATCTACCGTTAAAACAGTGAGGTACATTTAGCATGCTGTCATTGTTGTATTGTCCAAACGTTTAATACAGTAAGGGGCACCAAAGGCTTTTCACATCAGCAACGCGTGCAGCAGAACTATGAGAAGCATTTTGAGGATGTAAACAGGCAAACAGGACAGCCCTCCTCGTGTGGTATTTAAAGGACTAATTTATTCTGCAATTAGAATATTCAACAGATAAGTTTGTTTTGATTGCGATCAGGTCATATCACTAAAACAAGCTGTGAAGCTCAACGTCTGGCTTCAGGAGCACAACTCTGATACATGTATGGCTTCTGCCAGTCAGTCATGACTGGCCACTGGTTCAGAAGAAACCAACAGACGACTGTTTTCTTACAAGAGGCCGTGAAATAGATCAGTTGGTAAATATACATTTAATTTATTTAACAAATACTTACACCCAAAGCGATGCAGGTTTGAGGAAGCAGGGTCAGACAGTCCCTGGAGCAACTAGGGGAAAAGGGTCTTGCTCAGGGGCCGGAAGGTGTCATTATTCTGCCAACACAGGGATTTGACCTGATGACCTTTTCGATCACGGGTACCGTGTCTTAACCTGCTGAGCATTGCATTGGCCAGGAACACAGTAATATGGCAAAATAACCACCTGAAAGCACTATTTTAGCCTGAATGGCCCCAATTGTAAGATACCCCCCACCAACTATTTCTGGAAAAAAGTTTTTCGAATACCAAATCTTATTTTTATGAAGAAAAAAAATTTTATTTGACAAGAACATGAAAGGGGTTAACTATTTCACTCTTAAAAAGCAACCAAAGGCAATCACGTTGCATTAAGCAAACTTTCCAGAAATGTATAATTTGGGAGAAGGTGGGTAGACAGTCAATATTACAAACTCCACAACTCTTGAGGCTACAGAATGTTTTTGATGCAGCAGACTTGCATAAAGAGCGCAAAAATGTATTGTGGCATGAGATGACAGTACTTTTAAAATGAAAGTTCTTCTATTAACAGTCACTATTGGATTAATACTAGCAGCAGCCTAGACCGGAAAGCCAACAATTTACGACACTAATGGCTACCCGCTAACGAAACAGGCATTCCACGTTAAACATTACACAGTTATAACATTTACTACTAACATAAATACACAAATACACATATTAATTTACTCTATTTAAAAATATGCATAGTACAATGTAAAGCATGCCAGTAACAGCATAATTAGTCCTGCTTACCAAGCCCTTGGCATCACATTGTCTTGGGGACCCTGCTCAGGCAGAGCAACAAAACGGTGCATCGAGCATCGAAATCGTGTTCCGAGTTATGAAGGACTTCAGAAGACGACGTTGCTCGGAATATTAGGCAGGCGTGCTGCAAGTCACCCTCGGCGAGTTGAAGCAGGTGTGAAGAGCACATCTGTCCAGCTGGGCCAAGGGCTTCCAAGTCGGCCGCGCAGAACAAAAAGACAAAACCGGGTCTGCAGGTCCAGAATATCCAAAAGCATGAGAGTGCTGGCCAGCCCCATGTTGCCAGCTAACGGCTCATTTATAGCATGATGACAGCAGCTTTATAATTTATCATTTTTAAAAACAACAATGATATAATTACTATTTTGCTGCTAAAGCCTCCTGAGTTGCTGCAGTTTGGGCTTTTTAATTTTTACTTTCCATTCAGACACGAGCCCCCTTCGTGGTCTAAATCTTAAATCTGAAGGCTCAGTGCTA
This sequence comes from Petrocephalus zakoni, assembly GCA_026774425.1. NCBI lineage: Eukaryota > Metazoa > Chordata > Actinopteri > Osteoglossiformes > Mormyridae > Petrocephalus > Petrocephalus zakoni. The sequence continues at coordinate 5,833,926 of JAODKN010000127.1, read as the reverse complement.
CGTAATTCCCAAGCGGACTTTGTGGGGGGGTCTCACTAAACCAGCACATCTGCTCAGCCGGTCCAGGCAGTAGCGAAGCCTGCTGTCAGAACCTTCACCGGCAGTAAAGGGATTAAGCAAAGAGGGGTGGCGGCTGCAGCTCAGGTCCCAGCCTCGGAGGTCGAATCCCATTTGAAGTGGGGCGCCAAATTTGCACCGAGATGGAACTCACCGCTTACTTTCGTGCCAAGAAAATACCAGCGTGACGCGACTGACGCCCGCAGCCCACACCTCCTTGGGAGCTCAGGCTGTTATCACCTCTAGAGTGAGGGCTGGGTGCACACTCCTCATTGCCTGCTCCGTAGGGAATACTGTGTGCTGATTCAACCTCTGCCAATTAAGCAGTGGTTTTCACGCTGCATTCAGGCCCGTTACCGACTCGTCCAAGCTCAAAGGGAGGCAGACGGCAGTATCTAGGCCTCCCAGCAAGTGGCCTTCACTAACATGAGCTCCCGTAGACGTAGGCTTAGCTCAGCGGACTGTGGCTCAGCAGGTTATGACACTTGAACTGCAATCAGAAAGGCGCTGGTTTGAATCCCAGAGTCAGCAGGGTGAGTTTTACCATTGGGTCCTTGAGCTAGGCCCTTAACCCCTAATTGCTCCAGGGACTGTCTGACCCTGCTTTCTCAAAAAATGCACATAACTTTGGATAAAAGCATCTGCTAAATAAATTATAAGGCAGTGAATAAAAGCTGCAAAGCAATATTACTGAGCCAGAAATTCCTTCCCACATTGTGTCATTAGATCTTATAGACAAATCATGGGAAAAGCACATTGTTTTTCTTTGTGCTGATATTGGGGGCATCTATTCTGAACATGATCATCTGAATAGATGTTGACAATTTGCATTTCTGAGAACCTATAATCCCAGAGATGGCAAACCCACACAAACACACCCCTAAATGACCAGCTACGAATCAGAATTAAATCCCCAAAATGCTGCAGGCGTGAGACCATTACACTGCCCTAACATCTGGCTTACTCTATAAATACATACCTATAAATACCACAAAATACCCTGGCTCTTTGAATCTATGAATGTAAAACTCAGTTTATTTCACTTGTACTAGGGGGGCACGTGACATTTTTGGTGACTCAGATATTACTGCCCACAGCTACAATACAGACAAGCCTAATTTCAATCAGTTAATGTTTTATTATAGTTATAATCAGTGGTTAAATTGGCTTTTGTAAGGAGGGGGGGAGCCCTTCTCAATAATATCTCTCAAAACATCTTTATTTACCTCGACTCGCACCATTGGTTTAGTACATATTTTATCGGCTTAAGATCTACTTATTTATATCTCAAATCAATTCACATTTTAGCAACAGTCCTTAAGCCTACATTTCACTATAAATCAAATCTGTGGCGCCAACTTCTCGAGCTGGAGTCAAGAACTAATGTTCAGTAATGGACTCACCAGCTGTGTGACGTCACGCATTCTCGCAGGGCATGTGCATTCAATGATAATTAATTCCAATAATAAAAAAACACACTGGTGGGTGTAATTCACTTTAACTATAATTTAGTGTTGTCTATATAATCATTCACCCCCTTCCTGCAGGTGTGGCCTTCACCATCCTGATGCTGCTGGCCAGCCTCAACTCGTGCACCAACCCCTGGATCTACACGGCCTTCTCCAGCAGCGTGTCCCGCGAGCTGCAGGCCCTTCTGCGCTGCCGTCCCCTCGGTGGATCCCGGAAGACCTCACTTCCCGACGACTCGACTGCTACACACATGTCCACGACTGCTGCCAAGGACAGTGTGTACTAAAGTGCGGGGACACGGGGTGGGGTGGGGGGGGTTGTGAACAATCCACTTTCTGATGTGAGAAGGTGCTGAAGAAGAAATAATATATAGCCAAATAATACAGCTCATGGGGGGGGGGGTCTTCTTGCTATTTTATGAACAGCAGAGATTTGACGCGACATCCATCTTCCCACTACTTATCCTGGCCAAGGACACATGGGGGCCCAGAGCCAATCCCAGGCAGCACAGAGCAGGATGTCAGTCCAAGGCAGGGCACAGACACACACTGCAAGCAATTTAGCGACGTGAATTAGCTGAGTCACCTGTCTGTGGAGTGCAGGAGGAAACCTGCAAGACATGGGTTTCCCCACATAGACACACAGGGCAAAGCTTTGAACACCCAGCTCTGAAGGGGAGCAGTAAGAGGGCCAGCCACTAATCCACCATAACTCCATACAAACACAGCGTCATTCTTAAAGCGCCACATGAACAGGGTACAAACAATCACATTGTCAGAAATGTCAGACATGGTCACTTCAGACTAATCTGAAGTAGGATGTACCAGCCTCTTTAGTCATAGAGGGCAATTTTAATTGATGACACAAAATTGAAAAAAAATGAACAAGGGTTGTTATGGTGTCCAAAAGTTTTGGATTAATTTTGCACAATGACTTTAAATGTACAGAAATGCACAACACAAAGTGGCAATGCTAAATAAGACTTAAATACCCTCCAGTACACAGGAGGTCCATTAAGTCCAGCAGTAACTGCTCATACAAAAATTAGTATAAGCATTAGCAAACGGGATCATTAAGGGTGTATCCGAAATTGCATACTTACACATTACCTACTAAATTTCATTGGAAGCTTACTATTCGACTTTTAATTTAGTGTATACTGTAGGCCTAAATTTTATGAGAACAGTATACATCAACTCAGATATTTACGAGTAACCTGGCTTGACCCCCACGAAAGTTAAAATCTAAATTTGTACCGAGAAGGTAGTGTCCATCGGACGCACCTTTCGGAATCTCGCAAAAGGCAGCATGTCATCCGGGTTCCGTTAGCCGACAGAGCAATTCATACTGAACAGATCCAAACTGAGAATTTGGACCTGCTGCTCACTGTGCATACTAAATTTTGCCTACCTACATAGCAAACAAGTATGCGATTTCAGACGCACTGTAAGTGTTAATGATATGTTCCCATTAATTACCTTAGAGGTAAAACAAAAACGCACAAAACAATATGTCGTTAATCGGTAACAAAGAAAGATTTCACTGACATCTCATTCTGACATATCGTGCCAGTAGTCGATTATCGCCACAGAAGGTAGAGAAGGGGTCCTGCTTGCTCTACCTCCAGCAAAGTGCCCGCCACCAAAGATTTGAGGTCAATTTGAATTTCAAATTCAAAACGCTTGTTCACAAATTACGGGACCATCTGTAAATCCTCTGGATGTTGTGGCAGTAAAACTCATTCCACCAGTGTTAAAAAATGTTACGCCAACATAAAACATGGTTCATTAATTTTTTTTAACCACTTTAGGGGTTATAATACATCAAGTTGTGCATTGTATTCCAAGTTAACCTTAGTGGTAAAACTTGTAGGAAGAGTATTGTAAAAACATTACAAACAAATGTATAATTCCCAATTTTTAAGCGCTGTATATGTATACGCTGCTGCAAACGCATATAGGCACAGACTTAACGCCAGTCCATCCAGCAATATAAACTCTTAAAAGCCAGCCTGCTTGTCCTTCCAATTATTTATCAGTCATGGTCTTTATATTTTCCTTTCAAATGTAGCCCTTTACCTGATTTGTCAATTATCGTCCTTAAATGATTTGAATGACACGGATCTGGTTTCACCGCCATTCAGTACATAAGAGATGTTTTATTATATAACACAGAAATCAACCATCCTTGCTGGCATAATTTGATATATTATCATTAATGCTATATTAATATTTGTCTGTTAAATTTTATAAGTAAGATAATATTTACGTTCAAATGTCTATATATAAATCATATATGTACAATAACAAAAATATTGTAATAAATGTTTATTAAAAACGTATGAGTCTTTTTCCCCCCTCAAATATTCGCATCTTCCATTAAGCCAGTCTCGCTTTTTCTCTCACGGTTTATCCGAAGTGGGCTGTTATTGGCGCTGAGAAACAAAGAGTCCATCGAATTAACAAGGCGGACCGCACCTACTTCAGCAGCTCAGGCCCGATCAGGGCGCTGCTCAAGCTGGGGCTTTTCCCAACCCACATTCAGCGGTCAAGCCGCGGCTTGGTAAATGAAAATCGTAAAATATTAATTTCTAATGCGCAAAGGCTCAGCCGGCAGCTCCGCCATCGAGATGCGGCGAGATAAATTTACCGACCTACATTACATTTGTTCTGAATCTTGTTGAGATTGATGATGCGATCGCTGTGTCGCCTTTGATTTTCGCACAGCCCACTTTGAAAACTGTAAATAAATGCTGTATTTAATTGTTCTTTTTTCTGCTTTCCACTTCCGGCTTAATAGCCTACTTTTAGAAAGTAATTTCGCGCCCCTACGAGGCACTGACCTTGTTATTTTTTGTTGTTTGTTGTTTGCTGCAGTTGTACTGCATGCAGTACCATAAAACGTTTAGTGTTTCTATTTTGAGCACAGTATTGTTTCAAATAGGCTACTTGAAGGCAACATGCCACTATTCTTATATTTTATTATATTTATTATACTTATTTTTTTTAAGGAGTGCATGTTGGGGTCGCACACCTCGATCATCATTTAGATCATTTGGTACGGGGCCGCGCAGAAAGAATAAAAAAAAAAATCAATTTTATTGACTGTCAGAACGTACAGGGTGTAAATAAAAATGAGCAGGTCATCTCTCCACCAAATCGTTCACATTACTGATTATAGATATAAAAAGGTAGTTGGCGCATTTAGGATTGTACGCGCGTCTGCCTGGCCGCCATATTGGGACGGTCAGCACACGTGTGACTGATAAAACAGTTCGACTGCATGGTAAAATGTGCAGTATTTGGGTGCGTAAAACAGACTAAACTTTACAAACGATCATTGCGGGATAACTCTTCACAAGTAACTGGCGACTCTAAGTTATAGTGAACATGAACTATCACTTCGGACTATCCTGACAATGGCTTGACACCGTGGTGATGATAGCTACGTAATGATAACATAACGTTATGAATAATTGTTAAAGCACTACATGACTAGAGATAAATGTGATATGTCTTTACTATGTGCGCGCAGTGGCGGTAGATATAGGTATAGGATCGTACTCGTCATGATATGAGTGGTCTTCCATGACGACAGCGTGTTGAGAGTATACTCTTGAATCACATGTAGTTCAGTTTGCATACTCCCTGTGAGCATTTTGACGAGTGGATTTGTTTTGAAGAGGCTTAACATCAAAAAAAGATGGAGAGCAAAGAAGTTAAACTTTTAACATTAATATCAAAATAAGTGTTGTCCCTAACGATCTAATTAAATCTTTAATTAGAAACATACATAATAAACTGTTCCACTTCATTTGTAAATCTTGTTTTAAGAGTTTTTGAGGCATTTGCTATTCAATTTGAATATCTTCCAAGTAATTATACGCAAGTGGCGAATGCTTAAAATGCCCCACAATTTTTCTCTCACTGGCAACAATGTCACACTAACACTCGTTTATCACAAGCTGTAGCGAATGTGCAAATCAGCCCAAATCATCCATTGCTCAAATGCATGCTTTGTTTAGTGTGATTTTCCGCTAAATGCTGCTTCCACCTCTCCAAACTAGGTTTTTGCAAATCAAGAGCTGTTGTGTGATTGATTGTACAAATAGATTTAACATGAAATAGGAGCTTTTTACAGACTGCCGAAAACTAATTAAGTAAATATCAGGTTGGACACAAATATTGGATCAGCGCACCTCTAGTAGTAACCCGACAGGCTTGGGTAGAGAAAGGGCGATGTCATGACTGAAGTATTCCCAAATTTTGGAAACCTTTCTTGCTGTGTATTTCTCCAGAGGCTCCGGAGCTCTGCTGGTAGATGGAGCCATGTTGCCTCATGCGGGGCAGGCGGGCGGGCAGGCAGGCAGTGAACATGTTGCCACCTAGGGCAAGCCCCAAGGGGATAAAGTACTTTCCCTTACAGTACGTTTAACTTATCATGTAGCGCATTGCAGCCACAAAACATTTACATGGTTTTACACAATGAGTTGACACTAAAATTCCAAGCAACTTTATAATCGATGTCGTTCATTTCGTCAAATAGGCGTCCCAGTCCTAATCAAAATGAACATAAAAATTAAAGTAACTAAAGAATGCAACACTGTTTTAGTAAAAAATGGGAAAAGTAAGAGGAAGGGAGAGAAGGTTACAGCGGTGATCAACGAGGTTAAGAGGAGAGGTGACATGGACAGGCCCCGTTTGGCACAGAGGGTGTGGAACGTGCCAAAGCCTTAAAGAGACATTATTAAAACACCTGAATTAGAGTATAAAATGTGCCATATTAACAATATTTCCTTGTCTTTTTCCTTGTCAGAATACTGATATGGCTGGCCGGCCTGAAAAATGGACTGGCTTCATTCAGCGGTCCATGGATGAAACACGAAGAAATTGTGACCAAAGGGCTCAGCCAAGGAACGGGACAGACAGGCCGCCACCGCCCCCCCTGTTCGAGTGAAACAGGCAGCCGACCTCAATGCCTCCCGCCCTCTACGGCCGGAGCAGCAGCTCATGTTGAGGAAACATGGACTGGGGGGCTGCAGCCGGGGAAGGAGGGTTAATAGAGATACTGTTTAAATGTCAATATAGACATAAGATTATATATAATATAAGATAAGGCTAAGATAAGATAAAATAGGATGAAACATAATAGGCTTGTGTGCGATAAGATACAATGGAATTAAATAAAATAGGATGAAATAGAGATAAGATAAGATAGGATGAGATAAGACAGGCTAAGATACAAAATGATGAGATACACTCACCTAAAGGATTATTAGGAACACCATACTAATATGATGTTTCCAGTCTCTTTCCAGTATTCAACTGTCCAATTTTGGTGAGCTCGTGCAAATTGTAGCCTCTTTTTCCTATTTGTAGTGGAGATGAGTGGTACCC
>JAODKN010000127.1:5768087-5791072 GCA_026774425.1 Petrocephalus zakoni | reverse complement strand
CCATTCTGACATTCAGTTTGGAGTTCAGGAGATTGTCTTGACCAGGACCACACCCCTAAATGCATTGAAGCAACTGCGATTGGTTGATTAGATAATTGCATTAATGAGAAATCGAACAGGTGTTCCTAATAATCCTTTAGGTGAGTGTAATTTGGCTTCATTTGCCACCACTCCCCCCCCCCTCAAAAAAGACCTTTATGTTTAAAGTGTTCCCCATATCAAACTCTCTCTATGCCTTTGCAACCAGTAACAGGCAGACAACGAGTCAGAATCTATATTCTTTATTACTGTAATAGTCAACAACAGGAATCCAGTGACATCATCAAAAAGAGCACGAGGGGGAAGTGGGAGCGTAGCGGGGAATTCTACTAATACCTGCGCAATTTGTAGAAATGGTTACGGAAGGCGCCTCTGTTCTGGCCCAGATAACGTAAACTGAATCCCCCCCCCCACCCCCTTCCTTGTCTGCTTATACGTTTGTTTGTTTTTTTCACAGTTTGGTTGTCATATTCCTCTCCTTCCCCCTTTCTGAGCTGGCCCTATAGTGAAATCGCACACGCCTTCCCCCCCTCCCCCCACGAGGGGGCACCATCTCACACAGCACCATCAGCCGCACGTTAGTGGTGAGCTTTGCGCTTCGAGTGAGATGCTTCAGGAGAACCTGTGCATTATGAAAAGGGTGGCAAAGATCAAGTGTTTATCTCTGTCAGTCTTCCTGTTTCACCCGTGTATGCTGACACATATCCACACCAAAGTGATTTCCCCTGAAAAAAAAAGTTAACTCTTAAGGGGGATGGTCCTACTGTTCTACAACAAACTGGACCACATTTTACTTTGGTGTTAATGTTTCACTTTTGGGTCAAACTTTTTTTTTTTTTCTTGTAGGCTACACATAAAAAGCAGAATACAGGACCGATACCTTGACAGATTATCAATTAAATCAATTGAAGTGTCCTGTGCAGTTTCAAGGGGAATCCTGCCTGTTATCGGCACTGTACATTTCAGGACCTTGCATTTGATTGATTGTTTTAAGGACTTTCTGCAAAATTTTCACCATTACTTAAAATGCAAAAAAAAAAAAAAAAAAAAGTAATCTTGGATTTTATTTTTATGAAGAGATGCTCCAGTTCTATTAAATAAAAGATTACTGGATTCTGAGTCACAGTATTATTTTTGTAACAAAATAAATTTCATATTTATAATATGATATACGCATGGAATCGGGAGTACCAACTATAGGTCACAATTCATGATCCCAGGGCAAAAAAGCGACAGCCTTTAAGCAGGACTGACAGCTCAGCAGTCTCTGCCAGAGCCATGTCTTTTTAGGGGAATGGTCCAAAAGCTTAGCAAAAAATGAACATTAAATTAGCATTAAATGGAACAAGAAAAGAAAAATAACAATTCACGGCTTTAACATTTATCAGGGGTCATCCTCGTGGTGAGAAGGCGGTCTTGGTCAGGACCCTGAGCTAACATTACTGTTTGAAACCAAATAGCCTCATTAATTGGTTTAAAATGGAACTGCACAGCGTTTGATTGCATTGCTCAACCAGCAGATCTATCTGGACACTGATCTGACCGCCAAATGTGCAGGGGCTCCTCCTGGAGCTGTGCTGTGTGAAACGTTGCTGGGATTTCCACCAGCGGCACATCCAATCGAGTGATCATCTCACACGCTCGCTCGCTAGGATGGACAGACGGACAGACGGATGTGCATCAGGCAAACGGCACCACTGCCCCCTCCTCAATAATACGAGAATGTGAGATTATTTTTCCCTGCTGGCCTCTCCAGTTATATACATAATTACAGGAATTGATGACAGAGTTCTGTGTGAAGAGGTACTCCTTCTAGGAACCATACCAATAACGGTGAGCTTTTCGTGACGACACACTGTAGCACTATTGGGAGACGATTGCATACACGTGACGGAGACTGCACGGCGTCGTACCGGACGCAGGATGGAGCATGAACGGGGAATGATGCAACATGTCCCTAATTCGGGCAAAAAAAAAAAAAAAAAAAAAAGGTCTTCACAGCTGTTGTCCACCCGCGTCTGTGCCGTTCCCACTCCTGCCCCCTGCTGGCCTTCCCCTGCATCAGTCCTGCTGGTCGGCAGGCTTAAACAGGGTTCTCCCCCTCAGGCCGAAGCCGCCCTTTTTATGAGTGGGCCGGGCGGACGAGGCGGTGGGCGGTGACGTTGACATGAGGGCGGGCTCTACGGGCGGCTGCCGGGACAGGAGCTCCTTGAAAACGGAGTTCATCTGGCGGCTGACCTCCTACAGGGGTAGGAGGGGAGGGAGGCAGAAGTAAGGGGAGACACAATGGAGGAGGGAGAGACATGGAAATGAGTGCCTTCTACCTCGTTCCGTAAGACATGGACATAGAATGACCGCCAGCCAATGGGAGAGCAGAGAAACGGTGACCCTGACCTTATCCACCATCGGAGTCTGCCTTTCTGTCCCCATTTGCCCCAGAGTGTTTCTCCTTTCCTGGGGCCTGGAAAACAAAGAAGGGTGAGGGTTAATAATCGGCAATAAGGGGCAGGGACTTCCCTGCTGAGGCCACACCCCCAGACCATGTGACCGTCCATAAAGGCCACGCCCTACGTTTCCTCCTCTGTGTTTATTCTTCTAACTCCATCATGTCAAACTCGCACTCAGCATCCCGTTCCACCCAATCATCTTTTCAGCATACCAATTAGCGCAAGACTCACAAATTAATTTATTGCTCTTCACAGTCCAAACCAAATTACACAAAATGTATGTGGATTACCCAAAAAAGGTGTAAACTAGCCTCCTTCCGTTTATGATCAATATACGTTGTGGGTTCCCCTAAAAACTGGATGAAGCATCTTCCCATTAATCCGCCATGGGTGGAAGTAGATTTATTCTTTAACCATTTATTCAGGTTCCACAGGTTTTTTTCAAAATATACCAATCACCTGCAACTTCCACTTCCATCTTAGCCTCTTTTGTTCAATCAAATTCCTCCAATGTCAAACACATGAAGCTTAAAACAGCAGATTCTCTCCTTCTATTTTCTATACTCGTTTATCCAATGCCTATCCCAGAACTGATGGGTGCAAGGCAGGGAATTGTCCAGGATGGGGTGTTCACAGTTTGGTGACTACAATTCACCTTAGCATGTTTTTGGAGTGCGGGCAGAAACCAGCCAACCCAGGAGAAACCCCTTGACGACAAGGGGAAAACTTACAAATTGGAGACTCGAACCCCAGTCTCAGAGATTTGAGACAGCACTGCTAACCACTGTGTCACCCCCACAGCAAATTCCAAACAATATTAGTATGTCATAAACAGATAATATAAATGAATAAATGTTCTAGTAGATTTTAATTTCTATTAAAAATGTCTTGCATTCCATGTAAAAATAGTCTCTTCCTGCAGACGTCCGCTGTCACACTGAAACCCAAAGTGCTTAAAATGGTCGGGCCACAAATGTCCCCTTTTCCTGAAGGTCGGGAGCCATGCTTCATACGTGCACCAGCACATGTAGAAAAACAAGCTTCCCTAGTAACACAAAGAACATGCTTCTGGCATCCTTGGAGAACATGCCACCAGGGGCGCCGTGGAGTCACCCCCCCGAGGGCCGAGCACACGGCAGTTTTCATTCCGACACACACCCACTGCGTAATTACTCCTGTTAGGAGGTAATCACCTACTATATATAACGTTCAATATATGTGGGGAATGTAATATGTGTGAGATAGTTTAATATTCATGTATAATTGTATTTCTGCCCCCATAGAATGAGCTCATCTGTGAAGGGCATACGTACGCAAGGGGGGGTCGCGTCAGGCCGGGAGAAGGCGGAGGGAAGATGAGGCGGCCTTCGGGTAATGGCAGGGCCAGCTTCCGCACAGGGCTGCCCCCCCCACCCCCACCTGTGCCCCGCTGCCTGCTGGGAAGGGAGGCACTGTCGCTGTTCACCCTGAGGCTGGGAGGGAGTGGGGGGGGGGGGGGGGGCACATTAGTCTCACACGGTTACATTTGCTCGAGTTGCACACCTGCTCCGAGGACACTGGAGGGCGCTGTGTTCAGAGACAGCTAAAGCAGGGGAACAGTCATGCTTAACAACAGGCTTTCATTCATCATAATGTAGTAGGACGTTGGCGGCTTTGCTCTACCAACACGACTGTAATCCGTGGCACAGTGAAAGGGATCTGTTAAAATGTATTACTCTACAAGGACCATAAGTCATCGTTTACCTGTAAATTTAGCTGGAGGCAGAGAATAATTTGAGAAATGCCACTTGTTTCCCTTTCAACTGTTGCTGATACAATGTGGTGTAAACAGGAAGTTATGAAACTTCCTGTTTCTCTATGTCAATCCATTGCAAAGATACCTAATATAAAAACCTCCCCCAATTTGGCATTAAGACCGGAGGCATGAGCAGACAGGCTGGAATTTCAGAATGTATAACCACATCCAATCAGCTTCTACTGTAAACTTAGAAGGACTATTTCCGTCCACTATGGCCAGTCATTCATCAGCTTTGGCCTAATCTAGTAACTCTATATCTACAACAGTCTTTCATCAGGTGCGGTGTAATCTAGTAACTGTACATCACGAAGAGAGACGGCGATACTCCGTGTACCGGGTGCCGTGTTCCATCGGCTGGTCCTCAGCCAGGTTTCCCGTGCTGCCCCCTTTTCCATCCTCTCTCCGCCCACGCTCCAGCCTGCGTTCCACCCTGGAGGGATCAGAGGAGGCAACAGGCTAGCGCTTATCCACATCTGCTTGGAGAGTCATTTACATATTACCTACACTGGCCTTACATTGAAAGTGAAAGCTCTCACCAGCTTGATATTGATATATCTTTATAATCAGCATTACAGTCTGCTTTCTAAACCCTTTGACAGACTAGGCAGGAGGTTATAGGTTCAGCTCCTGCCTAAATTGCACCATAAAATCTATATGCACTATGTGTACTCCCTTTGCAGTTTGACTATGTTATACTATATATATATATATATATATATATATATATATATATAATTCATCTGTGCTCTGCATACCATAACACTGTATGCACAAGAATTTCCCCCTGGGTTCATCTAATTTAAACACAATGCCATATAATCCAGTCTGGACGGTAGACTGAGTGCAAGTCAGCATTAATTTCATTCAAGTGAATATAAATCAGCCTCAAATAAACACACATACCCTTCAGACACACTAATGTATTTATGGGGGATAAGGCCCTTGAGCCCACCCACTTCGCCCCTCCACCAATCAGAGGAGGCCTTGCTGTGTAGCATGAGGTGGTCCCCCTGCTTGAATGACAGTTCGGAGGCGGTGCGGGCGACGTAATCGAACATGGCCACCGCGTCCCATTCTGTGGAAAGACGGCACGCGACAGCTCATTGAGGCCTCACCGAAGAACGGACAGTGACAAGAGAGAGCACAGGAAGTCCAAAATGCCAGGAGGAGGGTCCTGTGTGAAGTCAGGCCAGCGCTGACGTGTGACACCGCCCCTTTCTTACCTTCTTCACTGTGCAGGGGCTCCGATTCTCCGTCTCCCTCCTCCGCTATCGGCTCACTGCAAGAAACACAGAGTCGGATTCAGGCTCAGGCTCCGCTTTGTCAGGCACATGGAGCACAGAAATAGACTTGCCTGTACTGCCCCCACAGGCAAAACAGAGTAACTACACCGACACCGAAACTGAGGGAAAGGGCCTCTGAGTGTTTTTGACTGTCCCGTATGTGAAGTGGCTAGGTAAATGATAAGATTATTCAAAACAGACCATAGCTGAACTAGATATTTTGTCACAAGATTAAACAATGCCTAAGAGACCCAGTGTCGGTCATAACTCAGTTTTGATAAAATGTTTTGGCTTCGTGGGGCAGTACAGAGGGGTCACCTCAAATGGGAAATAAGTCTGCAGAACTAAAGCCAGCACCGGGGGCAACCTTAACATTAGCCAATAATATGTTCTGAATCAATTAGTGACAGGTGGGGGGCCACTCTGGGAGCCAATCAGCTGTGGCCCCACCCCCTATACATGCCCCTGGAAACACCAGATGCTATCGGTTCACTTATCAATTCACGGATCAGTTCCCTTGTTTGCATGCTGGTTTGCACATTCGCACACACCAAGAATGCACTGCAGATAGCTCACGCTCACCAGTACTCCTGCTCCAGTGCCATGCACTTCTCGTAGATGGGCCCGGGCAGGTCGGCCTGGCCAGGGAAGATGCTCTCATGCTGCACGATGAGGGTCTTGACGAGCGCGTTGATCTGCGGCTGCAGGGTGACGGCGTCGCCGCTCTCGGCCCCACGCAGCAGGCTGGGCCCGAAGCACACCGCCAGGTTGTAGGGCTGCATCATGTTCTCGTCGCTGTACTGCGACACGCTGCACAGGGGGTGGGGGGCACAGGGCGCAGGCCTTCGCATCTCTGACACCACACACGGGTCACGCACCCATCCCCCAAAACAGCCACAAGCAGCTGTTCCATCACTTCTCGCTGAGTTTCCGTTAAAGAACACACTAAAAATGCTACTTAGCTGGGAGTCTTTTTTAAAAGAAAGACGAAATTTTTTTTGTCTCGTCTGTTAGCCTGACAGGGAGGATGAGGAGGGCAGGGGTGAGCTTACTGATTGAGGAAGGCAAACAGGTATCTCATGACCACGACCACTGGCCGAGGGAAGGTAGAGATGACTGCCCTGATCTGGGCCACCCTCTCCATGACGTTCTCAATCGCTGGGAGAAAAATGGAAGAGTCAGACCGAGCCCAGAGAGGTATAAATGGGGTGGGTCTGCGTGGCGTGCTCCATCAGGGATTCTGGGTAAATGGTCTTACGGACGCAGTCCATGAGCTGGCCGAAGCTCTCCTCGGGGAAAAGTGGCTTCTCCAGGCCACGGAAGTAGAGCTTCAGCACGCCGGCCACAGAGTCGATGTCGCATTCGCTGTCCGTCAGGGGGTCCTCGCCTACAGAGCGGGAGGGGCTATAATAACCGACGGTGACAGGGGCTCCAAGCTGCGGGGGGGGGGGGGGCGCTTGTGGGCGTACCTCGCTCAAAGGCGTCCCTGATGTGGTTCACCTCGCTCGTAGAGCCGGGCACCCGGAAGATTCCCTCATGGTGCAGACCTGACATCACGTGTGCACACACACATGCATGTATACAGACACATATCCACAGGTACATTCACACACATAAATACAAACATACACACACACACACACACACACACGCATGCAGGCGCACACAAACGTACATATTCATACATACACACACATTCATGCACATACATACACATAAAGATATGCACACACAATTTTACTTTTAAACACATTCCCATGGTATTCCATACAACGCTGACACAGTATGTAATATAAATATATTGATATAATTAATGTAATAATATTAGAATAAAGAATTCAGCAAATGTTAAAACAATTATACCAATCTTTGAATTAATACAGAAAAGCATGCATTTTCTTAAATAAGTGATAAGATTTTTAATAGCATGTTTAGTATCAAACATTTATGTTGCCATTACAACGTGAGCCGGCCGCGAGAGGTCACGCTTGGGCGGGAACATTGGGCCCCTCCCTCACATGGAGCACAGCACACCAGCAACGCGAAGCCGGCACCAGTGGCCAGGCAGACTCACCGTGTAGGTTGATGAATCTGATACAGCTTTCCACCACCAGGGGGATCTGCTGTCCTGTGCTCTGCAGGATGGGGGGTGGGGTCGCAAGTGAATGGCCTACCCCACACAGTGACCCTTTGAATGTGACACACTACAACATGCTGACACACGTGCTCACACACATGCACACAGAAGTGTACCTGTGTCCTTGACATTCTCCTCCTTCTCCTAGCAGTCACGTCCAGCCAAGCATAGAGTGAAGGAGAAACAGAGGGAGGAAGGAAAGAGAGGAGAATATGGGCCGGCAAGGAGATGGGAGGATGCACACAGAGGAGGGCAAGACAGACAGACAGACAAGAGAGAGAGAGACAGGGTTAAGTATGAAGAGGCACAGCATAAGAAGGCCAGCACTGCAAGGACACGGCCCGTGACATCACACCCGCGCATGAAGCGGACTGGGCCGCCAGCTCCACATAGTGCCCAGCCACCTAGCTGCAGTGGCTGGGCACTATGGGATGGGGAGCTATTTCACAAGCTCCGAGCCTGCTTCATATGAGGCATGGGTGGGGTATAATGGCTGGGCGTGGTATTGTAGCTAAGGGGGAAGGAAAAATCCCCATCCCAGCCGGAATCAGCGTGATCGGTGAACCCCCCCCCCCCCACCCCAAAACTTTTTAGCACTCTGTCCCAGTGGACTGCAATAACCAGTGTGGGCTGACCACGTGTGGGCAGATCACTGTTGACACATGATATCGGGGGCAGTGTGGTCAGTGAGTTAGGCCTGTGATCAGAAGTTCTCTGGATCTAATCGTGTGGTCAGCAAAGTAATTTCACCACTGGGGCCTTGAGCAAGGCCCCTAACCCCAATTGCTCCAGGAATCAGCAGATCCTGCTTTCACAATTGTACGTCACTTCGGATTAAAGCATCTGCTAAATAAATAAATGCAATATCACTATCGATCCTGACAGGGAAACGGATGGTATCGCTTTAAGGACACAAGCATTGCAAATATTCATCTCCTCTTGCTCGTCTGTTAATGAAATATCCAAATATTAGCACCGTTTCATCTGGTACTAAACAGGATCCAAGGATTCTTCCCTCCTGCCAGAAGCTGCTTCCAAACCACAACCACCTTCTGTGTATTTTCTTGTTTTTGGGATTTAAAATCGCCCACGATAGGCTTTCAGTTATAGCCTCTCTTTGGATCAGTCATGACGGTGAAGTCATCACCATCACTCTTTTCCGGATGCTTATGCTTGTGCACATCGGCCGGCTATTCTCAGAAACACTGCCATATGGACCCAAACAGCTGCTTCCCATTTAATCCTATCTCTAACCCTAATCCTAACCCTATCCTAACCCAATCCCCAGCAAGGGAAATACAATCTGGGCTGGTCTCGTGTGGAAAACAGTTTCTCTCTAACCTGATGGGTACAGCAGAGGACCTTTTCTCATTTCTGTCACTCAGAAACTAGGATACAGGAACCCCCCCTAGCCCCTCCCCCGAACTGGCCTCTGCGAGGTGAGACGGGCAGGGGTCCATTCAAGTGAAAGGGATCGTCAAGCTTGACAGGACAGTGTGAAGCACAGAGCAGTAAGAGAGAGGATGTTGCGGAGAGACGGGAGAGCAGGACGTCAAGGACGCAAGCCGTGGGCGGGTACCTCGATGAAGGACAGTATCTCTCCTGTGAAGAGTTTGTGGCTGTACTGGGAGCAGGGTCGAGCCTTCCGCGCACGCACTGACCTACTGGAGTGCCCTCTGGAGATACACATGGGTACTGCACTGTGACACTGGTCCAGCCATGCCAACATACGCGCGCACAGACACGCACACATGCCGGGCTGTCCCTAGCAGACTGAATGAGGTCTGTAAAGGGTGGTATATGATCACTTGCAGTGTGTTGATTTCCCGCAGAAACCATGGGGATAGATTATGGCATATACAGTAGGGACACATCCCTACAAATATTGTGGGAGTACTGCGTGTGTTGGGGGGGGAGGGGGGTTCGGGGATGATTGGGCCTCTATCAATGTCGATATCAAACCTAAGCCTTGGCAGAAACTTTCAGGTTTGGGTGCAGTTTCAAGCAATGCAGTTTGTCAAAAGTAGGACATAATCTACTGTTTACAGTCTGTGAACACAGCAGGAAAAATAACCACACAGGTAACATGTTAGATTAGATGCCTAAATGGCAAAAATAGATTTTTTTAAGGAATGCAGAGTACAGCAGAGTAAATTATTGAAACTGGGTTGGTTTGAGAGGGATAATTACATGTTTATATTTACTTTTTTGGATGAGATATCTTTTTGTGATGTGTTTTTATCATTGTGGGACCTCACTTGAAGTTTGTGTGATCCCAATTAATATAAAACACAGGAGATACATGGCCCATGTTGATCCTACAGCCCGTTCCACGTTCTTTGTCATTTGGCTGGCAGACTTCCCCAGAGCCCTGAGCACTCAGGGTCAGCATTTCGTAAATACAAACAGCACAGCTGCATCTCACTAGGACTGAACACCCCCCGCTTCCAAACACAAAGAGCGAGCTTATTCACACCGCTATGTACCTGGAGGGGTCACTGTCGATTGCTTCAGCTGGATCCGAGGCCAGGAGGACAGGAGGAGAGAGAGAGAAAGAGAAATAATAAAATATAAACACTAGGTCAGCTTAGGAAACGTGATATTAATCACTGCCATCATGTGAAGCCATGAGACTTCGTTGCCGTGAGGCTGAGCGATTGTACCTTTCTGAATGGCTTCCTTAAGCAAGTCGTGCTTGGCCTGAAGTTTGGACATCAGTGAGCTGCCGCTGAGATAATCTTTCACTTTCTGAAAGAGTAGTTAGCAACACGATTAGTACATGGCTGACAGGTTCTCCACTGTACCTAAAGCTTCTCACTGCCATCCAAACAGAAGGAAGTCCTCACTGTGAAATAGTAGATCTCGGTCTCCTGCTGATTGGCCCGGCGCTTGGCTAAGCTGAGCTTGGTTCCAGGTCCATCTCCGGCGACCTCTTGTGGCTGGGAGGCTGAAGGGTCGGGTGCCAGGTTGCAGTCGTCATCGCAGATGCTGTCTAGAAGTGAGGTCTGCGTGGCCCGTAAGGTTTTGCTAACCTTAGGGAGGGAAAATTAAGAGGAAAGCTGGTCTCCATGGTAACATTTCCTGGTCGCAGAGATTTTTGCTGAGATCTGAGATTCAGTTTCAGAACACCGTGTATAATTAGCTGTGAGACCGCTACGTGGACGTGATTGCACTGCTCACTCCCACCACCGTGTGGCACACTCATATCGAAGGGAAGTGGTGCACCTTAACCCCAAGTTGTGTCACCTTGCTAAATATCTGTGGTTCTCATGCCAGGTCTTGTAAGATCCTCAAAATTCATTTTTGGAGGTGTGCTCACATTATTAGGTCAACTTTTCAATTTAAGGCAAATTTTTTGACCAGTGCCAAATTTCATATGCTCGGCACTTCATGGCATATGAAGAACTGCGTAAGTTAAACAAAAATAAAAACGATATGATTTGAGGTCATTAAATGAACTACATAAAGATAGAAATATATATATAAACATATACTGCATTTTGAGGTTAATGGCAATACCTCTGTTAAACCCGTTAGCTGCCACATCTTGGCCATGTAATAAGCTAAAAAGAACCCGACCACACTGACCTCTTCAGTCTCCAGGGTGATGGACGCCAGCCTGGACTGGAGCTGTTGAAATCGGGTCTCCAGCTCGTGGCGGACTTGGCACTCTGCGCTCACCTCGCACACCTGAAAAGGGCAAGGAGACCTCCTGCTCGCAGGGCCAGCAAACGCGCAGGACGCCCTCCCCATAGACAACGGAGGCTCTCTGTAGCAGGAAGCTAAGCTACCCCTGCTGATTAATCCCTCTGCAACATCAAAGGTCAGAAATGGGTGGGTGCCTGGGCAGAGTCTGAGGAAAGAGGCCAGCAAAACAGGAGCACAGGGGCATCGCTGGAAGCTTAAGGCACCGGGGGCTTTGCCCAGAGCCCTTATTGATCTGAGAAGTTTATAGCAATACAATGATTGTAATGTGTTTTAACTTAATTTTATTTATTTATTATTACTACTATTCTTCTTAATTATTTACTTATACAGGTGTTTGTGTGTGTGTTTATGAGTGAATGGTGTGTGTGTGTGTGCCTTGTGATTGGTTGGTGCCCCATCCTGGGTTGTTCCCTGCCTTGCACCCGTAAGAGGCCTCTGGCCTCTATTTTATTCCTTCACTGGTTTCTGTATTGTTTCACTGCCCACTTAAACTTATGGTTCTTTCACTTTCACTAACCGACTCATTTTCTTCTAACTTATCTAACGTTCTTATTTTACTGTCAGGCACTGGGAGTGAGAAATGCAAATGACGAATAAAACGTATCATTATTATTATTATTCTCACATGGTACAGAGATCACACTGAATTCTCTCCCTCTGACGTTACGACGATGGTAGTGCTGTGAACGTTTGGGGAGGTGCGGCACCCAGACTCGGACTGCTGAGACTGAGAGCGTGCTTGTTAGAGCAGCTAAGCGAATCGCTGGGGGCTTGTGACGCGTGTGCAGGAACCCGGCGAGTACCTGGTCCCCCTCGTGCGACTGGAACTGGAATCGGAAGGGAAGGCAGAAGGTGGCGTTGTGAGCCTGCAGCAGGGAGTCCCTGTCCTGGGCCTGGCTCAGGCCCGTCACTGCCGCATCCAGCTGCTGCAGCCCTGTCTTCAGGTTCTGCTGGGCTCTGTACCGGCTGGTCAGGTAGCCGCGCAGCACCCGAGACAGCGAAAGGTGGTAGCCCAGGTCCGTGCACTGGAAGAGGACACCAGGTGAGAACAGCACTCCCACACGACGGAGCGCCACGGAGCTGCCGACGGGGGAGGGCTGCATCGCCAGCCCAATGCGAGAACTGACATTTAAAGCACCGTTCCTCAACTGGTGGGTCGTGGCCTAAAAGTGGGCTTCAGAGTTTCAGTTGCGGAGTGTATGGTTAAGAACAAAATGTGTGGGGGACTTCTTTTGTTTTTTTAATTGCAATGGGGGCATTGTGTTACTGTTACTGCACTACAGCTCTGGGAAAAATGAAGAGACCACAGCAACATTTTTTAGTTTCATTTCTCCGTTTATGGGTATGCGCCTGTTTAAAATATGTTTTTTTGTTCACTGCACCCTGCCTCTTCCCTGCTTCTCTTTGATGAAGGGCTTCTTCCCTGCTTTATGGGTCCTCAGTCCTGCTTCTAGGAGCCTGGTATGAAGTGTCCTAGCTGTGCACTACACACGACTTAATGTTTCCCATCTCTGGCAATAAAAAGTCGCTTCCCCCCTCTGCCTGGCTGGTTTCTGGTTGTTCCCAGTGTCTCCTGCTTCACCTTGTTCTTGAGTACTGCTGTCTTAGGACCTTTAAGCCTGGAAGCAGCCTGCCGCGCTGTGTAGCCTTAGGCCAGCAGTACCAGAATCAAAGCAGGATTTAAAAACGTAGATTTTTTTAAGAAACAGAATGGTCCCTTAATTCTCTTTTTTCCAGAACTGTATGATTTATGTACTATTACTGAAGTATATTCTAAGCCAATGCAGCCGAGCAGCACCTGTTTGAAGGACCTCTCACATGACTCAGGGACCATTTTGCCCAAAAACACGCAGGCGGACAGTTTTATCAGGTGCAGTTGGTCTCAGCAGACGTGAGAAGGCGGCTCGCGTCGAAACTCCGACTTGACACTGGTCTGCAGAGATGAGTTATGTTTGTGCACGCGGCCGAAAGCTAGAGCACGAAATCAGAGACGGCGGGTAGCCATCGATTAAACATCAGGGAGCGAGTGACAGAGGCCATAGAGATGAGCACTCACGTCAATAATGGTACAGATGTCCTCCAGATAATACTTGTTCATGGAGGCATTGGTGGCAGCCAGGTTCAGAAGGTAGTCATTGCGCGCTTTAGTGCATTTCAACTGCGTCTCCTGGACCTTCCCTTGTCTCTGCACAAACCACATGCACACACACATCTTTGTATTCATTTCCATTCATTTCTATGGAAAAAGCTCTAATCTCAACAATGACAACCTTAACCCCTACCCAGCCCTAACCTTAACTATAAGTAACCAAACATCGTACAACACTTTTGACATTTTTAGTTTTTTGACTGCAGTCACAGATCTTTATAATATTGAATTTTTCCTTGTGGGGATCAAAAGGAGTCACCACAATGTCGAAATACAAGGTTTTTATTACATTTTATCCCCACAATGTAATATACACATAACCCACACACACAAAGATAGGCACACATGCACAAACACACTTTATCTTGACATTAAGCTTTAGCCTATAATCAAGTAACTGGTTTACATCTTCAATTGAAAAAACATTATGTACATAAATCTAGGAAATCGCAAAAAAAGAATTAATAAACGGTTACTCAGTATTAAAGCAGCAAATCTGAATGAGAATAATTATTATTGGCACTGTATGTCAACAGAAAAAAAACAAATGCTTTAACGATGTCTTACCTTTTCCAGGAGTCTTTCCATTTTTTTCACAGAGCTCCGCCTCTGGCCCCCCGATTGGCCCAGTCCTAGGTCAGCTGATTTTCCCGTCTGTCTTTCCTCCAATCGAGCGACCTCTTTAAGTTTTCCCTCTGCTGCAAGGCAGTCGGTGTGGTACTGGTGATAAGTCTTCAAAGCCTGAAATTCACAAGAGCACGTTAGAATGCACAACACATTCAATAAAAAAAATAATTAAAATAAAAAAATCGATAAAACTACCAAAATAATTTACACGATTTGCATTTATTTAGAAAGGTTCACCCATTTTCACCTTATTACAGCCACAGAACAAGCATCTTGCAAATTGGGGCATTTCTGTTGCTGAAATTTCTGTCGTCCTCATTGATTATCCCTCGGTCATGGTCTCTTAGCAACACTGGATACCGTTGTCTTGTACTTTGCACCAGTCGGAAACAGTTGCCTTCGTGGTGTTGACTTGACTAGCTCTGTTGGGGGTGAGCCTCTAACAATGTGCCATATTCCTACGGTTCGGATGCTAACGTGCATGTGCCGCCGGTCAATCACTGGAAGCACAGGCTAGCTGCACTCGCGACCCAAGTTAGCTCCTCGACAGCTGGACGCCCATGCTGCCTCGCTCGCACGTCGCGATGGACAAGAGGACTTGCTAAAGAAATTAATGTGAAATGGCCAGCAGACTGGGGAGGGAAGGCAGCTGTCACTTAGCTCAGGGATTTCAAGGGCACCATGGCCACGGGGTGTCAGAATGTAAGATGGGAAAGGTCTGTCCCAGCCCTGGGCATAATAAAGTATATTCTTACCCCCAGGGAAATAAGATAGACCGCACCCCCCCAGCCAGCCGTAAATCAAAATAGGTCCAGAGGGTCCTTCCCCAGCCCCACCCCTCCCCATATGGCCCCCAGGAGAAGTCCTGGGGATTCCTGAACGATGGATGAGCTCACAATGCCCCCCCCCCACTCCCAAACATGCAGCAGATACGGAAGGGCAGCTTGAAACACAGAAACGGGCATGGTGCAAGCTGATTGGCTGGCGGTGAGCAGGCTGAGGCATGGGGGGGAGGGGTCAGGAGAGTACACGCAGCAGGTGACGCAGGACACGCCAGGCCGGTACTCCACAGCGCTGGCCCGAGACCATGTGACCACTCAGAGGCACACTCTGAACCTGGCCACAGGTGCGGGTAACCTTGCTCATGCAGGTGGGGGCTGGGGGGGGGAGTGAGACTATTGTGGTTTCTCTTTCGAAAGAACAGCTAATCTATGCATGTATCTATGTAACTATACATCTTTTCACATCAGTCCTGATGTTGGATCTCACCTCTTTAAACAGCATAGAAACATCACACTTCTCTCTCAGCCCCCACATTGGATTCTTTTATATTTTACCTCAGTCACAGTGTGACAAAGAGACCATTCTGATTAAAGAGTAAAGAAAGAGCTAAAAACTGAGCTAAAAACAGAGGGCCAGGAGTGACCGCGGTCACCGTGACAACCGCATCTTTGGTCTGCCTGTGACCTCAATCTGGCCTCATTAACTTCAGAGACAGGAAGCTCGCCCTCCAGGGCGACCCGATGACACGTCAAGCCGCTGCGTGGGGGCGGTGGTCTGACCGGAATGGTGGGATCACTACGAGGACTCACCGTCTGCAGCTCCGTGGTGACCTTCAGGAGCTCGTCCTGTACCTGAAGACCAACTTCTTTACTCTTAAGGGGAGGAAAAATGAGAAGAGTGATTAGGAGCAGATCAGGACGGTCACGGCGAGAGAATGTCATCTTGAGCCTGTGAATACTGTAGACATAGGAACAGGGAAAAAGCATATTCTTACGACAGGCCAGTGCTGGCAGAAGCCACCATTCAGCTTCGTTGTTGCTAGGCAGAGGATTTTTCTTTAACCAATGAAACAAGTATCCGTGGCTGATTTGCCCGAAATTATGTGATTGAGCAATGAAATGCAAAACCAAGCATAAGAAGTATGATTCATGGGCAGAAAATCTGGTGCCGATATATAATTATTGCGGCACATTTCCTGCCAAAATTCCACTATAGTTCCGGATTTTCTGAGAGAGGAGGAGAGACTAGGAAGCCAAAATGGAGCCTGAGATAAGCTTGGGAGGGTGGGGGGCTCCATGGATTTAAGCTAGGGTGAGAGAAGGGGACCCATATCGCCACAAAAAGCTGACAGTGTGTGGTTTCTGAGGAAAGTAGGCAGGCTTCAAAGTCAGGGGCTTGTACGAGAGCAGGGCTAAAAGGGCACCAGCCGAATGTTGACTAGCCCCTGGGGGGCTCCCTCCCCATCACTCACCGTTTCAAAACATATCATTGGCTAATGGTAAAGCTGATCCCTCAGTATGTAGTACGGCCCCACGTAAGCCCTGCCCCTTGGCCCCAGCTCAGAGCATTAGTGAAGGCGGGCGGCAGTACCCGCTTGGCGAGCCGCTGGGTGTCCTCCACGCAGTGCGAGAGCCGCTGGGTCAGGGTGTTGCTGTAGTACTCGCCCATGGCCCCGTGGTCCTTGCTCTCCTGCCGGGTCTGGGTCAGCAGCACCGACCAGCACTGGCCGACAGACTGCTCGCTCTGCTCCTTCCTGCCAGGGCCGGAGGCAGTGAATCCTCGTCATGTGACATTTCTCCAACACCCCCATGTCATTACCATCACAAATCTGCAAACGGCGTAACTGCCCCAATTTTACAACTTGACCATGCATGTGCCTATACCTATAATAATAGACAAATAAATAATAATAGAACAACAACAATAACCATTACCATTATCATCATTATTAGTTGTTGCTGTCATCATTATCAATAACACTATTATTACTACTACTACTATTATTCTACTACTACTACTACTACTACTACTACTACTACTATCATTATCGTCATTATCATCATCACCATCATTCCAGCTGAGCTCCTTTCCTACGGCTAACAGCACTGGTTATTCTGGGGCCCAAACAGGCCACATTTCGGCCACACGCCCGCCACCGTAAGCCGCCACCGTGACCCAATGTAATGCGGCTCTGCTCAGGCTGGACACGCATCCAAACCGCTCGCCGCTCACGGCGGGTGCTAATCCCGGCAGGCCTCTCTCATCATGCTCGCTGCCAAACCCAGAGGCCGACAGCCTTGCCAGTCCACTGTACGACGGGAGGCATTTTCACTGCGGCGAAAAATATACGCATTTCGTTTTCCTCATTCCTTGCAACTAAAATGATTTTTTTTCCCCCCTAAACGTGACGTAACTGTACATTCGAGGGAGGCACCTGACCTGGGCAGCGTTCAGTAAACCAAAAAACCTTCTGACAGAAGTAGCAATGATCTAGTGTGCTGGGCAGCTAATTATGGTAGCAAAATAGTGGCAGAGTAGTGACAAGGGTCCAAAATTCAGAGCTACAAATTTAGCCTAAGGTAATTTAAGCACTTACGGCTTGATTAAAGCAATCTTACCAGGGGAGTATAGAGGGGCGTGGCCACAGGGGCACTGGCCCCAGCTGGAAGCTGATTGGCCAGGACTGCCCAATTCCATGTCACTCAACGATTCAAAACATATTATTGGGTAATGAGAAGTTTGGCTCCTCTGTATTAATTATGCCCCCTGGCATGCCCTCCCAGTCCCTGCCGATGACCCGAAAACGGCCCTGACCCAATTCGGCCAATAATAAAGACCTGTGCGTTCTTACTTCTTGATCTTGGCGGTGAACCTCTCGGTCAGCTTCTCCAGCGAGCGCGCGTACTCCCCCTCAATCTCACCCCGTCTGCGCAGATAGTCACTCAGGTCCTGCAGTAGCTGCGTCTTCTGCTCCAGCTGCGCTTCCAGGACCTTCAGCTGCTCCGACAGCTGGCTGCGCACCTCTAAGATTTGGGTAGGGGGTAAGTGCGTGTACTCGGGGGGCAGAAACAGATTGACGCGGGCCGGAGTGCGCCGCTCTGAATGGGGTGGAGTTTCAGCAGCACAAAGGCACGTGGCCAATCAGACAGCGGCAGCCCGTGCCAAGTGCCATGCAAATGAGGGCCGGATGCTGGCATGGGGAGGGGGGTGATGAGGAGGGCGGCAGAGTGCCGTTTCACTAGAGGCAGACCCCAGGGGGGCGGGGGTTACGAAGCGGAGCAGCTGTACACTCTCAGCTGGATCATCACCATTTTGGGGGGGGGTTTAAAGCCCCACTGAACACGTCAACCAATCAATGAGTCCGATTCGATTTAGCCTAGATCGTCTCGAGGACGCCGTCTCCGTACAAAGCACGAGTCTGAAAGGCAACAGCGGTCTAAGAATACTCAGCAGCAGGAAACGTGTGACGTTTAACAAAGAGACAAAGAGGCGAGTGCTGTGATCAGACGAGGGCGACAGGAAGTCAACGCCGCAATGGAGCGGCTTCTGGCTTCACAGAAGGGTAGCTCTCTGAAGGAAGTGATTTGCAAGACAGACAGACGGAAGAGAGGCCTGGGCAGGTAGACCCCCACGCACAAGGGGGAACCTCAAACCACACCCCCAGCAACATAACCAGGGGCAACAGGGGCCCGAGCTAAACTCCTCTGGAGGTAGGGGTCGCCTTAGGACTGGGCGATGTGGAGCAAAAACCATATCTCAGTTTTCTTAGGCAGAGTCGCAATTCACAATGTATATATGCTGGCATTTTCCACAAAGTGGGATAAATGTTCAGTTATAAATCAAAGCCGCATGACTCTAAAAACAGAAGCCCAACAACCACTGAAATTAATGTTTTAAGTTGTCAGCCTTCAAAAAGAAAAAAAAAACAAATATAGCAAATCGATATATTCATCCTATCAGCCAAATTTTTCCAAACTAAATGAGCAAAGTACAAAAATTAATATAGCGCCCAGCCCCAGGCTGACCCCTAAGGCTGAGGGATGGTTGGTGGCCGCAGAATCTGATCTGGGGCCAGCTTGCATTTCCACACCAGGGCGTTTTCGCACGGCAGTCGTCAGATAAGGTAGCAGCACTGTTATTAACGACGGGGGGAATCACCGCCGCGCCTCAGATGAATGATGCATCAATGGAGACCCATCTCGACTGCTGGATCTTGCGGTGATCCGCAGGGGGGCTATAAATCAGGAAGGCGAGCGGCCGGGGGCACGGAACGGTCTGCCGGCGCAGAGACACAGTGCGGCCGTCGCTAATCACCGATATTTTTTGACATGGGGAGCGAAAGTGCAGGCCGCCCCAACCCCCCCCCCCCCCCTTTGGGTGCATTTGGCTCTGGGGCTGAGGGCTGACTCAGACCAGAGGAGACAGCTTTGCTAATACTTTCTATAAATACACGAGCACACACGCACAGACAAACACGCGCGCACACCCTCACGCCCTCGCCCGCCCGCCGGTATGCCAACAAACGTGGCCCCCCCTTCTGCGGTGCCCGGAGCCCGCTTGGGGTGAAGAGTGGTGGCAGGTGCGAGACGGAGGTAGAGAGAGAGTGAGAGAGAGAGAGAGAGAGAGAGAGAGAGGCGGCGTCCAGAATGAAAAGGTACATGCACTCTTACCTTTGATCTGGGTCTCATACTCGGCCAGGCTGCCCCTCTCCTTCCTCGTCTTGCCATGCGATGCCATTGTCCCACCACTGGGGGCAGAGTCCGGCACAAACAGAATCCCCTTTCACTGCAGACGGCCTAAGTTGTTGCTCCTGATTCCCACAGCCTAATAACCTGCAAAAGCCGTTTATGTTACCAGCCCCAGTGCTCTTGGCGCCCATGCGTGTATGTGCGAGTTTGAGTGTGTGAGCCAGCGAGATGGAAACTCGCTCGGGCTACTTGTGACTAGGCAGTTTGTCTGGGTGTAAAAATACCGGCTGGTTTCTGCAGCTGAGCGAAGCGCGTGTGAATGACACTCTCTGTGCGAGATGCATCTCATATACCAGTACCTGTATCGAGTGGGAATCAGTCAGATGCGCGTCTCTCCAAAGCCACTAAAAGACGTACGAGGAGGCACACAAACGGGCTCTGGCGTCTGACTAAAGGGAGTGATCATCAGGCGAACTGAGAAAAATGGAATGGAAAAGCTCGCAGATTCCACTTCCGCTGAAGATGTGTGGCTGCCCCTGTCCGCTGCGTCCCTAAGAGAAGCCGATTGTCTGTGCCTGTGGGACGAAAAACAGAGGCGGACCAGCGGGTGAGGCGACTGTATTAACGTAATTGAAGACACTGGCAATGAATGCCCCCCCCCAAGCACACAGTTACACCACATTAAGCAACACCCGCCCACAGGCAGAATGTGCGGCTGCATGTTTCCGCTCGCCTTCAACGGTCCAGGCATCACCGTTGATTCGCCATCAAACAGCTGCAGCGTTTGTCCTGTGACCCGGCATCCACAGTAACACTGGGCATGCAGAAATCCCTCCCCCGTTCTAAAGAAGGTAGTGAAGTCTAGTCAGAGCCAGAGTGCCAACAGTGTCGACGGCATTTTCCTTCGTCAGCAGAAAACTTTTCTCTGTGCGACGCGGCGGCGAATGAGACTTTTGTATAATGAACGGCGATGCGATTGGAAATAACGGTGGCATCCTAACTCAGCATAACAGCAAAATTAACGGGAGTTAATTAGCGTAGACACTGGCCCACATGCACGGCCCACATGCAACGCTGCAGAAACATGCCATCGCCGTCCTGCCCTTCCTCCCCCTTTTGGAGGGAGAATCAGAGGAAATGTCCGACTCCCGTAGCTACTGAGGCCTGTTTTGGGCACCTGCTATGACGACTCGCTTTCAGTCTGTGCCGCGTGACCGCCGCGGCTCCCTGATTGGCTTACAAACTGGCCATGCTCTCGTCACAAGTCATGCCATGTCTCAGATTCGTAAAGCTTCTGAAAGGCCCCCACTACGCACCGGGTCGGACAGGTGACCCGGACGCTTGTTCTTACCATCCGCACCAAGCACATCCGCCAGCAACCGGCCAACCGCAGCAAGAAGAAAGACTTCCAGTTAAAGCGGGCGGGACTCCAGGACAGAGAGGAACCCGTGGGCGGAATCTTCACTGAGTTTTCGCCTGTCATGCACACGCCAACGCTTTCGGGACGTACATGCCAGACCGTGGTGGCATTCACACCTGCTGAAAGTGGCACAAACGTGTTTTGGATGCAGTTCTACCCATCGGGCACACGGGATCGGATGGGCGCGCTTGATTACGCGAGAGTGGCGAGCAGCTGGCAAGTGGTGAATGTGCCCGAATCTGGCGGCCCATTATCTGATCGCTCAGGGCGCGACTTTCGCTCAGACTTCCTCATTTCGCCGGGGAGCAGAATCCCCCTGCCACCTTGCACCTTCTTGTCCTCCAAAACACCGACGTGACACTGTCCATTTTCCTTTTTTTTTCCTTAATGCAATCCCATCGCGGCTCTGGAGGACGGCGCTGTCCACCCTTCCTTCTTCACGCAGCGGACACCTTCGCTTCACTTTGACACCCCCTCCCACGCTCCAGCTGTGACCTCTACCCTCTTACCACGAAGCCTTCCCTCCCAACTGAGACTCTCTCTGTTGCTTTTTGGTGCTCGTGTGTCATTGTTTAGTGGCATCTCCCAACCGTCATCAGGAAATTAATCATACCAAACCATTATGAGCAAACACTACACTACAGAGAGAGAGAGAGAGAGAAGGCGAGTAACAGACAGAGACACAAATCCGCTGCACGCCGGGACAGCATGCAAGCGGGACCCTCGTGTCAGATAAAGACCTCAGCCCAGCGTATTTTCTACAAGCCCCTGGACACCCACCCCCCCCGTCGTAAATCTGCACGGGGGGTTGTCTCTCCCCCCCCTCCTCCCCGTGTGTCACAGCGAGCAGGAAGGAGGAACGATCTGGCTGGCTGTCACTTGTTCTTTACTGCGCACCGCTCCGCTCGCCGCTGCATCGCGCGCTGGATTCGCGCAAAGAACTGAAGGGGGGAGAGAGGCTATGCCGTACAAAGGGGACGAGTGCGTGGAAGGGGAACGAGGAGGGAGGATACGCCGGCATGGGGCTGCCCGCCCACCCACCTCTCTATCGACAGGCACCGCATCCGCAAATCCCCGTGCGACTGACATGGACACACCGCGCGTGTACGGCAGGGGATGTCCTCAAAGACCGGCTACAGCTCACTATTTACACCTGCGTAAGCAGCACTAGAACAGGGACGCGGTGGGGAAATTTCTGCATGTGACTGGACTGAGAAAACACCCCCACATCATGTCCAGGCATATAAATAATGGACAAGCCAGCCTTACCTCATTCTCTGCGCTCCTCTGCTCCTCTCCTCCTCTCCTCCTCTCCTCTCGTCTCCTCGCCTTGCCCCTCTCCCTCCCCCTCACTCTCACATGCACAGAGCTGCACGCTGGCTTTCAGTCACACGGATTCATGGATGTGGATCGATTCCCCGGCCCAGCTCACTCTGATACATTCAACAGCGTCTCTCCCTCACACTCTACCTCCCCAAAGACGCACATTCAAAAACAGCCTCCCTCTCTCCCTCCCTCTCTCTCTCTCTCTCTCTCTCTCTCTCTCTCTCACACACACGCTCGTTCTCTCTCCCCAATGCACTGAGACCCAGGCTCCTCTCTCTCCCTCACACTCTTCTCATTCTGAGAATGTCATAATGCAGACCACGCCCCCCACCACCTCCCTCTCCCTCTCTCTCGCTCCGCTCTTCCTTGCTCGCCCTCTCGCTCCACTCCTCGCAGGCTTACTATAAATATGTGCCTGGACATGAATATGCTGTCTTGTTCTCTCGGTCTTGTTCTTTTTTCCCCTTCATTTCCCCTCACCCTGAACCCTGCCAGGCTGGGCCCCCCCCCGATGGGCCCAGGGGCGGCGGGGGGGTGTTGGGAGGGGGATGTTTGGGGTACGCCAAAGGCGCGCCCCCGG
>JAODKN010000127.1:5752133-5767987 GCA_026774425.1 Petrocephalus zakoni | reverse complement strand
CACCAATGACCTTGTATCGTACCACCCAAAGCCGCCCCCCGCACACACACACCATTCTCCCAGAGGACCGATACACAGTAACTCGTCTGGCCGCATGAGATAAAAGGAAATAATCGGCGTTGCGAACGCGCACATTCGGGGTGGCGAGTGGAGGCGCGGAGACAGCGCAGGGGTCACCCGACACCCGACAGCGGATCGCCCAGCACGAGGGAATCTACCGCTTTAGATGACACATGACATGAGGGAATCTACGACTTCCTGTGGCCATACACGTACGGCACAAATACCACTACTGCAATGCAAATGAGTGATATCGGACCACTAATATGAATGAAAAAAGAACCATAAAAACCATAAAAGATGAAGTAGCGGTTTTCTAATTTCTGAAGCATGGTAAGCGGCCATTCCTGCAGCACAGTGCAGCTTTGGCGGCAGGCCCAAAGGAAACCTCGCGCAGTGACAGAGTTCTTCCCCCCGGTGAATTTGCATAATTACTTGGTCTGCATAGCACCGCTGGTTGCGCCGGGCCGTTTGCAATAAGACCGTGTCAGACACAGGCCTCCCAGCCATGTAGTGCCAAGGCAGGGTGCATTCCTCTGCAGGAGCAACATCACCGAAAGTCAGCATCTCAGCCAACGGCACTGAAGCGAAAAATCCCCACAAGAATAGCGTCTCAAAACAGGCAGCCCTGCATATGGAGACTATAAGTGGCCTTTGGGCAGCGCGTGAGGTTTCTGGGTACTTTCATAACCCATGCTGGATGATTTTTCAGACCTCAGCAGTCATTTGCAATACAGGAAACCGCGGTAGTAGAACAAGACCATGAAAGGAAGTGAAGAACAAACAAAGAAAGCTGTAGATCACAAGCCCCATGGCAGACCTGCAGACTTTCACCTCTGACGCCGCGCCCGATGAGAGCCCCCCCACCCCCCCCCAGCATTTAATGTCACACCGGCGGATGTGACACCGCCCCCTATCCTCCTTGTGACCGAAGCGCCTGAGAGCAGATGTCTGGCATACTTCTCTGCCGTTTTTTCTTTTCTTTTGCTCCCTCCCTCTCTTTTTCTGTCAGGATGTGGTGACAAGAGTTAAGAAAAACAAAGATTGAACCCTTATCGTTCGACACATCGACAGCAGCCTACGGTGCCACCCCGGGGCTCAGTGACAGGACGGGCCAATCAGGAACAGCGATGCTAAGCACCAGCGCGGTTCCAGAGGCCCATCCACAGGTGGCAGTCATGGAAACTAAACACGACAAGCGTAAAAAAGACATTTAAAAGCGTTTTAATAAAACATGAAGGCATACAGGCCTGCAGCGCCCGGCCTACTTGTGGACATGATTTCCTAGCTTTTGCTGACGAGCATAAAACTTTCCCTTTTATACCCTTAAAAGTTCTTCACCCCCCCTCAGAGTTGATAGAATGTTTTCCAGGAGCTGCACTAATGGCCGCATGAAGAACACCTCTGTGCGTGTTGTGAAATGTTTGTGTTTCCCTTCCTGTTCATATACCAGCAACAAAATTCCATTCTGAAAAGAGGAAACTGTGAGGAGTGAAGCAGGCCCTCTGTGAGAGCACTGCGCCTTTGGCACCGCGGCGACTTCCAGCGGCAGGCCTTTCCTATGCAAGACCACCTATACCATCTATGCCAGTGTTTTTCAAGCCGATCTTCGGGGACCCCCCCCAGACAGCCCGCGAATGTGGACGGTCTGGGAGTCTGGGAGACACGTCCATATTGCTGTTTAGTGAGACGTTAGCACTGCACCTGCCCCCTCCCCAAATCTCTTTCTTTCTGTCTCCCTCTCACCACACACACACACACAGACACTCTCTCACTCCATCCCCCTCTAGGGACAGTTCAGTTTCCACTCGGCTAAACAGGACTCACAGCCCTGACCTACTTCATCACTTTAACCCTCTGCAAACAACATTAGCGCATGTTATACTGTAGCAAACAAGAAGAACGAAAAATAGAAAAAGTATATATACCACCTAATTGTTAACAAGTGAAAAAAAGCCGCCACTTTCCAGTGGCGCTAGGAGAAGCCTTTTAGCGGGCTGTTTATGAAGGCAGGGATGCATTCAACAAATCATTCGGACTCATCACCGCTATCCTGCATCGGTCACCTGTCCAGCCGAATGAAAAGGATCGCTTTCAGGAGATGCGACTCTCTAGCCGAACATTTAATAAGACGGTAGCCTGTTTGAACCCACTGTTGCCCGTTCAGACACATGCGGGGGGGGGGTGTGTAGAGGAAGTGATCTGAGTGGCAGAGGAAGGAGGAGTGAGAGAGCAAGAGAGAGCAGATCTGCTAGTGCTGAGGTCTCAAAGTTGCAAAAACAGCACTTAAGAACCGAGCACTTGGCAAAAAATAATTAAAAAACACGTGGCCTACTGTAACACAGAAAAGGAATTATCACTTCTAAAAATCGAACAGAATTTCCCGTATCAAATACTGTCACATGATAACTACCCTAAGTATCGCTTTTCATCCTGTCACATAATCTTTAAGAACAATTTCAGACATATGGCAACTAACATTCATTTTATTTTACAGCACAGAAGAGAAAAACTTAAAGTGGAAAAAGACAAAAAAAAAAACATGGCATTAACATTCTCTTTGTTTTATAACCAAGTCTAAGGGACATAAATGCATTTTTTGCAGCGTTTCCACAAAATTCTGGGAGTTATGCAGAATGCAGAGACGGATAAGTACTTCAGAGAATGCTTGCGTATAATGCCAACCTAACAATGGTTGTATTCTTTGAAATTTCCCTGCCATAAAGTAGCCATAAATATTTCTCTTTTAGTGCCGAGTTCTCAGAATTCCATGAGCGGAGATCCCATCAGCGAGCCTTGGAGTGCCGGCTCTTATCAGCCCGGGCGACGGCGACTTCCAGGTCACCCTGCGACACAAGGCCGAGGGTCCGCAGAGCGCAGAGCAGCTGGGAGCGGGAGCTTCCAATGAATGAGTGCGATAAGAAAGAGGACAAGCCCCCACCGCTCCTCAGAGTGAAGAGGGGAACCCTCACAAGGCCCATCACCTCGGGAGGAGACGCAACAGAGAACAGGCGACGGGTGTCATTTATAAAACCGGGGCAGAACTAAAGCCAGTACAACCCTCAGCCAGCCCTTAAGTCAAACCAACAGATTCGACGACGCTCAAAGTCGATCGCCCTCGACACCTACCTCCAGCCCATGGTCGCTCGCAGCCAGCGCCGCCTTCTCCACCTCACGCAGCTCTTCCTCCGTCATCTTCTTAACAAAGAAGTGGCACGCAAGGTTGGGAGGGGAGAGAGCGAGCTCGGAGGACAGGTGGTCTTCCGGGGACACGCCGAGGGCCACACCCAGCTCTTCTCCAAGCTCTCGACTGAGGCCTGATTCCAGGCTCTCCACAGAGGGATTGACTAGCCTAAGCAGAAGAGCAGGGTTTATGTAAACTCATGAAACGTGAAACTACGGAGGCTGATTATTCCCTGGGGGGAGAAACATGCCCCACGTATGCTGGGACATGTAGGGCACATTCGATATTCCTGAGGCTGACTTGCTACATTTTTTTGTAAATTCTTTAGTACTGGCTTCACCACAGACTGCTGAAAGGAGCAGTGAACTCTGTATAAAATACTATGATATAACACAGTAAAATGCAATGTGTATTAAATTTCCACAATATAGTTTACAGACACCTTAGAGCTGTAGTCCACAAAACAAATGATACAATGTCCAGATTTGTGTGGCGGACGGAGGGACGGACAGACAGGCAGACAGACAGAGACAGACAGGCAGTCAGACACAGACAGACACCATGTGCCAGGGAACATTTCACAGGGCCTGCAATTTGTGCACTTGCTCGAATGTTTTGACGATCATGCAAGTACTTCCAGTCGGAATTAAAAGCAGAGGACTCACCCTCCTGGAAAGCCTAACAAACCGTCAAAACGCATCTGCATCTGTAGGAAGAATCTGCAGTCAAGCGCATGCTTATGTGAGCTCGGTACCCAGCTAAATGCCCTGCTGGGGGGTGCCACTGCCGTTCTTTTAAACAGGTTACCGGCATTAAGGATGGACATTAAAGCAGGGTATTGATACAGTTACTGGTATGGATACAAAATCCTGCAAACGGTAACCAGACATTAGGCAGAAGTTAAACAGCGTCATGAAACGGAAAGGAAACAAGCTAACGAGCCAATCCGCCGTTCCCGTACCAGGACAATGTGCTTTGTCGGAATCTTTCCGAATAGCTTTGCGTCCGTGTCACCGTACAACATAATGTGGCAGGCGTGCTTATACCCCTCTAATGACAGGGCCTGTTCTTTTGTGATGTCTTTGCTTTCCATCTGTGCCTATAGCGTTACGAGCTTCCGATTAAGGCACGATGTACCTCTTTTACAAATAAACGACACCACTGGGGAATCGATCTATTGAACTGCAGCACCGAGACAACAACGCGGTACACTTCCTATCAAACATGATCAGATATGACGACTGCCGGGGACGTGTAGTTCATCCAATGAAAATGAGCTGTTTGGGCGGGGCTTATAGTTTACGACCAATGCGAGGATCAAATCCGTGATTTGCGCGCACATGTTTCCGTTAGCCTTGCTCGGATTGGGCACCGTGGTTTATTGACAGGTGCCTGAGGGCTGGAGATACCGCGCGGCCTCGAGTGGGCGGGGCTTATTCATAAAAGGGCTGACAATCTGACTAATATAGGCAGGGGAGGCTGGAGGAGCGCTAGAATGGACAAACATCTAAATAACACGCATATGACGATCAGTCAGAATAATGTGTTGTTTCTCTCTGGTGCGTATTATAAATAGCCACCTTATTTCTACTTATTAATGAAAACACGCAGCGACAGTGATTTACTTCGGCCCCCCAGCTCGCATTACTCAGGATGCAAAACAAACGCTCTCCGTGCCTCTGTGTTTCAAGGGTCGGGCGAAGGCTCACCAAACTCGTTGTCTGTATCGGTTAAATAGGGCTACTACCATTTGTGTCCTCTAGTGTTTTGTAACAACCCACTTGTTAATTACACAACGTTATTAGTTATTAATAATTATTAATTGCATTGCATAACTATAAAAAAACTAAATCGTATCATTAATTATCTAGACGCAGTCGTGCAAAAAGTTGTATCGATTCCCTGCATAAGAATTTACTTAGTGCTTTAAATTAGGCTAAGCAGTGTTGCTGGCAGTGGCCTTTCCACAAAATAAGGTATATAGCATTTGGGGTATGGTGTTTGGGCTGGTTTTGAATTACAGATTAATTAGATTTCATAAATCAATAAGTCTCATTTGGCCTGGTTGCATACAGTGCAAGGCCTTTATGAAAGTGGATCTTTGTTTCTATAAATGTCAATTTCCCCATCGCATATAGAGTGAGATGAACTGGCCTGACTCTGTTACTGTGAATGTCTGATGACTTCAACCAAACTTTATAACATCTCTGACCTTTAGACTCACTGTTTGATGAGGTTCTTTCTTTGTAGGCTACAGTACAAAAATGAGTGCATCAAACAGAATTTGGCTTGAAAGGGTGTTGTAAACATGTTACTGTATATTATTACCGTTGTGTTGCACAGAAGTTTCTATTGACATAGGATAGGTTATTGCTGCAGGCATGCCTGTTAGCACTGGTTCATTTTTATCTTTTTCATTTAGTTTATTGCAATGCTCATGTCTATCAAAGAAAACTTTGTTCTGTATTTACTATAACATAAGAGCATCTGTGGTGCTTCTAGTGACATTTTTAAATGGCCTTGATGCTGGTCAGGGTCACAGCAGCCCTGGAGCCTATCCCAGGCAGGACAGTGCACAAGGTTGGGGGGCATCCCAGCAGCCCTGGAGCCTATCCCAGGCAGGACAGTGCACAAGGTTGGGGGGCATCCCAGCAGCCCCGGAGCCTATCCCAGGCAGGACAGTGCACAAGGCTGGGGGGCATCCCAGCAGCCCTGGAGCCTATCCCAGGCAGGACAGTGCACAAGGCTGGGGGGCATCCCAGACAGGATGCCTGTCCTTTGTAGGGCACATACACATTTGCCATTATATTCTATGGGCAATTTAGGGGCCATGTTTTTGGATTGCAGGTGGGAACCCACACAACACAGGAAGAAGATGCAAACGGCACACTGACAGAGTGGAGGCAGGATTCAGACTCTGAACCGCAGAACTGTGAGGCAGTGCTGCAGTGTTTCTCAAACCAGGCCTAGGGAAGCCCAGACAGCCTGCACTTTTGCAAAGAAATGTGGACTGTTTGGGAGGGAGCAAGAATGTGGACCATCTGGGGGGGTCCCCCCGAGGACCAGATTGAGAAAGACTGTGATAGTGCAACCCCCTGAGCCCCTCCCTACAACAATGACACAGATTTATGACATTAAGTTTGAGAGACCAACACTCATCTGTTAATATTCATCAAGCTGCCTTTCACAATCTCATTTGAAGTAACATGCCATGTGTGTGGGTTTTGCCTGTAAAGTTGAATGCACCAGTGCACAGTAATCCGAGAGGAATGGTGGATGTTTGTGATGATAACAACACCCACAAAGCAGCCATAATAATTAAAAAAACAGCTACACTAAAAATAGATCAGCAGTCAGGTAAAGATGCATAGCTGGTTTTCAGAAAATGTTTTGGGTCTGACTGAAAGGAGGCGGAGCCTGCATACAGGGTCGTGACTAGGAATTCTGTGGCAGGGGGGTGGGCGCTGGGTCATAAAGTGCTGTCCATACATGGATGTCCCTGCCTCCATTCCCAAATGGGCCAGGTTTCCATACATGCTAAAAGCAAACTTCACAACAGCATAGTGTTGAAAGTCCCACTGCATTGATCGTCAATGAGCCAAAACTGTGCAATAAAGCAGCCACAATACACTGCTGCTAATGGTACACTTCAACAAGAGGAAGGCAGTAAACACTGTTGTTTTAACAGCACTGCTGCTTTTTAGAGGAGCATCAGTTCTTTGAGTTTGCTTCCTCTTTCAAAGAGAGTCAAAGGTCATTTGAGAACCAGCATAATGCTGCTGACAGCCATAAGGGAAATTCTGTTAGAGATACAAAAATCTCCAGTAAATG
The DNA here is from genome assembly GCA_026774425.1 of Petrocephalus zakoni. NCBI lineage: Eukaryota > Metazoa > Chordata > Actinopteri > Osteoglossiformes > Mormyridae > Petrocephalus > Petrocephalus zakoni. The sequence goes on along the minus strand of JAODKN010000127.1, from coordinate 5,760,912 downwards.
AAGAGGTCATTTGGTACAATCCAGCACCAAGCAGTGTACAACATATATTCACTGTCAGCTGTGAATTCCTGCTTAACAGCACTCACCATCACTCATCCCCAAATGATGCTGGTCATTGTGACTTAACGGATGCACCTAAATAAATGAAAAATACATCACAATATTTAAAAACTCATGGCCTATAATAGTAATAATAATAACAACAACAACATTTAAACATTTTCCATTGTCCATTGGTGGCTATCTAAACTTTTAAATGAAATATAAATTATTACTCTGCTGCCAGCTTCTGCTGTTGTATTTTTGGTAGCCAGATTATTAAAATCCCGAGCATCCATCTCCTCAGTGTTTGATATCCATATATCATAATTTAAACTGGCTCCAGCTAAGTGAGCACTATTCGATTCCTCTCTACTTTCCCCAGTTCATACACACAGCATACATTCACACGTGCTTCCCTGGACATTAGTTATTGATGAAGCTCTCAAAGCTGAGTGTATTTTTGCACTCATGTTTTCATTTGGACGATCAGTCAAAGCCTACCTGTGATATTGTTAGAGGAGCCTTAATCCGAAGAACACCATTTTTGTCATTTTGTTTACAAGATGCATTATTCAGCATTTGATATAACTGCGGCATAATTTTCCCAAAAAGCCAGCACTTGGTGATACTTGATGACATTATACTGGGTACCTTTCCACAAGGACTACACAAACCCCAGAAGGCAGAGCCATAAGTGTGCTAGTGTCCTCTTGTACCTCCTACAAAGACACTGGGACTTGTTGTTTATCATTGAGGTTCTCTGCTGTAGCCTCTGGGTTAACCCATCTGCTCCCGGGCCAAAGCCATTCTCTTGTGAGCCTGTATGACAACAGACAATACAACAACAGAGCTATTATTACCCATGATCAATGCAGCCCCCATTCTGCAGCTGGCTGTGGGGATACAGAGGTGTTTAGGATGTGTGTGTGCTCTACAGGGATGCAGGGAAACAGAGAGGCAGAGCATCTACAGTGACAGAGTCGTGCACCTCAATTTCTAAACCAAATCGTCCTCTTCTTTGCACGTACAGTATCTTACTAGACCGGAATCTGACGTTTTTTATGTGATTCTGTATTCTGCATTCAAACACATTTTCCTTTTTGACAAGCATTCCAGGAACAGGGCATTGGTGTCAAGGTTTAAACGATTAGCCACCAGCAAATGGTGCAAATGTTATGGCATCCTTAGAACCTGACAAAGGAGGAGGAACATATAAATGTTATTGCTACATCACCATTTTAATTCGGTATTGGCAAACAGCATCATGTCCTAATGACAAAATAGAACAAGTTCTGTCATGGGTCTTACAAACAGAATGTAGGATTCCTACTTAATGGTTAATTAATTAGTAACCGGCCAGTGGGAATTTCCAGATTAAAGTTCACTCATATAAAAAAACGTTAAAAAGGGAAATGAAAAAACTTTAAAACAGCAAGGGTGCAATGCACTCTGGTTATCTACGCTGAAACACTTTTATCATGCCTAACATTATGTGTGCTTGAAAATGATTAGTGAAGTAAAAGTAGACTATAAATAGTAGACCATCCACCTGTTCATCCCTTTGTCTTAGAACATTCTGCTCAGGGTCACGGGGGTGGGGGTAGGCCTGGACCTTTGATGGGGCCTTCTTTTGGTTTAGGATGTAATACAAAGTTCAATAGTGCTTTCTGTGGCAGTTATACTCATGAAACATTTTGTGAGCGCCATCGTTAGCTTACTATATGGGCTAGCCAGTTAGCATTCCTGTTTCCTAACCTGGCAGCCCAGATCTGACTCCTGGCATGGGAATGTAGATTATTGCAAGGGGGGGGGATACATTCTGTATCCCATCCATCTATCTTCCATAACCTTTTGCAGAATACAGGGTCTTGGAAAGCTTGGACAATATCCCAGGATGCACAGGGAAGGCATGACATGCCAATCCATCACTGGGTACACACAAATGCACACCCACACAGACACACACGCACACCCGCAGTACCTATCTAAATGGGGACCATCTATTCATTTCTATGGCAAAAACCCTAATCCCAATCTCAGCACCCTTAACCTCTACCCAGCCCTAACCTTAACCATAAGTAACCAACACAAATACAAGACTTTTGGCATTTTTACTTATTTGATTGCAGTCACAGATTTTTATTAATTTGAAGTTATCCAAATGGGGACCTGAAAAAATGTCCCCAAAAGTAAGGAAGTTTCAGGTTTTTACCACACTTTTGGGACATTTTGGTTCTGAAATGTGATCTCTGCAAAGCCACACACACAAAGGGTCACTTTGACAGACCTATCCCACCTCATTCACATATTCTTGGGCCGTATGAGCTCATAAGCATTAAATAATTAATTTACAAAAATCAGATGCACTAATTTCCTACAACGAGTATAGGGTCGGAGGGGGCCCTGGAACCTGTCCCAGGAAACACAAAGCAAAGGTCCGGTAAACACAATCATATGTGCAACACAGTGTTGTGACTTATGACACAGATTTCACCCAGCAGTGTAGTAGATTGGCCCACAAGATCAGAATTAAGAGGAATTATTGTGCAACCAGGATGATCTAAATGTAGTCACTTACATTAACCGTACGGCAACTACAGTATGTAGCAAACCTCTCTGGAAATGTCTAGACTGATGGGAACACAGAATGCGACTTAGGACCACCACCCAACAACCAATCAGATTTACAGAGGCCGAAATCCTGTAAAACGATCTTTTTTCCCTGCTGAGAATGTGATTTATGATTAATCAGATGATACATGGGCAATCTACGGAACTCCTGAGAGGTCAGAGTGGGAAAATATATTTTTTAATAGATTTGCGTTCCCTCGCAATAGTTGAAGTAGGGTTATTCAGCAGTTTCTTATTCACAAAATCCGCCCCACCTTAAATAAACATATTGCGTGATCTGCCATATTCACGGCAATTTATCTTGTCAAAATCAAAACGTCAGATTAAAACCTTAATACCACGTGACAGCGCGATTATATTACACTTATTGCATCCAGAGTTTGAAGATATTTTACTATAGAATTTTACAAATAACGCACTCTGTAATGTGCATTTTTCTCATTAAGACCCATTGAAAATCAATGTGTGATCTGCATGACGCATTATGCCAATTTAAGGTGGAGCGGATTTTGCGAATAAGAAATTGTCGAGTAAAAAATCTACTTCAGCCTCGTAAACTATTGCGACGGAACGCAAAACTATGAAAAAATATTTTCCCACCCTGACCTCTTAGGGGCTCCGTATACAGTAATCACATGAACCGGTGTTCAATGAAATATTTCGACAACACATAGCATAACTATCCTACATTATACGAGCGTGCCGTGTGCCGCCAGGGCTTTGCGAAAAAAGTTTATAGAAGTTCTGAAGCGGTTTGAGGGAGTCTCCCAGCTGGTCGCGGCTCAGACGCCTCCCACACACGTGTCGGACTCCTGCAAGCTGGCAATGTCACCACCATGCGATGCATCGCTGCTTTTGTCGGAATTGGCTGCCGCGACCAGCACTGGGCGGATTGCAGCGTGCTTGCGACATGCCTACCATTTCTAGCCCCTGGAACTGTATGCGACATTTCGCAGCAGAAAAACTGATCGCAATATTAGGTCATTTCTCTCTCCGTTTCACTGTTTACTAAATTATCCGGGGATGTTTTGTAATATGAGCAAACAGACTAGATACCCTTAAAAATAATTGCTTATTAAGAATCAGAGTACCGGGGAAAAGCATATATTTAGTCTGTGAAGATTAATTCTCTCACTGCGCTATTGATCTTTTTCAGCTTTAGTGGTATAACTCACAGAGTTTTAAAATGTATTTAAAATTCTTAAGAATGTTAAATACCTCACTTTTAACATCTGAAAGAGGCACAGCCGCTATTTCGGTACTCGGTACCCCCGGCCAGTCTGTCGCATACTCGGCCTCGCTCTGCGAATTTCCACCAGGTCTAGATGCATTACAGCGGGGAGCTGCAGACATTTCTGGAAGGGTCTATTCAGACATAATTACTCAGGTCTGGATCTTACCATTTTAAGTCTGTCAGAAAATGACAGTATTACTGTGTTTTTCCCATGATAACTGAGGTCTGGCCACATTGATTACAATTACTGCCTGCTGATTCCCAAATAAGATGGATTTACAAAGCAATTAGGACAAACGAGAGAGAGTGCTGGTTTAGCCTTAGAGCCGGAGAGGACACTCTGGTTTGCAGACTAAGCTATCCGAACCCCTACCATGATGGCCGTTCTGCTTTTTCTGCATTCTTAAGTAACACATAAAAGAGAATTATGAGATTTTTAAAATAAATACAACCCAACAGAGGCTTTTTAAACTAATGCCGGGCCTTGAGAAGGAAGGCTCAGAAAGCCCATGGAGCAGTTCAGTGGGAAGGTGCCTTTCAGTGAAATTAGTCAACCAACTCTGGGTTTTGAACCTGCAACCTTCTGATGCCAAGTGTAGTATCCTAGCCAAAAGAGCCATACACCACCATGTTTAAAAATGCAATATGTCAAAGACTAGTAAAATTAGTAAATGTTGAATGTTTGTATAGGCAATACAAAATTGCACATTTTAAAATAACATCAGAATCAAGTTTCCAGTCCAGATTACCAACACAAAATGCACTAAAAACTTCAAAGTACTGCTTCGAAATAGTCCCGAACTTAGTTTCACAGTTATAAAAGGTTGTGATTGTGTCATAATTTCTTTAAATATGGACAGTGATATTGTTAGGGTTAATGCAAAATATATTGCTTTTCAAGTCAATCCTTATGTTGAGTAAAAAGAGTACATTTTTCAAATGCAAACTTTTTTCAGATCATTGCACTTGGAAAGTCATACTTTTTTTGGAGCATAAGAAAACGATCATCATCACTATCTATTAAAGTCAGGTCAGGTCAGGTTGGGGAGCACGCGCTGGCGCAGCGCGTTGCCACACCGACCACAAGGCAAAACATCTCTGGTTGGCGACCCCCCATGCAGACACGTGGTCCAATCCCGCCCTCTGGAAATGGCCATCCATCTACCACAGCCAGGTGTTACGTGGGCGTCACCTCGGCCTGGTCAGACCTATCGGATCCACTGCAAGGAGGATCCTACGAGCCGGATCATCCTCAGGGAGTCACGCCACATGGCTGTAGTGCCTCAACTGGCGCTCCCTCACAATGCAGGTAATGTGCCTCATTCGGGACTCCCTGAGCAACTGGCGCTCCTTCACAATGCAGGTGATGTGCCTCATTTGGGACTCCCTGAGCAACCGATCATTCGACACAAAGTCAAACCAACGGTACCCAAGGATTCTCCGAAGAGACACACTATCAAAGGAGTCCAGTCTTTGTCTCAGGTCACTGGATAACATCCATGTCTCGCAACCATAAAGCAAGACAGGAAGCCCCAGGACTCTAAAGACTTGGACCTTTGTCCGCTTGCAAAGATATCGGGAGCACCACACACCCCTCTCCAGCGACCTCATGACCCTTCATGCTCTCCCAGTCCGTATAGTGACTTCATAGGAAGAGTTACCAGAGACGTGAATGTCACTGCTGAGGTAAGTGAACCTCTCAATGCGGTTGACACTCTCCCTGCAAACAGATACACTGCTGATGGCTGTGCCTAAGAGGTCATTAAAGCCCTGAATCTTAGTTTTTAACCAGGACACTCGCAAACCCAGACACTCAGACTCCTCACTCTCTCAAGAGCCCCAATCAGAGCCTCCATCAACTCCGTGAAGATCACGGCATCACCGGCGAAGTCAAGATCAGTAAATCTTTCCTCGCCAACTGAAACCCCAACGCTACCAGACCCCACAATCCTGCCCAACACCCAGTCCATGCAAGCATTGAACAGAATAGGAGCAAGAACACACCCCTGATGAACCCCAGAATCAACTAGAAAGAACACAGAGGTTCTCCCTCCACTCTGCACAGCACTCACAGTACCAGTGTACAGGCCAGCCATGATGTCCAACAACCTCGGGGGGATCCCGCGAAGTCTCAGGATGTCCCACATGGCGACTCGATCAACTGAGTCAAACACTTTACGAAAACCGACATAAGCTCCAAGGAAGCTCTGCCGATATTCGCACTTGCGCTCAATGAGGACCCTCAGTGGCAGGATGCGGTTGATGGTAGATTTCTTAGGTGTAAAACCAGACTGCTCCGGCCGCTGGTAGACAAGCAAGTGATCACAGATCCTATTAAGGATGACCCTAGCAAGGACCTTGCCTGGCAAAGCGAGCAGTGTTATCCCCCTGTAATTGCTGCAATCCAGGGATCACCCTTCCCTTTCCAGATGGGGACAACAAGTCCCATTTTCCAGTCAGTTGGGATGATGCCCGTCTCCCAAATGGAAGCAAAGTTTGCTTGCAATGCCAGGAGGACAGCCTTACCACCAGCCTGGAGGAGTTCACCCCAGATACCACAGATCCCTGGGGCCTTCCCCGCCCCCAGCTGATTTACCACCCGCACCTATCTCATTGAGACTGGGTGGTTCACAGCTGATCGGTGGGTCAGCCTCAAGAACCGTGGACCCAGAGATGTCCATCGTCCTGGCCGGAGGATCAGCGTTAAACAACTGCTCAAAGTAGCCGGCCCAGCAGGTCACAACTGAAGTGCCATCTGTAAGGACTGTTCCATCACCTGTCCTGACTGCTACTCTCCGTGGAATAGATTCAGATGTGCATAGTGCCTTGGTTCCTCTGTAGGCAGGACGTGGGTCACTAGACCACAGATGATGTGTGACCTGCTCAAATGACACCTCCTTATCTGCCCTCAGAGCCCTAGCAGCTGTCCTTTGCAGCTCTCGGTACAGCCCGGAATTGCCACCAAGCCATGCACTGCGACTCCTCTCGATAATATCTAGGGTGGCTTGCGAGATGAAGCACCTCCTTCTGGCAACACCAGCAACCCCAACGCAACCCTCAGCAACCTTAAGGGTCTTGTCTCCCACATCACATTCAAGTCAACAGCTACACCAAAGTCTGCTAGTTCTTCACTCAAACTGCGTGCAAACTCATCAGAGACAGCTTGATCTTGGAGTCTGGCAAAGTCCAGACTCGTTCTCCTAGTAGGAGGCAACCTACTGGATCTAAGCTGATTCTTCAGAGTAGCAACAACAAATCTGTGGTCCGAATTCACAAACTGGGCACTTCTGTGGACTCTGCAGTTCTGCAGGAGCCTCCAGCGTTTGGCCACCAGGATGTGATCAATCTCCTTTGCCGCACCACCAGTATTAGAGTACCAAGTCCAACGATGCGGCTCAGGGTGCTGGAACCAGGATCCAGCGACCCGCAGCCTTTGATCTTTTACAAAATCAAGGAACATGGAGCCACTTTCACCTTGGTTGCCAGATCCATGGGAACCGACACAATCCTCATAGCCAGCCCTATCAGTGCCAGTGGTCGCATTGAAGTCACCCATGACCAGAGGGATGTCACCTCGAGGGCACCCATCAACTACCGATTGGAGCTGCAAGTAGAATGTTTCCCTTGTCGAGACTCACTGCTGTCAGAGCATACCCTGAGACAACAGGCAAGACACCCAACGAGTGCCTTAGCCTGAGTCTCATGATACACTTGTTGTAGGGGGTGACATCGGACTCCACTGGGAGGAGCCAATCCGCCACAGCAACAGCTACTCCCTGAGTATGGCAGCCATCAGAGCGCCCAAACCAGTAATGGGTATAACCACCTACAGAGATCTGGCCACTCCCCGGTCTACGCTCCTCAGACAGAGCCGCCACTGAAATGTGGAGTTTATGGAACTCCCCCGACAGCAGGGAAGATGGTCATCTTGCCGGAGAGACAAGACATTCCATGTGCCCACCCAAATGGGCCGCCTCAAATGGGGACCCAGATGCCGCCGTGCAGCGGGCAACACCTCAGCACCGCGCCAGCTCCGAACTGCAACAGGCCTGAACCTATTGGCTCTCCAGCGGTTTCGACTCTTCCAGGGCTGGGGCTCTTGAAGGCTTTCCCCCATCCCCTTCACATTAATGCGTGCAGCCTAGAGGCGGCTGCAGCAGAGCTACAGCTACTACTACTACTTTAGGTTTCCTAAAAGCTTGATCGCAGCTGAGTGAAGTGTTTTACGGTGGCTGGAGTGCCAATCTTTTTCTTTCTTTTTTCTTTTTTCACTGCAAGTTGGAGGACCTCTTGCAGTGCCGGATGCAGTTTAACGTATTAAAGTGATAAGTGTTTATAACCTTCCGAACAAGAATAGGGTGTTATTTTTTGGTTGTCAAAGCTGTTGCTAGGTGATTGTTGCCATGCAACCAGACCTCTATCAACCCTCAGGAAGTCTCAGTCTGTTAAAAGAGGCGCACCAAAAGAAAAAGTTGTCTGGCCTTTCTACAGAGATTTGCGTCCAAACATCAGTCAGTCCCTAGTAGTTCACTATTATTATATTATATTCTGCGTATTAAATGAAAAAAATTTAAAATGCAATGCTCAGGTCACACCGATGTCTCCTTGAGGCACTTTCAGTATTCCTGTAAATCACTCCCTGGGGGGGGGGTTGTGCTGGGGAGAACAATGCTAGCTGAACATTGCCTCCTGCTGGCAGTGAGCTGAGGTTCCCTGGATGGCTTAATGGTCTCAGTGACAGGCCTGGCTGTCGGCTTGGAGCCATGGCCTGACGCGCTCCCGTTACACTTGATGACATGGTGGGGGGGGGGGGGGGGGGGGGGGGGGGGGGGGGGGGGGGGGGGGGGGGGGGGGGGGGGGGGGGGGGGGGGG
>JAODKN010000127.1:5738401-5752033 GCA_026774425.1 Petrocephalus zakoni | reverse complement strand
CCCCCCCCAGTACATCCCAGTACCCCCCACAGCAATCCCCCAGTACATCCCAGTACCCCCCACAGCAATCCCCCAGTTTGCCTAGGTGCGGGAATTACAGCAACTCTTTGATACAAGCTTTTTTTTCACAAAACAATTTTGCCACTATACAAGCTTTATGGAGAGAATGAAAATAACATCCCTCTATCCGTCTCTCCGTCCATTCATCCATCCTTTCAACCTCCGACTGACTGGTCAGGGTCGTGTGGTGTCACATATAGTTTATTTACATATAGTTAAACAAGTTTAAAGATATCAATTCAGGAATAAAACAGTGGGTTATGAATATCCATCTATCTCCCGTCACATAACCACTTATCCTGAGCGGGTTTATGGAGTTATACTCCCTAAAAAGGCAAAACTAACTACGCTGACACTGACACTGAGTGTTTTTGATGGCACCTTATGTGTAGTGGGTAGGTAAATGACAAGGAACTTGTTCAAAACTGAGCCTAGCTGAGCTAGACACTTTGTCACGAGATAAAAGGCAACATAAGAGACCCAATGTTTGTCATAACTCCCTTATCTAAAATTTGATAAAATGTGCACTAACAATGTTTTGCCTTTGTGGGGCAGTACAGTGAATAGCATTTATTGTGATCATATTCCTAGTTCCTCCTATTGCAGCCTCAAATTCGGGCTGTATAGTCTGCAGTTACACGGTGAGGTATTCTAAAGTTTCTTTCATAAGCAGTGTTCAGTCAGTAACCTGTACTTTCCTGTCTTGTTCTAAAGGCTAGATTCCCCACAGGGATGGATTGCAGCCCTAGCCTGCTGTGTGCCCGCCTCACTCAAAGTTATTTCCGTGCAGAAATTTTAGCACCACTTCGCCTGCTTATTAAAATGCTGTTTGTGAGTTTTCGGGAACTCATTGCAAGTAATGCACTCCCACTAATTGGGCTCCCGTAACTAAGAACAGTAACGGTTAGAGCACGTTGGCAACCTTCCAGGTATAAGCACAGCTGACAGTCAGTATTTTTACACAGCACACTATATTGACTATATATACTGATTGGAGGGGGAGCACTGTAACCTCATACCTCCAGGATGGGGGGTTTAATTCTCCCACACTCTATTTCTGTGTAGTCAATATATTTATACCGTCTAGTGTAAGGTTCTTCCTTCAGTTTAAAAACACAAAATTAGGTCAACTAGTGTTTTATAAATTGACTATTGTGTGTGTGTGTTTCTCCTGTGACAGACTGGCACCCTGTGCAGAAAAACTACACCCCTGCCCCCCAGGACCTTATACTGGATAACTGGTTGGGAGGTGGATGGATTCCATACCACTATTTCAAATGAGACACAGCGGTGTTTTATACATTTATGCAGGCCTAAAATTCCCCACATTCCTTTTGTGGGCAATGAGAAACAGTTTTTTGAGAAACTGTTTTTGATACTTATGGGAGTTTGTGTCACGTCGTGGAGGGTAGGAATGACCCAGAATGCAGCCATCAGGAAGAAGCCTCTCACAGGGGCGTTTATTGGCTGGTTTTGGGAAAGGGAAACCAAACATAACGACAGACAGCAAACGCAATGACCGACAGCGAACACGAGACTGAGACAAACTAATAAAGGGAGCCAGTCAAGAAACAAACACAAGGCAGGTGTGATCGCTTATCAAGAGGGTAAATACATGAGGCAAAATGAACAAGACACAGGTGTGGCCGATTTAATGGCACGCCTGAGGGAATACACAATGCACAGACTATGTTATTAATTTGGCCTCAGCCGTTACAAAACCTCATCAATAATATATTAACGATAGGTTTATATTTGTGTTTGTTCTTTTTGGCATTTAGCCTAGCCTACTTTTTGTCACTGGTAAGAGGAATATCAATGACCTCACACTCAGGCTAAACATGACTTTAAACAAAAACACCAAATGTAGTAGCCACTAAACTACATCATTGTCATGTGTCTATCTGTTTACACGCACACCATATCTTTAAACTTCTGGCATAAATCTGGAAGAAAGAGAGAGAGATGCTTTGCCAGGTCAGACATATCGCCTCCTCGTAGCAGCTTTTGCTACAAGGCTCTGCACATTCACCCTTTTCGCTCATTTTAAAGCCAAAATAATCCCATATCTTAGAGAGGCCAAGAATTTGCTTCTCAAGAGAATCTGTACGTAAAATGCTGCTCGTGAGATTTCAGGACCTCGATCGTCGCACCTAAGGCACATCCACTAATTGGCTTTCCATAACGAAGGAGGGTTTTGGTTAGCGCACGCTGGCCCGCTTCCAGGGATCAGCACAGCTCAGACCTCAAAGAGGAGCAGATGAACTGAGAGAAGCAGCAGATGGTGAGTTTTTGAGACGGCAGTAACACGGGACCGCAGTGATACTTAAGTACAGTAGACACAGCTTATTAGAAAAGGCAACTGTGATGAGCTGAAATGTTTTGCTGCGCCAACTCCAGTGCCCGATTTGCGAAATTGCAATAGACAACCCAAGAAAATTAACAAGAAAAGCAGTGAGTCGAAACGATTACTGATCACATGATGTACAGAATTCTGAATCGTATGATGCCCTTACTGTACTGTACTTCATATACTGACTGTAACAGCACTTTCACTTCCTGTCGTCATGGCCTTTCGGGCATCTGCTGACAGTTTAGGGCAAACTGCATTGCAGTAATGTCACAAACATTCTCATTTCAGATTTAACCCAGTTTTTCAGCTGGCCATGGAAATTTGTTTTACGTATTACAGACCTTGCTATAGACCTTTTCTGGGTATAGAACTTTCTCCAGTCTTGGGTTCATGGCATGTCTTGTCATGGGGAGGTACCTTCTAACCAGCTGCCACACTTAAGCTCCCAGTTGTAATTTTCCTTGTTGTCTGGTTGGTCGACCCAATCCCTCCGTTGGGGCTCAATATTTTAATTCATATTTCCTGGCAGTTCAATTTTCCGACGTTTGATGTTTTGCAGTGTTTGGTCACAATTCAGCTTTTGATTCCTTTGCCTTTCATTTTGTTCCTCTTTGTGGGGACATGGAAGTTCCTCTCCAAGTCCATCACATTGTCCAGCAAGAGGAGAAACATATTTTAGCCACATTGTTGATTGTGGCGGCCAATGATACCGTTCTGCTTCTTCCCCAAAGCATATTATAAGCACAATCAGAAAGGACGTTCGGAAAGTTTCCGCACTTTCATGTTTTCGTTGGAAGCGGTGACGGTGTTGCTGATGGCACTGAAAAGTTGGTACAACGCTGGGAAAATTGCATCGCAAAGGAAGGTGACTGTGTAGAAAAATGTTGTAATTTTGAAATAGTTTAAAAAAAAAGTGCAGAAACTTTTTGGACGTCCCTCATATTATATCATTCCTCGGCTGTGCTTTGTATTATTTTTCAGTTCTCTTGTGGGATCTTGGGATCTCAGCTGCACATCTTCATTAGGAAAGATACAGAGCACATAATGGAGGATTTTCCTTGTCTCCCAGAAACCATGGGGAAAAAACTGAAAAATAAAATCCACTGGGGAGGCATAACGCACTCTCTGGAGAAACGCCTCGGGATTTTCCAAAAAGTGTTTTGCTAAATCCTGTCAGGCAACATTTAATGTTATTCGTCTAGATTCTGTTGACAGAATGTTATGTTTATTTAAAATTACAATTGCATGTTTAATTGTTTAAAATGATATCTAATGTTTTCAATGAGTTAAGTTTTAAAAAATGTGTGCACATGAAAAGATGACATGCAAAAAAAATGTGCACATAACCTAGATTGGGACCCCACCTGGATATTTGCAGGGTTTGGGTTAAAGAAAATCGCAGGTATGCAGCGTGTAACATTGACAAATTCTCAGAGAGCCTTGGGCCTGTTCACACAGTAATTGCTCTAATTGTCTGTCTGCATCCATCCCCATCTCCAGCGCAGATTCGGCACATCCACCATGTGACTGGACTTATTTTCTGATGTGTGCAATGATGCGCAGTACATATTTATCAAAATTTGCGAAATCATCGAATCACATCACTTTAAATGTTTGGTTATCGTGATGTGATACTGACGCCGTTATATCCAGCAGCATTAGTGTGTGTGTGTTGTACGGACAGAGATTTTCCATGTGTTCCTGTCTGTAAAGCTCCTCCAGCTGTCGGCTGCTGCAGATCGATAAACGACCAGCTCACAAACCATTTAAATCATAATTTAATCCTACCGTACACAGTACACAGTCAGAGCGGAATGCACCTGCACTATTTTGACCAGAAACCTTTTAATCTAATTGACCTTTGATTCTAGTAAGCCTTCCCGCTCGCTGCCAGACACAGCACAGCATCTCTCTCTCACCTGAATCACGTGATTATCTTCACTACACAAGGTCACCTGGTACAAAATACTATAAGCAAATTAGGGAAGCGCACCAGTGATCAAGTTGTCATGGATACTCATGCATTAAAATAAAAATTGTTGGGTTATTTCAAAGGAAAACAGCGTAAAGGGATTTGGGGAGTTATAATCCATTAAGACTAGCAGCTCGCTGGATTGTGATCAAATGATTACAGGAAAGGATGGATGTGTTAAAAAGGTGAAACCAGCAAAAATAATTATGCAATTATCAGTCAGATTAATGACTGTACAAAACAATTGCAAAAAGCATTCAGCTGCCGCAAGCATATTTTGGTACACTATTAAGCTGCTAACATTAAATGAACCTGCATCAAGCGACAAGACTTGGTAACGCTTTATATTAACTGCACCTTGATGCACTCACAGGGCATTCGGTGCACATTCATAAGTATACCTTAATATCCTAACATGTCTCGACAGCGTTAATAAACATTAATAACAAATTATATGATTATACAATTATCAGGTTTACTAATGTATACTTACATGCTGCTTATGAATGTTCTGCGAATGCTTTACGAATGCATTATTAAGGTGCACAGAATATTCTAATGCACTATGAAAGTACAGATAATATACAGATATTTACTACGTTTTTTTTGCAGTAGAGCCCACCTGAAAAAAGTAGTCAAATTAGCCCAGTATTTCATATTTCAGTTTTATTGAACAAAATTTGGTATAAGACAAAAAATATTTTTTTGTTCAACCTCTACAATGCAGGAATTAAAGGTTACAGCCATAATCCAGTAACAAACATGTTGAAGCAGGGGTGTGACTTCCCATGCACTGCAGCCACTCACAGTTAGCTCCAGGTCTCTCTGTGACAGATCCAATGGGTTTCAGAGGTGTGACAGAGGTCGGGTGAAGGCCAAAGGCGTGTGGCCAGGCAGTAGGAAGCGGGCAGAGCTTGTGTGGCCGACTCGGATGTGGAAGGGAGTTCTGATCTAGCCAAGGCCCTTTGGCAGGGAGCGAGGGCAGAGCGGCCCCCAGGCGGCTGAGCCTCTATGGCCGCGGTCTGCCTTACCACTGCTCACGTGCTCCCCAACCTCCATTTTTAAATCCCACTCCTCGGCCAGTTCCCTGAATCCCATCAGCAGAAATCCTAACCGTGTTTAATACTTTCCTGCGTTGCCTTAATTCCCCAGTAAACTAGAACCAAAAAGGACAGTTCTTATTCCTTAAATCAATAGTAATATTAATATTTTACCCTAATACTTACTACAGAGCAAAGTATGGCACATATACAAGCCGCCTACTAGTGACATTGTTTACCGTCATCTACAATAGTTGTGGTTTATAGTAACTTCAGGGTTTATCGGTAACCAAATTTTGCCCCCAGTCACCGGCCTGCTACATCCTGATGGTGAGGTGACAGCGTGGCCTGGTGGGGCTGATCACAGAAGCTGAACACAGTACGTCACTGAAGCCTCCGGACCGCTAACTTCTCGGTTTCATGTGCACTGCATGCTCGTAGCATGGTCAAGGCCGTAAGATCAAGGTTCATAAAAACCTACTGGGGGGGAAGTGATTCATGTAATCATGTTTTCTCAGTTCAGCTGACACCATGGCAACTGCTGGTACCCGCGTGAATTTCGGGGGGGTGGGGGGGGTGTACGCGTTACTTCCGGTGTGTGTTGCTCTGCGGGCAGTAAACAAGTCATTTCAAATTCTACCCACCCCACTGTTTTCAAGCACCAACAGCCAACATCACTTCCTGTCAAAGCTCAAATAGTATGTCTTTTCCATTCGTTTAAGAGACTGGGGTACATAACCCCCGTTAGTAAGGTTCACTGCACATTTTTCCCCGGCTCATTAAATGAAAATTAGCACTTTTCCTTACAGAATGCTCAGGATTTATTTTGGAAGGACATCAAAGCCGCCCCCCACCCCCCGCCCTACACACTGCCCAGCGCCTCACAGTCTGTGGGGGTTAACCCACTTGTACGTGCCTTCGTACCGGAAGCCAACCTTCTTCAGAAGGTCATCCGCTTCGGGGGGGCCCCGGCTGAGGAGAGAGGGCATTGGGGAAAAGAAGGGGAATTACAAAAATTGAGCGGGGGGGTGGTGGGCCTCAGAGTGACTTAAAATTCTGGCAGTTTTCAGAAGAGCTGCTAAAATTAACTCATATACAGATTGCTATGGAAATATTATGTGGAGAGTAAAACCAAACACAAAAACTCAGGAAATACTGCCTTGGATGCCCAGTTGAACTAAGCCTGCTGACCCTAGTCTTTTGCCCCCACCTGTCCACCCTAAGGGGGTCCTGCTCCCCCCCATCTGCCGTCTTCCGGCATTTTCTGCTGGCACACTGCACTTTGTTTGGGACGGGTGCTTTATAAAAATAAACCGAACTAAAATGAATAGATAAAACTGAAGAATCAAACTCCCCCCTCCCCCCCAAAAAAAACCATCAGCACAGTAAAAGCTGTGTACATGCTGCAGGACAACTTGAAAAGGAGAAGGAGAGCAGCATTAAATTGGATTTACTATATCAGAACCCAATTTGCTATTGGCGGGTTTTCCTTGAAAGGCATCGTAGCACACGGCATTTCAGTTACCGGTCCTACCTTCCGTAAGTATAGGGGATGGGGGAGGCTTTCTCTTGCTCGATCTGGTGAAGGAGGGGAGTGAATATCCTCCAAGCTTCCCGAAGCTCATCACTGGAGGGAAGGAAGGGAAAATCTTGAGAGGCACATAAAGGACAAGTGGAGAATGCGTCAGAAATTTTAAGTGGACTGGAGCACCATCTAGTGGAGATAAATATGCACAGCCGAAATGGCAGCAACAGAACAGGACAACTGACCTGCGAACAAAGTGCATCTGACTCCCGCAGAAGACGTCCAGAATGAGGCGCTCATACGCATCCGGAAGCTTCACATCCTGGTGCAGGGTGGTATACACTGTGAGCCAGAGGGCTGGAGTGTGCATGTGCTGTCGGTGGCGCCCCCCTGTGGCCAGTGCGATGTGAGCGACGGCCAGAGTCTCACCCGGTAACGGCTACGGTAGGTGAGGTCCAGCTCGGTCTCCTCGGGGCTGAAGTACATGCCGGGCTTCTTGCTCATCATCTTGGCATAGACGGCCTCGTCGGGCTGCACCCGCACCACCAGCTCATTCCGGCGACAATGTCCCGCAAAGATGTCACCCGGCACGTCGGTGAACTGGAGCCTCACCTCCGCCTTGCGCTCGTTCAGGGCCTTACCGCACCGCAGGACGAACGGGACCCCTGGGGGCAGGAAGATGGTACTTAGGGAAGCACTTACCAAAATCTTAATGCTAGGATGAATTGTTTATATAAGCCCACCTCAGCTATTGCATAGGAAAATAATATTATATTTCAGCTACATTTTTATATAAATTTCAAATAGATTTGCAGAACACTTAGACCTGTCAGTTTTGGTTTACATTGGCATTGTGTTCTTAACCTGTAGCTAATTGCACTGTTATTGAAAACACTTTCAGATACTGCAGGCCTGTTAATTAATTCTAAATCAAAGTTTGAAGTGTTTTCGTGGTATTGTATTGCTTTGACTTAACCGTTTTAATCGTATAACTGCCATTCAGCCAGAATATATCGCGATATGATTTCTAGTCTATATCACCCAGCCCTACACCAAAGTGTGTCTTATTTCAGTGGGCTTGCACTTAAGTGGGACAAATGGGATGAAGATTCAGTTTGCATTGTTATGCTGGAATGGATGAGTCAAACGACTGAAGAAACATTACAACGCTGCCATCTAGTGGTCAGATTTAAACAATATAAAATGAACCACTACCTGATACAAATGTTTGCATGTAAACTTTCAATTAAAACATCCCTACAGTGTTTTTGAAAATCAATGCAGTACCAAAAAACATAGAAAATACTTATATATATTCTTTGGAACATATTCTTGCATCCCTAGTCTTGAGTTGGTAGTGCCCAAGATTAATTTTCTTTGTAAAAGTTTAAGTTGTATTAGAAATTACAAACTAGTAGATTCCATTACATGCATGCAACTGTTTACACTTGCTAAACCTGTTAGAAGTGATGTTAAATGGTAGAAATGGACTACGAGTAACCGAAGCAGAACTTGGGAGGGGGGGGTACTTACCCTCCCATCTCTCGTTGTGAACGTACAGTACGGCAGTGGCAAAAGTGGCAGTGCGAGATTCTTTGGGCACCGTGGGGTCATCGAGGTAGGCCAGCTTGGCATCGCCCTCCCCTTCGGGGTTGCCCACATACTGGCCCAGTACCACATCGGACAGAGACACGGGAGCAATGCACTTCAGCACCTTCACCTGAAGGGGGCGTTTGATAGGACCATTAATTTCAGAACAGGGCCTGTACAGTGTTATAAATAAGCCAGTTAAGATGGTGCAATAATTAACCATAAAATCTGACCCCCGGGAGCTATATTATGGCATACCGAGAGGCGAGCGATTCTGGTTGAAAAAACACTCAGAAACAGTGTAAGGGGTTAGCACAGGCAGGTCTCACCTTCTCATTCCTCACGTCGTCGGAGCTGGTGGAGGCCGGCTTCTCCATGGCGACGAGGGACAGCATCTGCAGGAGATGGTTCTGCATCACATCACTGAAAAGAGAATAGAGTGTGAACAGAGAATAGAGCACAGAGATACGGAAAACAAAATGGAAAGCAACACAAACCCCAAAAAGCCCACACAATAATAATAATAATTAATTATTATTATTATTATTATTATTATTATTATTATTATTATTATTGTTGTTGTTGTTGTTGTTGTTGTTGTTGTTGTTGTTGTTGTTGTTGTTATAACATAATAATAATAATAATAATAATAATAATAATAATAATAATATTTTTCAGACCCAGTGTTGTCTTTCATCTTGTAATCAGGCCTGATGTTACCCCTTAAAATCTCCAATCACCACATCATGTCAGAATGAAACAACCTGACATTCGGTAGCATGCAGGAGTGTGAAACACGTATGTGCCAGTCTCACAACAGCAGTGAAGAACAACACAACACAGCAATGATAAACAGGAACAAAAAAGTCCAATAGACAGTGACTTAGCTAGTAACTGTCCATTAAAGATACATAACTGAGGAACAGATTTGGTCTTTTAATGACAATTGGGAATATTTATGAAAATGCTAATCACATGATATTACTTCTTGAATTTCCTGTGCATATTATTAAAATGTCAAAAAGAACTGTTTAAAAACAATAACAAAGCAAAATTGGCCACCAGACGGTAACAAACACTGGTATATATTTTGCACCGCCAGCCGGCTCCCTCACCGAATGATGCCAAAGTCATCGAAGTACCCCCCTCTGCCCTGCGTGCCAAAGGGCTCCTTGAAAGTCAGCACCACACACGCCACGCTGTCCCGGTTCCAGATGGGACCGAAAATCCGGTTCCCGAACCTGCCGGAGAGGAGAAACATGCGGAGGATTACTGGACATATATGGGGGGGGCGGGAAAGAAAACCAAACTGGACAGCAGGCAGGAAGTACATTCAAGACACACACACACAAATACAGCCATCATGTATCACATTACATGTCTGCAGTCTAGCAATGCAGTATTTAAAGATGGGGACACAGTTTAATATACTGAACTGGCCTTCAGCCATGTGTTGTGCCAATGGCTTTCAGCTCGCGAGACAGGAAACAGACACGACTGTTCCTTATTGTGGATTAAGCTTCTCCCACAATACATCAGCAGTGCACACCAAAAGCTGACTGTGTGCACGGAGGAGTCCATGAACAAGGCCAGAGAGGCTCACTACAAATACAGGGGTTAGATGCCAGATGCGATGTGTTAGGGGTGTAAAAGTGTGAAAGGAACACTATTTTAAGGGGAGGACACACCACACTATTCCATTTACTTTCCTTCTCTCTTAAATAAAGCAGCATGTCATATCCAGATTCCACAATTGTACTCTTAAGTTTCCAGATTGGTAGGATTCTTTTAAAAAGCCATTATTTCTTTTGTCAAAAGGGAACTATATCTTTACGGAAATTCCTGACAGGAGTATCAGCTATAGCACAGGCTATTTCGCATGGTGGCTGGGGGTGACTCACCTGAGCACCATGAGGTTCTGGACCATCTCCTTGCCCAGGTAATGGTCGATGCGGTAGATCTGGTCCTCGGTGAAGAGGGCGGACAGGTGAGCAGACAGCTCCTCGGAGCTCTGCAGGTCCCGCCCAAAGGGCTTCTCCACGATCACTCTGTTCCAGCCCCTGGGGGGCAATACACACACCATATGTAAATAGAAATGATATAAAACTGAGCAATGTAAATCCAGAATCCACGCGAGAAATATCCAAGATACTCGATGTTTGTGAAAGCACTAACGCAAAAAGGCACTGTACACCTGTGATTTTACACGTTATATTTTTATTCATGTAGTGCATGTTTGTTAGTATGCATTACTAATAAATCTTTGGCTTGCGTGTTTTTTCCTATAAGGTGTCCTGACATGTATGTCTTAGTGAGGACCGTCCATTCAATTATTTCCGTGGGTAAAATCCTAACCCTAACAATGACGACCCTAACCACTACCCAGCCCTATTAGTAACAAAACAAAATACTATACTTTTCACATTTTCAGTTTTGTGATTGCATTTATAGATTTTTATAAAGGTTTATATTGTGGAGACTTGAAAAATGGTAAAAACACACGACTGATGTGGAGACTTCAGTGAAAAACGGATGCAATGTATGGTCCCTAACCCCAACCACAAAAACTCAAAAAGACATGAGCATAGATAATGAAAAGACTGCGATGATTTTAAAATGGCTGACTACAGGGATCCGAAAGAGATAAGCACAAGGTTAGGAACACACACGCAGGCAGGCACGCACACACACACACACACACACACACATATGCAGGCAGGCACACACACACACACACACCCAAGGCTAAAAAGTACCCGAGCCTAAGGAGAGCTGTACATTATTATATTAGATTATAGATACAATAAGAACTGATATAAAAGTAGATTTTTTTGCTGAAAGAAAACTGCTCAGCACTGCAATATAATTTAAGCACATATAGCGGAAAGCAACTGATATTGAGGGGGAAAACTTCATTTAAAAGTCTATTTATTGGGGGATGAATGGAGCCAAATTAAATATAAGGAAGTACACCCCCCCTTCCCCTAGACTCCTATGCCCAATGTACAATTTACATATTGTAGGTCCATATAAACCTCCAAATTGGCACTGCACAAAATGGCAGCTGTATGCACTTATGATGCATTAGCACTGAAGCAACTGTATGATTTTGCACATAAGTGTCGTCACTGTGCCACAGACTCGGCAAACACTGCACTTGTCAATAAGACAATTCAGCGTACATATATACATACAAGCGTGTAGAGCAATCATTCTGTAGACCTCTGCCCCTAATCGGACCGAAGCCCCCCAGCCCAGCCCGCGCGGACACTGACTTTGCACTCATGCAGTGGTTCCTGATGTTGCTGGTGACGTTGTGGTACACACTAGGGGGCAGTGCCAGGTAGAACAGCCGGTTGGCCATGCTGCCGCCGGGCAGGGAGAGGATGTGGGAGTGCAGGTGGGAGAAGGACTCCCCCTCGCTGTAGGAGCCACTCAGGTAGGTGTTCCTGCTGAAGAACACAGACAGGCGCTCCGCCTCGCTATCTGCCACCTGGGGGTCAGGAATGGAGGGGGGGAGAGCCGGCTAGGTATGGAGCACGCATTCACACACGTGTCAGAAAGCACAAATATACTAAATCCAAGAACAGGCCAGGTGACAATCCCATTGAATTGCCCAATGACTGACAGAATAAGACTGACAGTCCAGAGCCAGGTGACAATCCCACTCACCCACCTAATGACAGACATGTTGAACACATCAGACAGTCATCCATCTCACCTTCAAGTAAGGCAGGCAAGCAGTGCGGATGCCGTCGATCGTCAGGGCCGAGCGAGCGTAGCCCACGAAGTACGTCTGCTCGGGAAGGAGCCCGTCTCTGAACAGCCACCTTTGGGGGTGGGGGAGGGGGGGGGGGGTTACCAGGGGAGAAAGCTTGGTGAGACCAGAGCCAGCCTCCCCCACAGGACACAGCCTTGAAATGCAGCTGTTATTGCAAAACATCCACCCTGCATCCTCCATGCAAAAAGGGGGTGTAAATTTAGCTTGTACCCATTTCTACACTTTTACATGTAAGTGGCACTCACAGGAACTAGAGCAGACCTGTACTAGGGCTTGGAATCAGCAACATTCAGGGTTCAAGCCCAGGTCCATAATCACAATGCAAACTGCTGTTAAATACATACCATAATGTTGGGTATATCTTCTTTTTGGCCAAGTCCCCCTGTAAAAAAAAAAAAAACAGACACACAAGGTTCAGGTTCCCCTCCCAGACAAAATCAAACCGATTTCATCCTGCATGTGCTTTTCTAAGCGACGTCACCTGCCGCCAGTGCTCCAGAACAAATGAGATCTTATTAAGCGCTAATCCAAATGCATTAGTGTTCTCCCATCCTGCGCTACAGGCTAAATTCCACACCAGGGAAGGATTACTGCCATTCCCAGCGATGTGTCAGCCTCACGCAAGTTATTCTCAAGCAGAGACTTTATTAAAAGAGTATCTGTAGTTTTTGGGAACTTGGCGCAGCGAATGCCCTTCCGCCAGCTAGTGTAACTAATCCTAGTTACGGTTAGCGGCACGCCGGCACTTTTGGCGCGGCGCCTGGCGCGTTCCTGTGCAATAACTGCGAGCACTGATAAGGCATGACCGTGCGGGGAGGGGGGCAGCTCACAGCAACGCGGAAGCCAGCCAGCAAAACTCGGCCATAAAAACGTGCTCCTCAATCACACCAATCTGCAGGGGAATGAGTCACACAACCGCCTCAATGTCCTGTACGCGGGGAGGGTTATTGGTCATGGCCACACATACAAGTACACATGCACTGTATATACTCATAATATGTACTGTAGTTCAGCTTGAATCCATGACACTAAAACCAACAAAATCAAGCCAGAAACCTTGGTGTAGTTCCGGACTCCGACCTTAAATTTCAACAGCCACATAAAGTCAATCAGCCTACTACCACCATCTAAAAAACACAGCACGACTTGAAGGATTCCTGTCCAAACGAGATACAGAAAAGGTTGTTCACGCATTTATCTTTAGCAGGTTAGAATATTGTAATGGTGCCTTTACAGAAAGGAGCGCATCTCACAGCCATCCTTACATCACTGCACTGGCTTCCTGCGCATTTCAGGATTGATTTAAAAATA
>JAODKN010000127.1:5711185-5721646 GCA_026774425.1 Petrocephalus zakoni | reverse complement strand
TGACTTCTAATACTGCAAATACAAACAGGAACTAGCTTTAAAACAAACTTCACATTTTCAGTCACCCTTTCTTTTATATTGTATTTTAGTTTGTTTTTATATCCTGCAAGTGCCTTTTAATATAAATTCATTGTAAGGTGTAGGTTTTTAGAAATAGCACTTCACATTAAGATAAACCATCCGCCTTTAATCTGTAATATTTAAAGTGTTTGTAATTGTTAACATCCTGCAATCCTGACAAAATGTACAGTTTTCCTGCATGGTCACATTGTTGGGAATGCGTGGTGACCTTGCTCGTTGTTCTCCGATAATAACCTTAATAACACCTTGGACCAAACCACTTCTACATCACGTTAGGACCTTAGCACAGTGTAGACTCACAGCCATCTCCATGGTTCTCTCCGTTTCCCAGGTTTGTGAAGGAGATGTTCATGACTGACTGTGAGTTCAGCCTCTTCTGACCCCTGCTGGCTGTCCTGTGCCATGCATCCATATTCATACACAAATCAGATTTCTGTCTTTCTCAGTCATATTCCCAGAACTGCTGCCCATAGGCTATTTTACCGCCTGCTGGTTCAATAAAAATTAAATCATATTATAAAGTTATCTGTGAAAATGTGGCTTGTTCTAGTCATATCAACGTATAATAACACTTGATTGTAAATATATTTACTTTTTAAACTAATTTATATGTGTAGCTCAGTTTGGTGTAACCTGTAATGAATAACTGTTTGGGCTTCGTCACCTTGCACCCCTTGGGAGAGAAGCCTACAGTTGCCTGTGGCAACTGCCTGTTTTGTCAAAGGAAGTGTGTAGGCTTTCAATATCCTTTAAGAGGAACAGATCTGTAACAAACTGGATTTGTTTTTCTCAATACTAGGGTGACCAGATAATCCATGTCATCCTGGACACTTTGAGCTAGGACAGAATTTGTAAACTACCGTTCCAATTAAAAGGACCTGGATTTCACTTAGGCGTTACATTCTTACTGCGTGCTGATTGGTCAGTCTCCTATAATCATGCCCGTATCACACATAATCATGCCCGTGACACAGCTGGATGAGTCTTTCAATCCAGGAAACAAACCAGTCAAAGCAGAAGAAGAACTGAATTATTTAGCCAAACACAAGAGCCTTTCAGTTTTAAGGTAGTTTGCAAGACCTGAAGTAGCTCAAAGTGTCTGAGATGACAGGGATTATCTGGTCACCCTACTCAATACTCAACAAGGAGCAGTGGATTATTAAATGTCAATTTTTTATATTAGTGAGGTTTCTTGCATTTCCTCCTAGAGCTTCACCTTGTTCTACAACAAACCTGGAGGTCAAACCAAAGACTTTCAGCTAGAAACCTTGCACAAACACTTCATTCTGTCTGCCCAAGGTCCCCTTGGGAAGTACAGGTGTGGATTTCTTTGATGAATATGGACACAATTCTTATATGTAGATTTGATGCTCCATCTAGTAGTTTAGCATTAAGAACCAAATAATGACTTTGCAGTTCAATTCCACTATTACTATTACTACAAATTACTATTTGCAAGGAGAAAAATTCTATTCAGTGTGCATTGCAGTTGGGGAAAAAAATACATGACAAAAGCAAAATAATAATAATTAAACCAGCCATTTATTATTCTTTACCTTTCTGTTTTAAAATGAGTTGTTTCTTCACTTTGTCTTTTTTTAAAAATTGGAAAGCCAGCCCCCTTTTTTAATCGTCCTTGATTTGGAGACAGGAAAGCAGAATCCGTAAAAGCGTTTGACACCAGAGTCAGATAGGCGGGGCCCGGTTGGTGCGGCACGCGGCTCTGGGCGAACCCCCGACCTTTTTCCCCATAGACGCAGCCACCCTCATCTCTCTCCCCCCCCAGCTCCGTCTTCAGAGCCACACCTCCTGGCTTCTCCTTCATGTGCAGGGCAAAAATCATACCTCCCCCCCAAAAAAGGGAGGGATCCAAAACGAATAATAAAAAATATGGGCGGCGACGGGCACAAGCTTGGACATCTGATCAACTGTTTGCACAACAATCAGAGCTGTATTTACGGGCGAGATGTGACTCAGCCAGCGGAGAAAAGGCAGGAGCACCGTGGAGACGTAGTAGCACGTAACCGGGGGGGGGCTGTGAATGGACGCCACGACGACCGTCTGCAGGGTGCTGCGGCACAGTGGCGCCCCCTATGGTCCAGCCCCGCAACACACACCTCATGTACTTACGACAACACAAGTGACACAGGAACCCAAAACGGGCTCCTCTGCAGCGGTTCCGAAACGCAGTGCTCGTTTAAGGCAGCGTAATTTTCCGGAAAGGTTACACATACTACAAGTGCGACTATGGATTATTTTCCCAATCTTCCGTTACCGTTTATCTTTAATCACTATATTAGCACGGTATTACGAGCAAGGTTACGGCCAGTGTACCGCAAAGTACATTTCGGGGTAGGGGACAGCAAACGGAGGCTAGTGGGCATTTTACACCGGTCATGAACACCCGATGTGAACTCAGCTATGCATAATGAAAACCAGTGCCTAGAGTATCACAGACCCAGCGCCCGACTGGTTTGTTTTATTATTGACGTCAGTTGACCAGTTAGTACTAACAAGCTTGTGCTTACACATGACTTGCCGTGAGAGAAAGAAAAATGTTCGGATCTCGGACCACTTCAGTTGGAATGGAATTATAATGACAGTAATAAGAACAATAAAAAGGTAAATACAGTGGTGATAAAAATATCCAACATTAAAACAAGGAACGAACAAAAATATAGGAGGATACCACGATCAGACATGCTTCAGAGCAGTAAATTTGGCAAGAAAGCGATTCGTTTTAATCATAAAACCTCACAGTGAAAAGAGTTATGCCCCTTGAAGATTATAAAGCACAGTATTCAGTCATAATTTATATTTCTTTCGTAAAAAAGTCTTTTCTGAAAACATAAAACGTGACTGTCTGGTACCATGGTATCCGGTGCCATAGCTTTCCATAACTTTTTTAATTCCGCACAGATCGCTCTGTTTTGTACCAAAAATACTTCTTTGAAAGAGAAGAAACGTGATGGAGAGTTAGTGGGGAACGAAAAGGGGCGCGGACTTCCATTAGTATATAGCGCCATGGCCAAAGAAAAGGGTCGGGCTGGTGTCTGACGGGGGGGGGTCGGTGTGTGGTGCGGACAGCGGGACCCAGGGGGCCAACCGTCCGGAATACGATGCTTCAGACGTGCCGCTTTCTTCCTCGCATTTCAGAAACCCAAAGGGGGGCAGCAGATTCAAATCCGCCGATTGATGGTTTTCCTTGCTCGATATTGGGAGGCGAGGAAAAGAAGAAGTAGTAGTGTTAGTTGAGTCTTCAACAGCGTGGGATAGTAGGGGGGAAAAAAAGAAATGCAAAAAATTCAACAAGAAAAAAAAAATATTTGCAGCCAAAAAAAAAAACATTTATAGGAATCATAACTACGGAGAATATTTCAAAAGGAATTTAAATATGTGTTATATTTGTTTCCATTAAATAATTTGCTCTTTGGTCAATATTAAAAAAAAAAAGATCAGTGTATGGTATGGTATACAAGAAAGCTTTTTCATAAAGGACATCCTGATTAAAATAAATAAGTTATCCAGAAATGGAAGAGAAGTACTCACATTTAAATACTTCTGAAACCAACATAACTAGAAAAAAAAATGGACAAAAAAGTAACCTTCTGTACAGTAATTTCCTTCCAGGGCCAAAGGCCCTTCATTAAATAGGCTTTATATCTTTCAAGTCGCTTGGGACAGATAGAGGCTTTTAAACAAGAACAATCTTCCTTCGACGTGTGCAGACCGTAACGAGTACGTCACACCCGCAACTTGCTTCCTCAGCGCTCGGTCAGTCTCCCAAGTCTTTATTTTTTATTATTATTATTTTGTTCAAGTGATCAGACGGCTGTGTGTCTTCTGCGCTCACTGCTGCTCGACTTGCGGGGGTCTCCCTCTGGCTGCGTTATCCTCTCCGGGCGGGAATCTCTGCCGGCGGCCGCTAACTGCTCGGGGGCCCGTCATTCAGGAAGTAGGTGGTCATCTCGCCCTTCCCTTTGACCTTGACGACGCCGCGACACTCCAGCTGGTAGCCTCTGCTGGCCAGCACCTGGTGCAGGTCTGTGGTCACCTGAAATGAGATGAAGCTTCATTCGTCATCTGTACCAGTACAGGTCTGTTGGAATGCTTCTTTCTGAATATCCCCTCTTGTTCTCCTTCGGGACACATGAGTACAGGTGAAAGCAAAGCCAACGAGGAATACAGGATGTGCCGACCGCCTGGATGCGATACAAAGGCAAAGCGCTGAGAAATCTCAAGCGGTCCCAGGTTTATAAGAAAATAATCAGTAATAACGGGATGGGGGAGGGGTATGGAGACAGATGGTCACAAAGGAAGCTCCACGGGTACCTGGATGCGGTCGGGAAGCCCGGTGCTGTCCATGCGACTGGCCACATTGACAGTGTTCCCCCAGATGTCGTACTGCGGCTTGCGAGCACCTATGACACCAGCCACCACGGGCCCGATGTTCAGACCTGAAGGACAGATCGCACACTTTTAACGCCTTGGAAAATCAGGGACCGTGAGAAGGTTCTACACAACAGAACTGTACTGGTCCCCAGTTTCATCACAAATATTCCAGAACTTTCTTTATCCTCAGCCTCAGATCTCAGAATGGTGGGGTCAACAGGACTATTGTTTTTATAGCGAGATGTTTCTCCTTTATGATGGATGACTTTAGAATGGTGTGATACTGATGCACATACAGTAGTCATCAAACGCCGATCTGTTCCAGGATAGCAATATGCCGTAAGAGCCACGCAGCCACACTTCCAGGCTCTGTAGTGGATGTGATTGTAAAAATCTCATACAGTGCTTAACAATGTATCGAACATTGGTTTGTTGAGCCGTGTAACCAAATTACCATCATGACTATGAAACAGCAAAGTGTGTCGTATCGTATCAAATTCATATTTGATTTACGATATTTACAAACTTATGACCGGCTCCCCGGAACACAACCCCATTGTATGCTGAGGAGCATCTATATTCAGCAAAAGCCCACAACTCAGGATGAGCCAGGCACAAAGAGTGTTAACTGGGGGGGCAGTGGATCCGTTCCTCACCAATCTTCATTTGGAAATTGTTGAAGGAATGCTCATTGATGTACTTCATCTGCTCCCTCAGCCTCATGGCGTAGTCGGCCAGGGCGATGATGTGCGAGCGGCCCTCCTTGTCGTAGGTGGAGTCGTTCAGACCAGATGCCGCCATGTAGGTGCTGCCGATGGTCTTGATCTTCTCCAGTTGTCGATACTTATCCTCGCTGATGATCTGGATGCAGTAAAAAGGGGGAAATATACCGAAAGTCTGCCTCCCACCAGTCGATAACAGGCTTTTATAACCTCGGGGGTGTGAGAAATGGAAGGGACGGCGTCCAGCGGTCACCTCGTCGAAGTCGGCGATGATCTCGTTGAGAAGCCGCAGACACTCCACGCCCTCGTTGTTGGCCTCCAGCTCCACGTAGAACTCGGAGAAGTTGCTGATGGAGGCGAACATGACGGCCACGCACTCGCACGACTGGTAGTACAGCTCGTCGTTCCGCCGCTCGCGGGCCAGGAAGTGGGCGGCCACGTCCTTGGGCAGGATGTTATGAAGAAGGCGCCGGTTGTAGGCCTGGAGCTCCTCCATCTCCTCCTTTTCTTCGGTGGCCTGAAGGGGGGGGGGGAACATACAGGGAGCTGGAAGCCCGAGGGAAGCCTAAAACGAGCACTATGGACCGATGATCAGGACTGCAAGATCAAGCAGGTGGTTCAAAGGAGGCCCAGACTAGCATTAAGGTGGTCTTTAAGTGGGTTACGGGACCATGGTGTCTGTCTGCCATGTGAAACGTGCTCTCCACCGTCACTTCCTGGCACGGCTTGCTATCTAGAGCAGATTACGCTGCTCCGGCACACAGCGGCGAGGCCCACCATACCTGCAGTTTCCATAAGAAGTCAAGTCTGGCTGTGGACTCCACCTGCTGGGCATGTAGGTACAGTGCCAGAACAAAGACGGTCAAGATGACTGGCGTCATAACCTTGAGGGACACTTTGGTCACGCTAAATGAGCTGCAAGGGAGACAGACCGTGTACACACCTCAGTGAGCAAATGCAACACTATCAGCAAACACTAAAGGTTTTTATATTAAATATTTTAATTTCCATGTTTCATAATTCCATTTATTTGATGAATAATTCATAACTGGCTGAATACAAGGCTCCTGTGCACACGTACCATTGGTCAGTAGTCTCATTAAAACTGGGCCTGAATAAAACAGTAAGAGAAACCATCATTACCAACTGCATTCACGTGTTATTTGTTTAGTAGATGCCCCCCCCACATAAATTGCCCAGCCCCCTCAGTGAAGCATAAGGCCTAATTTTAATTATAATTAGCATCGTATTATTTAATTATTTTCATTACAAAATACTAATACATAATGCAGCCCAGCATAATTCCATCATAAAACCAAAGCGACGTTCCAGCCGGTATTTCCAAATCCTCATAAACCCACTCGATTAATTATCTGGGTGAGCGCGACATAGCTACCATAATGTGACATTGCTGGGTTGTGTTATGTGTGGACTGCGCGTCTGCAGCTTTCCCCGGGTAAGTAACGCTGTCCCGCGCGCTGTCCCGCCCTCTCCCCAGCGCTGGACTCACAGGGAGTTGGCCGTGACCAGTAGGTCGGCGTTGTCGAAGAGGGCCGCCTGGGGCCACTCGACCAGCAGCAGGAAGCTCAGCTGGATGAGCAGCATGAGGGCCAGCTTGCCGATGCTGCTGATCTGGAGGAAGACTGAGCAGGCCAGCAGGGTGAGCAGCACGCTGTAGCTGAAGTACTGGGGACAGAGACAGGCAGGGCGTCATGTGCGGGTCAGACCCCGCCCCCTGCAGGAGCTCCACCCCCCACCTCAGAGATGCCCTGGCTTTGTGTTGTCAGTACAGCACGTATGCATTTCTACTAGGACACTGATAACAAAACAAGGACTCATCAGTACAAGGCTACATCAGTACCAAGGTCAAATGCGTGCACATTCATATTTATGGAAGAAATAATCAGTAGTGGTAACACGGTGGGGGAGAACAGGGCCCCATGGCACCTTAAGCCCAAATTATCCCATTTTTCCCAGTATTATAGTAAAAATTATATTAAAAGCTCTTCGATGATTTTAGTTCATTCTCAACACTAGATATTCTCTCCTGTCCCCCTCGATGGATCACAAGCCTCGTCTGACATGCTTTTCACACGCATGTCTTACCAGTGCCGCTACGTCATGGTCGCTGATTTTTGGAAGTGCTACAGATTTCTCAGAGGCTCACAGACCTCTTCAATGGAGGATGTCATGTGACAGCTACAACTGTTAAATATGCCCTGGTTCTTATTGTTCCCACATGTGGCATCATATGATTCAGATTAGTCATGTACCTGTAGTCATGTACCTGTACAAATAAAATGTCATTTGAGGGAAACCAGACACAAAAGCTCCAGCACGGGCTTTGAGAGAACTGAAAATATCCCTGCTAGCATACTGTATTGTTATAAGTAGGCTAAACTAATTGCATTTAATAATGGCATAAGCAGATATGATGACAATATTTCCAGAAGGTTCACTGAACAGCGTTCCAGGAACAGTCAAGGACACGGAGGTTTCCTGACACCTGACTGCCATCTGGAAGGTTCTCACCTCGGGGAACGGGCAAGCGTTGCTCTTGCCAGGGCACAGTGCCAGTCCATCTCTGGTTAAGGCGGACAGGTTGTGGATCAGACACAGGGTCACCTGGTCCCTGGAGGTGTTGTGTTCCCGGGCCAGACAGTCCACCAGACTCTCCTTGTTGCAGGTAAACTGCAGAGAGAGTAGGGGGTGGTGGTGGTGAATGTGGCCAGACCATCCACTGAGCACCCAGACGAAGAGGAGGGACTAACAATGCAAAAGGAGAATGCAAACGATGCCTGGGGTTTGACACACCAGTCCCAAAGACACATAGGGCAGAGAATCCCAGTCCGAGTAACGTTTGAACAAGCACCCTCATAGGGGATCGGATTGTGCGGATCCCAAAACTGTCTGGGGTTGGATTTAACACATCACTACATTCTTGGGTTTTCACTTACTGTAAGAATAGTACCTAATTAGTTACAATATGATCCAACTACCTAATTATTGTACAGTAAGGTAACTTGGCTAATAGCTTTCCACTCTATGCACTTCATCCTGGACTCAAAGGTGCAGGAAAAAAGTCACT
Source organism: Petrocephalus zakoni (assembly GCA_026774425.1). Taxonomy (NCBI): domain Eukaryota; kingdom Metazoa; phylum Chordata; class Actinopteri; order Osteoglossiformes; family Mormyridae; genus Petrocephalus; species Petrocephalus zakoni. The sequence continues at coordinate 5,713,363 of JAODKN010000127.1, read as the reverse complement.
AAATAGGCTTTGTAAATAGCGGTTCAGTTTTAAAGAAAATAAAACATTTACAGTCACAAAATGTTTGTGAAAAATATTTGCTATACACAATGTGACTATACCTGTATATTAGCACTTCAAAACACCTCCTGTTTAATTTTTTAAACACAATTATTTAAATTCTTTAAATATTTGGCATTCTCTGGTTAAAAGGCATTTGCTGGTTAAAACTGTTGTAGACAAAAAATATATATGGAATGCAATGTACTTCAGTGTTCCAGTCAATGTTAATAGAGATGACCCTCCTACCGATTAACTAGGGAAACAGCTGCAGTGTACGGGCCACCTACACACTGTCCCTAGGAAACAGCGTCCTGAAGGTGTCAGCACAGGTGTACATGTGCGCCCCCGTGTGGCCACAGCTGGTAATTACAGGGCACCACTCTGGAGGCGTGATAAGCAGGTGTGAGTACAGAGGTCGGCCCTCCTACCATGTTGACGAAGGCAGCGATGAAAACGAGGATGATGGTGAAGACCCCCACCAGTGTGCTGTTGGTGCGAGACTGAACGATCTTCTTCGACACGGTCTGCATGGCAGCTGGAAACAGCTGGAACAGGGAGAGAGAGAGATGTCATTAGTCTGGGTGACTGGTGCAGTTCATTTATCGCAACCTGTCCACACAGCAATTTCCAGGGTGCAGTGCTGTAATTACCCCTCCTACCTGCAGCAAACCGGCCATTTCGCTAATGAAATGAATAATAACTAACAGACATATATTCTTTACATTTCTATAATTATTTAGTTAGAACCATGTTGACTGTTGTATTGTGCATGCATGTTGTTATATTATTGAGGCTGCTGGTGAATTTCATTTTACTTGTATAAAACCACAAGTAAATGATGAAACTCCTTCAATCCTAAATATCTGAGCAGTAACATCTCTGTACACTAGAAACTCAATAAATGTGTAGTAGGCTCCTCACAAAAAAGCCTTCATGTCTACACATTTATCATTATACTATTACTATTATTATGATAATAATAATCATTATAATACTGGTGTTGGTACTGTGATAATTGTTTCTAATACTGACCTGTCAGTGCTATATAACTGAAAATGTGGCCTGCCTAACAGTGTACAGTTATGTATAGCACTATATGACTGAAAAAGCGGCCTGCCTGACAGTGTATAGGTATGTATAGTACTATATAACTGAAAACATGGCCTGCCTGACAGTGTACAGTTCTGCATAGTACTATATATCTGAAAAAGCAGCCTGCCTGACAGTGTACAGTTATGTATAGTACTATATAACTGAAAAATCAGTCTGCTTGACAGTGTATAGGTATACAGTATATGGTACTATATAACTGAAAATGTGGCCTGCCTGACAGTGTACAGTTATGTATAGTACTATATAACTGGAAAAGCGGCCTGCCTGACAGTGTATAGGTGTATATAGTACTATATAACTGGATAAGCGGCCTGCCTGACAGCATATAGGTGTATATAGTACTATATAAGTGGAAACAGCAGCCTGCCTGACCGTGTATAGTTCCAAGACGCGGTGAGACAGTGAGCACAGTAGCCCTCTGTGACAGAAGCCCCACCTTAATGCAGGAGTAGATGGCACAGACGAAGAGGATGTTGGCCAGGATGATGAAGATGCTGATGTAGATGCCCAGCATGAGAGGGGTGCTGCGACACACAGAAGACACCTTTCAGCTAGGTCAGGACCACGGGACGCCAAGAGTGTGGAACAGGGGCAGGCGGTCTTATCCAGAAAGAGCCATTGGGTATGTGGGTTTTCGCTGCAACTCCCTAATTAGATTACTAATGAGTGGACTGATTGGCTGAAGAGTCCTCACAGCTGGGTTTGAAGAGCTGACCTACAGGTCATCCCAAAAACCTGCACACACACTGGCCCTTTGCGGATAAGATTGCCCACCCCTGTCCTGGAACATTAATATTAATCGCTTTAAAAACACAACACATCACCCCATATGCAAGAGTGTAAAGGTAATTTATCTATATTACAATCCTGAATAGAACTTAGCTGACAAGGGCCAATTGTTGGGTGCAGCTGCGGACACAGACATCTTCCTGCATAACTTTGATACTGTCATGATCAGCCCCGCCCTGCGTGTCTAGTTCCCAGTGTTTCCCTCAGGCGGGGCTTGATTGGCCTCACCTGTGC
>JAODKN010000127.1:5682750-5695775 GCA_026774425.1 Petrocephalus zakoni | reverse complement strand
ATGAAGTACTTCAAATATTAAGTATGAATCGTAATACTTTCTTGAGGCCATGGTTTAAGCTTTGATTTACCACCACTACTGCGTAACTTGGCATAGTGGTTGTGGCCCCACTACGTTTGGCGTCCATTATTTTTCTGCATGAAATGTGGCAACCCTAAGAACAGCAATGGGTAGAATGTGCCCTATAGACGATACTGCGATCTCTCTGCTTTGGCAGATCGCCAATACCTTCTAATCCTTCATGGTCTAATATCGTCATATCACACACCCCTAGTAGTCCTCACTATGATAGGAATACAAATGTGTTTGTGCATGTGTGTGTGTGTGTTTGCCCAGAGCTGGACTGACCCTCTGGACTGACCCCCCACCCATGCTGCTCCTCGGCCGTCCCTCAGGGCTTCCCAGCCCGTGCTCCAGATTCTCCTCAACCCTGCTACCCTGATCGGTTCTGGAAGATGTAAGAATAGATGGACGGATGATGAGATGGATATTTAGCCAGGAGAAGAAATAACCACCACTGCCCATGCAGACTGAAGCAGTCCTCTGAAGGTATAAATGTCCGATCCTGGTATCCAGCCATCTTCCTTCACCACCCCCCCCTGCTGCTGTTAAAATCACGGTGCTCCTCAGAGGGGGACCTGGCTGCAGGAACAGAGGAGGCCCTTTAGCTAGGCGGGAGAGCCTGGCATTCCAGAGGCGGAACTGGAGACAGCAGGAGCCCTGGGAGCCCAGGACGGCCCTGCCAATCCAGGGGGGTCACATCTGAAGCTAATTGAAGCTAATCTGAAGCAATGAGCAACAGGTCTGGAGAGTGGCCAACAGGCACGAGAATTCCCCCCCACACCGAACAATAATGTTAAAAAAACACTTGAAAAAAACACTTTAAAAAAACGTTAAAAAACACGTTAAAAAGACACAAAAATACTTCTGTTTTATTGTCGGATGTTAGCGTATTCTTTTAGAATCTGCCAATGACTGCACGCCAAGCACATATTGGTGAGGGAAACATCTGCCATTATTATTCTGTCATGAGTAAAATTCACTCTATCCTGGAAGCCTGTGAACATCAATGCTGAACACCTCCAGCATTTGGCCTACAGTACTCTGTAGACAATCCTGCACCCTCCCGGCCCACCGTGTCACGGATTTTTACGTGACGAGAGTTTCCTGGTGCATCCCAAAAATCCTCTTTTAACAGCCCCCGAAGCGCTAATCTACTGGCTATCAGCGGCCACCACGACTGGTCCGCCACTCTGTCCACCCTGCACCCTCGGAGCCTCAGACGCACGCCAATCTCGCATATGATGCCACTAACTGCAGCCAATCGCCTGCGTCCCGCACAAAGACTTCCTACAAGCTTTCGGAATAATCCCACCAATGAAAAAATAGATAAGGCCAAAGGAAAAGAAAAAATTTGGTCACATTAAAAAAAAAAAAAAATTTAAATCTTCCCGCAAAAAAAAACAACTGTTTACGTGACCATCTGAGAGAGAGCTTTTTTTTACGTCTGATAACATTTCACCAACAAAACTAATTTCCCTTCACAAGCGCAGCAGTTTTGTTTTGAATGATCGCTTCTTCTGATTACTGAAACATATCTGTCTGTAATCAGGAACAAAACAAAACAACAGAAAAAAAAGAAAAGTACGGCTTCGCTTTGAAGGGTAATGAAAGCAGAGCTTCCAGAAACGAGAGCCCTGTCTGCAGCATTAAGAGGAGGGACTGACATCTGACAGAAAGCAGGACCAAACGCATACATGCAGCGACTGCACGCCGTCCACTTCCCTGGCCGAGCTCAGAACACCAAACGGTACCCGCTGTCACTCCCCCTTGCAAACGCGGCACCAGCGCTCCTGTTTGCACTCCACTCCAAACACAACAGTTTCCGTTTGACCACAAAGGGTCTGACCGGGAGCACTTAGGAGAATCCGGAAAAAGGATCTGGAGAGAGTGGGAAGGAGGGGCAGATTTATGGGGCCTGACCCGGAGATTAACCACATGGCCCATGCACGCCTCACATGTCGCTGGCATGTTTAATGTGGTCAAGTAGCCGCCCAACGATGGTCCTCGTGGTCGATGGCACCCACGTGCATCTCAGCCAGGACCACACGTTCTGTGGTTATCATACTTCTGATAAGTGAAGCACTCACATGGTGACAAGGACACGTGCCCCCCCTCGCCACATTCTGCAGCCTTGGCTCGCTTGACACGGCCTGCTAAATCGGAGACCACCTCCCTGATATTATGGATCCTACAATCAGCCCCCCCGGCAGCTCCATCGCGGCGTGCCAGTGCGTGCCATGCACGTCCTCAGCTCTCACACACACACACAGACACACACACTCACACCGCTCCCGGCCCCAGCTCCAGTCCACTGTTCCCCCCCCCCCCCAGGGCCACCGCGGCGTGCGACACTGTGGTTCTCCTCACTGTTATCAGTGCTGGCCAATATCCTAGACAGGGACCGAATGCGTCTACACTCTCACCGAGTTGCTGCCAGCGGTCACTGCAAACAAACGTTTGACATTAAGAAGAGAAGACGACAAATTTACAACCCAGATAATATTTAGATTAACCACTACTAACCAGGGGAGGGAGACTAGCTGCAAAAAGTGCACATTCATTTGCAACACAGAGATTGGAACGTGACTATTTCTGTATGACTATATCTCAGTATTCATGCTGGAAATACTGTCGTCTAACCCGCCTTTCCTTTATCTGTACTATGGGCCAGTCGTAATATTTCAAAACAGTGCTCACTGATGGCAGGAAAGAGCCAGGCCATCAGCCACACACGATAAAGGCCACCTCCTGGAGCAGAGACAGAGTCTGTGTGTGTCCACCAGACGGCCAGCACTAGGCAGCTCCGAAAGAGTCATGGCATGAGCACGGAGCCCGCCTTCCAGCGCAAAAAAGCGAGCACGAGGTGTCACTGCAATGCTGTTCCTGTGGCCGCGACCCCACCCCCATCACGTAGACCCCCCCAGTAGCCAATGTGGACCCCCAGGGACAGTGGGGACCATGTCGTCATGGTAACAGTGACTCGCATCCCCAACACGCTGATAAACGAGTGGAAGAAGTTTAAATGGATTTTGAAAATTAAAAATGAAAAAAAGGGCATGTACCTAGCAGGGGGACGGGGGAGGGTGGTTTCTAATTTACGCCATGTTTCTGTTTCGGGGGGCCCAAGGTCACGGCAACGGGGGCGTCCTTTTCACACGCCGTCTCCGGGCACCACGTGACCCCGGGACCTTGTGAAAACATTTTCACGATCTTCAAACCGGCTTAGACACAAATCAGAAGATAAAACTGTTCGATGGTAAAAAATCATTTTCTTCAGTTAAAGGTAAGTCAAAGTCATTCAGTATAATTATGTTTCTCCAGAAACCAGTGACAGGGTCACTGAAGGAGCCGCCCAGCAGGCCCTGGAGTGCCCCTACCTTTGTCGCTATGGCAACCGCCGGACTGGCGGAACACACATAAACACACGGATATGCAGTGCGGTGCTTAACACACGACAGCCCTGCAGGGTAATGACACCTCGGTACAGCTTCATCGACACTGCCCGGTGTGTCTGTGCGTTAATATCAACCGATGGGGCTACACATCTTTTATAAAAAAAAGAGTTATACATCTTTGAAGCCGTCAGCCATTTTGAGAATGGCCATGTCTGCATGCTCTTTCTGAGGTTTCCGGGTTAGCGCGGAAGCGCTCAACCTCTACTGCTTCTGAGTAGAAACATGAAACGCCAACTCGATGGGTCCTTCCGGAAGTGGAGGCCGAACGAGGTGGACGCGATGTGGACTCAATCTGCACGCGTGGACTACGGCCTCGAGGAGCTCCCTAGCTTAGAACTCTCCCACCCCTGTCCCCCTAGAAGCTGCTGGTTCGTCCACATGCAGGCAGAAAGGTACCAGACGAGAGTCAGAACTGAAAAGTGTTACCAGCGGCAGCCTTTAAACAACATTAAGTGTTAATGTCTCCCTCCTCCGTACTGGTCCGTGCAGACTTGGCACCACAGTGTCAATCCACAAATCTCCTTACAACGCCTGAGTGCGGGGCCCCACCCTACGAGAGTCAACAAAGGCCTTCAGGGAACCGACATCACCACAGCGTTTAACAAAACCATCACTGAGCCAAGTAATCTTGCATTATACAAGGTTCCGCCATTCGGAAACTCGGTACGTCCGAGGTCGGAAATTGCCCGTTGTTTGCATCTGGCTTTGGAGCCAACTTAAAGGTTTTACGTTGATAATTCATCCCACATCATTCACGTGCCACCCACCGTGAGCTCTGCAGGTTTTCTGCCAGTTGCAATTCACAGTTAGCCTGTGTCCATGTTTCACAGTCGTCACAGATGCATTCGTATTTCTGCTAATGTAGATCAGCTGTTTTTCAGGGAAGGAAACCTACGATGCACCTTATGTAGGTCACACTCTAACCTTTTAAAGTGGGTGGAATTATCCGGGAATCGCTCAAGCGCTGCTGCAAGTTAGCATACTAATCGCATATTACGTAACGCTAAGTAGGCCACACAGACAATATGCCATGGAGCGCTTCAGACAAACACAATCACGCTCCGGCACAGAGATTCCCCTATGGAGACTGCCTGTCTCTCTCATGAGGTCAGACCAACCACGTGGCCCATGCATGACTCACGACAGCTCGTCGTGACTCTGTCGCCTTTAGCCAAAGAACCCTCGCGGGCGTAGCGTCTGATCGCCGTGGATACCGAATACCGGCATTCCTCCCTCCTTTTTACACTGAGGGGCTTTTCCAGATGTGCCATTTACAACCTGTGGCCTTTAAAGATGATGCTGCATTTAACCATTTCCTACAGACTGCCCCCCTGCTTCTCGCCCTACCTATGCGTTCATCTCGACCCGCGATCCTGTTCCTTATCTGCTTTTGCTCCCGTCACTTATTTAAAGCAAATCTAGCTCCACCCCCTTAACAGAGGCAGGGCCACAGGTGCATTGGCCCCAACTGAAAGCTGATTGGCTGCCAAATTACCCTCTCTCCTGTCACTCACCAATTCAAAACACATCATTGGCTAATAATAATAATAATAATAATGATAATAATAAATTCCGCTAGATAAGAAGCTGAACGAGGGAAACTGCTGCTTCATGCAATGTCGAGCCTATGCTCATCTACATCTTGTAAGAGGGAGAGGGAGACAGAGACAGAGTAAGGGAAGCTCGCTGGGGATCTGGGTCAGTGGATAAAGCAGGACAGGCGGGCACGGCTACAGACTGCTTTAGTTACACTCCCCAATTGCCTGATCACGGGAGGACGCAACCACATCCCAAAAGCCCTCCTTTCCACAGAAATTACATGGGCTGTGATTCACCGTATTCACAGAAAACTAAGTCAAGGCGGGGGGGGAGGTTAAAACAAACAAAAAAAAAAAGATCAGATTTTTTTCAACTGCCCACCCACATGCAGCCACAGTGGATTACAGGCCCCCCAGGAAGTTTAACATTCAAGCCAAAGGCGGCACTGGCTGGGTGCTGCGATCAATGGACTGAGGGTCCCACGCGGAACAAGACGTCCAGTGGCTCCCCTGCTACCTGAGCCATTCAGCTACGAGGAACATGACCCGGCTTGGAGTAATCCCACCATTCAGCACCACAAGCCCCCCAATCCCTGCAGGAATAGATGTTTTGTGCGGCGCAGGTATTTATTCTGTCGCGATTAGTGAAATGCCCCCCCGCCTGCTGAAGTCTGACCTGTGCTCTCCCGAGGTACAGCCCGCCCCAACTCTGAGCACGGCTATGACATTCTGACTGCTCAGTAATTATATCGGCGATCCAGGGAATTTGATCATAAATCACAGAGACATCACCCAAAAAAAAGCCCAAATGAAGGCTCACAGCACTGTCACTCTCACTCTCAAAGCATTTACCCACACAAACATGCAAATTCTCCATGTGAAAGGAATTTTCCCAGTCTGCTTCAGCTTATCCACTAACTTGTCCTTCCAGATGTAGCACCCAAAGACTACTCCCACTCCCTTGCCCATACTCTTCCCTCTACTCCCACTCCCATACACCACCCCCTACTCCCACATCCTTCAAAATATTCTACCCCCTACTCCCACTCCCTTCCCCATAATCTACCCACTACTCCCACTCCCATCTCCATACTCCACTCCCTACTCCCACATCCTTACAAATACTCTACCCCTACTCCCACTCCCATACGCCACTCCCTACTCCCACTCCCATACTCCACCCCCTACTCCCACTTCCTTCCCCAAACTCTACCCACTACTCCCACTCCCTTCCCCATAATTTACCCAATACTCCCACTCCCATACTCTATCCCCCACTCCCACTCCCTTACTCTACCCTCTATTCCCACTCCCTTCCCCATACTCTACCCCCTACTCCCACTCCCTCTCCCATACTCTACCCCCAACTCAATCCCCATACTCTATCCTAATCATACTCCTATTCTTTCCCCCATACCTTACCCTACCCCCTACTCCTACTCCATCCCTCATACTCTACCCCAATCCTACTCCCACTACCTCCCTCATACTCTACCCCCAACTCCATCCCCATACTCTATCCTAATCCTACTCCCACTTCCTCCCATATTACTCTACCCTCTACCTTTCTGCTACCAAACTCCACCCCACACTGTCTTTATCCAGGTTTGATCCCACATAAAAACCTTGAAATTATGAGCAAAAATGAACTTCATTTATACCACACATAAAGCTGAGCATTGAAACAAATACACTGCACTGTGTCTTGATTCTTAACTATAAAGCATACAGTCTGTAAAACAGGAAGTTAGGGAAGTTCCATTACCTTCTAAAAGGATAGTTACACGATTACCAATCTGAACTAAAAAGCCCAATTAAATATACATTTCCTTCACTGCAGGTCATTACAGAGGGAAGCTGTTTTCTTTAATTCAATTGTCGTCATTTCTCAAATCAAAAATGACACATCTAATTTAAACAAAGGGAACTCATTGAGCAACACGATTTTGGTTGTTAACTGTGTATTAACCACATTTCTATGTATATAGATATCAGTGTACGTACGTCTAAAGTCCTTCTCGGCAAATCCCCCTGAGAACTCAAATTACGACAACACGTATAGTCAGAACTAAGACAACACCCCACCTTTTCAACACTCTTCAGGGTCATTTCTAGCCCCCAAAACTAGAAAAGTTCAGCTGAGAGGCAAATTACATCATAACGTGAACATGAAGTGAGGCGATAATGTGGTACTCTGTGATGCTTCTGCAGGACATGAAGTGAGGCGGTAATGTGGTACTCTGTGATGCTTCTGCAGGACAGGAAGTGAGGCGGTAATGTGGTACTCTGTGGCGCTTCTGCAGGACAGGAAGTGAGGCGGTAACGTGGTACTCTGTGATCCTTCTGCAGGACAGGAAGTGAGGCGGTAAGGTGGTACTCTGTGACGCCTCTGCAGGGCATGAAGTGAGGCGGTAACGTGGTACTCTGTGATGCTTCTGCAGGACAGGAAGTGAGGCGGTAATGTGGTACTCTGTGATGCTTCTGCAGGACAGGAAGTGAGGCGGTAATGTGGTACTCTGTGACGCCACTGCAGGACAGAAAGTGAGGCAGTAACATGATACTCTGTGACGCTTCTGCAGGGCATGAAGAAAAGCCCGCTATTTTCTGGATTTGCTGGCCATTTTCAGACATATCGAGCCCATTATGGACTTTTCTCATACAATCTACACACAACAACGCAGCATCCCTCAAACGTGACTAGGAAAGGTATATTCTGAACAAATAGATGGTCTTTGTTTTTCATTAAATTAGTGCCCTTTCACATTTGTGGGCTGAGACCGATTAGAGAAAAAACAGACACACCGTATTTAGCACAACAGATAAAACGACAGGGCAACAGAAAGTGGGAATGTGGAATGTTCGGCAAACTGATAAATTTTGCAAAGGTCGACGATTATCGCAGGTCGTATATCAGTGACCACTAAACCCACACGGTGCTGTAGGGAGAAAAAAACACAGCCAGACGGACTCATCGACGTGCTGCTAGTCTGCGGAGCACCTTGACTAGATCCCAACGAGCCCTGCAGTCAGGGATGCTGGGAAGGGGCGGATCTTGCTGGCAGCCAGCAGGGCGGGTGACCGTTTACATTATTTACGGCCGTGGGTGGAGCCTGAATCAATAACATGCTATGGCGGCCGTATCGGCTTTCATATGGATCCTGCTGCCAGCTCCCGCGATCCACAGGAAGGTAACGGGGCACCTTTCGGGGTCCACACCACAGCCACCCAGCGGCCCGGATGGCAGACTAATTAGGAAGCTTGGCTTTTAAAGGAAGAGCTGGGAGACACTCGCGCACCGTGTACACGTGTCTTCGACAGCTCAGAGGTTCCCATTCCAGGAAAAACAGAAAACTACTATCTGAGACATCCACGTGCTCATGAGAGCACATAACCCAGTGTTTCTGCTCGCATAAAATGTCAAACGTTGTCTGAAGCGGGGGTGGTGGGGGGGAACAGAGGCGAGAACGTTTGAGTGATCGGGTGCCAGGGGCCGTTAGCTAGTGAGCGCACGTTTGGGTTTGGCTGTGCTACGCGTACACGCTGAAAGTCAAGAGCCATTAAATGGGGGGGGGGGGATGAGAGAGGGACAGCGGGAGAGAGAGAGAGAGAGAGAGAGAGCTGACGCAAACTCAGATAAGGCAGTTCCATGTGACGCAACCCTTCTTAGAAAATCCACAGGCAGGATATTTTTAGGAACATGCCCATAACCTCTGCTGGTCTCCAAAGCAACACTGTCGCTGTGGCGATACACCTCATATGTCAGTGGCGCTATGAAACCATCCGCGAAAAAAGCAAAGAAAAGATTCTCACAGTGGACCCCCCCGCCGCGAAAAACCTGACATATTCAAGGGGGCTGGAGCCCATGCAGGAAAAAAAGAAAACAATGACTCTCTCTGTTCCCCATTACACGTGTGTGCAGAGACATGAACAATGTATGGCAGTGGCTGGGAGGGGGGGCGGGGGTGTACATGCTGCCATCACCAAAAAGGTTTCCCAGGGGGTTTCCAGAAGGTCGCCACCGACAACCGTTACGGACTCCCAGAACGTTTCGATGACAGAAATGAAAAAGGCAAAAGGAAAATGCGTGGGGGGGGGGGGCGGTTCCCTGGTCATGGAGGCTTCTCGGTACATTTAAGTTCCCAGGAAGGTGAGGAAGGATGACAGGAGCCGCACTGGCATAGCTGCATCAACAGGCAACATCTTCAAGGAGTTAAGCACTTGGCAATTCTGGTGGGGGCAGCGGGGGGAGGAGGCACACGAACCCAGAACAGCCGGAAAGCTCCGGAGATCACCAGACTACCCCAGAAAAAAAAACAGCTGGAACACACTAGGAGCAGGAAAAACAGAGCAGAAAATAGAACAGGCGCTGACGATTTACAAATATGGCAAAGACTCATGGTCTTCTTAGAAACGTTCCGCATTTCCTGCGGCTGGCTGGCGGAGATAGACTACACCACTAATGTGTTCTTAATGAACTAGCCCAACCTCAGGCTGAGGCCCCTCCACGGAATCCCATGTTTATACGGTAGGTCAGCTGCGGTTATGTTCTAACCTCATGTAGGATACTGGAGATTTCATCATTATTCACTTTGGGCTCTCGTCCCATGACCGCTTTCGGTCATTTACCCAAAACTCAGCTCGGGGCTTCAAGCCAGTCACCTGACAGGCCTGCACATGAAATCCAGCAGAAAGAGTCCCGCAGGCCGTCCCAGAAAGAGTAAGGGAATATTGCAACCAGTCTGTCTGATGCCTCGTCTCTCCCTCGTCGTCCCAAGTATATGGAAGTTCTATCAGAATATGGCTTCCACAGTTCTAGTTAGCGGTCATCATTCACGAACAAAAAGTCGCCACTGACCATGCTCCGGACTCCCCGTTACTGTCTACTGAAAGGTGTCCCCATGGCAACCCACTGCGAGCATCCAGGGGACGGAGTCAGCGGGAGGCATCCTCCAGCTAACATGGGTAGCCCTAGCCTGCACGCTGATCTGCACATATGTCCCCTAGGCAAGTGCCTTCCGGCCGCTACGTCACAGATGTTACCACGGTGACGCACAGGTATGTATTCTGCGCTAAATCCTATGTTGTGGTTTAGCCTCCATTCCCTCTCAGGCGCCAACATGGCCGCCGGCTTCATGCTCCCTGCCACCCCGGAGCCTTGCATTCCAGGATTCCACGTTGCCGAAGTACAGTGACACGTTTCCAGGCGATAATGAGCGGGTGTGGGAGTACCAGTCGGTCAGGATGACAAAGTCACGTCCCGGGAACTGTACTTCAAAATATAACGTACACCACACCGTCACCCCAAATCTAGAAACCGCATGGCAAAAAAAGCACAACGGCAGATTTTTGCTCTCCTGAGTCTCCCTCGGACATTTTCTCACTGGAATGTTTAACCTTTAAGCGCATTCGCATCTTACGGGTCGGTTTTCGGCGACGATCGCATGTACGCATCGCCAGAGAGGCGAGGATTTAATTAGCGAGTCAGACGGAGTGAGGATCACGCGGCCAGCCCAAGGCCACCATGTTGGGCCTTAGGCCAGGACTCCGGGGTGGACGCTTCTGTTCCTCTCTGGCGGGAGGCGCTGGTTTCTCCATGTGACGTCTCGTTCCCGCGAGCAACCTGTCCCGCCCTGTGGCAGGACGCTCACGTAGCCCCAGTGCCTTCGGGGGGGGGGGGGGAGGCACTCTTCGGCACTTTACGTCTGACAGTGACGGGCATGGCTCCTCCTGACTGAAGCAGGTCGCTCGCCGATCGAAGACGACAAAGCTGCGCAGCCTTTCTCGTTTAGCCCTCCTAATAAATGAACAATAAGCTAATAAGCATTACATAAGCTAATGGAATAGCTTCCTGGCTGGCTTCCTCGAGAGGAACTCCTTCAAAATATCAGTGGAAAACTAGGGCAGCCTCCGGAACCAGGGCGTGCAGGAGGCATTCGAGGTTCACGTTCCCCAGGAAATCCGAAGCAGGCTTCAGCTCCTTTCCTTTTTTGTTTTATTGTGCCCGCTTCTCTCCATGACCTGCCTCCTCACCTCTGCAAAAGACATGGTCATCCTCAGACTGACTTTGCCCTTCATGGCAAGAGGCCTTGCACGCCTAATCCAGCCCAGCCAGATGGACCATATAGTTGAATATCCCATTCAGTGACAAAAGCAATTAAAACTGAGTGATGTCAAGTAGGACATTGTAGACTAACACATAGCCGATGAAAGGAACCAGAAATGGGGAACTGCAACCTCAGTACTATTAAAAAGAAGAAAAAAAAACCTTTTGAATTACTACAGTATTTCTCAATTTCTCTGTTTGCCAGCAATTGTGTTTTTTATTCGTATTTTCCAGCTCTCTCACATGGCGCAGTGATTAAAATGTCCCCCGGGGGCATTCTGACATCGATTCCCCCCCACGAGTCTTTAAGGAGGCCCGGGTGATTAACCCCATCGTTAGCCTGCACAAGCCCACTAAGCATCTCAACCTGGGCGGCGTGGCTCCGAGTGCCACCCCCCCCCCACAGCACAACAGGCAGTCATCACGCCAGGAAAAAAAAAAAGAAGTTAGAACGAATAACAGATCCAGCTGTTAATGAGCATGATGAGTACCCGGAGGCAGCAGTCACGTGGGGCCGAAGTTACTCGCCATGTCGGAAAAGGGGCGAAGGAGGTATCCACCGAGGACAGCCATAAAAAAAGGCGTGACCTACCCTCAGAAAAGCTGGCAATAACAACATCTATAATAACAATAATCGCGATGATATGACGCAGGCAAGCAGGGGACTGCTCTGGGGGTCGGATGCATGGGCGAGGGTGCTGAGGATTCAGATTTACAAAAAAACGAGACCCTTGAATTCCATTTGACTTCATTTTACCGATTCAGCCTGTGGCGGCCAGGTCGATCTGATGTTGGGAGCTGTCGGGTCTCGCTTATGGATTTGCTTATTTCGGCAGCCATGTGGCCCCCCACGCCATGCAGAGCTACCTAGTTTGCAGCACTAGATACATGCTCAGCTACAGAAACGTTCCTAGATGAGTCAGTACATTTGTTTGAGGGGATACTGGACCACTCCTCCATTTGGCTTCAAACTATAAGAAGGGTTTCCTTATTTTAACAGAAAGCCAGCTATCTCTCGATGCACCATCTGCCAGCAAATTAAACATGAATTTAGAAGGATAAAAGGAAAGGGTGGCATCACGGATCACAGTCCAATCCACAGTGTTGGTCCCACTCTGGGCAGGTGGAGGGTGGCGTCAGAAATCACTGAGCCGATCACATTCCCCAGTCAAGCCTGCATGGGAATCTCACACCAGGCCCAATCCTACTCAGATAAACGCCCACTACTTCATCCTGGCACTAATCAGTTACAAGTTAACAGATCTGGGGGGTGCTGATCGGCTGGGGGAATCCTGAAGGCTGTGTAAAACGGCACAGCAGTGTCCCTATATAAGCCGTGGCGACAGAGAGCTCCCTCCACGCCGCCGTGGGAACGGGTGCAGTTCTTGCTTCCTCCTCCCACCCACTTTCTGACTGGGGTACTCCACGAGTGGAAGACGACAAACACGCACAGAAAAGTCTGGGAACTTTCCATGCAAGGCTGCATTATTCTGCTCCACGCCCACATCGTAGTGACCCTTGAAAGAGACGACGGAGACGGGAATGATGGGAACGGCGTACATGACGACATGACGACAGTTAGCGCAGACACATTGAAGACTGGTGTGTCGCGTGTCTCTTTCTGTGGCGGAGGGGGGTTACAGTATTTTAATAAAGCAGGTTTAAGTTATGCTAATAACAGCATTGCAGCAAAGAAAAGCATGCAACAATGCAAACGTGCTAGTGCTACGTGCTAATGCTAATGTGCTAATGCTCACGCGCTAACGTTCACGCGACCCCCCCCCCCCGCTTCCTCTAAACACTAGTACATGTGACTCAGTGTTTACTGTGAGGAAATGATTTTCATTGACTGGGTTTCCTTCCCCT
>JAODKN010000127.1:5664838-5682323 GCA_026774425.1 Petrocephalus zakoni | reverse complement strand
CACCAGACCCATGAGTCCGTTGGAGGAAGTGTGACAATGACAAAATCAACAACACAAGGAGTCGCCCCCCCCCAACAGCACCCACATGAGCCCACAAGCAGAAGGAAGGAGAGGCGGCCAACTTCAGAGCCCTGACTGCTCTCCGAAAAGCTCAGCATAATTTTCAAAATAAAAAACATCCAGGCATAAATAATTCTGGAACTGCTCAATACGCATACTATGAATTTTAATGAATGAGAACTATAAAATACAAAAAATTACCTTCTTAAAATTAAGAGTCAAAACTCAGAATTCAATTTAGAATTCAGAATTTGGAATTCAATGTATGTGCTGCAATTTTCCTTTTTCGAAAGTTTACAGAATTGACACATTATTACATTAAAAAAGGGATTTGTGTTGGTAAAATAAGTCAGTGCGAATATGTCCGAGATGTCCTTACCTTCTGTGGATTTTTAATTTCCAAAACAATTTTAACAGCCAGAAGCTAAACCTTTTAGCTAAACATACTTCTGTGCTTAGCTAATAAGATCATTCTTATTTGCAAAGTAAATGAACAATGCCAATGTAAAGTAATGTAAAAAACTTTTTAACTTTAACTTAAAAGCAAATAAATTTTTTAAACTGATTTAGGAAGTAGCTATGAATGCTGGGAAATGCTGGGAAGTGACACAAGCAAGCCATAGCTACTAACTGGGAAAGAACGTTTGGATGCTCTCTCTTGGCTAATTTTAGGGCAAAACAGTCAAATCAGCATGTTCTCCGTGACTCTGTCGGGCTGTTATTCAGCAAGCTCTGCAGCTCACGGTTAATACGGGGATGAGGAACCGATGCCAAGCAGCAGGCATTAATTACGGAAAAAAGGAGCTGTTGTGGGCTGAATTGACTTTTATTTTGCAAAGCTGTTAGCTTGAAAAAGCTATGACTTCAAAAGTTTATGAAAAAGCCCCCTCACCATCCTACTGTGTTTGAAGAGGCTGGAGATTGACACCGGGGAGTGTTTTTTTAATCGGAAAAACCGAATTAGAATTCTTCCTAAATCCTGCTGTTGTCTGCTAGCAGAACACATTTAAGAGTTTTCAAAATTTTAAAATAGAGTGTACTTTGAAATACTGCCCTAGCTAAGCATAGCTAGCTAAAGAAGCAGTTTGCTGATGACTTACAAATGACACTAGGAACGGTTTAATGAAGAGGATCATTTAGTTCACGCAACACAGACTTTATATTAATTTTAGCATCTAGCTGTTGAATTACATTCAACAAGGGAACTGTAGAATCTCAGTAATTATATAGAAAGAATGGTAGAATTGAACACTTGTTTTTATAATTGTTCTCAAGAAAGTGTAATAATCAACACAGAATTTTATAGTGCAGACTCTAACACTTCCCAAACAAATATGCAGGCAGGTCACAATTATTTAATCTGTTAAACCCCAGAACACATTTTCAGAGTAACAATCTTATTTACATGCACTTTGATACCTAAGCTCGCTTAAAGTGAAATTCCAAAGTTC
The DNA here is from genome assembly GCA_026774425.1 of Petrocephalus zakoni. Taxonomy (NCBI): domain Eukaryota; kingdom Metazoa; phylum Chordata; class Actinopteri; order Osteoglossiformes; family Mormyridae; genus Petrocephalus; species Petrocephalus zakoni. The sequence goes on along the minus strand of JAODKN010000127.1, from coordinate 5,680,812 downwards.
ATTGTGTTCAGCATCAGACAAACATTCCACGTGAGAATATGAAAATATATCACCCCGTGACATCACCAGGAGACAATCTGTATTGAACATACAATTCTCTGACCTACAATCAGCTTTTTAAAGCCATCCCTTATGTAGATTAAAGTACACTTAAGTACAAATGGTCTTTAATACATGGTGGCCAAAAATGTCTATCAGAAGCCAAGATGTGCATCTGGAATTGAACGAGTCACATAAAACTCAAATAAAAATAGTTTATTGCAACTTTTTAAAAAATTTTAAATGACTGCTGTACAGCTACTGTGAACAGCAAATCAAACTACATAATTATGTTGAAATCCCACATCAATCAATATTCATAAAAGTACAAACTGTACAAATTATGTGTTTATGGTGCTTAATGAAACATAAAATAAGGTGAAACATCTACTGCACGTCTGCTATCAAATCTGTAAATGGCTTGCAGGTTCCGCTCTTTTCGAACTTCAGATTCTGGGAAGGTGACCATCACCCGTGGGAAGGCCGCGGCTGTGCTTTCAGGCCGCGCTCGGCCATTTTGACGAACCGGAAGGACAAAACTGAAGCTCCTCCATCTCTACAAACACTTAGCTCTGTATCTCTTTTATTCTGCAAGCCAAACAAAAGGCACTTTTTCAAAACAAGGGCCCGAACTTCCTGTATCCGTTTCCCATGATCCTCCTCCTCGCAATGCTCCTACTGTAATCCTTCCCTCTGGTTCCTGTCCCCTCGCTACAGTATACAACCTACCCTCCCCCCCCCAGACAAAAAGTACAAAGCCCCCCTTGTGCGAGAGCACAGAGGCCTGAGTGATACTGTATTATATGACTGTGATATTCCTGAGTAGGTCCTCGGGGCCTGCTGACCTTCAGGGGTGACCTGGGGCCACGCCTCGCCTGTCCGGGTGATCGGGGCCCCACACTGAACCTCCCACGCGGTCACACGGCCCAGGAGAGCTTATGCACATGCACAGAGGGTCTGAAAGGGGGCCAAACCAGCTTGCCTCATCTAGCTGGATGAAGATTAAACCACCCCCCATCTGGTTTAATAGTGGTGCGCACGGCTCATATGCAGTGACCGTACACAACTCAGATTAGACACTAGCTATCATTTTAGATAAAGGAACGGTAGCTCAGAGAAATTATTTGAAGCGTCAAAATTAAACCGGTAACAATTTACGACATAATGTACATCAAACTGTGTAGCTAAAAGGTCCTCCTCAATTATTACATGCCACAATCTGCAAGGTTCCAAAATGAAGGATTACCCACACCTGGGGGTGTTGGAGGGGCATGGAGATACCCTGGCAGATTCAGGGTGCCCAGCACTGTATAGGGGCCACAAAATGTCCCGTTGGGGACCCCCGCTAGGCAAAATCTAACAAGTGGACCCCCCAGTGTGCAAAAATCCACGGAGGGACCCAACAGGGAGGCCAAGGCCAAATTTTTGTCAGGGGGCCCCATGTCCGAATGGATGGTTTCAGCAGGCCTTAATTCCCACGGAAGAAGTCACCAGCGTGCTCATTTCAGAATTCCAAGTGGGTTAGCGAAACGTTCCCTTCGGATTTCTAGCTGCGCCGTACCCAGGAAGAACGGTAGACGATACATTATGTTGAGAACGATGTGCCTGATCACACGTGACGCACGGTGAAACCCTCTCCAGCGGATAATTAAAAATAAAATAAAACACTTTGCGTACCAGCCATTGAACCAGTGTTTGTATACAGACATAATTACAGTATATCCGTGTTATCTAAGGGTACACGCAGCAAATTTGCACAAATCCGCAGCCCGCCCCTTTCATTTTCACGCGGCACAGAAAAAGCCGGACGTGTTACTTCGTGTCGTGTTTCCCCCAGCAGGGGAATTGATTTAGCCAACAAACTTTCAAAAATAGGTTACCGATTAAAAATCCACGCATTCCACTTTAGCGCGGCTAAACTTCAACAGTACGGCCAAAGCCAGAGCGCAGAGGAACTTTGGATTCTCCGTTTGAGACCTTATTACATTAGCAAAAATGCTGGAGAATCAGGGGCCGCTTGCAGGCTTCGGCCACACTAAGAGCGCGGCAGCTGTCACATGGCACGGGGGCCTCCAACTCTCACATCTGAGATTTCTGTGGCATGGTAGCAGCAAAAACAGGAATATGTAACATATAATTATGAGATTTCTCCCATAGCAGATATAGGCTCTACAAATCAAGTAGTAGTTACACCCTCTAAATCCGTAAAGCACTTGGAGATAAAAAAAATGTACCATAAATAACCCACCACAGCCCTAGTTTAGATATTCATGTCACGCCTCCCGGCTGGACTGGAGGGTGGGGGGTGATAGTTTCGAACCGTGGCCAGATGAATCGATTCCTTAGCTGAAGCCACGTCACACGATGCAAAGGCCACATGGCGCGAGCAAACGGGCCGCATAATGGCAGCGTGCTAAAGTGCCGGGGAGGAGCCAAAACCTTTACTGAAATGGTGACAGACCCCATGTTTATGCGGGAAAAAAAACCATCAAACGACAAGCAGCTGGAATTCTGATATCCAGAGTACGGACGCACTTTCCCATTCAGATGCTCTGCAGCCAGATTTAAACAGAAAGCTAGCCCACACTTTGGGTTTGTGACGAAAATGTACTCTCTAAAAAAACAAATAAACAAAGCTAAAAACAAAAAATAAAATTTAACGAACAGACCCAACCTGTGGCTGCCCATGTCTCCATCGGCCGCATCCCCCCCCCCACTTCTCCCCCCAAACGGCTTCTGGCTGGGAGGTTGGCCGGCCCTCTGACCAGACTACACCGCTGAGGTTTCGCACCCAGGCGTAATTACAGCCACATCTCTGAGGCACTTCAAAGCGGCAGACGGGGAACTTCTAATCTTCCGAACTAGCAATTAACGACAATACACACAAAACGCGGGGCTGCTCGCTGACAAAATCCGATCCACGGCTCTTACGGCAGACGGTGCCCCAGACCGGAGAGAGGCTCGCGTTCTCGGGCCCGGGCTCTCCTCTCAATTGTGAGTCCATCTCTCAACTGCAGAGGGCGCCGTCGGGCGCTCCGAGATGGCAGAACCACAAACGAGCCGCGCCATAACTGCTAGCGGAGGCAGGGTCCGGATGAGCGGCGCTTTACCTGCTTCCAGAGGAAGCTCTCGTCGGCGTTGAGCCACCAGGCGGTGATGACGTGGATGGCGGAGAGGACGACGCCGCTGAGCACGGCGGCCCGCATGCGCACGGGCAGCAGCGTGTAGATGATATAGATGAAGAAGACGGACCACCAGATGCCCTCGGAGGCTGTGGGCGGGGCCACCCTCAGCACGCCGAAGACCTGCACAGCGAAGAGCACGCCGATGACCAGGTAGCTGACGATCCACATGTAGTCCTGGTGGAACCCGTTGCGATTGCAAACCACCATGAGGGCCAGGAAGAGCGCCATGGCCACGGAGAGGACGAAGACGTAGGGTACGTCCGGGGCAGCGTGGGCGCAGTGGAAGGCCAGCATGACGCCGCACACCAGCACCAGCACGCCCATCAGCATGGTCAGGGAGCTCTGGTTCAGCCGGAAGAAGTAGCGCTGGTAGAGGCGCTCCAGCTTGCCCGACTGGAACTTCTTGGACTGGAACACGTGCACCACCCGGTGCCAGCAGTCGGCGGCGGTCAGCACGCCCTCGCCGGCCGGTCCCTCGTCCGCGCCGTCCCCGCCGCCCTTCCGGCCCTTGGCGTCGCCGTCTTCGAAGCCCAGGTCCACCGACTTCAGCCCAACCTCCACGCCGCCCTTCTTCCTGTAGTGGTCCTCCTGCCAGCCGCAGCGGACGCCGAACTGGCCCCCGCCGCCCGCTCCCCCGCGGGGGGGGTGGTGCTGGGGGGCCTGGCAGGGCGGCTCCATGGCTTCGGGGTCCCGCAGGCAGCTCATGTAGCGCGGGTTGCACAGCGACGAGCCGCCCTTTCGCTTCGACTTTTTCCCATTGCGCTCTCCCCAGGCCGTTTTGCGGTCGTCCACTCTGGCTACCAGGATGCCGCTGAACCAGGACATCCTGCAAGGGTGGGGGGGGGTTAAAACTAAATTAAATAAAAAAATTAAGTAAACAAAGCAAGCGTCATGGAAACAGAACACTGCGCCGAAAGCGGCGTACGAGATAGCAGTAATAATTAAACGCCCCATTCACGATATCCAAGCGTATAAACATCTGGCTTTCATCAGAGAAGAGAAGTACTCCAGGGGGATGGGGGGGGGGGCCTCTCTTTCGAAAGCTGCGAGAGGGCAGCTGCGAACGGGACACCCGGGCGGGAAGGGCCTGCCGAGGCCAGGCCGGGCTTGTCGCTTACCTGCACGGGTTCTGGTGCGAGTCCCAGCCCAGCCGTCCCCAGCACCACAACTCATTTATCCGCAGAGAGCCACGGGAGAGCGACGGCGTGTATCTGCGAGGTCCTTAAGGCTGGGTCCCGGGGCGTCCCTCTGACTGCGGTTACCTCTGGGGCTCGCGGTCCTGTGGCAGGCCGAGAGAGAGAGAGAGAGAGAGAGAGAGAGAGAGAGAGAGAGTGAAGTATAGGCAAAGACGAAGCAAGATATCACCAGGGGTAAAAAAAAAACAAAAAAAAAAGACAAAAAGCAGACACCCTGACAAGATTCTTTAAAATCACTTAGCGAATGGCCTGTCTGAGTCTCCCTGACAGAGATAAGGTTCGGGATCCTTTAGGACATGTACGGTTCCTGCCATCGACCAGCTTACACGCTGATCCCCGCGGAAGGAGAGCTGTCCGTTTGCATGACCGTTTAAATATTCATACAGCAGTACAAAAATACCTCCCCGGGACGCTCTCCACTGTGGTGCCTGCCACAGCCGGACCGCACAGGTCCCAGCAGCGGCATGGTTACAAACCCGCCGGGGGTTTTCAAGTCACCTTAAAACAGAGAGATGGTAGGCTTCATAGCATCTATCCACACATATACTTTACTGATATAAATATTAAGAAATTCTTTAAATGTATAATATATATATATATATATATATATAGAAGACACACACACATCCAAATCTGCAGCTCCAACAGGACATATATGTTACACGAACAAAGTACAGGGAGGTATTGATCTTTTTCTTTTTCAGAGAACAAACTTTGCTGCCCTTGAGAGGTTCAACTAGCTGGAATTTCCAAAACGTGTAAACAAGGCCTAGCAGAAAAGGGGTATTACGGGGCTTAGTAGACTGTCACTTGTATCTTGCAAATCTGTTTTTTTTTGCATTTCTTTTTTGAATACTAGCAGAGTGCATTTGTACTAAGACGAACAGTCAAAGCATTCTCAGATGCCAAACGAAAGACAGGGACCTCATTAACACACCTTCTCCTTAATGCGCTCGATACAGCATCCAGCCAGACACTTAAAAACTTTCCAAAAGTGTGGCACTGAAGAACCCAAACAAAACGGTCCACTAAACAAAACCAGCCATAAAGAACCTACCACTACCTCAGGCGGCTGTCTGTCCTCTGAGGGAAGGAATCCTATATTGCTCTCTGCGGTCACATGACCACAAAATACGAGCGTTTCCACGGCAACCTCAAGTTTATCCAACCGAAAGCCTACTTGTGTTTCTCATTTAACTCCCAGTGCACGACCCGTACAAAGGTTCCAGGACGTTCCAAAGCCGTGTGCGATATCATCCCCCAGGGACAGAACCCTGTGAGGGAAAGTGCCTAGTTCTGCAGTGGTTCACAACAAAAACAATCGGGGATGAATGTTACCGTAATACAAATTAAATTATGTGTGTGCCCCCCCCCCACACAGACATTAATTACATGAGCCATTAGTTTCCTTTCTTGTGAGATGGGGGCCTTGCCTTCGCCATACCACTTAACAACTGCCAAACAGAAACAAGAAATAAGTTCTGCTAGATTAAACCTAACTCAGTAGGCATAAACACCACTAAACACTATTAAATTCACAGGTGGTCTGGCTGAAACTCAAAATTCAGATACATATGGCAATTTTTTTAGTAAACCACATCAGGCATGGCTACTACCATGGAGATGTTAAGGTCTGGCATCAGTCAAGTCACCTTTTTTTATTTTAAAGTGTGTCGTCCCTTGAGAGGTTCACAGATGACATGCACTTAATAACACTGCACTAGTAAAACCGTAGCTTCAAGCTCAGTGCCTGCACCCCCTAAGTGGACGTGGGGGCTATATTAGAAATGTTTCACACATTTTCAAAAGACATCAGAATTATCAGTACTTATTCTAGGACACATCCACTATCACATATTTAAAAGCGTGTTTCTGTGACCCATGCACTGGAGACACACTGGTTCAAAACAAGCTTGCATGCATCAAGATACACTTAAATATAGGAGAACGTCTCAAAAATGTTTTATCGCAACCACATGGGCCCCAAAACATCTGCAGAAAGTTGTGTCACGATTCCGAGGCACAAAAAAACACCATTTCTTTGCGATGACTATTTCGTCCCGTTTGCTGGCATGTACTGTATTATGTTTGCGTGTTTATCGGAGCCTGGATCGGATCGCTTTGAACAAAGCTGTAGCCCTCGCTTAAAAACAGCGCCAGCAAACGCCAATGCCAAATGATCCATGGGATGTAGAATTACACGCCATGTCCGCACAGATAGCCAGTATACGCAGGCAGCCGTAACCTTGCGATGCGTTAGTCATTTGCGGTGCGGCTCCGTCCTTTCGCCTGCTGGGATTTCTCCTATTCTCTGTCGTTTTAAGGCGACGGCGGCTTGCAGTGTTTTTGGAGAAAGGGCGCCGTGGTCGAGCAGCAGCATGCGGGTGTTACATAATCCAGACAGCGCACGCACTGTGCCGTCCGTCCGTGATTCTTATTAATCATATCCCACTTTCCATTTTTAGATTTGCCTGCTTCGGCCGTCAGCCGATCGCCGTTTCAATCGGGCAGAGTCGGCGATCGGAGCGTAATAAGGGGGTGGGTGGGGGGCATTAAAGGCTGGGTGCGCTCCCGGTTATTGCGGGTGGGATGAAACGCGTCTGTCCGTGATGCGCGGCAGCGGCACCGAGTCTCATCGTCGCCGGGACGCGCACGACGCAAAACCCCGCATCCGCGGCCGCGGGCATCGCATCACCCGCATTTAGACGCGCTGGCGTTACATAACGCCGAGGCTTCGCTGTGTTTCCGTGCCTGTGTGTGTGTGTGTGTGTGTGTGTGTGACAGCCGTACTACACCATCGCGCCGTCGCAGTTACAGTAACAGTGTGCGGGCGACTTTGTAACAAGGCGGCGTGTCACACCCGATCGCCAAATATGCGCCGCGTCCCCTCGCCTACCTTGGAGCGCTTTGCGGGTGTGCGTTTTCTGTGTACTAGGGGAGAAAGGGGGGGGGGACATTTTGGCCTATTTAATTCGACAGAACAAAATGGATCGGTCAATAAATATCGCGAATGTCCCTTGCGCACCGTAGTCTGTAACATTCCGGCGCATTCGGGCTGCCATACTTTGCAAAACGCCGCTTCATATAGAAATAGCGACGGCCTTTCATGAGATATTGATACATTTGATTCAGTTATGTCCTTCTAAAAAATGCATGTCCCCGTCTTCTATTTGCATGAGCAGGAGTTGTGTCTCACTCTCGTTTTTTTAATGACTGACTCAGATCCACACGACCTTTGCAATATGGACTACTGTAAAACCAGCGACAGCAGCATCCACGTTATAGAAGCCTCAAGTCTTACTGAAAATAACCTAAGATCGCTGTATAAGAATCCCGTACAAGGTGACCAGTGATCCGGGCAGCGGGCTGCTGGCGTGCGCGTCCCTGCGATTCGGTGTCATTTCTCGGGAACACCTTGAAGTGTCTAACCGGGAATAATACTGCGTTAAACTCCGCCGGGCTCGGTGCGATGCAACACCATCCACAGGCTCACAACCACGCCGTGACCCACATTCTGTTGCCTAAACACACAAACTGGTAACGGTTACGGGGGAAATAAGAGAGAGACACACGGACATTTTCTCTGACCGATAGAAAAAAAATAATAATACGCCCCAGAAGTAAAAAATAAAAGAAACCGCAGCCGATTACTATTAAATCTCCTGCCAAACATGCATGCACCGAGACAGCACTCGGTGCAAAGATAATGGACTCACCGCGAACATCTTTTCTCTTTTTATCAAGAGCGCTGCAGACGCAACCCGCCCTGATGCACAATGCCTTCCGAAGCGCCCGATGCCCTCCGCTCGTCGCTGCGATCGCCCCTTACGGCCGTATCTACATGCACCGAGGACGCGGGGACGGACGTCTACAGGCGTACAGCAGTATCCGCTCGCCCTCCTCGTCTCACTCCCGTCGTTTTGCCCGCTCTCCTGCCTCTCATTCCCTCCCTCCCCCTTCCCAGCAGCAGCATTCACACACTTAAGCAGCCGGCCTCCGAGATCCCTCCGAACGACCAGAGTCCCCCTAGCGGTGGCTCTGAGCCGCGACACTATGACACCGTGTATTCTTCCTTACACCGCTCGACCTACACACTTACCCAAAGCTCTTGGATCATTTACATACTTTGCTCTTGTTCATTATTATTGTATAAACAACTGTATTTACTAAAAACAGTGAGTACGCATACAGCGTGGGAGGCTTTCTAATATTATATTGTGTGATATTATTGAAGTGGCATACTAGTTATATAGGCTACATTTGTTTACCTGGTGTGATATTTTATAAAGTGAAGACTGTTTACGAGTTCTCCTCCTCTGATGTACACCGACAATCTTGGATCAGAGTTTCGTGACTACTTCGCCACCCAAAAATCCCATTGTTTAAGCGTGTGGCTGGATGTTGTTAGCCAACATTCAAACGTAACATACGGCGACAGCGCTGCTTCGCTTCGCACTTCTATTTAGTAATGTTACGCTTTATTTTTATTTGCGAGTTTGTGGAGCTTTGGTACCATCTATATATAGACGAACCTGAATAAACTCACAGTTGCAAGACACATATCGATATCTGCGTTCCAACCAGGTAATGAGAAGCTTGGATTCTGCTGTTATAATTATTAACAGACCCAACAGCGTGCAGAGAAGCCGAGACCAACAGCAGAGAGTAAGAGTCAGGGTGAGTTGAGTAGATATTTAGGAAAAAAATCACTTTTGTTATCACATCACCAGCCAATAAAACAGTATGCACTCCACATATGCACAAAGAACAGTAGACTATACAATATAGTGCAATATAATACTATACAGCATAGAGCAATCAGACAGACTGTAGATGTAATACAGCACAGTTTAGCGGACCACAGGCATTCACTGGTGCAATGGGATGTGGAGGTGGGGACCTGGGGGGTGGCTGATGCTAGTTGGAGTTCAGCATCCTGGTGACTTAGTGGAAGAATCTGTCCCGGAGTCTGCTGGTCCTGTTACGATACCGTCTGCCTGACGCTAGCTGGGTGAACAAAGTGTGGCTGGGATCCTCTGGCACCGCCAAGTGTAGGTGGCCTGCAGGGGCGGTAGCTCCCCTCCGATGACCTGTAGGTGGCCTGCAGGGGCGGTAGCTCCCCTATGATGACCTGTAGGTGGCCTGCAGAGGCGGTAGCTCCCCTATGATGACCTGTAGGTGGCCTGCACGGGCGGTAGCTCCCCTATGATGACCTGTAGGTAGCCTGCACGGGCGGTAGCTCCCCTATGATGACCTGTAGGTAGCCTGCACGGGCGGTAGCTCCCCTCCGATGACCTGTAGATGGCTTGCAGGGGCGGTAGCTCCCCTATGATGACCTGTAGGTGGCCTGCACGGGCGGTAGCTCCCCTCCGATGACCTGTGACCTGTAGGTGGCCTGCACGGGCGGTAGCTCCCCTCCGATGACCTGTAGGTGGCCTGCAGGGGCGGTAGCTCCCCTCCGATGACCTGTAGGCACCACCCTCTGCAGCTTCCGTTCTGGGCGGTAATGCATCTGGTTAGGAGGGTCTCCGTAGTGTATCTGTCAAACGTCCTGAGGATGTGGGGGCTCATGCCAAACCTTTTCAGCTTGCTGAAGTAAAAGAGGTGGTGCTGTGTATTCTTCACTTCCTCAGTAATGTCCAATGTCCATGTGAGGGTCTCAGTGATGTGCACTGTCCATGTGAGGGCCTCAGTGGTGTGCACTGTCCATGTGAGGGTCTCAGTGGTGTGCACTGTCCATGTGAGGGTCTCAGTGATGTGCACTGTCCATGTGAGGGTCTCAGTGGTGTGCAATGTCCATGTGAGGGTCTCAGTGATGTGCACTGTCCATGTGAGGGCCTCAGTGGTGTGCACTGTCTATGTGAGGCCACCTGCGATGTGCACTGTCCATGCGAGGTCCCCTGTGATGTGTGCTGTCCATGTGAGGCCACCTGTGATGTGCACTGTCAATGTGAGGTCTTCTGTGATGTGCACTGTCCATGTGAGGCCACCGGTGATATGCACGGTCTATGCAATGTCTCTGTGATGTGCACTGTTCATGTGAGGTCCTCAGTGATGTGCACGGCCTATGCAAGGTCACTGTGATGTGCACTGTCCATGTGAGGTCCCCTGTGATGTGCACTGTCCATGCGAGGTCTCTGTGATGTACGCTGTCCATCCGAAATCTCTGTGATGTGCACGGCCCATGTGAGGTCCTGTGTGGTGTGCACACTAAGGAACTTAAAGCTGGTGACCCTCTCCACGGTGGTCCCCTTGATAGAGATGGGGGGTGTGTCCTCCTCCTTGCTTCCTGAAGTCCACTATCATTCTCCTTGGTCTTGGCAACATTGGGGGTGTTGGCTGTTGGTGTACGCAGTCTCTTCGCCGTTGGATATTAGACCTGTGTCATCACAAACGTCACGATGATGTTGGTGCCGTTTGTGGCCATGCAGTCATGGGTGAACAGGGCATACAGGATAAGACTCAGTACAAAACCTTCGGGGCCTCCCGCACTGAGGATCATTGTGGAGGAGGTGGCATTGCCCAATCTGAGCACCTGGCGCTGATCTGAGAAGAAGTCCAGGATCCAGCCGCGCAGAGATCTGTCCAAACCGAAAACTCTGAGCTGCCTGTCAATTTTGGAGGGAACAACTGTATCGAATGCTGAGCTGTAATGTCCAAAAACAGCATTTAAGCATACGTGTCCTTTCTTGCTAGGTGGGAGAGGGCAGTGTGCAGAGTCAAGGCTATTGCATCATCAGAGGATCTGTTCAGGCGAACTGTAATGGGTCCAAAGGGGCAGTCAGGGTGGAGCAGATGAAGCTTCTGACCAGCCTCTCGAAGCACTTGCTGACGATGGGGTCAGGGTAACGGGGCGGCAGTCATTAAGACAGGTTATCCTGGTGGTCTTTGGTGCGGGGACCGATAGTGGAACTCTTGAAGCAAGCAGGGATAACAGACCTGATGACAGAGAGTTTGAAGATGTCCTTGAACACTCCAGCCAGCTGATCCACGCCGACTCTGAGGACCCGCCGGGGGATGCCATCCGGGCCAGCAGCCTTGCCAGGATTAACAGGAAGGTCTCGTCTATTTCATCCATGGATACGGAGTGCGTGGGGACGTGACTAGCAGCATGCAGCCTCTCTGGGCTGGGTGATGCAGTTTGCCCCAAAGGGAGCAGAAAACGTGCTCAGCTCCTCCGGGAGAGATGCGGTAGAGTGCGACCTGCTGGCTGTCCCTCTGCAGGCTCTAAGGGTGTGCAGATCCTGCTGGCTGTCCCTCTGCAGGCTCTAAGGGTGTGCAGATCCTGCTGGCTGTCCCTCTACAGGCTCTAAGGGTGTGCAGACCCTGCTGGCTGTCCCTATGCAGGCTCTAAGGGTGTGCAGACCCTGCAGGCTGTCCCTCTGCGGGCGCTAAGGGCGTGCAGACCCTGCTGGCTGTCCTTCTGCAGGCTCTAAGGGCGTGCAGACCCTGCTGGCTATCCTTCTGCAGGCTCTAAGGGCATGCAGACCCTGCTGGCTGCCCCTCTGCAGGCTCTAAGGACTTGTAGACCCTGCTGGCTGTCCCTATGCAGGCTCTAAGGGTGTGCAGACCCTGCTGGCTGTCCCTCTGCAAGCTCTAAGGGTGTGCAGACCCTGCTGGCTGTCCCTCTGCAGGCTCTAAGGGCGTGCAGACCCTGCTGGCTGTCCCTCTGCAAGCTCTAAGGGTGTGCAGACCCTGCAGGCTGTCCGTCCATCAAAAGATGTGCTTAAATGGAAGCCTGTTTATGACTTTCCTGCGCTTTTCTTGATATCATGGGGAGTACCAAATAATCAGGATGCATTTCTATAAGGGATCAGAAGCAGTTCCCCTGCACCAGAGGGTAGCCTCGGTCCCCATTGGCAGCTTAAAGTCAGTAATACGGTCACGTGAAAAGGACATATAGCTAGTCCATGTTTTCTACGGCAAGTGCTGCCCTCTGGCACATCTGACGCACCAGCAGAACACAGCTCTCTTACGGCCCTGCACTAGAAAAAAACGGAAGGTCACCAACAGCTCACATTCTCTTTAAGTTCACTACACAGTTAACCATTAAATTTTAGATTTGAACATAAATTTCATTTAATTATTGTGACTGCAAACAGAACCGTGCCGTAAATCAGAGTATTACCGCCACCCCCGCAAGAAAGGGGAAGTCGTAGATCCATCCTGTATCCATGTAATGACTCCAGGATCTGTGGTCTCTGGCTTCATGCACTGGTGAATCTACAGGTATTGTTTACAGCACACTCTTTAAGCCCTTACAGCGTTATAAAGCATAGTTCTTAAAATTAGGCGTGTAAATCAAAAAGGGACACCGGCGCTGGGGGGGGGGGGTGGTGGTTAGATTTATACAGGAATTACATCACTTTCAGAAACTCCTGTGCCAAAATATGTTTGAACCATGTCGATTTCAGCTATCTAATATGACTGTGTTTACATTGTGCCCTGGAGATAAATTTACTGTTACAAGGCAATTAATAACCTACTGCATGCAGCATATCTCTCTATTAATATCTAGTATATCGATTTAGCGGACGAAATTACGCAACCTCTGCAACATCCCATGTTAGTCAGGAAGACCATTTTTCATAGGGCAGGCAAAATTCCAGCATGGCAGCCTTGCATACTGACCTTCAGGAATGTCGCAAAACCGTGGGCAATGCGTAGGTACTGTCGAGTCGCACTACACATCATTTGCTGCACCCTCATGTACTAATGTCTCATAGAGATGCTGCGCTTCCGAATACACGGCATTATCTCCTCTTTGCGTTTTCCGACAAACGAGGTCATGTTAACTGCTTCGCAAAAAAATCCATCGGCTCTCCACGCCTCCCCCCTACATGTGAACGATAGCATACAAGAGACTGGAAAACAAATTCATACTTTGAGGTCATAACGGTCCAGTCAGTAATCGCGCCAGTGAAGTCAAGTTAAAGCAACAATTGTGTGAAAGACAAAAATCCAGTAAGACACATCACTTTATTTTCAGTCTTGTGCCACCACAATATTAATGTTTGCTCATGCGTAGACACCCAGTCGATGTTGATGAGAAGCGCTTAGAGGCGAGTGCAGTCACTGAGCGCTCCCTTACGAAGCAGCAATACAGCGGAGTGAGTAATGTGTGTGAACGAGTTTGACTCGTTCTTCCTGTCAGACGGCAGGAGCTTAAGTCATCATGATGTAGCATTAGATACAGGACACTTTTTTATCAGATAGATGGGGGACGTAATACCAGTTAGGGCTTCTATTTTCTGTTTTTAAATCCTGGAAAGATGACTTAGGCGTGGTGAGTTTATAATAATAATGATGGCGACGATGGTAACAGTAATAGTGATAATAGTGTTCATAATAATAATAATAATAATAATAATAATAATAATAAAGGAATGGATTATGGCTTTTCTGTTAACAAGACTTGAGAGAACAGTAAGTGACAGGTGAGTAATGGGACTGGAAAATTAGCACAAAATATGAGGAAGAGTTTTTTTGGGCCACAGCTCCCAGCTCCAACCTGCCATGGAGCTAAAGGGGGGCTGAAAAGGCAGAGCAAACAACCCGCTGTTTGCCTTCAGCTCAGCTGACTAATGGTGGCGCGCTGTGGGGCCACCCTGTGTCCTTTGGCAGGGCAATGTTACCTCAGGGTGTGGCGGCTCCACGCGCCACCCTCCCCTGTGCGCGGCCGGCGGGGCCCACGGCTCACACGCGCGCACGCAGAAGGCAGCGGCCGGACCCTCGCACAGTCGCCTTCTTTAAACCCCCGGTCTGCTTACTGAATTCCGCGGCACGGCGGGTTCCCGGCAATCAGTCATCGCTAAGCAAACCTCCGCGGCCGAGATAAAAGTGGCAGACAATCCGACGCCTTCCGGGTGAAAATAGCATGGTGAGGAAAAAACGCAGCGGGCCCATCGGCCTTGCTGCACCTGCCGCGTCCGGCGTCGGGCGGCCCGATACTGAGCGCATCGCTAACTTTTTGCTGAGGGAGTGTGGATGCGCTAGGCCCCGTGTGATAAGGGAAACGCTGGAGACATCACAGGGTGGTGGTTATCAATGCAAGCCCAGATATGCAGGCAGGGGCTAACAAACAAGACAGCCGCGGCCCTCTGCTGCTGCCCTCAACAACGGCTTCAAGATAGCGAATGATGCATTACGTACAGAGAATTTACACATGATCCCTAACAGAGAGTGATTGATGTGTCATGTACAGAGAATTTACACATGATCCCTAACAGAGAGTCTCACTTGGCATTCTTCACTCCATTTGCCTCCTAATCACATGACCCAATGACCATGTATAATATTTTGGATAAGATATGCTCATGGTTAGCAAATTTTTAGAAATACATTGGCATAAGATATGCATGTATGTAAATTTTAATCTGTCCCCAGCTCAGTACTTCTACAATACTACAATAATTGTTTGCAATTTCCACAAGATAAAGTGTTTATTTGAAATATTACACATATCCAAGTATGTTCTTAAACTACACAAATTGCCATCCAAATAATTGCCTGCCAATGGTCAAACAAGGTAGTGTTGCCTGGCAACAAGAATTCTCTCTTAGACAATGGGTTCCAAGCTGATAAAAAAAATACTACAACAGCCATATGTTGCTAATAAAAGCAAACCATAAAAGAAAAGAAAAAAACAAAGTAGATGCATTAGCCTGGTCAATATTTGTTATGGTGGCTGAATGCGAAGCACTGAGTCCTCACACCTCCATGTTTGGTGCATCAATTCCAGCTCCTTACGTGTGTCTGTGGATGTGTGGGGTTTGCATGTTCAACTAGGGTGACCACCTAATCCATGTCAGGAGGGACACTATAAGCTACTTCAGGTTTTACAAACTACTTTAATACTGAAAAGCTCATTTGCTTGGCTAAACAGTTCAGTTCTTCTTGTGCTCTGACTGGTTCATTTCCTTGATTGAAAGACTCATCCAGCTGTTTCACATTAATATTAGTGACACATGCATGATTATAGGAGACTAACCAATCAGGATTAGGTGGTCACCCTACTGTTTAAAACTGAAAAGCTCCTTTGCTTGGCTAAAGTAGTTTGTAAAACCTGAAGTAGCTTATATTGTCCCTCCTGACACGGATTAGGCGGTCACCCTATGTTCAACCCATGTTGCATGGGTGTTCTCTGGCTACTCTGGTTTCCCTCTGTAATCCAAAAAACATAGTGTCTCTGAATTACCCAGAGTGCCCGATCGCATGTTTCTATAGGCTGCAGGCTCACCGTGACCCAGAAGAATATAAGATGGATAGATGGTTGGTCAATGTTTGCGAGAAAACTGGTTAAACACCACAGTGAAACTGGAAAAAAAAAATTGCAAATGCATGGGACTCTACCAGCGCCAGTCAACCCATTAGGCCAGTGTTCCCCAACCCGGTCCTCAGGGACCGCTGGACAGGCCACGTTTCTGCTCTCTCCCAGCATAGGCCAGTGTTCCCCAACCCGGTCCTCAGGGACCGCTGGACAGGCCACGTTTCTGCTCTCTCCCAGCATAGGCCAGTGTTCCCCAACCCGGTCCTCAGGGACCGCTGGACAGGC
>JAODKN010000127.1:5652221-5663795 GCA_026774425.1 Petrocephalus zakoni | reverse complement strand
CCCCCCCCCCCCCCCCCCCCCCCCCGCCCCCCCCCCCCCCCCCCCCGCCGGGCCGCCCCCCCCCCCCCCCCCGCGCCCCCCCCCCCCCCCCCCCCGAGTCTGCTTGTTCCCTTTATTCTCTTGTCTTTTTTATCTGCCTGCCCTCGGGCTTGATTTACTACAGCTCTTGTCTGAATGGTTTAAATTATGTGAATAGAATACAGCTGGTAGCCTGAAATCTAAAACCACCCCTCCCACTGTGCTCACAATATTAGCAGTTAATTTAAACTTTAAAATATGTCCTTAAGTATTTAACGTACACAGCAAGCCAATGCCCCAGACGACTGAGATGTAACTCCCGCCATTTTACTGCGACTCCGCTAGAAGGACGAATCCGGAGTTCTTTGTCGTCAGCAATATAGACGGGAAAGGACGTCGGTATATTTTCGTCTGTGCGGTTGCAGCAAAACGAACTACTTTACATACTCCTGTACTCGGTTAAAATGATGTCGCAGTATTGCTCCAGTGGCGATTTCAAGTGTAACCAACACCTCGAGCCACTAGAGGGAGTCCTACCCGTTTCTGCGCTGAATTCAAGTTCGTATAGTGGCCGGAAGTTGATATATTAACGCAGAAATTTCAGATGTGTTTTACAATATAATGTTTGGTGTCTTACTTCATATATGTAGTCTCCTTATAAGATATTAAACCGGCTAAATTGAAGTGTTTAATATAATAATGTGATTAATGAAATCTTATAGTGATATTTTACTATCATTAACTTAAACATATTCTTATCTTTCAAATTCTAATACATACAGCCTATAAATAAGTATTTGTGTATACACTGGTGACAATTCTAATTAAATGTTTGGAGTTACGTGGTGGATGTTAAATCACTTGTCAAAGAGATGCTGCTGGCTCCCTCTGTCGTTAGGAACACGATCCTACATTAGTTACAGCAAACCCCACGAGTGGCATATACGCACCATAAGTCTAACTTTGGACATGGTCCTTAGAAGAGGACCAGCGATTCAGGTCTAACCTACAGTCTCCCCGACATGCGTCCAGAGACGCCTTTTCTGTGTTTGGATGTAACGCTTTACGTTTGTCCTACATTTATTCCCCCTACTATGTGACCACACCAAGATCTCCGAAATTCGAAATTGCGACTGACCTTCCTGAAACAGACAGTTCTGTGCCAGCAGTCCACAATTTACCACGTGGTGCAGACCGGAGGTCAGACAAGGATAAGCTGTGTGTGGATGATGGCATGAAGTGGTGTTTGCTTGCGGTGGTTCATTGTTTTGTTAATCGTTTTTACTGTTACTGAGCACTGTAATATTACATGCTTGCGTTGTGTACACTGCACTGTGTTATAGTACAGTGTAGAGCCACGTCTCCCGTAATATACGTGTCTTTCATTGATACTTTCACATATATTTATGAGGAGCTGTATAATTGATGTTGACTCCTGGCCATTTCCCGAGAATGTCCTGTTTTCTCTCGGTTATCAGGTTTCCCAATCGCTTATTCATTCAATGTGACGACTGACTACATCCATTGCTGGTCCTACCCTTGTTCTTTCCCATAATGTAGAATTATGCTCTTTTCCAGTGAACTGGGTCCTCTTATAATATGTCCAAATTAAGGCTTAAATCCGGTCGTCTGTGCGTCAAGCGAAAGTTCTGGCTTTTTTTATGCTCAGAATACACTTTTCAAAAAGGTTCTCTTATAAGTATGTGCCATCTTCAAAGACGTCAAAACTCTTCCCGTCTTACGTCCTTACTCCCCAGCCTTCACACCCATGTGGAAATGCACAAATAACATAATGCTAAACAATTCTGATTTTATTTCTTAACGACGTCAGCAATTAAGTTTTTTCCCCTAGATCCTTCATTGAAATGTTTCCGAATGCCTCTGGTCTGCAATGTATTTCTTGACTTATTTATTGACGGGGCACCATTGTTTATAGATTGAGATCATATTTTGTATATTTTAATATCATAGCCTGCAGTTCTGTATTAGATAAAGCAAGGTTGTATGTCTGATTCCCACCGCTGGTGCTGTGTATGTTGTGCCTATACAAGTCCTCTTTGTGTTAGGTTATATTGCAAAAAAAAAAAAAAATTACCTAAATTAATGTGACCATGATCGTCTACAGTCCCGTGTAGGGTGGTCTCTGCCTCATGTCCAGAATTTCTTGGGATAGGGTTGAGCCCCTATAATACTGAACTGCAAAAGTACTTATCAGAACTACTTGGATGGATTGAAATATTAGGCCAACAACAATTGATGTAAATTGTATAAGTTTGTGTGCTTTAAAAATTACATAAAATACCATGCTGAAAATTTCAATGCGTTTTTAATGAAAAAGTGTCTTATTCCTCTCACTGATGCCGACCATGTTTCTGAACTCACGCTTTATAGGAATAATGAGTTCGGTTTCTCGCACATAACTATAAACGGTTAAATTTCAACAGATCCACCCGCACCGCTGATATGACTCATACATCAGCCGGGACCACATACATATGCCGTCTTGACAATGTACTGACAGTGCACGTTTTATTGACGTACAGCTTGCGGCTCATATTAAATGAAAAATAGCACGTCATTGATATTTCAGCATTTTAACTTTACCGGCAATGGTGTTAGGTAAATGCAAACTATCCAGATATTTGATCAGACGTTAAAATGATCTACGTGAGTGGAATGGATTAAAGCAGTGACCTGAAAGTAGGCCTATTCACTCACGTTGTATACCTTCGAAAATCCCATTTATTCGTTTTGGAGAAAATTGTTTTAATCACCTTTACAGTATATCTTATCTGCGTAAATGGGCAGACTGCCCGCATTCATAGAAACAACACACTATCGGTAATCGCTCCCGAGACGTGTGAAAGTGCCTAAGCTGTACACATGAATGTTAAGTTTTAAATATGCAGATACGCCTATGTAACTAAGGCGTATGTCAGCGCCATAAACCACTATTTTGGTCGTGCTTTGCCGTGCTTCTAAGTCGTAAGGAGACGTGTGCCCCCTAGTGTTACTCCGGTGCAATTACAACGACACATGAGGTCAGTATGTACGACCGACAGTGTGTTTCTGAACGCTGGGGCAAGTTACGGCAGGCCGGGTGCAGCCTCCTGGGCTGAGTTCGGCTCCCATGTAGAGATACAGTAGCGCAGGGAGTCCCCAGAGGGTAGCTCCAGTGCACAGTATCACACTGCATTGAACTTGCTTACAATGCTTTCTGAGGCATGCCGTGTGTTACATATAAAGCCAACTACGCAAAATGTGCTACAACCAGGGGCGCCGATAGAGGGCCCCATGAAAGCATTTCATATTGGGCCCCCAACCCAGACCAATTCAAATATACCCCAATATTTTTAGGGCCCCTGTCAGCCCTTGGAATCGTCCTAACCCCCCCCCCCCGGGCTACAATAATAAATGTTTAATTTTATTAAGCTTCTGCGTTAGTTAAAAACTTGCACCTAATTGCCATTGATTTTAAATTTTCCTTTATGGTTTAAGTGTTTACGACCCCTAAAATTTGGAAACCATGCCACATTTAATTTATTTAATAAAATTGATTATTTCGCATCTGTACCAGAAACTCTTGATAACTGATGATACCTGAATGACGCATTAAGTCTATTTAAATATCCGCACATCCAACTTCAGAAGTCTTCTGTTGGGTGGCTTTCGTGCCGTGCGTTTAAATATAGGCTACACATGCACCAAGTTGGGGCTTTGCAGCGAAGTCTTATAATGAACACAGAATTATCAAAATGCGAATATTACATACCTTATCTTACAGAGTGACATCTAAAGGCATCCAAATGAACTAAGCATGTTATATTATATATTTTATCATTTGGGACTGGAATATTGGTCAGTAAGTTACATCGATATAATATAATAGCAGGAGAAAAGCATAAATTAGTTTCCTCCCCCCTCCCAGTCTGTCTCTGTTCCCTCCCCCTCCTTCTCTGTATGTGTGCATGTGTGGCACCCAGAGACATGCGAGCGACGGCTATTCGCGCGACACTGCGATCCGTGCCTATAGAAAAAAAGGACAATTAAAAAGGGGATGCAATTCTAGCCTCCGTCATTAAACGGTCTATAACATCTTAAACTCAGTCAAGGACAAAGGTACCAATTCGATACCTTTGTTATTACGTTACAATGAACCCTACCGTTTCCCCCCCTGCATATCAATATATTCCGTTTCACGGCTCCTTCCAATAACTCATGCCTGTGAATAACCCGCCTCCCTGCGCTTTAAAATAGATGGTGCAAGTGAAAATGTCAAAATCTTCCGCAGATCCCCTGTCTGGTGCTGAAAGCGGCTCTCAAGCGCATTATTTCCAGGTAAGTATTTGAGTTTTATTGCCGTCGATGTCATGCGATGATGATAGTGGCGCTTGCATGTTACTTGTCGTGGAAGCGAAAGCTGCCTACGTCCGTGCGGCGCCCGGTAACTGCGGTGCACAGCGCTCACCCAGGGCCGGGCGTTAGGAGCGTAACGCGGGCACGTTACCGTCCCGTTACAATGTAATCACCGCCACCCGTCGGGGCATTACAGACACCTACGTGACCCGCACATGCATCCACACGTTACCGGGGCGTTTTGCCGTGGTAATCCAGGCCCCTTTTAACACCATTTTCGTCGCCGTTCAATTGTTCATTCATTATTTAACTCGGCGTACTTTTTATTTGTTTATTTTTTGCTCCCGCAATATTTATGATAAATAAGGACGGGACCGTCGCATCGATCGGTAACGTTCCACGTTGCATCACTTCAATAGTCCGTCGAATTTCCGCCGCCGTAAATGCCACTGAGAGGAGTCGCTGGCGCTGCGAAGTATTTAATGCAGCTGAACTCACCTGTAGCCCCGATCCATCCGCGGGCAGCCGGAGACGCCATTCGCCGTACCGTTTAGGGGATAGGAGCATGCACGCCGTTTGAATGCATTAGTTAGGGAGAAAGGCCGGAATTCTGGCCGAAGGGGCGCGCATTCTGCCGCTTTGCCCCCCCTGGCCGCAGCGCCTTCCGCCCCCGGTTAGCGGCACCACGCCGCCTTCCTGGCTCCGCGCTCTCGGGCCATTTTCTCAGACGCCGCGCCTCCTGTTTATCTGCTGGAAACCGCAACTTAAACCCGCACCCATGTGAAGGGGACTGATTGGTTAACTAGTTTCGAACCTCCGTAACCCGAGAGGTGATGATAGTGGTAGATCATTAACGGTTTGGCTTTTCCGTCGCTCTCACGTTTCAGCTCATTAACTTTTTTTCGGGGGGGGGGGGGTGTAGCAGATTTATTAGTTCACTGTGATTGTAACTCAATAGTTTAGAACATGCCTTTCTTCATACACGTGGAAGTATTATGTCTCTACATTTTTTTAATTGCACAGCTCTAAACCATGACGGGGGGGGGGGGGTTCAGTAGAAACAGAAACAAAACGCGTCACATCGTGTCCCTGAGTGCAGCGCTGTCACACCGCCGATGCTGCGTGCAGTACAGGCTGCTGGATGCTCCGATGCCTCGCACTGTGCATCGGGGGCCAATGGCGTATATGCATATTGCAGTAATAATCACCCCTACCCGTACTGCTACTTTTTTCTTGGGAATCATTTTTCCCCGCGTCAAACACATGAGTAGAATTCTCCTTTGCAATTATACTGTGTGTGTGTGTGTGTGTGTGTGTGTGTGTGTGTGTGTGTGTGTGTGATATATATACACAAACTGACATGCATATATAGGCCTGCACACACACACACACACACACACGCGTATAAGGTCAAAACTACTTTTCTATGTGCCGCCCCAGCTTCCCAGGAAGTTGCCCAAACGCAAGAGCCGCTTCAAACGCTCGGATGGCAGCACGTCCTCGGACACCACCTCCAGCTTCATCAAGAGACAGGTGATGTCCTGCCGCCACACGGTCCCCGGAGTAACGGAGTAACGCCAGGCCGCGGATAAATGCCGCGCTCCAGTGACTATTGAATAAGCAGCGGTTCAAAACAGATGCGTCTCGGCCGAGAGCGCGATCAGGCGACGTGTTATGTACACGCCTTGGGCAGAATGGGATTGCGGTGTCCGAATAAGTGAGGAATGGCTCGCTTAGCGTCCGCCTGCCTCTCCTCTCGCCAGGCTCTGACTGTCTGGTCTGCTGTCTGCTGGAGTTTATTGGCTTTTCTTGAACATTCTTCACCAGCACAGTAGACATTTATTTTATAGTACTAATTGTAAGCTATATTGTAGGTAGGTGTTAGTCCTGATTTTGTTTATTTGTTGAAATTATTTTATTATTTGAAAATACCTGTTGATCCATATTGCCTATGAGATTACATTGAATGAAGCATTTGTGTGATTCATAGTGGTGGTTTTAAGGATTCTAACGGGCTAGAGTAAAAATTTAAAGTAATGTTGTTTTAATAAAACCTAGATTTATTAAAACTCGTGACACCGAAAGAAGTTTGCACGAGGTCGTTCTCCTCCAAATAGCTAATTTCGCAGAATAACAGTATTCGACATTATTATAATTATTTCCCCATGTAGTTGCAAAAAAAAAAAAGAAATCCCCGTATTACATGAGGCATTTCCAGTTTACGAAAACATACATTGGGTATGATATTAACTTGAAAACAAAGAAATATAATATGTTTCTTTAAATGTTTGTGTTTGACAACATTATTATCGGAAAACGCCTTTGTTTCCGTACAGCATAATGGAGCTAGCGCCGCATTTGAAACGTTTGAGGTCTTTATTCTGCTGTCCTATACATGGCCAACAGAGGGCAGCATTGTTGTTTGGAAAATCACACCCTGTCACGATCTTGTATTTTTAATTAATGTTTTCAGGTCAGGCGAGATAGTGGTGAGGACAGAGCGCTGCTTATTTAAGAGACTGCTGTGAATGAGAGAAAATTTGAGTTACAATCAATTTTCAAACAAAAAGTTGACCAAAATGTGTGCCTGATTCTCATGTGATAGTTTTTTTTTATTGTTTACTACTCCTTAACGTTAATTATTTCTAGTCTAACTAAGAATAGGTTTCCGAACAAAGGAATTATGAGTCCGGGGAACGCTTTAATGCGCTATGACGCATCGCCAGTCTTGTTTACTTGCGTAACAGGAAGAGCGAAGTAGCTATAACCAAGTCCTGCGAAGGAAACGGCCGATGGGGGGAGACGCCGAGCACGGATGAAAATCCAATTTTGAGACAAAGAAAAAAAATCAGGCCTGGAGCTGCAGGAACCATGATGCCTGACAGTAAAAATTTAGCTGATTTCACAAAAAGATGCATTGAATATAGAGGGGGAGATGCACATATTTGTATTCCATCAAGAATCAATCTCCAAATTGCAGAACTCCAGATATCCCAGTACAAGATGGCAGCATTAGCATGGATACGGCGGCTTATCAGGTGTCTGTAGGATCTTTAACTGAATTAATTTAGACGCTTATTGCCGTAGTGAATCTACATTTGGATACATTTTAATATCACCCATTTATCGAATTTATTTTTAAACACGCCTCATCATTTTTCTTTTCGTTTAAGTCCAATTACATTATATGAGGGATGCTTAGAATTTCTGCTGTGCGATGCAAAAAACACCCCCGTCCCCCATAACAGGAGAGGAGAACAGCTTCGGCATCAGTTTGCGACTAACCACGATGCTTCCCATTTACGACCTTGATGCCACCCCCCCCATATCCATCCACCCCCTCCCCTGCGCTCAGAAAAACACGTCGATACGTCCTACAGGGGCGGGCAGCGTCGCCGATTGCCGTGCAAGCATCCATCTCACAAAGCGCTAGACCGCAGAAAGCGATCCGGCTCCTGTCCGCCTGCACCCGGCAACCCGAGGCTCTCTGCCTACCCCCCCTAGTCCTACAGCGCATCCTTTAAACGCTCATCCCGGCCGATCGCCGCTCTATTTCCCTCCCAACCCCGGCTGTAAGTGCGGGTTTTATCCACGATAAGGCTGCTTCCAAAGCGCCTTTTGAGTCACCCCCCCCCCCCGGTTCAGGTGGACCGGGGAGGAGACACACGGCCGGTCCGTATGAGACCGGCAGATGGTCGGCATGGCCGGGCTGAGCAGCAGCCCAGAGTGCGGCGTGAAAAAAAAGCTTTTATATGCCCATGGAGGTGGAAAAGATTAGGAGGTAGTGGGCATGACGACAGCAGCGTTACACAACTGAACTGAAAAAGCCCAAATATTTATAAACATGCATTTGACGCGCAGAACACAAGCGCGTCTCGCTTTGGACACATTCGCGCGAACTAGGCCGGCAGCTTTAGGCGTAAATGAGGAGAATCCGAGAAAATGGCCAGATAGACATTTTATTTATAACAGGCCATTAATTACAATGATCAGGTGGTTAATGACAATTTAATATTCCCTTAGATCACGCTGCAGATTCTGAATTATTCACGATCTCATTTGCCGCTCCGTGATTTGGAGCGTTAACCTATTTTAATCCGCAGTCTGCCCGGGCCCTACTCGCTGTCTCCAGTTTTGAGTTTTATATTAAAAAAAAAAAAAACTTACCCCCATATGTAGCTTTGGTCACAGCCTAAATTAATTATCCCTCACAGCGGTGGCCGATCTGCAGCCGTCTCCTGCCGCTATTCTGAAAGCGGGCGACCTTAAATGCGATTGATTGCTGTGGCTGTTATTTCACAGGTGCTGCTTTGACACAGGTGTTCGGTCCCCCGTACAAAGTGGTGGTCTGGGTCCGGTTGCCAAGGGGGGATCGGGGCCAAATTTGATTTAAATAACTTGGTCTACAAAAACCAGACCGCAGTGGCGTGCAAATGAGCACGAGTTTCACTTTGCACACCTGCATGATTACCGCAGGTTAAGGTAAATGTTTATTTAAGTGTATTGCACTGTTAAATTGTGTCAACAATGCACCAACGCACTGGCTTGCAGTTATCTTAGTTATCTTAAGAACTGTTGGTGTCGTGTGTTATGGTTAACTTGTGCAAGCTTTGTCCACACCGTAAATCATTACACTCCTGGAAGGTGTTACACACTTTCGGGGGAGTGTGCTGTTACCTCTGACAACCTCGCTGTCTTCCGCTTTTGCTGACCGACAGATTTCAACATCAAGTTGCCCTCCTGGTTAACCCTGAAAGGTTTCTCCTTGTTCAAATAATAAACAAAAACAGAGTATGTTTTAAATTCACTTCTTTGTCTTGTAGGCCCCTTGGTCTGAAGGGTGTTTTAATGGCCAGGCTTTAATCGCTGTCAGTATGGCGGGTCTAATTCCCGATAAGTATAACTTAGTTTGTCGCATATCTCATCATAGTGCTCATGAATGAATAACTTACATGTTTCTGCAAATATTTTTCACTGAACTAGCTAACTTCCCTGGATGCTCCCTCATTGCATCATGCAGCATTTCAAATTTGTATTCTAAGGATCATAAATAATTAATTTTCAGTATTGTTTAAAATTTCACAGCATAGCTCAGTAAGGGTTCGGTCTTTCTCTGCAATCCGGTTATTCCCAACACTGCCAGCTGATTGTATCTAGCTGGTCATTCCTCAGCGTTGCGGCCCGAGGCTTCCTGGACCTCCAGTCAGGTCGGTGCACCAATTTGTGAAGCGACGTGACTTTACCTGCTAGTGATCCATGACTCAGAGGCACCTGACACCTCAACGACTATCTGCAGACAGCCGGAATACCCACGCGGATTTAGAAATGTGCCATTTCTGTGCTGCCAGTAGAGGGTCGGGTCTAGCCTATAGACACTGGCTAATGACGTGGTACCCGCCCCATCTCCTTTCCCGAGAAGTAAACTACTGCCCATTGGCGGTTTCGGGATGCCACGGGGTGGGCATTTGAGTCCGCTAGGTGGGCGTAAAATTGTGACAGAGGTCTTGGGGGGCATTTGTTGGGGGGCTGGGTTTGTGACAGTAAAAGTTATCAGTCGCAGGGAGGGAGGGTGTCAACTGTCAAAGTTTTCCCCCTAATGATTGGTAAATGTGGTCTGTCTGTATTGGGTGGGTGAGTGATCTGTTTGGGTGGGGGCAGGATACCCATTTGGGTTGGCACTGCCCAGCCAGACCCAGGCCCCTGCTGCTGGCCCCCTGCAGAGTTTAGCCAGCTGTTCCACCGCATGGTTTGCAGGGCACTTCTGGGCGAGACGGCATTTGATGAATCATGAGGTTAATATTTAAATTAGGGCCTTAAAAATAGGCACCTTGTTCACATAATGGCAGAAAACTTTTTTGTGGAGGATTGGGTGTTTATTTCTATCAGTTAGTTTAGTACCAGCCTGGATAATACATCATTATATGTTAGTACTGGTGCTTGGCATGTGGCTTTGATACAGAGTTATAACAGCTTCCCTAAGGTCCTAAGCTTGGCTATTGCAGTTTTTTAATAGGGGTGTGAATTCTCTTTCCAGAACCTTCTGTCTCTTTTCATAAGCTCCCCCCCCACTGAAGAAGAGCAATCACGGCGAGTGACTATTTGGCCTCCTGTTCCAGTGGAGGATGAAGGGTGCTGTTTGGCTCAGTTGGTTTGGACACTGTGCCTGTTTTCCCAAGGTTGCTGGTTTGAACCCCAAAGCTGCCCGTGTGCTTTTATTGCTGGGCAATGACACGGCTGTGCCTGGATTGGAGGAGGGTCGAGTGGTGAGGTGGCGCACGATTTGTAAGCGTGTGGCCAAGTGTGGCGGGGCCCGTGCTGCCTGACCTCCTCTGGTGCTGCTGTGACTCGCCTGCATGTTCTGCCGTGCTTCACTGAACTATGTGCATGATGAGAATTTGTTTGACATTTTCTACAAATCAGTCTATTGTAGATATTGCTGGGTAGAGGTGCAACCTCTAACCCTGTGGGGGGGCGCTGTGCAGAGGGCCTCGCTGCAAGGCAACCCTTCATCAAGCTGGGCCATCTTTACCATGTCTGTCTTTCCCAAGCCCCGGCACCGGGGCCGCGCTTCCAGTTACCCGGCATGTTTGTTTTCCTGTCGATTTTTAGCGCTGTTTTTTTTTTTTTTTTTTCACGCTCGCGTGGGAGGGGCTTCCTCTTAATTGGAGCGTGACTCACCGCTGCGGGAGAAAGAAGGAAAAAAAAGCCGGCGAGAAGATGCCAGTAACCATGCCGACCCGCGCCGCCGCGCGCGAAGATGCTGGGGGAGGCCGCTGCCCGCCTGTCCCTCTCGTCCTGCCCGACCCCCTCATCCTATTGGCCGTTCTTAGGGGGTTGCAGGTGAATCATTCAGCAGGGAGGTCAAATGGGGAAACCTTCCCTGGCGAGCATCGCTGGAGCATAAAAATATCTGTGAGGCGGAACTCGGGGGCAGCTGGATGCGCACGGAATCCGAGAGATTTTTTCGATCCGTTGGTAACTAAGAAGAGGCTTGGTGGGTAGTGATGTAGCCTCGCACCTCCCGGGCAGGCGGGGGGCGGGCGGGGGGGCTGATTCCTGCCTCTTCTCGTGTTCTCCCTGCTTCCTCCCACGGTCCCAAAGCAAGTTGTTTAGCCAGATTGGTGTCTGTGAGTTTCCCTTTGTGCGTGGGGGTGTGTGCTTACCCTGCGATGCCCTGGTATCCCATCCCGGGCTGTCCCC
>JAODKN010000127.1:5626073-5641312 GCA_026774425.1 Petrocephalus zakoni | reverse complement strand
CAAGACGGTGGACTTTAGGAAACACCCCCCAGCCCTGGTCCCCCGGGAGGCTGCAGGATGTCGGCTTTGCTCTACTTCAGCCTGTAATTGGCTCAGCGCGGCCGATCATTCGGATCGCGCCGTCCGGAAGCCGAGGCAAATTATCCGAAAGCTGTGGGCTCCCAGCCCCGGAGGCCGTGGGGTCAGTCACCCGTCAGGATCTTTGGAGCCTTTGAGTTAAGGTGAGGGGAGGATTTCGCTTCCGGGAAAACGAGATGCTATTTAACGCGGATGTGCACGTGTGAGATAGCTTAGCAGTCAGATGAAAAAGTGAAAAAGTTGAAAAAGAGCCTGTGCTAGTGCACCGTCATCCTGTAAGGGCCCGTTCCGGCTTGGAGCGGCCGGGCTCTCCTGGCAGACAGCGCAGAATGCCGGCTTTCTCACTTGTTATGCTGTCTTCCTGTAGCATTGGCCTCCTCTTAATTGATTAATTAATATGCACATCTTAATACACACATCTCTGTATAACTGATGAACTATGATTATATTCTGCCTCATATTTAAAAAGTTGTCCTTATTTAACCTGTTCAATTTTAGTGTAATTGAGCATAATAGTCTAATTGAGTATAATAATCTAATTATTGAAATTGAAAAATATGATGCATGTTACACATTCACACAGCTGCTGAATACTTTTCAAAAATAATCAAGCTTGAGTAAAATAAATGTCTGAAAGGACTGAATGAATGATCTCCAGATTTTTTTTTTTTCATGCGAATGAAGCCTTAATAATGAACATATTACAGAACATTACAGAACATTACAGAAGCACAGTGATCAAAGCGAAACGGAACACTGACGTGTATTGGCTGAACCCAGAATAGAGGCCCGGGAATGGGCGGCTCCCTCCGGCGCTGCGCAGTCACACCCAGAAGGGCCAGCCTGGCGGAGCACGGCTTTTGGCCCAGTGTCCGGCGCTCCGGTCATGCGTGGACGCGGTCTGTTCCTGGCTGGGAAGCCAGCACGTTGGCTGGCCACTTCCGGGTCCGGGTTTTGTCTCGGATGGAAATGGCTGGCGTGCACCCGGCAAATCTCCTGAATGAGAGAGAGCGAGAGAAGGGTAATGGGGTCAAAACCCCCCACCCCCCCCAAAAGAAAGCACACAGCTCAGCTGCCGTGATGCCCCCACACAGCTAGATCAGCTTGGAGGGGTTGAGCAGCCCTAACCCCCCCTCCGTTCGGAACCCGCTCTGACTCACAGTGGATCCTGGGATTGTGGGGGGGGGGGGGTGATAAATGAGCTGAGGGTGCGGTGGGGTGGGAGGGGGGGACGTGCCTTTGTTCTCAGATGCTCGAGGATGTCGGATTAAAAATTCCAGCCCCCATTATTTATTAATGTCTTTCCCGCTAAATTTCAATGGTGCTCCTTCTGTAAATGTGACTAGGGCAGTTATGGGCTGACCCCCCGTGTGTGTATGTATGCGTGTGTGTATTTGTGCATGTGTGTGTGGACATGTTTATATTACGTTATGGGGACCCAATGTCCCCACAGTGTAATAAAAACCAGTTATTTTCTACCTTGTGGGGACATTTTTTTGGTCCCCATAAGGATAACCTCAATTTTATAAATATCTGTGTCTGCAATCAAAAAACAGTTGGGATCAGGGTTATGCCCATAGGAATGGATGGAGTGTCCCCATACTCCCATACCCCATTACTGTACAATGGACCCCCCCTCCCTCCTCAGTGGCATTTGCCTCTTTGCTTTGGAGGGGGACGGGGACGTGATGAGCTCGACAAGCAAGGTCACTAACTGTCGCCAGATGTGCAGGTACCGGGGAATGCTCCGGAGTCTGCCGGCCCCACTCCTCCCTCATTCCAGCTGGGACACTGGGTAGCTTGGGTCTGAATTCGTGGATTCCGGGCCTGGACTCAATTAGGCACAGATCTTGATGCGTTTAGCAATGGTGGGTCTCGAAACCCGAATGCCGGCTCCTCCCCTCGAGGGCTCTCTTTGCCTACCCGCTCTGTTTGAGGCCACACTATTTAGGGCTGACAGAATCGGGCCTGAGCCTCCTGTAAGGGTCCAAATATAGACTGGTTGGGAGTCGTACCTCCCTGCCTGCAGTGGAGGCAGTAGGAGGCACCGCCCCTCTTGGTATCCCTGTCACTAACCGCTTACGGTGCCGTTATCCGGACCTTTTTCCATATTAGAAGATGTTCCAGTCGGTTTAAACAGCCTGAGTAACTTTGGTGGCGAACGTTCCTCTCGGACCTCCGGCGGTCACGTAATTCGACACATTCCAGAAACACTCAGGTGTCATTCAAGAACGGTGCTGCTCGCGCCGTGCAGGGGTGAAATCCTCCCGCCCACACAAAACACGCGCTGCTTCCAGGCACGTTACTGGGGAACTGGAGCCCGTAAAGCAGCACCGACACTAACAGAACCTGCCGGTGCTGCGGACACTTTGGGCTTGCAGACTACAGAAAACCTTAAGCAAGTCCTGGTATTAAAATATTAACTTATCTACACTGTATTTTTCAAATGAGGGTCCCCAAAAGGAGGAGGCAAGAAACACTGAGATGTGTGTGTGTGTGTGTGTGTTGGAGAGGGGGTTTGTGTGCCATATTAGGCTTGCCCAAATGCGTGTAGGGCTGCACACAGAGCTCACTGGGGACTGTGCAGTTTCTTATACATCTATTTGCAGTTGTGCTACAGCCAGCCACTAGGGGGCAGCAGTATCGTGGGGAGGGCGATGACCTGCTGGCGTGGCAGCCATTTCTGTTAGGTGCTTAAGAAAAGTGTTACAAAGTTTTTGAAACACTTTTCTTTTCTAAGCAGATGATCTGCCGGTGATCAGCTCAGAACCGGCGTTGACCATCCTGATTGGACAGCTCCCTGTCATTCCAGTCCGGTCTGGTCGGCACCCTGTGTCCACTTGTGCCTGTTTTTTTCAGGTCGCTGGCAATTTCTTCACCCGTGTTTGATGAATTACCCCTGCGAGACACCCGCACACGCTGCTCTCGGTGTGTCAGGCAGGTGTGCAGGGATGTCCAGGCGAGTAATTATCAGCTGCGGCAAGACAGAAACAAGCCAGCTCCCTAAATAGTCCTGGGGTTGGACGGGGGGGAGTGGGGAGAGGGCATGTGACCCCATACCTCTGAACAGCCTGTCATAATTACCGCCAGACCATGACAAGCACTCGGAGCTTAATGATAGGGCAAAATATGGGCGGGGCCTGGAAGCTGATTGGCCTCCGGCATGTCCCTCCCCTGCCACTCAAAACATGTCATTGGCTAATGATAAGGTTGGCCTGTCTGTATGTCAGCTCATTCAGGACTCCAAGGCAAGGAGACCAGGGGCCTAAAAGGGATAATTTGGGGGTAGTAATGAGCATGTTGGGTGTGCTGAGACCCATGGTAGGGTGGGGAAAGGGGGCTGGTGTGTGGCTCTGCAGGTTAGGACCCTGTGCCTGTAATTGGAAGGATACTGGTTCAAATCCCAGGGTTGACACAGTAGCCACCTGCCCGTTGAGTTTTAAGCCCCTAAAATGCCTTCAGAAGCAGAGCATGATGGCATATGTGACAAAAACATGCTCCCATGTATTTGTTCAGACAGCAAAAGAAGCCCCACTTATCCCTGAGGTCCCTTGATCACAGAGCAGAAGGGGAGGAGAATCCAGAGTTTTCCGGAATGTTCCAGGCAGTTGCTAGAAAGCGCAGGTGTAGCGGCCGCTCAAACGTTATTGTGACCCGTATCGGAAGAGGGGGACAAACCCGATACCCAGGCTAATGCGGCAGGGAACGAGAAAACTGTAAATCAGAGGGAATGTGCTTGGCAACACCACCTGGGGCAGCTCAGCATGCTAATGTCGGCACTTTTGCTCCTGCTCCCTGTCAGGCATTTTTAATAATGAATAGCAATGCGACCGTTTGGCCCCCAGCTCGGCGTGTTCAGGGGATATGGCTCGGGCCCCCGAGAGAGACTGGAAGGCGCCAGGGCGGGAGAGGGGCATCTCGGACGATCGATGTGCCCTGTCCTTCCCATCTGCCCACTTAGCGACTGGCTAGGGCTCGGCCCCGAGGACCTCCCGCGTGCCCTAGCCGGGTCCTTGGCGACCGGCGGATGTCGCTGCGTTTCCGTTCCTTGCATTTTCCTGGTTTTCGCTGAAATTGGCCGGCGTTCAGCGTCCAGCTGGATTACTCTGGTACTAAGCAAGTTTCAGAAACAAACATGAATTGGCAGATAGTGACTCGGTGTCCCGAGATTAAGATGCTGAGTGCGTTTAAGCTGAGCTCAATCTGTTCTAGTGTGGGGCCTGTCGCGAAGACCGCGGCTGAAATAACAGCTGTTCAGGCTTCACGGCTTTGTGTATTTGAGTTATTTCACACGCTGCAGGCGCAGAAGCTGCCTGAATGGATTCTCTGCGACTTCCTGTAAGGGAAACTGAGAACGAAATGGTAGAAGTCTGTATTCCCTTATAACAGAGCAGCAAAGGGACCCTCATCCATGCATGCCAGCCCATCGCAAGGCAGCCACTCACTCACACCATCACACGTGACAGCCAAGTTAGGGTGGAGAGGCTGGGAAAAAACAAAAAGTCAGTCCCGGTGAAAGATTGCATGGCGAAACCGGCAGCACTATTTTAACACCATCAGTGTTGACCTGTTCAGTTAGTAACACTCCCGAGTGTTAAATTGGCTCTGCACAGCTGTGACGCCCTGCGGCAAACCCAGGACCTGACGGACATCTGTGAACAAGCGAAATCTGCAGCTGACAGCATGTAGGGATGCACGCACTCCCAGATAACAGAAAAAAAACAAACAGCCGAAAATGGTGATTAACTAACAGGAAAGGGAGATCCACATGATACCAGCCCAAAGACAGATTATATATGGATCCCCCCCCCCCAAATCACTATTTTAAACGATTACATAACATCAGCAAGCGAATCTATTCCAGGAAGCCGGTGAATGAGGGAAAGGGGGGATGGATTGCACTGAAAGCAAGCGGTGGTTAGTGATTATGGGATGCGGGCTGCAGTGGGGAGAGAGAGAGGCGCGCAAACGAGCCAATCAATAATTTAACGAGATCCGGATCCGAAGCGAACGGCGGCTCCGAGGCGTCTGCATCGGGCCGGAGCTGTCAGGAGAGCGAGTGAGTCACGGGCTGGTTTCTCCGCAGCGCTCCTGGCTTTTCCTATCTCCCATTCGCTTCCCGCTCGCCGCAGCTCGGAGCTCCGTGGGCGTCGCCTCTGTGTGTGTGTGTGTGTGTGTGTGTGTGTGGTGGGGGTGGGGCGTTCCCGGGGCTCATGCTCCCGTTCCTCCGAGACTAAGCAGCACCTGGCATTCAGACAGCCGGGGAGGGGAGATTGGAGGTAGCGGGGGTCCAAGTAGTGGTGGAGGGGGGCGATCTGCAAGCATGAGAGGGAACCAGAGTGGAGAGGGAAGGAGGAGGGCATCATGAACAGAGCTGCACTCCCAGGGTGGGGCGAAGAGGGGGGGGAGAGAAGGTGAGCCAGTGGGGGAGGGGTCCCTTTCACTTTAGCTCCGTACACCAGTCTCCCTATAGCCAGAAAAGGTGTTCCGACTGTGCGGAAGAGGTGCACGATCCATCCGTTCTGAGGGATTCAAGTGAAGGTACCTGAAGGATCTCTAATAACGGAGCCCCGGGAGCACTGGAGGAGGTGGGGGGAGTGTGTGAGAGCCGCTCCCTCTGGAGAAGTTTCCATCCGCAGCTGGTCCTCTTATTCCGGACAGAGCGGCTGATGGTGCGAGGACTCCGGGGAGCCTGAGGAGCATGCGGACGTCCAGCAGAGGCCAGTCAGATGCTCTCGGGTTTGTCTCCCCACTCGGCTGGCTGGGAGGGTCGGGTGAGCCCAGGAGAGGAGGAGGTGCCGCTCGGGGCCGGGCGCACGAGTCCATGTGGGTAACTGCTCCAGAGGAGGCTGAATGCAGGGGTTGATCGCAGGAGCTGCGCTTATGGGATAAGCTTCTCCCACTTTACTGGCATGTGTGTCTGTTTCTTTGGGTTCCCGTTCACAAGTCGCTGGCGATGTTTGTCATGTGTTGTGCGTAGTTAAGCTCTACTTGGGATCTTGTGTGTGCGAGTGATTAACGCAAAAGGGTAAATTCCGGAGGAATAATACAATGTCCTCAGCGATATTAGATAAGGAAAGAGAGCACAAATCACGAGGCGGGGGTCATCACGAGCAGTAGCTACAATGGCGCCACCACCTGGATTCTGCGGGAATCAAATGGCTGTCCAGTGGCTCTTTCGCTGTGGCGGGTGGGGTGAGAGCGGACTGGAAGGAGGGGAATGGAGTACGAAAGACAGGGTTGCCATCTGCAGCCTCTTTTGTATTTCATTCATTGTATATGTTCCGCTCACTACCCAACCACCAATGAGCTTCATGGTGCAGCACAAGCCACACCCCCATAGGAGAGGAGTTTGTGACGCAGGATAGGACGTACAGTGGGAAGTTGGAGTACCAGTGTGTGTTGGGGAGTGGGTATGGTGACACTGTGAGCAAATGTCACCTGCTCTCCAGCACGGAAGAGCAGTGTGGTCGCCCCCTACAGCCCATCAATAATAAAACACTCCCTGGGGGTCAACGCCACACCAGTCCTGTTATCATGGCAGGCAGACTTGTTGAGAGCTGGTTGGGAGTTGGAGGAAGGCGGGGGGCACGGTCGGGGCTTGGTGTATGATGTTCAAAAAAGTATGTTTGAAGTTGACTTTTTTTGTTTGTATGGCTAAGCCAGAACAATGCTACCCTATATATTTTAGAATAGGCTTTGTAAATTTGTACTGGAAATGGGGATCAATGATATACTGACGACATTCAATATGTTGCTCTAAATGGCTATTGGACCACCTTTCAGGATAGATCCAGTCTAGACTGGTCACCTTTATAGAAACTCAACTTTTCAGACATCAGTGTTAAATTGCTAATATTAAAGTATGTGCTTCAGTGCTAGGCAATGGCCAACAGTGCCGAAAGCTGGGCCTTGGGGGTAAGTTGTAAAAAAGCAATTTACCTAATAGTACTCCAGATTTATTGCTGCCCGTGTGGATGATGGCGCCCCCATGTGACAGGGAGGTTCACTGCGGCACTCCTTCCCTCACTAGGGCTCAGCCGATTCGTACACAAGTAGACCCTCGGATTCCGACCTGTCCGCGGAGGAGGACCGCGAGGCGTATCGGCGTGAAGCCGAGCGCCAGGCCCAGCTACAGCTCGAAAGGGCAAAGGTGAGCCCCGCCCCCCCACATACAGGATTAGCATAATGCTAACATGCTTTCTATTCATCCATCAATCAGATTCACTCATCTTCCACTCCTTCCAAGGTGGTCCATGTGAGTCTGTCAGTAAACACAAGGCAGGGGAGCGGTCTAGATGGCATATAGTATATGCTCTGATGCACACACAAACAAACAATAAGTTACTTAAGGGCAATTTAGTACAATGCTAACTTCACATCATTGCTAACAGAGAGTTTGAACCCTCAAATATACATATTGAGCTCTATATGCAGCACGTGTTACTTTTTAAGGTACATGTCACATTACCCAAGCCATTACAATTTTCAAATCAAAATTATGAAATTCTCAGTTCATTTTCTAACTCCTTTAATTTCTGTGAAACTCTCTCTGATTCTTTTATTCAGAATAATTACTACGAGGCTGGACTGTTATTTTTTTCCTAGGAGTCTCTACTTAGTATCTGAACTGTTTTCAATACATGGTACAGTGCAGAAACAGACTTTCTATGTAGCTTGTAGAGAAACCTACCCTTCTGTTTATGGCCATTGATCTCTGGCGGCTCCTAGTGGTGAATGTGTGTATTTCCATCCATTGGAGCAGAGCTCTGTACATTTTGACAAAAGCAGATGGGCTGCTAGAGATTTTGGGCCCCACTAAAGCATTTGAAAGCATTTTGGGCCCCCAACAAAGACTAATCCAATAATGCTGCAAATTTTTTAAGGCCCCAGTGCCTCCAGGACTCTGGATGAAAATTTAAAATTATATCTTGGCAGGGAAAGCAATTTCTGTATGGAAGGTCTGACGTGGCGCTTAATCCCTCATTTGCAGACCAAGCCGGTAGCATTCGCGGTGAAAACAAACGTCAACTATTGCGGGGCCCTAGATGAAGATTGTCCTGTTCAGGGTGCTGCTATCAACTTCGAAGCCAAAGACTTTTTACACATTAAAGAGGTGAGTGGATCGGGCTGGGCCACGTTACAGAGAGGACGCCCGTGCGAGTGTACCGCTGCCGGCGGTCTGCAGGGAGAGACACCCATGGCCAGGTGGGGGTGGTATAACCGCGCCAATCGCATCTATTCCAGAAATACAACAATGACTGGTGGATCGGGAGGCTAGTGAAAGAGGGGGCGGACATCACCTTCATCCCCAGCCCCCTCCGACTGGAAGCCATGCGGCTCAAGCAGGAGCAGAAACAGCAGAGGTGGGAGCCCCTCCCCCCCAGCCTGCCCCCTCAGCCTTGACCAAACCGGCTGTTTGCTCACCTTGGATCTAGGCCGGCGGCGCGGTAATGTGCTAACGATGGATTCCTGATGTGGTGGCAGGAAAACTGGAGGGAATTCTTCCTCCAGCCTGGGTGACATGGTGTCTGGTGGGTGGAGGTCCACGCCCCCTTCTGCTGGTGAGCTCCTGCTGGCTGCTTCCTCATTGGCCGCCCCAGTACCTTGTAGAGTACTGTGTCATGTGGCCGTCTCCTTCCTTCCTTTCTTCCTTCTATCCACTTCCTTTCTTTTTCTTTCTTTCTTTCTCTCTCTCTTTCTTTCTGGAGCCATGGGCGTTGTGGCTATACCATGTGACCTTGCTCATTAACTCATTAAGATGTCACCGTTTCCATCATTTCCGGGGATTAGAAGCAGTTGGGGGATGTCGTACTGCGAGAAGTGAAATGGGTCAACAAGGGAATGCGGCCACTAAGCATTGTTACTAATATCAAAGGCATAAAATTTCCTTTTTTCGCTCATTTGTGTTTTTTGTATTTTTTTAAAGCCAAACAGAAGCAAAAGCAGGTAGGTTTGACTGGGCTTCTTCTACTTCAAAGCATAAATGACCTGGGCAGCAGTATATAAATCACCAGATGTCGGTTTCCCTGCTCTGTGATGTGGGCATTACCTTGATGAAGATCATCAGCACCCTGTTTTCCTCCTCAGGCGGAGCATGTCCCCCCCTACGATGTGGTCCCATCCATGAGGCCTGTAGTTCTGGTTGGTCCTTCACTGAAAGGTTATGAGGTGAGATCCTCTCAGCCAATGGGTGGCCATCTTTCACCTATAGTAGGAGACATAAAGGAGGTCACTACCATCTTAGGTGTGGGGGGGGGGCTGAGTGCTCTGCAGCCGGTTGGAACAACCTTTCATGTGAAACCCATACCTCCATTAAATCCGCCGCTATACAGAGATGGACTCCAGAATACACAAACTCACATTTGAAAACTCACTGCCCTTAGCTAAGAGTTCAAACCACTCAGAGTGCTCCGGAGATGGGGAGGAAAAGATGGAAATGGATTAGATCCATTGAATGGCTTTGAAATTAATTAAAGTTTTAGTGTCTGTGTAATGCATTTCCTGAACCTCACAGATACTCACTGACATCTCGATAAAAGCTCGTGGTGCCCCTACTTCTTAGCTGTTTCTGACAGCAGTCCCCCTTAGTAACCATGGAAATTCTCCTCCCTTTTAAAAATATATATCTTTAAAATATTCATGGACAGGTCTTGTAATGGCTGCTTCAGCTCACATCACTGTGCCAAAAAGAAAAGAAAATGACTACAGTATCGTAAAATCAGCCCAGCGAAACCTTTCACCTCATCAGAGCTGGAGAAATGAGGAAATTGGCCCGCATCTCAGCCAGGGAGTCACTGGAGGGGCTGTGTGCGTTAAATCAGAGAAACTCCGCATGAATCGCAGCCTTATGCTTCCCACCATCCTGCCCTTTATGAAGTAAAAGAAAGAGGCCATGGCTGTTAATGCCAATATTTGCCTGTGGACGTGAGGAACATTACAGCGTTTAACCCTAGGCTTCCTTCACCTGCTACAGGTAACAGACATGATGCAGAAGGCCCTCTTCGACTTCCTCAAGCACAGGTTTGATGGGAGGTGAGAGAAATGGGTTTAAATAGGTTTACATAGTGTGTAGAAGTTACAATAAAGATAGGCGCACTATGCAAGTGTCCCATTGCTAAGATCAAACGTGTCTCGTCCATGCAGGATCTCCATCACTAGGGTGACTGCCGACTTGTCTTTGGCCAAGAGGTCTGTCCTCAACAAGAGAGCCATCATGGAGAGATCTAACACGCGTTCCAGTTTAGGTGAGCACTTGTTCCAGCACGCTTGCTTTGCTGTCACGTGATCCACAGTCTGTCACGCTCAGCAAGGTAGGCAGAAACTTCCGGAAGCAGTATAAATGCCGCCTATGGTCTCGCTGAGGTGGCTAATGAGATGGAAACATATGGATTTTTTTTATTATTCCATATCTGAAACCTCATACAAGTTTAATGAGTTAAAATATTGTTGAGCGGGAGATGTTTGTTATGCCACTGTGGATATCATATGTTATATTATCATATTAAATTATTCTCATCTCAGCTGGCCTACATACAGCTGGATCGGAGAGCGCATGCTAAGTCGCTATTTTGCTGGCTATTAGCAGAATGGCTTACCTAATGCATGCTCTTCCCTAACAGCGGAGGTCCAGAGTGAAATCGAGAGGATATTCGAGCTGGCCAAGACCCTGCAGTTGGTAGTTTTGGATGCGGATACCATCAACCACCCTGCGCAGCTCGCAAAAACCTCACTGGCCCCCATCATCGTTTATGTCAAGGTCTCCTCGCCAAAGGTAGGACACCTCCAAGTGTCACGGCTGCTCCAGCTGTCTGGGCGGGTCCCTGCCAGGCATCGTTTACCTCGGCATTCATATATATGACAGAAATTCTCTTAGCTGAAGGAACGTCAGAACAGTGGAGCATATGGAGCTTACATCTGTATGGAGGAGAATGTAACTGGGCCACATAAAACACTTACATCTAGCACCTTCAATCCAAATCAGCTTATAGTAGAGGAGGGTTACAGTTACGTGCACTCTGTGCGATTTGAACTTTTGATCTTTGCATTGTTAGCATAATGCGTTATTTATTGAGCCACAGGAGCATACATCCCAGAAATACATAAGGATGGTGCATCTGGACCACTACTGAGACTGGGGGCATGGCATGAGGATTGCAGGGGGTGGGGTTTATGGTAGGGGTGGGGTTTATGACATACCTCTGGTCCAATCAACTTCAGTCTCTCATAGGACGGGTCTTGATCGTGCATAATACCCACCTTTCCATTCGTTTCTGCCCCAGGTCCTACAGAGGCTGATCAAATCTCGGGGGAAATCTCAAAGCAAGCACCTGAACGTACAGATGATGGCCGGAGACAAGTTGGCCCAGTGCCCCCCCGTGAGTGAGCGATAAGCACTGCTTCTTTCTGATCTGCCACGGCCGTGTTCTGCTCCCTGTTCCAGGTAACCTAGATCCAGCCAGCACAGTGGGTTCCGGTCACACCTGGAGCCATGATGCAGCTCGTGTAAATAACCTGCACATGAATAGGTTACAGTAAACCTTCAGTAAATTCGTATGGTATGGTTCAAATATTTCTGCATAGGTCTCTGTGTGGTTGGAGGAAATTTATTAAATTCCCTAAAAGTGCTAAACGATGGTAACATTTTCCATCAGTGGCTGCTGGTTAAAGAAATTGAGGGGGTAAGGAGACCGTACATTTTACAATATTACAATAGTCATTTTTTCCAGAGAGAGAAAATGTCTTTTTTTAAATTACCCTGAATTTTTTGTAATGAGATTTTTCAAAGTTACTTGTTACTTATAATTTAATCTTCTACCTCCTCTACCTCTGTGGACCAGCCTCCCCGTTCCCTTTACATTTGAGCATCAGTATATTGTCTGCAGGTTTAATATGCACGCTGTCTTTGCTCTGCACTCCGTACCCCTCCATAGGTGGGGTCTCCTTTCTCTGTGGATGGTTCTTGTCCATGAGCCATATGCCGTCATGATCCAGCCTAATTCGAGCAAGCACATAAAACACTGTGTGTGCTTCTAACCCGAAAACTGCTGCTCCCAGGAGGCCCCCATGAGCGATGTTCTTGATCTCACTCGCTCTGGGATATTATATATGTTCTGTATAAATTGGCTAAAAATATCAGGTTGGAAGCATCAGCTAAGCGGGGCCTAAACTCAGCAATATATGAATGTATAAATATAGATGGAGAAAAAGGCATGGATCTCGCCAGCAGAAGCTGATGTTGCCTCATGCCGCGTTGCCCCACCAGGAGATGTTCGACGTTATCCTCGATGAGAACCAGCTGGAGGATGCGTGCGAGCACCTGGCCGAATACCTGGAGGTATACTGGCGCGCCACTCACATGCCTGGTTCCGGCCCCATGAACCCCCTCCTGGAACAGAGCCTCATGACCCCACCCTCAGCCGTCTCCAGCCTGCAGGTGAGCCAGTCTCTGTGGCTGTGCCCGCAGCCAATCAAAAGGACCTCTCATTATATCCATAGGCGTCCTTCCAGAAGCCTGCAATTTTTACCAATCACGTGTCCACACTATATGCGGCAAATATTCAAAAAACTAGCGGATTAGTTAAAAATTTCAAGAAAAATACACACAAAAAGCCAAACAGGGGTTATTTCTGGATGAAGAGTGCTTGTGTGTGTAGGTTAGGAAGACATTTTTAAGACCAGTGATTATTATGTGTTCAGCCTTGCTGGGAGGCCTCTGATGAAATAACAGTGATCCAGGAATATCCATCATCATATGCACTGTGCTATGCACTATTTTTCATTTTTTAACTAAAAATCCAATATTGACCATATAGTCATTAAGAAGAGTGAATAACAGTGAAGAACAGAGCAATGCTGATGTAATATCAGACAAGGAAAATGTTAAATTTCAAGATATGGCTGAGCATTATGTAAGGTTGGACGGTGTATCTATGTAGCGTTTGCAGGAAGCCAAGAAATAAGGTAAGGATTTGAATAACAGGATGTTAATATAGATCACAGACTTTATTCTTTTTTAGGCTAATAAGTGGAAGCAGAAGTAGTTAGTGTTACGGTGCTGTTCCTCTGTTACACAGCTGTGCCAGTACAGAGTCACCTTAGCATTTCCCTGCCCCCCCTCCGCCACTCTGCCCACCGTGTCGCCGCGCCCGTACACCGCCCTCTAGTGTTGACATGGTGTAAATGTCTTCTTCGAACTGACCTCTTCCTCCATCCCCTGCCTAACGTTTCTACAGTTCTCTGAGACACAGGAATTAATTGAATGATCGCTTACACAAACCAGGGTGAGTAGGCGGTATGATCTATCTGCATTCCCCACCCCGACCCCCCCACCCCCCCACCCCAAATGAAATGGAGTACGGTTGAGCACGACGCACCTTGCCCGCTATGGCCCGTCCCAGGGGGAACGGGACGCCTCCCTGCCTCCCTAACACTTCCTAACACGCTCCTCATTTCCGCCCTAACCGCGCCCTGTCCGTCGTTTCGCCTCACGGACACGGCCGCAGCGAACTCCCTAGACCCTGCGAGGAGATTCACAAAGCAGAGGCTCTCCATAACAGAAATCGGCAAAACAACCCGGCCGGCCAATGGCAGGCCTGCGCAGCATTGAGCGACCAAAACGCCGTCAGCTTCCTGCTGACTCCACCCTGTCTGACTCTTTGTGAATGCGATACCTGTATCCAGTGTCCCACCCTGTATGCGACCCTCACTGACTCCAGAACGATCTGGACGGGCTGACATCAAGCAGCCAGCATGAGTGGCTGTTGTGCTCCA
Source organism: Petrocephalus zakoni (assembly GCA_026774425.1). Classification (NCBI taxonomy): domain Eukaryota; kingdom Metazoa; phylum Chordata; class Actinopteri; order Osteoglossiformes; family Mormyridae; genus Petrocephalus; species Petrocephalus zakoni. The sequence goes on along the minus strand of JAODKN010000127.1, from coordinate 5,627,461 downwards.
GAGGAAAATGCAGTTTGCATTATGCTATAATGTGCTACAAAACCAGTACATACAAAAAATAACGGATACACATATATAGCAACAGTATAAATGAAATATCTTGTGGTACAAAGAGAACATATACTATAACTTATACTGAGAATATGAACACTAAGTGTAAGAATAATCAGAAATATAAATGTTGTGCGTGATATAAATGTGCATTTTATCGTATATGCACATACATTCCAAAACCTCTCTGACTCCAGAATTTGGAAATAGACAGTCATTTATTGACATGTAGTTCTTGACATATTCCGACCAATTCCGGAATTTAAAAACGCCCGCCGTAGACATGCGTCCAGGTTTGGATGTCGGCCCGCTGTAAATACACGAGTCATTTTTCTTTGGAGTGGAAGCCATTGAAAGAAAAGCCCGCGTGAAATGAAGTGCTTTGTGGGGTTCGGGCCTGGCTCTGACGTGCTGTGTTTGATCTCCCCCCCCCCGGTCAGGATCAGCAGCTGCTTTCCGGGGGGGAGGTGGGGGGCGCCGACGAGGACGACGTGGCTGAGCCCCACTCACCCGTGGAGCAGGACAGCCTCATGCCCTCCGACGAGGCCAGCGACTCTCTGTCCCACGGGAGGAGGGGGGGCTCGCGTCGCCTCTGCCCTGATGAGGAAGACGAGGAGGAGGAAGAGGAGGAGGAGGAGGAGGAAGAGGAGGAGGAGGAGGAGTACGAGCCCCCCCGCCATGCCCACACTTACCGCGACATGTACCCGCCGCACCGCAGCCACCCCGCCGGCGTGCACAGCGCCAACGGGCACGAATCCCAGGACCGCCTGCTGCAACGTGACGTCCAGGGGAGCCACAACCCACGCAACAGCCGGCAGCGTGCACGGCCCTGGCCGAGGGACCACTACTGAGGATGGGGGCGGGGCTTGGGGATGGCAGGGGGCAGGGCTTTGTGGCAGGGAAGGGCTACGATTGGTGCATGAGGGACAGGTGATCTACACTGACTGGCCTCTGGTCCAATCGGCTTCACGCCCTCATGGGGTGGGGCCTATTGTGCCACAGCCTTTCGATGGCAGCAGGAGGCGGATGGATGCTGATCTGTCACCATCCTGTGGCTCCCTGCTGCCCCGCATCGTCCCCATGGACACAGTCGTGACCCCTAATGCCCGGAAGCCAGAATGCATCCTCCGGTGAAAGTCTGGCAGTCTGCTGGCAGACGGTGCTCAGAGGGTTATTAGGTAGGAATGACGCAACAGATAAGAGAAGCCAGTGCAAGGGGGGCCACCGGACACAGTAACATATCGTATAGCGGAGAGAATATGGGGAATATGGTGCCACAAGAGCACTTCCCTAACATTAGGCCACCACTTTTAATAATCAAGTAAGTTTAATAGCAT
>JAODKN010000127.1:5611268-5625973 GCA_026774425.1 Petrocephalus zakoni | reverse complement strand
CCCGCCCCCCCGCCGGCGGGGGGGGGGGGGGGCCCGGGACCAGGCAATGCTGACCTTGACGGACGTGTTGAGGATGAGGATGTATTGGCTTCTCTAATCTGTTTGCTGTGCTTCATCTCCACCCATCTTCAGCAGTAAGAGGGATCAATTAAGAACCTAATGGGCACTACAAGACCTCCTGGACCTGAGCCACGAGTGAGTATTTAATGGCCCATATGAATTGGGGGGGGGGGGTCCTCTTCTTTGTGGTACTCAGAGCTGTAATGGCCAGGGCATTTCGGGTGGGGGCACTCTCTGGTCACTGCCCCCACCTTCCCCAGACTGAGCTCAGACTGATGGCACATACTAATTTAGGGTTACAGAGTGACACAATCAGCAGTGCAAAGGCCCTTGCCTGTGTGCGTGCATGTGTGTGTGTGTGCGTGTGTGTGTGTGTGTGCTTGCGTGTGTGTGTGCCTTTAGGTGTGCACGGCGCCCTGTAATGCTAAGCAACACACTATTTTGCTTCCGATTCCATGGCCACCAGCCCTTCGTTCTCTCATCCTTCCTCCCTCTTCCCCCTCTCCTTTTTAAAAATTATTGTCTGATTGAGTTATGGTTAATTATTAGAAACGATACAATTAACTGCCTGTCTAGGGCAGTATCTTCTGTAACTCTCTCTAATACAGTCCAGAGTAGCATTCAGCCGTCTTTCTGCTCTGTGACCTTTGACCCTTGCTCCCTGACCTCCGGCCAGCACTCACAAATGTAAACACATGGAAATCAGAAGACGCACCTCTTTGAGTGTCAGATTCCGCCCCAGATTCGCACTGTTCCCAAAATCAGCAACCCGGTGACTTTTTGGGAATCTGCTATTTCCAGAAACACCCAAGTGTTCTGACTGGACCCCCAGCGCAGGCCATAGTCTGGGAGGGTGAAGAGGCTCAGATCAATACATTTCTGGCCCACCAGCCTGCTTCTGGTTGGGGGGGGGTGTCTGGCAAACTTCTTGGAAGCGTCAGGGAAACGTAGCCGTCATGTATGTAGTTGTTGTGAAGGTGCTTGGCCACAGCGGGGGCGCTCTCACATGGACCGTTCAGTCTGGCAGGCCTTAATATCCTCAGAGTATGTGTGTCGTTATCATTTGCATGTTTAAATATCGAGTATCATTATTTTAGTACAGTTTGCACATTAAGGTCCGGCATTCCAGAAGCCTTCGGAGTAAATAGAAGCAGGGATGCCTACTTCTCATATACTCTGGAGGTCGGCCATGCATCCGAAGACATTGTACATATTAAAGGGAGGCTTGGTTGTCATTAGCAACAATTTATTTTGTCAGTATCGACTTGTACCTTGTTTCAAAGAGATGCTACAATGATTACACTGTTAGGATGTAGAGCTATGAAAAAATATTAAGCGTGCCGAGGGTATGGGAGGAAATGTGGGTATAAATTGTATCTGTAAAGCTGCAGTACACTATAGGATTGTCTTTCCAATTTTTATTCAGGTTCCATCATGTTATTTATTTATTTAACTGTTTGTATATTATTTATTTATTCATTTGTTTGAAATCTAACATACTCGGAAACTTGAAAAGAGACAGACATGACCCAAGCCACGGAGCTTGACTAGGGTACTGAGATCTAGCTTAAAATATCTCTCTGAAAGAAAGTCATAGCAAAATCTGGTGAGATTTGCTGGGAAATCAGAGCGATGTTTTAAAGACATCTGCGATTTCCACTAAGAAGGTGCCGTCCTTCCTTCCATGTGGGGGGCTTGCCCTGTCTCCCTCCCTCTCCTTTGCACACACATGCATTTAAGACTTGACCGAATGTAATGGTCCATGCCTTAGCAATCACCAGGCCTCTTCCCCGTCTCACATGCACATGCATAGAGGTGTCCCTCTTGAAGCTCTGCTTGATGCAGGGTTGCCAACTCACACACATGGCGTGACTCTCATGCTCACGCACGAAACCTTATAGCAAATCGGTATTATTCCATTATAAACCTCAAATTAGCTGCATCAAACGCAGTGAGGTAGTTTGCAATCGCTACAGACTATTTACGAGATAATAAAACTGGTACATACATGTAAATGTGTGTGCAGACTTGTCTCGAATTGAAAATCTCGCGCCAGCTTGCTGGTTCATTCATGCTGCCAGTCGGTCCATCCCATACTTTGGAAGTCTTGGTGCCAAGGCTCATGACGAGTTAGCAAAGCAGGCTAAGTAGATGGATAACCACCGGTCAATTTTAGATTAAGATTTCTTCAGCACCGTGAATTCTGCATGTATATTGAATAGTTCATAGTGATAAGGACAATTTTGTCTGTATTGACCTATAAGCAACGATCTGCTTTGTAATGCTTTGCAAGTACATGAACACCATGCCACAGATTTCTGGGCCCCGGGCCTTGACAGGGATGATACATACATATATACACATGCATACTGAGAAACAGTGGCCTCTGGTGGTTCCTCTCTGCTATAGTACATGCACTGGTAATATGCTTCTGGACAGCAAATCATGCACCGTCAAGTCAGCGAATTTGAAATTGTTTGTTGTAGTAGATGGATCGATATCTTGAACCAGAATGTTGAAAAAAAAAGCCAAAATGCCAGATTAGTTTGCCAAAAAAATCTAGTCCTGTACTTCCGCTAGACGTATAGATAAAAGTTTCAAGCGTTTATTGGTATCTCCTATAATGAACACAATATGTGTATTAGCTATGCATCTGACTTACAGAAACTGCGTATGTCTGTTCAGTAATATGAACTTTACCACAGAAGTTGCCTACTTATAAAATCCAGGACTGTCCCATCGCTGTTTTTCTTTTTTTTATTCGTGACAGGTGGAGGCACTATAGTTTGGATGTACAGTAGCTCACCCGCCTGCATGTGCCACCATTTCTGTCCGCTGTGCCTCGTAGACATTTTGCATCCCGTGGTTTCAGGCTGACATTGCATTTGGAGGATCGTTTGCGCACTGGAATCGCACCAGAAACGAGCCTCCCCCTCCCACGCACCGGCAAACCGGCTCTGCCCCCCGCCTGCCCGTCAGCATGTCTGTGGCAGCGAACTGCGCTCGCTTTCTGCCGCACAAACGCAATAGTGTCTTCCGCTGGCTCAAGCACAGCTCAATAATAATAATAATAATTATTATTATTATTATAACACGGCCTTGAAATATAGTGGGTGGCAAACTGGTCACAAAATACCAAAATGAAAACCAGCGCTGTCACCCCGGCTGGAAACCATCAGTCCCGAAACTTTATTTTCAGGCCTCGGGAATCTAACTCGGTACTGTGACTGAGACTGGCCACCTCCTCCCTATGGCCGTTAAACAATTCCTGACCCAGTACCATGGGAATCACTTAAGCATTTTTAAGTAACTGATCATTTCTAATTCTTTTATTCTGAACGACCTTAGCGAGTGCCAGACTTAGGTGTATATTAAATTATGAGGTTGTAATGCTTTTACCTGCCGTTTCCTGATCCGGCCATTATTGTGATCTTCGCGACTGAAACGTCTTCATGAACTTTATGCTCATCTAGTCTGCATTTTCAGTCATTATTTCCGATTCATGCAACCAGACTGGTCATCCCTTATCACGGCGACTGACTTATTAAGGTGGATGTATTTAGGTGTTGTGGTACTCTTGTAAGTGAGGTCTCACTTCATCACGGGACACGTCGATGGGACTGAAAGGGATCTGGGGCCAGCTGGCCGCAGAGTTCGTCCGGTCCGTTTCCTCGTCTGCCCGGCCAGCACAGCACAGCTCCCTGTAAAGTGTACTGCAGCTTTGCCGTCTGTTTCCACATCGTACGGGAATCTTTAGCTATCGTTACGTATTTAAAAAAAAATAGCATGACCGAAAAAAAAATCCTATGCAAGTGTTGCATGAATCCTGATTGTTTCTTTATGCAGTTCTGATATATTTTACTGATGAATTCATTGTTCTTATCCTTTTCATTAATATTGTGGTAACCCGCATTAGAAAGCGTTCTCCTGTTTTCGTACACCGATTGAATAGCACACATCCGCGCAGGCTTCCGTTTTACTTTTATCTTGGCAGCTTTTGGAGCAAAGCACCCAGAAGCGGCTAGGATAGTAATATTGCATCGCACAGAATACAGACCGCGGACCACCAAAAACATCCTTAAATGATTAAAAAAATATATTATATTATTTCGCATGATGAAATACGTGGGTTCAGATTGCGTATGTTTACTTAAACCGATAAACATTGTGCAGGAAAAAGTACTTTAAAGGAGGATCAACCTATTTTGTTTGTAAATTAGGCAAATGACCAAGCTTGCTATAAAATTATGTTAAATGCGAATATAGGCAGAGATTGCCGTTCATCGTTGCTTCATTAAAATTGATGGGTACGCTGAAGAGGTTTTATATAGGCCCAACTGTCAGTGAGTACTTTAGTACCAATCGTACTGTAATGACATACTGGTATTCTGCGACATATAATAACCTGTCCTCAACTAGATAAAAGAACAATGAAATAATATTCTGTTAGTATATCAATGATACAGGCATCAATATGAAAGAATAAATCATTTTAAGACCACTGAAAAAATAACTTGCTGTAATTCAGGACCGTGTTTTCTGAATATATATAATCGTCAAGAAACATTCCAGTTTTCCTAGGGAAGGCATACTCGGGAGTCTACCCACGCTATTTTTTCTGTAATATTTTGGTAGTCTAAGCCTAACATTTCATTTTTCATGCCGCATTAAGAACTACAAGAGTGTGTAACTGGCGTCAGTGAAATTGTAATGCAGACATAGTGTGACTAAAAATGCACTATATTATTTTTTTTATATATCTGGCCGTGTTTATGTTTTTGTTAGTTAAATCACAAAGTCACATTTATGCAACGACTGATAAAAGAAATACTCTCAAACTACTCGTACCAAAAAAGGTCAATACCTACTATTTTTAGAAAGTGTTCGCTTTTATATTTATTTTGGGTAGAGGCTCGTAAATTTATGCACTTCCTTTGGTTCGATGATCTTCCCAGTGGACCAATACAGTCAAAAAATGCTGATGTTTTGGGAATCTGAAGCACAATTTTTACAGCAATTATAAGTTAACGGTTTCCTTTGTCAGACAAATTCTGTATGCAATACTAAGCCTAGCATTGAACGATGGCGCCCCGCGCCACCAAGACTTCCTCTTCTGTGTAGGTAAACTTTTTAAAAATTGCACTACTTTATTTTTGATGTCTGCTTTGTAATGCAATAAATGCACTAAATGTTACCATGTTCCCACCCCGACCACTTAAAATGTGTGCTGATTTTCCTTCCCTGGAATTTCTCAGAAAAAAAAACAGAGAAATGTACTTCCTGCCTGATGCTGTATAGGATGCTTTGTATCAAAATATAAATTTAAAATGCTAAAAAGTACAATAAACATAACCTTTTATGTACTTTTAATTCTGTTTCCCATTTTTTGTACCTACTGTTAAGTCGTGACACCATGTTGAAAAACATTCTGCAATGATTTTTAAAATATTTTATCATAGTAAGCTGTGTCATCGCTGCACAGAATACCAGACATTTTCTTAATATTTTTACTAATTCACAGATTCCTGCCATATATTTTTAATTCTGTTTAAGGACAGAATGTTTGGGCTTCCCTTAAATCTGTGTCCAGCCCTAACAGACTGTATGGAAAGCATACAGAGAGCACCTTTTGACAGCATGGTTTAAATTTGTATTAATCAAGGTTAGACAGGGTCCTTTTTAGAGGAGCCCCTGGGTGTCTGCCTGGGTAACCCCGGCTAACCCCGTGCATTAAAGCATGTGCTGCACTTTGTTCTTTCAGTTCTGAGAAGATCACCAGCCCCAGCTGCTGAGAAACTGCGAAATCCTGCCAAAGGGATGCTGCTACTTGCATTATCAGAAAAAGAGTGCAGCCTTGGTATAGTTTTGTTCCCCAAGGCTCAAACAACGTTAATATACCCCCAATGGTAGAAAAATGTTCCTCAGAGTCCATTTCTGTACCTTAAAACATCCATTTACATAGAGTTAGGGTACAATTGGCAGATGTCTGAGGATTCAGCCCCATTCATCCGTTTTCTGTAACCGCTTGTCCTATTCTGGTTCGTGGGGGGGTCCGGAGCCTGTCCCGGAGGCTACGGGCATAAGGCAGGGAACAACTCAGGATGGGGCACCAACCCATCGCAGGGTACAGCCCCAGTGACAAGTAATTGTACCCTCAAAGGTACAAATTAGTAATTCTTCTGACAGTGTTGCGGAAAAGGCAGCATCACAATAATGCTGCACTTAAGATTACAGCCAGGAAGCTCAGACTTGGGTCTAATTCGAACCCTTTTCCCACATTCTGTTGAACTCACTTTATTCTATGTGCAACAGTGGCACCTACTGACGCGTCGCAATTTACAGTAACAGTGTAAATCGATAATAAATAAAAGACAATGGCGTAGAGGTAACAAGAGCTTATAGTTCAATAAAAGACAGTAGGAAGTGGCTGAGCGCCACCTTTACCTGTTAATGATAAAGAGACCAGGGAGCTGTGTGTGCTGCTGTTTAATGTGGTCTTCTGCCACGCACCATGCCCCCTGTAGGCGACGCTGCCGACATCAGGCCCGTCTTCAGTGCCTTACTGACCAGCCACTCTGCCTGTGGCCTGCGTGTCCTGCCCAGGTCCAAGGCATCTGGAGGGCAGTGACACAGAGGAGCCATACAGATGATGATAGAACAACAAACACAATGAGAACCACAAAAAAGCAGCATGCACATCTTAGATGGATTACTTTGGAGCCGTCAGGCAAACCCCTAGCAGGCTGTAAGGTGCTACTTCTGAGTAAGAGCTGTTTCCTTCCAAACTCCTAGGGCAGTATTATACTCTTGAAACCCTTGCCTGAGGTACCTTGACCACACTGCACTTATGCATACACATAACTCCCAACTTCTTTAGAATTTTCACCCTCCCAGTCCACCACCTGACAAATAACATCTGCAAATATCGGGGTCTTAATCCCCAAAAACCATGTCTCATTTTTTAATCCTTTTCATTCAGAAAGTGCAGACAAATACTTGATTTTGGGCCTAATTACTTTGTTAATTACTTTACAATAATATTACCTGGACAATGATGTGTATTCATATTTGTGATCCAGCCACATTCAGCAGTTTGCATGGTGTGAACTAGATGTGTCAATTTTTAAAAAGCTCTCAGTATGAAGTATTTTAATGCATTATTGCATTATCCAATCAAACAAAACATCCGCATAACAAAAGGACAATAAATAGGGAAAACGCTGACAAGCAAGCCCACCCTTCCATGAATACCACACGTAGGGTATCTTCCATTTCTGATCCATGTTTAAGCCACTAGAAGAGATCTTATACATTTTGTGCTATTACATTTTAAGCATTATATTAAAATGAATCCCACCATTATAACCCTAATAAATAATAAACCTAATTTCATAATCTAATTTCACTCCAGGGGAATAGCCCACCACCAAGAGCTCACAATGATAAATTGTACTGTATAATATCTGGGATAGAGTTCAATTAATTCAACACACACCAAATATCCAAAGAAAACAGACTTCATAGCGAGCAGGTCTCTATAAAAATACAAAGCAATGACAAAAAAGGGGCTTTATTTAAAAGATGGAAACATTTCACAACAGGACATTGTACACATCTGACTTAATTAAAGACAATGGTGGGGGTAAACAGGCATGTTCCCGTTTTAATAGGACTGTTTAATTGCATTTAAGTTTACAGCTGTAATCTTTTCACAACACTACAGGAACATCATAAATGAACTAGCATTTTAAGGAATATACAGAAAAAAAAATTGTTTCCAAGGAAAACCTTGAGGGATAGCATTTTCATGCCATCCCCCATAATCATGCCCCCCCACCCCTCCCCCATCAAAAAAATCATAAAAAAAAATCCCTGCTGATTTGCTAGAATGAACCCAGTCAGATGCCCAAACATGTGGTCCTGAGTACCCAGCAGGGGGAGCCAGCAGATGGAATGGGCTCGTGGCTCAACCGGGTAAAAGCAGCGGGCTTCCCATGAAACCGGGATAACGTGAAGAGTATGACTTTAAAATGAAAGATGCAAACTGACAAAAGCCAACCAATGTGATGTGAGGAAGGCCGTGGTAGGTGGGCGGAGCCAGAGGCCGTGTGGAGGTGGCCCTTCACGCGAAGATGGTCTCCTCGCGCCGCTTCTTGGTGAGGATGGTGCCGGGTTTGTGCTGGGCATCGGGGTGGTTGCTCAGCTCGGGGGGACAGGTGGACACGGGGCTCTCCAGGATGGCCTGCTTCAGGTCGTAGAAGACGGACGAGTCCTCCTTGGTCAGGAAGGTCACAGCGACACCACTCTTTCCCGCACGGCCCGTACGGCCGATACGATGGATGTAGTCTGCAGAGAGGAGGAGAAACATTCCCGATGAGGTGGGGAATAAGATATTAATCCCTACAGATCAGTATTATCCAAACATGCGCAACTACAAATCACCACTAACTAAAAATAAAACTTCTGATTGGATCAGTTTCAAATAAATTGCTTATCTCTTTTAGTCGTTGACAAAACTGTCAGACACTTCCCCATAGTCTTCTACATCATATATTACATTTGTATAATTTATTACCATCTTGTTTTGTCAAGGAAAAATCTTTAGTTGAACCTGCAACCTTCTGTGGATCGTTCAGCAAATTGTGTTTATGGGTGACCTTAAGGGACAAAGTCTCACCCAGTTTTTTTTACCTCTTAAGTAAAGCAAAATAAATAAGCATATATATATATAAACAAATATATAAACAAACACAAGTAAAAGGAAGGGGAACTCAAGCAAACTATCCACCAGGTGTTGTGAAGTCGAGGCCGGCAGACTCACCCTCTATGTTCTTGGCCATGTCGTAGTTGACAACCATAGACACATCCTGGATGTCGATACCTCTGCCAGCAACATCCGTGGCCACTAGGATGTCCTTGGCACCGGCCTTGAGGTTGGAGAGTGCAAACTCTCTCTGTTCCTGGCCCTTGCCACCGTGAAGTGTGCAAGCATTGTACTGTAGGGGGGAGCGAGAGAGGGCCAGAGTGCCGTTAGAATAGAACATTCCAGTACAACACAGTCCAAAAGTGGGCAGGAGGCCAATGAATCTTTTAAACTGAGAGGAAGAACAAATTGAGCAGTTCTCCACGTCCTCCTCACCCCCATCTTCTCCAGGGACTTGGCCAAGACGTCGCAACCCTTCTTCTGGTTGACGAAAATGATGATTGGGGGCTCGAAGCCCCGAGCGAGCACATCCAGCAACTTCTTCCTATAATGGCAAGGAGAAAACGGTTAGAAATTGACTCCAAGTTAGCAGACGGCAAGGGACTAACCAGTGTTAGGACTCATGGAACCGGACGACCAGGCCCTCACCGCTTCTCGCTCTCCGACATGAGCAGGACCTTCTGCTCCACTCTCTCGTGGGGCTTGCCTGCAGAACCGATGTAGACCACAGCGGGGCGCCGCAGGTAACTTCTGGCTAGTCGCTCCACAGCCGGCGGCATGGTGGCTGTGAACATGACGGTCTGAAAGGAAAAGCCATTCACTCACTAAAGTGTTTTCTAAACCCTTCTTATCTTAATAAATAGCAATTATTCTTGCTTGATATGAGCCCCAACCCTAAACAATAACCCTAGCATTTCCGGTCATTGAAACACCCGCCTGGTCTCGTACAGCAGGACCAGAACCTACGGTTCTCTTCTCACCCACCTGCCTGTACTTGTTCTTCCCAGATTCGAAATTCATCAGCATCTTCTCCGGGTCCTCGGCCTCGTCCGTGTCCGGCTTCTGATTCGTGACGGGGATGTACTCCAAGATCTTCTGCACGTCTGGCTCGAAGCCCATGTCTATCATGCGATCGGCCTCATCGAGGACCACGTACGTGCAGCGGCCCAGTACCAGGTACCGGTTCTCCAAGACATCAATCAGACGACCAGGAGTGGCGATCACGATCTGGCAGTAAACACAAACATAGCGAATGTGACCCAGATGTAATCCTATGACCAGGCTGGCCCGACCCTTTTGGAGGCCCTAACAAAATGTGATTAGCCTAGTTGTCACCGGTCACCTCCCTTCCCATTCTGATAAGCTGATCAAATGGGATGCCCCCTGGTGGCCGCTTGGCCCTAAGCATCCACTTAGTTCGCTTAAGCCAGGGGTGCCCAATCTTATCCGCAAAGTGTATCCGGGTTTTCGCTGCAACTCCCTAATTAGATCACTAATTAGAGGATTGATTGGCGGAAGAGTCCTCACACCTGGGTTCGAACAGCTGATCTAAAGGTTATCCCGAAAAACCTGCATACACACCGGCCCTTTGCGGGTAAGATTGAGCACCCCTGGCTTAGGCCTTGGGCCAGACCTACTTATATAAACTCCATGTCCCGTTCCTGCCCTGCAATAATAACAGCACTTTCTAATTATAATTACCAGCTACCAATTATGTTACAATTACTGTCTTGTCCTGTCAGCTAATCCATCAGAACCATACCTCAAGACATATCGGTTCTGAGAAGTTTCATTTCAGTAAAAGCATAAATTTCACCCATAAACTGAGCCTAGTGGAAGCTAACGCCCACCACACATTAGGGCTAGGGCATATCTGGAGGAAAAAAAATGAGGGTTTAATTTAAAAGCACCAGTATAAATAATAATATGGAGCTGTCAAACCCCCCCCCACAGAGGCATTGACACTCAGGGTATTTTTCTCTCAGTTCCAGAATACACAAAAATGATGAGTCAGAACGTCGCTTCTCCAACACTAAAACCTGCTGAGCTGGGGGGGGGGGGGGGGTAGGTAAGAAATGAGTACGGAAATATGGGACAAAATGCGTATTTTCATGGATCAATATGGGACATGGCATTTTATTTTGCAGTACAGGACGGCATGCACACCACAGCTGACAAGCCAACTAACAGCCCAGCCTAGTATACCGAAAAACTGTCAGAGCCTCTATCTCCAGTTTTGCCTGTAGCCTGTGCAGACCCCCCTCATCCATAAATGAAAGGAGCCGCAAAGACGGAACTGGCAGCCAGGCTTTCATAATTAATTAACAATTTTAAGTGCATGTCTTGCTGGGGGAGATCGAAATTCCCACTGGGAAGTTGCTCTTCAGTGGCTGGCATCTTGGCTGCTGATTAAATGATGGGACTTAGTGATGCGACAATTTTGAACTTCCCAACTCATAAGAAGGGAATACACACTCTTACTGCAAGGCGCAATGCTTTGGGAACGCTGTGTTTAAGAGCCATGTTATCACCCAGCTCTGTGTGTAGCCTTATCCCTGACAAAGGTGATAATCACACGTTTGTCACTGTAGGATATCAATACCGCTTTAATTGTCAGATATCATCGATTACCAATAACACTGTCATGTCACGCAGTCCGGCTACATACCTCACAGCCCATCCTCAGCCGGAAGCCCTGGTCCTCTCGCGAGATCCCGCCGATGACCGCCACAGTCCGGATGCCCAGCGGCTTGCCGAATTTGATCGTCTCCTCCTCGATCTGCTGCGCCAGCTCGCGCGTGGGCGCCAGGATCACCGCGTAGGGGCCCTGGTCCGAATCCTCGAGCCTGCGCAGGGGAGCGGCAGAGGGATGCCGGTGAGGTCCCGAGGCCCGCCTCCCCGGCATGCGAGGGGCACCCCACAGGACGCCCCCATCTCACCTGTCAATCTTGGGCAGGGTGGTGATCCACACCAGCAGAGGGATGAGGAAGGCTGCTGTTTTACCGCTACCAGTCTCAGCCACACCGATGATGTCTCTGTTCTGAAGACCAATAGGAATGGCCTGCCTCTGGATGGGGGTGGGCTCCTGAATGGGGGGGGGGGGCGATCAGATGCAGTATTGAAAGCTGGTGCTGTGACCGACGCATGCAGAACAACGACGGCGATGACAACAGACAGCATAAAAAGGGTCACAAAAGTGCAGATAATGGCCATCAAAACATGACCCAAGCTGAGGACCATGACTTCTTATGGATGGAGGCAGGCTGCTCCACCTTGTAGCCGCACTTGTCGATGACCTCCAGGATGTGCGGGGGCAGTGTGTACTCCTTCCAGTTGCGGATGGGGTTGGGAATCTTGCCACCCTTGGTGGTGATGCTGTAGTCCTCCCTGAAGATCCTCCAGTCCCTGTCGGTCATCTCCTCCAGCTTCTTCTGGGACCAGTGGCGGTCGTCCCAGCGCTGTTTGGCCTCCTTCTTACGCATCTTCTTCAGCCTGAGCCTGTAGGGGGCAAACAGGAGCTCCTTGCTAAAATGCACCATCTGTCTGATGGACCACTGACCTCCAACAGTTTCTGCACTTCATGCACACTGATCATTTCAGCAGCTTAAGGGGATCATGCAATATGTAAAATACAAGGCAGAAACCGTGTACCCATCTAAAAGAGCTATAATGCAGTGTTTCTCAACCAAGATCTCGAGGCCACCCAGACAGTCCACTTTTTTGCTTCCTCCCAGCTCCCTACCAATCAAGAACACAGAATACTTACAGGTGTACTGAAAGGGAGCAAAAACGTGGATTTCCTGGGGACTGAGTTGAAATATACTACACTAAGGTGTTTCCCGATCATTTAAAGCCTGACAGAAGGGCAGAGAGAGAGACAGGCAGGCAGAGAGACAGACAGGCAGGCAGGCAGAGAGACAGACAGACAGGCAGGCAGAGAGACAGACAGGCAGGCAGGCAGAGAGACAGAGAGAGAGACAGACAGATCCCAAAGAGAATCATACCCGTTGACCATTAAGCCACAAAATTCCTGCCAGTCTGCCTACCTATTAATCTGCTTAATTACTAGGAAACAAAATGGCACTTTGAATTACTGAATACTAGGGCTGAACGATTTATCGATTTCAAATTAAAATCGTGTTTTGAAACAATGCAATTAGGAAATCGTAAAGGCTGTGATTTAGGATATGCATTATACAGCACGTCTGACCCAGGGTTTCAAACTGTTGTGAGAATAGTTTTACAAACTCATTCTATCCTCCTTGTGTGACAGTCAGTCTCACCAATCAGAAGTGCTGTGCTTCTCGTGTGCCAATCATGCTGACCAATCAAAAGGGGCCTAAAGTGAGTGTGTATACACCCACAAGGCAAACGTTACATTTGCATTTTCACTTCTGAGCCGTAAGTGAATTACCTACCTATGTAATGGTGAGAGATTGTTCACAGAAAGGTCCTATTATTAGGGGTCCAAGCAGTGCTAGCCACAAGATCCCTAATGTTTTTATACGAGAATTGTTGTATTTTCATTACTTTATTTAAGACAGTCGCGGCTTCTGTGAGTTTCATGCGTCATTCCTCACTGCTAAATTGACCCTTGTGTACACGGGACTTTCCTGAAGCACATTAAAAAGGCAGTCGAGCGCTGTTTGCAAACGCGGTAATTAAAATGTTTGCGTTATAAAAATGATCACTTTACCATATTCGGGTGGCTAGAGAATTGTTCTATGGTTTATTAGGTGTATGTTTTATATCACCTTTTAGAATACATTTTGGATTCAATTAATATATTTCCATTCTTATCTTTGGATTAATGTGTAGCTCAGTTCAGATTCCAATGTACAGTTGTGCTCAATTTCAGTTTCTTATACACATAGTGAATACCGAGTTCTGGGGGCAGAGTGTGGCTCCGCAGGTTAAGCTCTGTTCCTGTAATTGGAAAAATCGCCGGTTCAAGCCCAGCCTCAGCACATGTGTGGGCCCTTGAGCAAGGCCCCTAACCCCCAGCTCCCTGGGTGCACCTCCAGCTCGCTGCCCTTCATGACCAAGCAGCGTGGGCCACAAGGCAGATACGAGATGGCCGAGCACGTGGACCAGCACCCCGCCCCCCCGTCCGGCCGGCGCCCAGACTGACTCCTCCTGCTCCTTCTCCTCCATGGTGCGCCTCTTCTCCATCAGGTCCCCGTAGAAGCGGGACTGGTCCCTCTTCTGCTGCTTCAGGTCGATGCCGGCGATGAAGCCGCGTCCGTACAGCTGCACCTGGTGCTTCTCTTTGTACCTGGGGGGGGGGGGGGGTGTCGTCAGACCTGACAGTGACCTCAGGCCCGGTGGGACGGAGCGTCTCGGTGGCCCCGCGGAACTCACAGTGGGTTGTAGTCGATGGACGTGTCCTCAGAAGCATCCCACTCGAAGACGAACTTCCTGTCGTTGAGGTGCCGCGTCCGCCGCCGCTTCTTCACGCCCCCCAGGTAGCGCTCCTGGAGGAGGGGGGAGGCAGAACATGAGGGTGCCAACAAAACACTTCCCCCCGCCCCAGGAGGCTGAAGGCCCCATGAAGGAGCACCCTGAGCACCCAGAAATGAAACCCCAGAGATCTGCCTAATCTCTGAAAAACGGCTTCCGATCTATAAGCGGTGTTTAAGGCACAGGGCGTAAGCTCCTGGGTCTATAAGCGGTGTTTAAGGCACAGGAGTAAGCTCCTGTGTCTATAAGCGGTGTTTAAGGCACAGGCGTAAGCTCCTGTGTCTATAAGCGGTGTTTAAGGCACAGGGCGTAAGCTCCTGTGTCTATAAGCAGTGTTTAAGGCACAGGCATAAGCTCCTGAGTCTATAAGCTCCTGTGTCTATAAGCAGTGTTTAAGGCACAGGGCGTAAGCTCCTGTGTCTATAAGCGGTGTTTAAGGCACAGGGCGTAAGCTCCTGTGTCTATAAGCGGTGTTTAAGGC
>JAODKN010000127.1:5580719-5591317 GCA_026774425.1 Petrocephalus zakoni | reverse complement strand
TCCTCCTGGGTTTCTTGGTCCTGGGCTTCCCGCTCCCGGGGTTCCCAATCCAGGACTCCCTCCTCCTGGGTTTCTTGCTCCTGGTCTTCCCACCCAAGGGCTTCCCAATCATAGGCTCCCTACTATTGGGCTTCCCACTCCCTTCTGCGCCAGTCAGACATCAACCGCACCTCTTTTTGGTACCTCAGCCCTTTCTGCTCAGGCAGCTTCTCCGGGAACCTCTTTGGGGGCCTTTCATGGTGGGGTGTCCAAGCCGCTGCCTGAATTGGACCACCTGCCTTTAAACACACATAAGAGGGACATGCAAAATAATTGGCACATTTTTTACTCCTATTTTAACTTCCAGTGGATGCATCCTCTAGTAAGTTTAGGATGAAGGAGCATGTTTTCGCGTTTTGGTCTATTAGGTGTAGGAGTCTGTCACCTGACCATTTGCCCACTGTTCCTGTCACCTCTTCCTGACACCCCCCCCACTCCTCCTCCTCCTCCTCCTCTCCCACGTCAGGTCACAGGGGAGGAGCCGAAGCACACAGATGCCCCTTCACCACGCTCACGCCTGGGACCCGGCCGTGCACTTTTTTTCCCCACTAAGTAGGTCGCCGTCATGTTAGTCAGTGACACAAAAAACAAAACATTAGCTAAAAAAAAAAAAAAAAAACACTGATACACTGTATGTAGAGCAACGTGGGAATGGGTGCATCTTAAATCACTGAGCTGGCATGACCAGCTAACAGCAAATGTGCCGATGGGATGCTCAAAGACATCGACGGCAGATTAATGAAAGGCTGGACGAGCGTCGTCCTTATGCGTTTGGTAATCTCCTAATGTCGATTTATGGCGCTATTACCTGCCTACAACGCAGACTTCCTTCTAAGCATATAAAATAACTCTCACGTGTGCCTCGCCCTCCCCTGCCCGCCACTCTAAGACAATCGACCACAGAACATCTCCCTGCTTATCACCCTCTGTGCTCACAAAGTAAATTCCTGGGCGGAAACGGCCTGGGAACGTGCCTTTTCAATGGAAATGCTCATTCAACGCATTCACACTAATAAGTCATTTCTGCATTATAAACCATTTAGCCTTCAAATCCTCTTTGGAATGTAAACAGACATTTAAGGTTTTAACTTAAAAATTGCATCATAAAATCCCATTTCACTGTATCTATCCATTTAAACAGCAAAGCTGGTTGCTGCCATGCTTTCTTAAACTTGAACTGCATTTCACCTATATTCTATGCTGAAAACCCCGTCTAGACATTAACATGCTCGATTCATGTGGTTACTTAAGCTCCCATACTTATGCACATCCATCTGTGTGTCTTTGTGGCATTGTCCCTCTCCCTTTGTTCGGGGTATCAGCGCTGCGTGCTGTGAAAGTTAGGGGGCCACTTGTTTGAGGGCAAACGCTGCACTGTTTGATTAAATCAAGCAAATTTGCAGCACAAAGCCTCTCTCATCTGAGCTGTCGCGGGACAGAAGAAAAGGCCCCTTTCTCGGATGTGCGAGCAGCAGAATACTGTCCAACCCCAAAAGATCTGTGTGGCTGCTCGTGTTGGTGTCTGAGGTGCCGAGGACGGTGGATCTGTGGACCTGGGTCAGTATTTAACCGGGACATATGCTTTGATTCTTCTGGCTGCTGAAATGTGGGAAAGCCATAGGTGTTTCAGAGGGTAACAGGATTAGCTTTCTGGCTGCCATTTCAATTCAAAATCTGGCTTTTTCAGCATTGATGGATGAATTTTAAGGTGGCAGCAGTAACATCTACGTCCTTCTCCGCAAATCATTCAGGGATCAGAGATGGGCCAGTTCTGATAAGGAGGCATAATACTGTACACTCACATGCCCCTAAGGTGTCCTTGGGTCTTTTATTGCCGACATCATGAAAGTAGAATGCAGGGGAGAATTAATTCCCGCCCTTCACATGGTTTTGAGGGTGCTATTAATCTGTGCTGGTAGGATACCGGGGGTTGCATACAAGATAGTGAGAAAATCCATAGGAAATTTCTTTCTCCAAAAGCTGCATCAGTATGCAAGGTATCCATCTGCACATTCTTCCGTGTTAGTCTTACAGTGGTCTGTTATTGAAAGCATTTGTAATAGATGATATATTAATGATATTTCTATTATTCATTTCTTACTCAGAGTAAATAGAGCTTCAGGAAAAACAAACAATATATAATTGAGGTCTACTACAAAAATCACTGTATGTAATGCAGTAATGCATTGTTTTTGGTTTTGCTTTGCTACAAAAGGGGCCTGTGAATTTTGTGATAGAAACCACTTGAATAGCAGACATTTTTAGCGCATTATAATTTTAGAACAACACAGTGTTTCCAAGGCACATTCAGAGGGTCTAAGGTCAGCTTTGCATCAACCTGGATGAATGTGAGGCTCTTTCATACACTGCATTTTTCCAATACCAAATACCCAGTGTGTTCCAGAATGTATATGGTGGCAACACAATATACTAACATCAATGCTTATATTTAAACACCAGTGTTCACAGAACACATCCTTTAAAGATACATTCCACAGAACATGGTTCAGACCGTAAGTCTGACTGTAATTTCATTTGACCCCCCCAAACAGGTAATCAACTAATCAGTGGGCAAACACAGAAGGGTTTGATGTGCCCCATTGTCTTCTGTTTAGGTGTCTTGGCTTCCTAACAATGGCTCCTGTGATTGCATTTGTGTGGGCACTGGTCCGCGAGCAGCCAATTGGAACAGATTGTTCCTGAATTGTTTGTCTGGAATGTCATACATCAGCTAGGATTCTTACCAGACTATTTCTGTCATGGGTCATGGGCACTATCCACAAAAGGAGGCACACTACAAAAATAAAATTAAACCCAAAATAGGGTAACATAACCATCAGGTGCCCCCCAGCGCCATTTAGAAAGCCAGTTTGATACCTCACCAAGCAGCTGTCGTCCCTACAGTTTTGGTGAAGTCAGACTGCGTTTGGGGTTTGTAAAGGTAGACAAAATACTAATGGAGAAAAGCTCCTCCCAGGGTATTGTGGTAAATATGTATGTGGGCGGGGATCTACATCTTCTGCAAGAGTCCTAATCTCTTAATGAAGGTAGGCGCTGCCTTATAATGCATCATCTTAGCCATTGGTCCCTTGGATGTAAGCAAGCCTGATGTCTATTACAATGCAGGTGCTACACGTGTAATTAAATATAAGGAAAGATAACGTAACATTATTATTATTATTATTATTATTATTATTATTATTATCAGTAGTAGTAGTAGTAGTAGTAGTATAGTAGTAGTAGTGTAATGAAATTTATTAAATTGAATTACATTATTTCGAATGATAAAGTTTTGGATGAGAAGCATTACTCTTCCACGTGTTTTAATGTTGTATTTTAGTCATTTTATTAAGAAGATCGTTAATTTAGCATTTTACGGAATTAAACAGAGTAGGTATCCGTCGGTACCCGCGATAACTCGCTTAATCCCGGGAAAGACAGACGGGGAATTTCGGAGCCAGCAGAACTCCGGCGCGGTTCCACCGTCCGACGGCCAGGGGAACCTTGAGCGCTCATTGGACGGCGAGGCTATATAAATTACTGCAGTGCTGTAAGTCAGATCAGACAGCTGCAGACTGACGCTGTGGACTACACCCGACTGGCCGAGGACCTACATCTATACCGAGCGGCGTTTTGCGGCGTTTTTCTCTTGTCTGTGCTTAATAATCCCCGTATTCGCCATGAAAGAGAGGAGAATTACACAGCCGCTTGTAGTCAGATGTAAACTGGTGCTCGTTGGGGATGTTCAATGCGGAAAAACAGCTATGTTGCAAGTGTTGGCCAAGGACTGTTATCCAGAGGTATGCAATTAATATTATTTACGTATTTATGAAAGCAACACCATTCTTTCCACAGCATGCTATTGCTTTATTATTTGCGTATTTTTATTTTGCGTGCATTGTCACGTTTGGCTTAACACAGATAACGTGGGAATCTAGTGCTATACAAACCGGCATGCATATTTAATATTTTAATGGTAGTTTCAACTCATTTTGTACATTATTCCATCGCACAAGTTGCTTGTTAATAGCATAGCCAAGTGTCCAATGTGTTATGCACACTTAGGAAATGTAAGGATATTTAATGCGATTTTAGGTGCTTTAACGATGCAGTTTCCTTTTATTTTACATCTACATTCTGTGCCTTGAATTAATAGTTTTGTTTATTAGAATTAATTGTATTAATAGTTCCCCGGAGTTTCGTCGCTGGACGTGGCTTACAACATGTTTTACTTATTGCATTCCATGATATAGTGTTGCATTGATTGGGGGTTCGGATGTATGTTTGGGTAACGCCTGGTTTCCTCATTTTCCACCCCCCTTTGTAGACATACGTGCCGACAGTGTTTGAAAACTACACAGCCTGCCTCGAACTAGAGGAGCAACGAGTGGAGTTGAGTCTCTGGGACACATCAGGTGAGGATCAGTCAGCGTTTCTGCCCCTAATGTGGCGGCAGAGGCTCTTGCGCGAATTGCTCTCGAGTGAGCAGTGAAACAAATGTATGGCAGATGCCGCTCGTTACTCATTTAACTGCACGGAAACAAAGATATGACTTATTATAACATATTTTCATTTGACGGTACTTTTAGGAGAAAGAAATCGTAAGATATTAATAATCATAAAATAAGTCTAATTTATTTGTCTCCTTATACGTACTGCCGTTGTTCTTGATGCGTCACCAAATTTATCAGTTCCATATATAGCTTGGTCTTTTGGTACCAGGATGATTGAAAATACTAACAAATACCAATTATATCTATTTTATGTATTTTTTTCTTGCCTGCTATGATTTTCCTTCGGCCGCTGCAATGACCTGTTCTGTGTGCCGGAATGGGCTATAATGTTTCCAAAAATACAGTGCGATTTGTATTGGTGGGACTTTAACAGTCATTGTTCTGTGGGAATAGAAAATGCGATTTGCTTTGACATTCGGTGATTTATTGTGGCGATGGGGTAGGCGAGCCCGGCCAGCCATTGCGGGCGTCTCACGCTTGTGTGTTGACTGTTGTAGCGGCACCGTCAGTAAGTGAGCTAATGTGTCGTGTGAGGAATACAGATGTGCGCAGCTGTGCCGATACTACTACGGCGCATCGGCGCCTCAGATGTGCGCTGACTTACCCGAGCAATTCTCACCTCATTATTCGGGAAGGCTCTAAAATAATTAGTTGTTTTTTATACTGTCTGTGTTTATTGGGGGGCCCATTATGCCGTGATAGACGGATGTCTTCTGTTCTGAGTGTGTAATTTGATTATCGTTGCACCAGCAGTTCTGCTGGACGCTGGTTTGTTGGATGTGAAATACTGTGCTATTTCTCATTTTAACTGCTCGCCTGCTACTGCACTGGTTCATGCAGCCGACTCAGTTCAATTTGACATTTTGTGCTTCTTGGTTAGGGTGGTCTCCATTCGTGAACATGCATATTTCTCTTGACAATTAAGGTGCTGCAGTGATTTTGGAGGCTTCGTTTAATTTTACGATTTCCTGATTCTAACCAATAAAAGACTCTATATGTCTGTCCGTTTATTAGCCCTATGAATGTGGATACGTCACGCAGACTCTATTATATTCTTTGATACGGATTATGCTCTTGCCTGGTACGCATGACTGGTAGTAGTAATCCATGTCACACTGGGGTAGTTTTAAAATTTTACCGTGTCATCTGTGGTGAGTGCATCTTTAGCATAATACGTCTTACCGTTTATCACAGTCAATCATTTCTAGTTGAATATGTATTGTAAAATGCGTTTTGATTTATTTGTTGGCAGAATCAGCCAAGAGCCATAACGCAGGGAGCGCCTTGCCGCATTTCACTCTGACCTTATGATCACTTGCCGTGTAAACCGCCAGAAATCCTGTCCTTAGCAGTGTTTGGGGTGGTGTCCTTCTAAGCCCATTTTTTTTTCGGTCATTGTGGGATCCGCGGCAGTTTATGGTTAGTAAAATATGCATATAGGCGAGCACGCAAATAATTAGCAAAAAAAACGTTTTTAGCTGAACATTCATGTAGACAGATATACTATTCAGAGGCAATAAATTACCTCTGTTAAATCAATATGAGAGATGTTGATCAATAGATTTCAAAATTAGTGGAATATGAAATAAATCATTGTATCTAATGTGTTTATCTAAGTAATAATATGGTGAAATAAGTCACTAGTGTTTTGGAAATTGTGTATGACCGACTTGCATGAAAACCCCTATGGTGCCCTAGTCTCTCTATAACCAGGGCTTTTTCTGGCTACGTAACCATAATGTAAGTGGCCTTTGTAAGCTGTATACATTGTTACGGTTTGCGGTTCAGACTGGAGGTGCTCTACACATGACAGGTTGATGTTTCTCTGCTCTTACTTTCCTCTCAAATGTCGGTGTCCCAAGCCCTGGGTGTATCGCTATAAGTATTGCTCTTGGGGGAGGCCCCAGTCATTGTAGATGGGTTTTGAACTCAAATAATATCTTGAACACTTGGATAAGATACACTTTATTGATCCCAGGGGGAAAACTCGAAATTCTTCAGTATTAGTAGAGGACTACATGGGGCCCCGGCCCCGTTCTGATTCGTCTCGGACCTGCGTGGTGCGAGCTTGCCTGTGCTTGGGCTGAAGCGCCAGTCGGACGGCGGATGGGTGATGCCGTGCGCTGGAAATGATTAAACATTTACGTTCTTGAACGTTACATAAAATGCACATCAGTAAAATAAGTATTATGCACTAGCTGCTTTGATCCTAGAAGGCCTGGCTCCTCCTCTCTTTGGAAGGGGTGTAAATATGGTGGTTGGGGTGCAATAGGATAGGTTTAACTGGAGATAGTTCCTTGCCAACCAGATTTTTGGTTTGGCAAAAGGGGGTCAATGACCTTCTGCTCCCGTGACCTTGCTGGAGACATTAAAAGCAGAGAAGAAGCAATGCTTGATAATCAAGGAGCTCCCATGGTGGACCCTCCGCGTTATGAATATCCTCGCTGTTGATATCTGTCAAGCTGTGCTCTCTGTCCACCTTGACTGTTATACTTCTGCTTTTGTTCTGTGTCTTGCACCATGGACCTGGAGGTACAGTGTTTCGTGTCACTGTGTGCTGTGCTATATGGCTGAAATGACAATAGACGCTACTTGACTACTAGGCTTGACTTCGTTACATGTAGGGATGGGGGGTCCCTTAAGACCCCATGGATCAATGAATGTGTTGTCTTGGCCACTCACTCATTTTACTCCAGCGCTGTGCCCCGTGTGTTAACTGTCACCCTCGGCCGTTCATCCCCCTTCCTGTCTATGCCGGCGTGAGCGGCCAGGACCATCACTCTTATTAAACCGGCTTTTGATCATTGATCGCACTGCCTTCATTGCTGACTTCCATAGCTGCTCCGGGGAGGAATAGAACAGATTTGCTGGAAGAAATCAATTTGGTGCTTTAATCAACTGTGGAGACAGTATGTAGCTCCCCACATGATCTTGGAGATGGCCTGTCTGAAGGGTCCCGCTTTGTTTGCTGTTGTTTATGGGCTCTTTTTGTTCGGTGTGTGTATCGGTAACATAACTGAAAAGATTACAGCTCTCACAGGCATCATGCGATAGAGGAATTGATAGTATCACCTTACAAGCATGTATGCTGTCAAGGGATCTTCAAGGTATAAGTATAACTATGCTGAGCTTAAAGTGAATGGCCAGGTACAAATGTAAGCAGTTTCGGAGCAGGAATTACACAACAACTTCTAACACAACAAAAACCTAAGAAAACTATACATGGACCAGAAGTGCAGACATTGGTGGTGCTCTGTGGGGGAGTAGATGTTAGCGAGTTACCCTAATGCGCTAACAGGCCCTGGGGCTCTGAGGAAGACATATGCCTATCCCGTGTTTGGCATTTCCATCCTCTCTAGTGCCTCGCTGGCCTCTTGCCATGATCCGAAGTACCGGGCTGGGGGTGGAGTTCCCGCCGGGGCCGTCTCCAGCCGCCCGCTACGTGTGACGTCAGGGCAGCCCCCTCCAGTCCATACCGTCTTGGTGCGCAATAGCACCATTGGAGGGCCTCTTCATTACCGTGGTGGTGCTGCCAATGGAGATCAAGGGGGTGGAAATGTGCCCCCGTCTCTGAAGGCATCATTGTTGCTATTAAAAGTAGCTAAGGGACATTGAGTGAGACAGAGGCAGATTCTCTCTTTGTTTCTTTAGAGCAACCTTGACTTCTTCAAGGCAAGTATAATTTGGCAGTTCTAAGGCAACCAAGCAATTAAGGACATGGGTTTCAGTTGGAGGTTGATGGCTTGAGATCACGGAGCTGTAATAGTAGGGTATAACCCTTTTGTCTGTTAGGTTTGGGTAAAATTGGGTATATTGCTCCTGGTCAACATTTTTTATGCTGACTGAAGTAAGGAGTGACAATTTCAAGTTGGGTTGGGTTCTTTATAGAAATAAGCTTCAGTGGCC
The DNA here is from genome assembly GCA_026774425.1 of Petrocephalus zakoni. Lineage (NCBI taxonomy): Eukaryota > Metazoa > Chordata > Actinopteri > Osteoglossiformes > Mormyridae > Petrocephalus > Petrocephalus zakoni. The sequence goes on along the minus strand of JAODKN010000127.1, from coordinate 5,582,858 downwards.
CAGGCTGTAGGATTGGTGGCATTGCGGTCACCATTGAAATGTGGATCTGTGGTAGGTTTCTGCTTGGCTGGACAGGCCGATTTCCTGGACTTCCTCCCATGCATGGGCGGGACACAAGCAGGCGACATTAGGTGTGCATTAGCGTAACAGGAAGTGGTCCGTGTGCCCTCTACATCCATTGAATTTTGTCTCGCATCGTCCATCAGCTTAACCATCGGCCCAATCCGACGCGATTTGCAGATTTGCGTCGTATGTGTCCTGCAACCCAGTTAAACGGCCCACGTCTTTGCTGGCTCTTTCCCATAGTGCTTTGCTGTGGATTTTGACCAGCTGGCTCTTTCCCATAGTGCTCTGCTGTGGATTTTGACCAGCACTAATCACAGTCGGAGTCCCAACTGCCCCAAACTCAGCCCGATCTGTCATCGGGCACGCAGAGCATGGGCCTGTCCACCTACCCTCTAATCACGCCAATTAGCGACGGCGTAATTGGGCGCCGCGTCCTTAGCCGGCTCGCACGGCGCACACGTGTTCCGCTTTTCACGCTCGTCACACCACATGATTAATTAGGGAGCTTAATTGAATTCGCTCACCAGTCCCTCGCGTACACCAGTGTCCCTGTCTCTCAGCCGCTGGCATTTACAGTCTCGTCACCACCGAGTCATTGCCTCTCAGGCCCCAAGCGATCTGCGCTCTGCTCGGTAAGGTGCCTCCGTGCATTGTCCCGGGACCCGGCAAAGCATCCATTTTATAAATAATTGAAATTCTGATTCGGACTCACAGCAGCCGAGCTGCTTTCTGTCATTTCTCTGACTTCAGCAAGATCTTTCACGTGGTCGTCGATCTGTCATGTGGCTGTGTTCTCGAAAATATTCTACATTCTATCAGTCATAAAACCTTGACGGAATGGCGAAAGTCTCCCCAAATGATTAAAGTTGTTAAATAAGTCGGCGTGCTGTCAACGTAAACAGCTGAGAAATTGCTTTCTGTCTTGGGGGGGGGTGGTTAATCCGTAAATGGCCGTGGGACTCGGGTGCCGTCCCGCAAGTGTGGGCTCAGAAAAGTGCCAGCGTTTCGAATCTGGCAGCATTTCGCCAGATAACTGGAAATTGCTTTTCCCAGGAGCCCGTCATCGTTCTGTGAGGCAGTCACCCTGTCACTGGCAGGCAGCGGTGCGCCCGTCCCGCTCAGCGGCCTGACGGGCTGTTAGCCATGCGGAATTCCATTATTTGGCCTTGCACGCGGATCCGGCCGCACGCGCTCTGCCTCGGACATTACGGCACGGCCGGGTTCCGCGTCGATTGATCGCAGATCAGATCCTTTCGCCCAAGGTGGACATTTTCACAGCTGAATTTCAAACGAGTCTTTTTTTTAGATGGACGGGGGGCATAACCCAGGTGAATCTTGTTGGGGGGGCTGTGGAATTCTTTATGTCGATCAAAGACAGACTATGGAAAAATCATCGTTCCAAATGTAGGTTATCCATCGTGTGCTTTAACCGTTTTTGAGGTCCGGGGTACTTTAAAAGATGACCCCCTTACACAGCATGCACATATTTACATTGACCACCCCCCCCCACCCCGTTACTCAGGGGATCTGTGTTCCCTTTGAGCACAATACGCTGCCACCCAAATACTGTCAGCGGGGACAGGCATTGTATCGGGTGCCTTTGTCTGTCCTCTGGTGTGGGCTCATCCCCATAACAGCGAAGGCTGGGGGGGGGGGGCGCATCTGGTGAATTCCCCATGGGAACCACTATCACACATAGAAGGAACCCAGGAATCGGAGGACACGCCGCGTGCGTGCATGTGCAAGACTCCCGACGCGGTAGATTAGAGGAGTTTCTCCGGCGGTGGGCGGGCGGGGGGTGGTGGGCGGAACGTGGAACACAGCGGCGAGATGATTCGGGTCGACGGGTTAAGGAAAAGCCGGTGCGGGGGCGGCCCGGAACGCGGGATGCAGACAGTGCCTTCCGAGACTGTTGCTGTGGTTACGGGGGAGACTGTGTGGGCAGGGCCGGTGCTGAGGATAGCGGCCATGTGCGAGGAATGCACGCGCATGCGGTAGCGGGGGGGGGGGCGGCCCCGGGCGGGGGGGGGGGGGGGGGGGGGGGGGGGGGGGGGGGGGGGGGGGGGGGGGGGG
>JAODKN010000127.1:5561701-5578726 GCA_026774425.1 Petrocephalus zakoni | reverse complement strand
CATAGGGAATTTACCCCCCCCCCCCCACCCCCAGATTTGCTTTGTACAAACTCGGAAAAAAAAAGAATACTCATGAGGGCGTTTCTGGACCTCCTTGAGCCGCACGACGAGTTAGCGAAACCTGGAGAGGGAAAGCGTACGTGTGTGTGAATATCAGCGTTGTGGCGTTCACGCCTTTAAGGCGGTCTGGTGAATACGTGTGGAGCGTATGACATCCTCCCATTTTACTGTAAAAAGCTTATTGCCCACCTTAAGAGAATTATGCACTTTATGATCTGAATTACTGAGCTGCACATATCTGAAACTAAAAAGGGCAAGTGGGTTTGCAGTAGGGCTCTGAGTCCTCTTCTCCGCTGTAGCAGATGGATGTTGAAAGGAGGAGAGATCTGCTAACTCCTACAAAAAAAATAAAAATCACGGGTTTGTTGCACGTGCATGCGTGTCTGTGCGTCCTGCGTGGTCTTAACACACAAAAATGGTGAATGGTGATTCGAGCTGCAGGTCAGAAATCGTAGCGAGACATTACGTAAGCATGGTATGAGTCTCGCCTGTCAGTGAGACCCAGAGACCCAGACCCAAGTGGATGGCGAACGGGAACCTGGAGGCGAGGGAGCGGGTTCAAATGTCTCTACAGCGCCCCCTAGCTTGCAGACAGTGGCATGGCGGAAGGTGTCACACTTGAAGGCTTTCCGTAGCAGAAAGGAAATGGCAGCTTTTCCATCTAAATAACAGCCATGGGCTCGTGACATCATTTTGGCCAGCTACGTTTCTGGAACGGACCGCGTGAAAATGTGAGAATGTGGAATCGCATCTGACTTTTTGCTCGTAATAATCTGAGAACAGACGGTGGGTTCCTCGCAGTGGGCGGAGCCGATGTCCCTTTGACGACATGGGAGGCATTACGAGGAACGCCCTGTTGGGCCGCCGCAGGGGGAAGGATTGAAAATCCCTCTAAGTGATAGGCAGATGAGTTTCTGATCCCTTCAGAGGAAACTCGATTTGCACTGGCAGACGAGGAGAGAGATTATTCGCGCGGCCAGCTGCATGAAATGTGACTCTCCATTTTAACGATCTGATTACCAGGCAGGAGTCGTTTAGACTGAGGGGGGAAATGTGTGAATCACACATCCTTGTTTAATTGATACTGGAAAACCAAGGATCATATTGTATGTGTCATGCTGCTTCTCTCCCTTTTTTTTAAAAAAAAAATCTGACATTGATTTTACAGTCTGCTAAGAAGTCTCATGTCAGTCACACTTTCCAGATATCTCTGTAAAAACTGCAATAGCTTTACCATAGTGTAGTGTTACCTTTGCTTTCACTGATATAGAAAGCGTCTCCAGATCTGTATTCTCTTTTTATCCATTGGTCCATTTTCCGTAACTGGTTATCCCGTATGGGATTATGGTGAGCCTGGGGTCTATCCCAGAAAGCAAGGGACACCCTGGATGGGATGCCAGTCTGTTATAGGGCTCGCTGAGGTCTCAGTTATATGGCTATTCCTGATCTTGCACTTCCTACAAAGACTAAATATCCATCAGTTATGCAACTGAGGGCGGTTTATATTGAGGATTAACCCACTTTAATCCTTCAACTTTCAATCCTGGCCTTTGCAGTTATATAACGTAAGGAGAATTAATCCGTTACTTGACCTCCAAAGCGTCACACACAATTTTAAGTCCTCGTGATCCACGGTACACTTGGAGACATTGACGATGCAGCTTTGTCAGTGAAAATGTCAGCCAGCATCTGATTTGCCCTGTCAGGTATTGTTGTTGCTTCATGCTGGCCGGGCAGCAGCAGTTATCGCAGCTTCGGACCAACCGTGAGACCCTGCAAATACTCGTCCGTGACCAATGCGGCCGCCGTACCTTACGCCTTGACCAAAGTTAACGCAACATAATCTCAAGAGGTGAAATCACATGGGCTTATGGGATGAGTGAGCGGTCAAGTGCACAATACAACCAGGGAATGTCCCACCCTACATAGCACCGGGGCGATGGGAGAGGAATGACCATGCAATTATATGCATTGACATCCACTTAACCATGGACACCTGGACAATTGAGGAGGACACATTTTGGGATGAAAAGAGAGTGGGAAACAAGGTTGGGACAGCTTTGAGATCGAGGCAGAAATGAGCAGGCTGGTCCTGTTTTTTTTTCTCATATTAATCTTCACTGCTAAGTCATTGTTTTTTTTCCCCCATCCATAAATCCAGAAATCATGCCTTTCTCAGTTTTAGTTAGCTGTTTTCACTGAAGTCGTAACGCATTCTGGCTCCGGTGCGCGGTGCCTGCTATCTGCCACTTCAAGAAATGATTTGCACATACACTGCTCTTTGGACGTATGCTGAAATTTTGCGTTGCCTAGCAACAGTCAGAGCAGGGGCAGCCTAAGAATGGCTCTCGGATTCAGAGGAGCATTTCGCGGGGAGAGCCGAGGAGTAGAGAGGGGGTGAATTCCAAAGGGGCTCATTGTAGCATGAAACAACACCACTGCTTAAACTGATGACTGTCGTTTCAAGAAATTGATCAGTGAGTCGTCCCAGAAGTCTACTTCCATGACTTTTTGGTGTTAATCAAACACGGTGGTCCGGATCATTGCATGTGACAAATACCCAGTTCAGATAAGCTCAATTTCATTGAATATGCAGTCATTGTCTTGTAGTGGAAGCCTTTCTGTCTCTGTCTCAGTACCTTGTCATTGTTAGATGAACAGTCTGGTTGTACATATCCTGTTTTATAATCTTTGTAAAACTCCCGGAAGAATGTTGGACAATAAAAAAAAAAAAAGACAATGGTTGTGTGATGTAAAATAATCTTATTTATGAATTAAATGTCTGAGGTTAAATGTCGCTATTTTGTTTTTATTCCACACGCGTGATTGTAATTTCTTTTCAGATCTATTTTTAAATGGACATGAAGTCTCCTTCCGTTTCTGTCATTTTATTTTAATAAAGCTTACCTTGTTCAGCAACACGTCTGCCTCGAGAAACCTGAAAGTCAGCTCATCACATTGAATGCCATGGATATGCTGGAAAGCAGAAGAGGCCGGCCTTCTTATGTCTATAGATGTCTGTCCCGCATTATCAAAAGTGGAGTTTAAAAAGCACCAAGCACTGGCAAACACTTCAGGCGGGAACAGCAGTGGATCTCGCTGCTTAATTGCTTGGAACATATCGAGTGCTGCATCATATCATTCACAGAAAGTTTTAATCGGTCGCTTGGCAAGACATCAGTCAGTTGCTAGGACGGTGCTTGTAGGCCAATGATTTAGTGTATTATGTATTATGTTTATTTATTCAGCAGATGCTTTTATCCAAAGCAATGTTCAATTTGGAAAGCAGGGTCTCTGGAGCAGTTGGGGTTAAGGGTCTTGCTCAAGGTGCCAGCAGTGAGATCAATGCCTACCGCGGGATTTGAATAGACGACCTTCTGATCCTAACCTACAAAGCTGCATATCAATGAAATCAAACGCTTAAGATTGAATATAATAGCTAAACACATACATATTTTATTTGTGAGTGACATTTGACTGCCATAAACTAATATATGTTCCGCAATATTCAAAATACCTAAAGAACACCAATAAAGAAAAAACATGATAAAGGTTATGTGCAAAGCAATATGTCTGGTGTGTGACTGGATCTCTTTTGATCTTTGGATCTTTTGCAGGAGAACTTCTAGTAAACACTTCAAAATAGGTGATAATTCAAGATGAAGTAGACACCCCAGGTTGTGGTTTGGCTAATTTTCACCAGCTGCAAGGCGTCCCTTTATCTGTGGGTTTTGGATCACTACCAAGCCAAACCTGTTTTGACTTTGTAAAATCAGCCACATGCGTAATCAGCAGCTGAAGGTGATGCCTTTGGTGAGGAGGGCTCTCGCAAAGGACCTTGTCTGCTTCCAGATGATTGCTTGATGGTGAAACTTGGGAGGGGGGGGAAATTCCATCTGAATTTCCATCTGTGCCCCCTATCCAATACTGGAATATTCCTGAATCTTCGAACTCCCTGGCGCGCTGTGCCCCTACCTCGCCACCGGCCCGAGCATTTGTGGATAGCTTAACCTACAGAGTGGGGAAAATCCTAGAAATACATTTCACATTCGGCGATACAGGGCTTCTTGAGCAGCTGAAGCAAAATACGATCTAGTGAAAAACTCAAAAGAGGCAAGAAATTAGTTTTGAGGCGGCGAGCGGAGCATAAAGCCGCTTGGTTAAGCAGTATCCACACCCTCACCCCACCCCCACAGACCCGGCTCTAAACCCCTGGGCTGTGCTCTTGGCAGTTTTCCGGCTGCGAGGACAGAGCGGTTTTAGCTGAAAGTGTGATGAGACTGCAGGGGAGGTGCGATGGCCAGGAGGATGCTGGGAGTCACCAGGCCGGCGGTATCCCCGGGCCAGGCTGACTCGCTCCCGTCCAGTGCCCTCCTTCCCAACCTCCTGTCTCTTACTCCGCCCCCCCGCCGTCCTTCCCCGTGTCATTCCACACATCGCCGCAGAGATAAGGAGCCATCCACGGGGGCCGGTGTGAAATTCCTCCCCTATCAGACAGACACGCGCTATCTGTCCCCCAGGGGGACCGAGGTCGGGTGGCACCGGCCTCGAGACACAACATCTGCGTGGGGGGGGGGGGGGAGGGAGGTAGGGACTGGCACCGGCGTGCGAGGAAGGCGGCACGCCAGGTGAAGTGTGGCAGGGGTGAGGAAGCCCGCCTCAAGGCTGCGGGGAGGTTGTCACGGCCTCAGCAGAACCAAGCATTATCATACGTGTAAGATACGGAACTTATCTTGGAAAAATGTCGCCCCCCACGTTACAGAACTGGACACATTCCTTACACGTCAACTTCGTATCTTCTGGTGTCACCGACAGTAATTAAGGAATCATATTTACAGACAGCTGACGTCCCAATTTCCAGAGCAGTGGGGCAGACGGCGCTAATTTGACACTGACAAGGTTTATAAGGGTCCTGGGGGAGTTAGATTAAGGCTGCCACTTTTGCCAAAAGGCAACCACAGAGTAACAGCTTTGGAATCCTCCCAGTAGGGGGAGCCACTCTGGCAGTCGGGGGGGATGGGAAGATTCCTTTGAAACATCTTAGCTGATTCTCTAGCCCTCTGATTATGCAGGTGGTGCTCCCTAGGATTCACCTATTTAATTTATTAGATGATGGAACAGATGGAAATTAACAGCGTATATATACAACTGACCAAATAGTTTTTACCTCAATATTATGTTTCCAGTGGAGTTCATCCTCTTTGCTTAGATTTACCTCTGGCTGATGCGTCACTGCAGTCAGGCCTTTTTCCAATTCCCAGGGAATGTCACTGGACTATGGGGTCGCGGCTGATCTGGGACACGTGCTCGCCAGGAGGATGCTTGGTGGCACGCGGACCGATTAAACCAGGCCCATCGTGCAGCTGTGGTTGGGTGGCACCAAATTTTGTCTCGAGAGAAGAGCAGCACCCCCGCCATACGAATGAGGCCACGTGCTCACACATACAGCCCAAGGGGACCGAAGCATGCTGCATACGTTAGCAGTCTATGTAAATTAGGCCAACATCTGGATGGGAAATGGGAATTAACGAATCCCTCAGCCATGGCCCCGGCAGCCCCTGGGGGGCTATCCCAAGATGTTCTGCCAGCCTGATACAGTTGGCCATTAAGCATTATGGCAGGGCTCTGCTTTTCCTCCTAATGTTGCCTCATGCTAGCTTTTTCTGTCCAAAACCATGTAGAGGATTTTTCAATGCAAAAGCTGGGTAATACCGCACCAGATCTACACTCTATAGGCAAGTCCATCGCTTTATTTTATTGCTCCCATTTTATTGCTCCCATTTCGGTTTTTCCCTGTCGAGCTCCCTCTCAGGCTGGCCAGATACTCCGCGTTCACCTTGACCCTGTATCTGACAAACGTTTGGAAGACGCCAGATGGGATCCCTTGTAATCAAAGACGCGCAGCAAACACGTCAACAGTTTTAAAACGACCTATCCATTTTCCTTGGCTGTCTGTTGAGGCGTAATAAAGTAAATCTCTCTAACTGACACCCCAGCATCCTCTCAGCCTAAATCCCAGTCTCCCTGCACCTGGTCCGTGGCCAGCAGCTTGTATGGTGTCATAAATCCTGAGTTCCATTATATCACAGTGACTCAGTTTTATATAAATCTGCAATCAAAAAACTAAAATGCCAAAAGTCTCACATTTTGCTTGGTTACTTATGATTATGGTTAGGGCTGGGTTGGGGTTATGGGTGTCATGTTGGGATTAGAGTTTTCGCCATAGAAAGGAGAGTCCCCACAAAGATATAATCACAAACATGTGCATGCGTGTGTGTGTGTTTGTTTGGGTTACCCTGCAACCCCAGGCAACGAACACTCGTAACTGGCCTTCAGCACTTTAATATAGAGCAATTATCATTCAACACATACTAGTCATAGCCTCTGGACTGCTATATATACCATGGTTCTCAAACCCTACACATGCTTATATCGATATATATCGAGCAGAAGGAGACTTGCGCCAGTGCAGGTTCACAGCAGCGGTCGTGACAGCAGCAACAACAGTTGTGAACAGTAATAATGAGATCTGGAGAAAAAAACAAAAAAACAGGTTGCTAGGTAACAGCAGATGTGCCGTGTACATGTTATAATGGAGCCTTTTGATTAAGATTCTCAAAGTGAATATTCATCACAGGCAAAAAATGTATGCTTCAAAGGTAAAGGTTTCATCAATCCCCATTTAAACAGCTTTGCCTGAACACTGGGCTTTTCATATTTTTCTCTTTTGTAAAAAAACGAAACGGCTTCGCCTGTTTGTTCGACTTCGCCCGCATATCTCGTTAAAGCCTATTGAAACTTTGCAGCTGCCCGCAAACCGGTGACCACTTTGATATCTCCCCGGGTTCTAACTCTCGTCAGCATCACATCAAAGCTCGTACAGTAGGGATCATTATTCAGTAACATTCCGGCAGGCACGCATTGTGAGGTTTGCAGAAACAACGACTGGTCATTTAGCATGTACGGAGGGGAAGACTATAGGCCAGCCTGTTAAAGAAATCACTCTGCCTATGACTCTCCTCACAGTACCCAAGTCAGCTGGTCTGCCTGAGGCAGCTGGAGCAACACATAATCTTGCAGGCTTTGAGGTTCACCAGCTCTACAAACAGCCAGAGGCTGGGTCAACCAGAACCTGCCTGGCCAACATATATCCATCCATCCATTGTTCGACTCCATTGCCTGGTCAGATTCATGGAGCTTCTCCCAGGCAGTGTACACTTCTGATGGGATGCCAGTCTATCGCAAAGCACATACAAGCAAGCAACATCACACAGAGCCACTAGCTAGGGTCAATTTATAGAGGCCAAAGAGCCAAACAGAATGGCTGAAGGAAACCATAGTTCCCAGAACAAAGCCACACAACCTGGGGTAGACATGCAAATTCTCACACAGAGCAGAGGGGGATTCAAACCCCAACTGGTGAGACATCACTGCTAGCCACTGAGAAATTAAATGGCACTTTATTTGTAACACTTCCTTTCAGACACCCCAGCTTCCACTCGTTTGTGACATAGACACCCTCACATGTGCGAGAGCAAAGCTTGAGGTCTGAGTGCATAATCAGCTATTTGCAAATGACTACTTTATTAATCCCCATTGGGAATGTCTCTTTGTCCACCCACATCTTGCTCTCCATACCACGAAGGGGTAGCCACCGTGTAGAGCTGGGGGTTAAGGGCCTTGCTCATGGGCCCAGAACCATGAGACTGTCCTACCAAGGCTAGGCTCAAACCAGCAACCTTCTGATCAATGGCCTCGAGGTGTAGCCCCACTGAACTACACCACCCAGCTCATGTATGACTGACAAGGAGATTTGGGGAAATGGACCCACTTTCCTCAGTATCTTGAGAAAATTCGGAATGCTGTCTATATGCCGCATGCAAGCAGTCTGTCTTTCCATTTCTGCAGGTGGAGGGTGCCACAGCAAATTACAGAGTTACAAAGGGGAAGTTCAGTCTCGCTGCCAGGCGCCCCTATTTGCGGGTGACTAAGGGGAGGCAGCCCAACCCCACAATGCTGAACAAGTGCAGCAGGGTACAAAGGGGAGCACCGGGAACAAGGAGGTGCCTCTGGCACCACAGCCCATCTTCCACGTCACATCGCGGCATGGCAGGGAATGGGATGCCACACGCCGTCTGCGCAGCTCCCTAATTGGGTAGTGGCAGTGGCTCGGCCGATTTGACATGCCAACAAGCCTCGTCTCCGGTGGGTGCTGCTCGTCGCTAGGTGTTCAACACCAAGGGATGGGACTGTGGGTGGACAGGCTTTCTCCCCTGGTTATGCAGCTGTATAACAGTGCAGTGTACCATTGGACTGGAACACTGCAGAGGGATAACTGAAGGTTTAACATGAACAAAAAAGGCCATAATCCCACAATGCATTGGGGCATAACAACAATACATGAGGACGTGATGTAAAAAAATATAGACATTTAAATATTAGTTTTATTATTTGGCCCAGGTAAAGCTGCTTCTTCAACAAATATCCATGCATAGTGCAAGAATGATTTCTTTGAACAGCAAGTTTGTTTATAATAAAATTGTCAGCTAAGTTACTGTAAAAACCATACATTTTTGGAATTCCAAGGTCCTTCAGATCATTTTTGGTTGAAATGTAAAATGAAATATGGTCCTTAGCTCAGCTGATTTTAAATGTGACCAGTGTAAACATTACCAATATGCTCAATCTTTCATCATAAAACAGGACTGGCAATGGCACAGACATACACTATAGAAACTCTATTTACTGGGCATTTTTGTTAAACCGTGAAACAAATTGAAAGTGGCGGAATATTTGGCCACAGAGGCCAGCATGAGAGCTGGGAACGGTGCATCAAATCATTCCACAGTCGACATAATTCGCGTTTAAAACCCTGGGGAGAGGAACGGGGGGGATGTGGCCATTATGATTTAAGGGGAGTTCCGGAACAAAGGGACTGGCTGATGGCTGGGGGGGGGGGGCTGTCACATTGCGCTGTCACATGGCATGCTGGCTCCACCTCCCTGACCGGTCATGCATAAAAAGCTCAGGGAAAAACAGCCCTCCATCATGTGTGTCCCCCCCAATCACAACCCCACCCTTCCTTACACTGCAGATATGCGCCCCACCCCCACAGAAAACACACATGCTCTGTAACAAACATGTCTGGGGCCCCCAACACAGGTTATATTGTTTCTTTTGTATGCATTCTGCGATAATAACAAAAACTGTTTATTAATAAGAACATATTTTAATTTGGTTAGACTGTCAAAAAACGTCATTTCTTTTGAACGTGACTCAAACAAGGTTTCACTCCACTATGTCCACCAACACTTTCTTTTCTCAGTTTATGATATTGCTCTCAATGCAGAAGGTGAATGAAATCTAAAACGTTTCGCAAATGACTAAAATCAGAAGCCTGACAACCACTACATGCGCTTAATAACTGAAGAGACCTTATTTTAAAGATATTAGTCTTCAAGAAAATAAAACAAATATAGCAAATCCCAGGTGTGAAAGTAAAAAGACACAGCATGTCTTAGAGAAACATTGTAAAATGAGCAAACTATTAAAACTACCTACCAGTATTCATTTAGTTTCATTAAATAACTTGACAAAAATTATTAAAATCGGGCCACATGCAAGTATATTGACCCTGAAATGATAAGCTTGCCTGCTATTCCTTTCCATGAGTAAAACAAAACTACTTCAAGGTCAGCTGGACAGATTCATCCTCAATGTAATTTACAACATTATATTTTATGCTGCTTGGAGCAGTGCAGCCTCACTGTCATTGGACACGGATAGACCAGCAAATGAATATCTGTTTGTTTTGTCACCATAGATTAAAAATGAATTACACATCGACATACATGTCAACCTATGTGCAGTGAAAATGAGTTACAAATAAACCAAAGGGATGTTACTGCGAAGGCTAATAAGTGAGAAACAACATTTCAACACCTCTCCTAAAGTCACACCAGTATTTACAGCAACCATTTAATGCACCCATGTATTTTTTTTACTAGACCACTAGTACACCTTCCATAACTAATCAATATCTCATTGACTCTAACTAATTAAACTAATCAATTAAATGAGCTGGTGGTGAAATTTTAATAAGTGCATGGAATGGCTGAGGTGCCCTCAAGGTGATGATTTTTTTGTTCTGAGCCAATTTGCACTTACTACCCAGATAAGTAATGTTAAACATTTCTTCTAACTGCCTAAGACTTTCATGCAGTACTATATATACACAGATAATGAGACTAGATAAGGCACGGGTAAGAACCACTGTCTATTAACCAAAGACTAGGAGCTATGAGACGCAGGCGACAATAATAATCACTGAATACTAAAACACTATAAGCAACTAGGAACACATGCAGAAAAAATACCTGGTGGACGTCTGATTTAAACACCTGTTGCCGGTCAGGAAATACCATCACATACTGGCAGAGTGAGGGCCATTCATTTTGGCATATGATGTCCCAACTGTTTTAATAACATTTTAAGATGTCATGGTTGTATTGGGCAGACACCAGTCTGGTACAGGACCTTAAGCTGTTCCTGGCAGAAGGGGACTCACAGCCAGGAATAAGCCAGGGACGGTATGCCAGTCAGCCAGTCAGTCACAGGGCACATTACTGCAATCCAGACACACATATTAGCCCAACTGCATGTTTCTGGACTACAGGAGGTAATAAATATACCAGGAGATAACCAGTGATAATCAGAGATCGTGCAAACTCCACTGCCCAGGGAGCCATTACATCACCCTAAAATTAAAACAATAAAATAAAAACAAATATATTACGTATTCTCCTCTATTAATATTTGCTATTATTAAATACCAATATTAAAAGTATTAATCAACAAAAGCAAAAACAAGTAAAATAATTATGGACTATTACACATGAATACATACCTAAAGCGTGTGCAAACAGAGTACAACAATAGAATTCAAATTCATATTTGGGTTTGTATTACATGTTATCAGGTGAGTGACGCATTAGGAACCAATGACTGTAAAATTGTCACCGGCTTACAGATACATTACAGAGAAATGTAAGAGCGCGCGCTCCCCCGCTCGCAGACAGCGCCGGACACGTGTAGGCGCGCGTCGCACTAGCAGCCCCGCTAATGTGACGAGGCAGGAGCGCGCCGCGCGCCTCTACACCCCTGTCTGATTGCGCAGCCGGTCCTGTGGAATCATGGGTAAACAGTCAAGGATTTCTTTGTAGCCTAGCAGGGTGTAATTTGCCTTGGGGAGATGGCGAAACTGAATAATTGCAATCTATACCTATGTCTGTGCACTCTTAATGAGGGTGTTAAAATTACAAGGAACCTGACACAGGGATAGAGTTAACGGTGTAACAGTGGTGGTTTAAAAGAACGCCGGAAAAGGAGAATATGGCGCATTTGTATTGGGGAGGGGTGTGCTTTGTGATTTAGAATGAACCAGCCACGTTAGTTTGATTGTTGTAGTTATAAAGTCTCCTGTTTTGCGCGGACTGGGATGTGGTACACCTCTCCGCCCACACACACTACATAAGTGTTAAGATGGAGCATATGAACCTGGGGCACATGTACTTCCCAACACTATTTGGTTTCCGTCATTACCCCCAAAAATGTGTCCTCCCCCAAAGCCCTTGCGATGAATTATAGAATAAGTGTGGAGCCTGTTAATGTTCAGTTCTTTATAATGATGTTTACAGTCTGCATTGTCATGGCATAGGCAGAAAAGGGATGACGATCCTCTTACGGCTCCAAAACAATTTATTAAAGGAAAACAGAAGAGAATACCAGGGAAGGCACGGCATACAGGACCACAAGGCGTCAAAACTAACCTGGTAAAAGGTAAACAACTGACAGATCCATAAACAAACCTGGGAAGGTAACCGGGCAATCACAGGGAACTCAACTAGGGAAACCAGGCAGCATTCAACAGACAGTAACCTAACACACACAATGTCTCACCAAGGAACAAAGCGGGCCAGGAACTTACATACATACAGAAGCGGGTTAACGAGGGAGCAGGTGTGGAACATGACCAAAAACGACCAATCAGCTGAGACACAGGGCAACAAGCAACAGGTGGCGTGACTTACGCTAAACGAGCTATAAAAATGCCTGAAGCCAGGAAGCACTAGAAACTAGGGAACGTAATACAGAGGGCTGACTACACTAGGAAAGACTAAGAGGCAAAAATCACAATCGAACAGGACACAGGCAAGGCAAAGGGATGCAAAGATAACCACTAGCAAACACTAAGGGAAAACCCAAAAAGAAGCAAATAGGTGAGGCCAGTAGTCGGCCAGCTTTAAATCCACAACTAGAGGGTGAACAGTCTCTGAGCCATATGCTCAAGCAAATGAGCTATGCATCAGTCCAGGGAGCAGGGAGAATATACTAGGGTTATAGGACTTCAAGACAGAAGAGCGAACAGGATGACCTGCCACCTAGTGGTCAAAACAGGGAAGGGAAAGAAAGTGGCATTGTAGGACGGGCGTCGACCCTGACACTGCACGCGAAATGTGAGCGCTGGTATTCCCAAAGCTCTCAGTGAAACACCATGTGATCTGTATGTGCCTTCAAAGACATGCTCTTCTCCTTCTTTGGGTCCTCAGGTCGGCTCGACAGATTTTCTGCAAGCTAGCAGGTGGTCAGAGGTACATTAGGGCCACCTATTGCACATTCTGTCTTGTGTTTTTAATATATTTCAGTACCCTCTAAGGATTTCATTAAAAGCAAGAAATAATCGCAGAGCAAAGAGGCCATAATCTCACATACCTCTGTGCCGTCTGGCTTACCCTCAGCTGTCCTGTGCAGTGTGTATTCGGTGAATATTTATACCATCCTGCATATTTATAGTATCTTGTTGCACTTGGACCTGAGTAGCTTCAAGTTTCAAGTTTTTTATTGTCATATACAGATAACAATGTACCACCATTACCCGCAATGAAATTCTTATGCTTGTTTTTCCACAACTTTATGTATAAAGAGTATTAAAAAGTATAGAATAAAGAATAAACAAAGTAGCTCCTGCACATCTCCACTATGTGCAGTCCTGAGTATTTATAGCATGTGTCCTTTTCTTGCATATTGCTTCATGGTCCTGCCGGGACATTGAATTGAATTGAATCTAATTGAATTGAATTTCGTCCCAATTACCCCATGCATATGGATGGGAAGACAATAACGATGACTAGACTTAATGATTTGGTTCTGTGCAGGGAGATGTGCATTCATATGGCCATGTGCCACATCGGGTCCTTCTGTTATATGGTCTCCGGCAGCGACCGGCTTGTCCATCCCAAAGAGGAGACCCACCGACTGTGAGCTAGGCCTCGGCTCCTTCTGGGCTCGGACTGAGGTGATGTATATTTGTCATATTTTCAGCCAGTTGTAAATAGGTCACACGGCTCAAATGGAGCATTTACTGGACACAAGACAGTTAATGCATTTATTTTCATGGATACTGAGCTCAGGAGATGATTAGTAGATTACAGTGACATCACACTGTAAATCACAAGAGGTCTTAGGATTCCTTTAACAGTTCGTCAGACTGAAGCTTAATGGAACTGGGGCAGTGCAACTTTTTAATTTGAGGATGGGCCGTGATTAAGTTTTTTTTTTTTCTCCTAATGAACACAGCAGGAGGACAGGCCTTCTACACTGTGCCACGAAACCAGCAAAGGAGGGGTAGCCTGCTAACTGCATTTCATCAAAAGATTAAAAGATCAGACTAATTCCCCAGTAAATTCTTTATCGATTTCCCACTGGCTGAGAAAACAGAAATTCCGGACTTCTTCAAAGGTGAACTCATCTTTCATTCCAAACACGGGCGTTTGTACCATAAGCATCTGAACCGACCCAGAACGTGCTGGGCATTACATTTTTTTCTGCTACTTTACCAATCGGAAACATTTTTTTCTGAATGTCAGAGTACCTTTTTCATGAAACCATAAGGCGAAAACAGCGCCTGTGATGTTTAACCACTGCAACCAATTGTCTGTTTGGCTGCCTCTTTTCTCCTAGGAGCTGATTGTCCCACCTGGCCCCCTCTGTTTTCCTGCAGACATTGATAAAGATGCAGAGATGCTTCAGTGCTCCTCTGAGCCATCTGCACTGTTTGGCTATTAGAGAAATCGACTGAAAGATCACTCAGCGAGCACCTTTGACGTCAGCAGAGGACGTTTTAAGGGATACCTACACAGAGGTCAGCTCATCAACAGCACACCACGAAGAGGCATGTTGCATTCACAGCAAGATCACATGTGAGGACAAAAGAAGCACCCCTCCAAAATATTTAGCTAATTTAAAAACGTACTTATTGCCAAATGAAGGTTCCTTTCAAGTCTTCCAATGCTTCAATTAGTGTTTTTTTTTCCATGAAAGCAGATCATTGCAGAAGATTACTAGTGGAGCATGAATAGGAACTCCTGCAATTAACATGTACAGAAAGACGTATCTGAGGCAGCTTCTGTAGGATGAATGAGGATCTTCTCAAAAGACACAATGTTGGTACACAATGTTTACCAAGAAGTTGGTAAACAGATCCCAGTGATAAAAGGTTTCTGCAGATAAGTCTCTGCTACTTGATTTTCACCCCCCCCAAACCATGTGACACGAATGGTGAAAACCATGGCAGTACTCTGCCTGCCTGTCCGCGCCATTAAGCATGCCTCAGGAATGGTAAGAAACATTGAGAAACTATATTATTTATATTAATCATCAATTAATCATCAACAATTAGCTGTTTACAGGTAAGTACCAGATCTTTTGAGCATCCTGCCATCCTGAGGTCTTATTAGCTGACCTTTCATCCCTTCCCACGTGTAAACATGGGATTCTTTCCCGGACGCCACTCACAAACCGCACCGTTACACAGGACTCATCTTAAACTCCGCAGAAGCGTGTCTTTTCCATACGTTTCCGTGACCTGTAACCTGTGGGAGAAGAAGAGTACAGCAGATTCTTGGACAAAAGAAAAGGCAAAATATTCAGGGGGAAAAAAAAAATCACCGGGTTATTTTTTGGCTTACCATACCGCACGTCGTCTCAAATTGACAGATGCCTGCAGATTCTGGCCCACAGCTTCTCTGTTTCTCGGGGAGTGCCCATGAGCTCATTTGCGATCCCTGCCACGGTCTCAGGCTACGGAGGGAGTGCTACAACAGAATAACGTCAAGTCTGATTTCAGCATATTTGCTTTTAATCTCCATTGAGACTGGGGGGAGGGGGCATTCTCATATCAGGCCTTACTCATTCCCAGAGAAGAAATTAAACAGAGATCCATCGTTGTTAAAGGGTTTATGGTCCAATCCACTCCCTGATATATCAATATTAATGAATTCCCCTAGAGTACAGGACATAAATGCACAGATAGGGGACACAGTTTCCATTTCATGAGTGAAAAGCTCTGGGTTACTGAGCTTGGAAGAGGCTGGATAACTCTGTGTTGAAAGCAATATCTATGCCAAGTGTAATTTGTCATGAATCGCGTTGAAGGAGAACAGCTGGAGGTGGTCATGTTTCCATCCACTGTCTGTAGCCCCGGAGGTTAAAACAAGGGTTGTGGACGTCCACCTCGTCCCCAGCCTCTCGGCAGCTTCTCCTGCTCATACAACAGCACCATCAGTCCACTGAGCCCCCGGTCCCAAACGATCCGGCCCGTGGCCTTATCGCAAATGCGGGTCCGGCCGTAACGTGCGTGCGTCGTTTCCATGACAGCGGCCATGGAAAGGCGGCGAGGCGGCCTTGATTCCTGAGGCATGCTTAATGGCGCGGACAGGCAGGCAGAGTACTGCTATGGTTTTCACCATTCGTGTCGCATGGTTTGGGGGGGGGGTTGGGGTGAAAATCAAGTAGCAGAGACTTATCTGCAAGGGCACTGGGCCAGGAGGCCTACTAACCTCAGGTCTCATATCTGCTGTGTGGATAATTTATGGGCAAATCGGGGGTTCCATTGTACAGACCCCAGCTCCGGCTGGCCAGGATATATTCTCACTGTGTGTTCAAAGGTGGTTATAAATGGAAGAGAAATACTTCTGAAGGTCCCATTGCTTAGTGATAAAATGTACCCCCCCCCACGTCCTTACACTGGATGTGAAACACATCCTTACAAAGTTTAGATTGTCTGGAATGCTTTGACAAAAGATTTACAAAGGCCCCAGAACCTATTTCAACAGGGTGTTATTTTATCGCCTTCGGCACTGTCATGGAAAAAAATATCATTTTGAAGTAGAATTTGCTCCTTGCGGAGGATTCCACCCCCACTTCCGCATCGCTCACACTGACTTCTTCCCCTGTGAGTTTTTTTCCTGGCATCCCATCCCGTTTGGACCCCAGAATTGTGCCTTATGCTCCCCTGAGACCCCGGGACCCAGGCCAGGATAAGCGTCACAATCAGACTGCATTTATTACCTTGGAGGATGGATGGATTTCTTTCAGTTAACCACAAGACAAAGGATAGGTTTAAAAAAGTTTTTTGTTTTGTTGATTTTAATTCCCTTTTGTTTCTCTACTTTAAACAGTTAAGTAATTGCCTGACGATTCCTAATTGTCTTAAGATGGCAACTACATGCACCACAGTACTAGGCTCTCCCAGAAGCATGTGGCTGTGCCTTGCTCTCTCCAAAGAACTCCAGGCTCATGGAACAGGTCCCCATAGCATATTGACTGTAATACCTAGATTAGCTGGGAATGTAAACTGGTCAGCATTGTTTTGTTTGTTTTAGTTAGACAAGGGTCTGATTCACACAAGCTGGGAGGGAGCAAAAATGTGGACTGTTTGGCATGGAGCTGAGGGGGAGCAAAAATGTGAGCTGTCTGTAGGTCCCTGAGGACCGGGTTGGGAAACAGTTACGTAAGTGAAATTACACTACTCACAATAAGTTAGGGATAGTGTTATTTACATGAGTGCTTTTCCTATTTGCTCTGAATTTTAATGAAATAAGTAAAAGTTCCCTTTGATATTACTAA
>JAODKN010000127.1:5443427-5461801 GCA_026774425.1 Petrocephalus zakoni | reverse complement strand
CCCACCACCCCCCCCCCCCCCCCCCCCCCCCCCCCCCCCCCCCCCCCCCCCACCCCCCCCCGCCCGCCGGGCCCCCCCCCCCCACAACTAGATCTAAAAAACTACACTTATGTTCTTATAAATGTTACTACACGCTGAAATAAAAGAATGTAGCTGTTACTGTTTATTTCGAAAAAAACTGAACAGCAACACACTTTATATGCTAAAACTCCATTTTTCCATTTCCATTTTATATTCCAAAGAATTCAATTCAAAGGGTCAGGATTTTACTGTGCAAAAAAAATGCAAAACAAAGTGGCACGTTTTTTAGCCACCAACTCTGTGCACGCCGTTACTACATCGCTATGACTAGTAAGCATGGCCACGAGACTCTTCAGTGCTTAAACTTGATACTGCGAGTGTGTAAGTGCACAAAGCGTGCGATTGAGACTCACGGCCGGCTATAGGCTTACGGCGGCAGAGTCAGGGATGACCGGATGGGCTGGGGGATGGGAGTATGGGAGAATGAGCGAAACCATGCAAATAGATAGAAATGGTGGTAAAGTACTTATTGAATTCATGAAGACCCCCCACCAACCACCCACCCACTGATGTCAACACATAACACACCGTAATGGTGGCTGCTGGTGCTGCTGTTGTATATGCTACTTTTATCTACTATGCTTGTCCATTAATGTGTCTATTCATGATCTGACTAGCGGTGCACAGATCCCAATTTTTCAGTGCTGTTACGATCCCAATACCTGAACAAAGGGTATCGGCCGGTATGAGTACCGATCCAATACAGAGCTCTTTTTTTAAAACAATATGCCAAAAAAATGCCAAAAAAGCTTTGTTAATTAGGTTACTAGAAACATACATAACATACTGTATCACCTGTCTGTACATCTTGTTTTAATCGTTTCTGCGGCATTTTTAGTTCAATCTAAATATCTTCCAAGTAAATATATGCAAGTGCCGAATGCTTACAAAACCCCACAATTTTTCTTCCACTGGCAACAGCATCACTCAAAAGCTCATTTTGAGCGTTTTCAGACACAAATGAGCACCAGAAGTCAAAATAGCGATAACTTGAGAATGTTGAGTTTTTTGTGGTTTCTGCCGTTTCCCAAGGCGCAGAGAGGCTGAAAAGGTTGTTTTCAGTGTTTTCAGACACAAATGAGCACCAGAAGTCAAAATAGTGATAACTTGAGAAAGCAGCCCCTTGTGTATCACAAGCTGTAGTGGCTGCACAAAACAGCCCAAGCTAGTGACTCCCAAATCATCCATTGCATTACAACTGCATGCACTTTGTTTAGTAGGATTTTCCACTACACACTACTTCCACTTCTCAGAACTTAGTTTTTAAAAAGACTGCAAATCGTTGTGCTGCAGTTGCTCTTTCAAGCGTAAAATACTCCCAGATTGCAGACAGTCATTAGCTTTGCAATTGCGCAAGACATGTTCGCAATCCTCACCCTCTTTTGTGATGCTCTTATGCTCCTCCTACGGCAGAGGGTATGCGTATGATGTCACAACAGATGGGAGTCACCGCACTCAACACCCAATGAGTGGCAAAGAAACTGAGGGGCAGCATTAGCGGTTAGCTTGAATGCTGCTAGAGTGCTAAATGGGAAAGACCTGTTGTGCAATTGGATTTATTAATTTAACAAGAAATATGAGGTATCTGTTTACAGACTGCTGAAAGCTAAATAAGTTAGTATAAGACATGGATCTGTCACATACAGTGCTGAACAAAATCTGATGCCCGGGGGGAAAATGACGAGTATTCACACTGGTTTGTAACCAGTTTGTAAGTAGAGCTTCAAAATGCGAAAAGGAGAAACAGGAACAAGAGACAAAAAACAGAGAGCACGCAATTTATTGACTGCATTTAACTTCCAACAGGCTGTTCATCAGCTGATCAAAAGTGTAAGACAGTAGCCTTTAAAAGGCAGAATCTGTGCAAAAATCTGGCTTTCATGCCATGACCTCCGGATGGCAAAGGCAAATGGGCTTTCTGGCTTTGAACGTGGCAGGATTGTTGAGCTCCACAAGCAAGGCCTCACGCAACACGGCGTGGTTGGACGCGGTAAGACTGTCATTTAAAATGTCTTGAAAGATCCTGAGGGTCATGGGACCGAAAAGTGGTAGACCCCAAAAAATTTCACTGGCGCTGAACCAGAGGATCCGAGGGGCTGTCCGTGAAGACATAGTTTCCACCCAAACTAACCGAAGAACACAAAACGTCTTCAAAGGCCACGTCTCCTCACACGCCACAAACTTGCCCCTTTGGACTCTGCAAGGGAGGCCCAAACGTGGGACATCGAAAGGTGAAAGAAAGTTTTATTCTCTGATGAGAAAAAGTTGAACCTGGACGGTCCTGATGGTTTCCAATATCACTGGCATGACAAAAAGAACCCATTGGAGATGTTTCCTGTGCTGCACAGTGGAGGAGGCTCCATCGTGGTCTGGGGTGCTTTTTCCTTCAAAGGAACATGTGGCTGTGTGAAATGCTGCAGTGGGCCTCCGTCTTGACTGAGGGCCCTCGTCTGTGCGGGAATGGCTCTCACTTACAAACTGGTTACGAATCACCAGCGCGAAATGCGAATACTTCCAATTTTCCCGTCTGTCTTAGGATTCTGTTCAGGACTGTGCTGCCGATACCCAAGCCAGCCAGTTGCCCTTAGACCCCCACATTTCTGTTTCTCCCTACTTGGGAGTTTTTGGTTCCACTCCTCTGTTGTCATCTGGCTTTCTTTCATTTTGTTATCTTTCCTTTTCCCTGTTTTTGTATTATCCTGTCTTAATGATGTTGTAATGTATCACGACACAGCCAATGCAACGCACCCTGGGGCAACTGTTGCAGAATGTGCTATATAAAATTGAAATGGTTGGAACTGGAAGATCCAATCGCAATGATTCACTGTAGACATCATCATACTGTATGCCAGTTAGGTTACACACCTCCCAACCCTACAAACGATTCTTCAAATATGTTATCCTGTTATTAGGTTATTATGTAGGATTAGGGGATTATTATCATGGTTATATTTTACTTTTCTTGTGCCTTGATCCCTGTGCAAATATCCCATCACTTCTTGTTAATGCATCTGTACAAGTTTGTAAATGTTCACATCTCTAAAAATGGTCCAGTTCACTCCCTATTACAAAGCTATTTTGCTACACTGCTTGTGTTTGTTTGCGATTAATTCATCATTACAGCGACACACATAAAAAAAAAACAAAAGCTGAAAGTAATTTCCATTAGAAGAAATCTGAGACCTTGGCTTCACGCACTTTTCTGTTCCCAGAAAAGGTTCCTCTATTTCTGGACTTAATCTTCCAATAAACCACCTATATGCAGCATTATGCCCTCAACTCAAGAGTCCATCTCCAGTCACCCTCATTCTATAGAGTTCACCTCTCATACTTTACAAACCTCTACATTCTTATATAATTTATTTACCAATTAAGAACCTGAATGGTGATATAACGCACAAGTTATAACTAGGGCTGCAACAAATCATCAATCAAGTAACTTGAATAACTCAATTACAAAAACCCTCGATGCAAATTCTTTGCTTCGACGCTTCATTTAATCGACACGACTGTGTACTGCTCAGTGATCATCGTGTTTCACAGGGAGGATCATTACTGTCGCACAGTGTGCTTACACTGCATTATGTAGCAGAGCGGTAGAAACAAACAAAAAAACAGGAGTGTAAGAGTGGCGAGGCTGTACAGATTGGGTAGCAACAAGGCTGTACAGATTGGGTAGCGACAGCGAATTATGAATAGTTCCAAACATTGACATTCACGGCATAGAATCACGGTTATTTCCATTGCTTACCAAACATGTTGATAAACTAACAGATAAAAAAAACATTTAATAATTTAATAGCTGTCAATAATATACAAAATAATATTGTTTTAACAGCATTAGCTGTTAATGGTTATCATAACTAATAGTTATGACCGAGAGTAGCTTAGCAGCTATCGAGGCTAACGTCCCTATTTCACTGATGATTTTGCAAATTACTACTGACGCAGGTTAACATTACATATTAAATTGTTCTGGTTATCAACGGCTTCATAATTACAGTTAGCTGCACTGCTACCATGTTAATACAGCTGATCAAAATACAGTATCAGTTTACAGCTCTCCTCAGGTCACATAGGTCAATATGAATTTACTGCCAAATTTATGGCGAAACAGCTTAAATTATTTTGTGGTACTTTATTTCCCAAAAAAAGAGTGTTGGGGTAAAGTGTTTATATTATTACGTGCACTTTTTAAGTGTTACATTTGCAAACAGCACGTGAACAAAAAGTGAGAAGAGACCTGTCTTTTTTCTCTTTTGAATAGTTACTATTGCACTTTAGTAAGACAAAAATATTTCTTGTCCGATTACTCGATTAATCGAAGGAATAATGGATATAATACTCGATCAATAGCTGCAGCCCAAACTATAACTCACACACTTCTCACCAACACTGTAAATGTTCGCAATCCATTAACCCCACGGCAATACTGGACCAAGAAGCAGCCAGAAACCCGCAATGCTGAAAGCAAGGTGTCACCCAATGTAATGCAACACCTTACTCTCACATTCAGCACTTACTCCAAGTGTTTTAGCCCTCTACAGCCGATGTAGCCAAAAGCAACAGAAACGCCACCATCTGCTTCGACAAACAAAACAAGATGGAAGGAAGTTCAGCGCGCCTCTTCAGCCCAAGTCATTTCATAAAACACTGGAATCCTGGTGATTGTGGAGAGTCACATGGTGTCAGCTGCACAAGTATCGTCATGCTCGCTCATGCTTCCATAATTGGCATTGCAGCTATACCCAGCAGATTCAAATTCAACATATCATGAAGTCAAAAAAGGCAGAAATAGGGTGGGTATGTGATGCATTGTCTGAAGCCAAGAAATCTGCAGTTTTGACTAAAGTGAAAAATATTCGGTAACACTTTACCTGCGGGGGCACAAGTAACAAAGTAACTGAGTTAGTACTCAAATACAAATCATGGACAAACGTAGTAACTGCAGGAAATACATGAACCGTTATGACTAATTAATGATGAAGGAACATGGGATCAGTACA
The DNA here is from genome assembly GCA_026774425.1 of Petrocephalus zakoni. Classification (NCBI taxonomy): domain Eukaryota; kingdom Metazoa; phylum Chordata; class Actinopteri; order Osteoglossiformes; family Mormyridae; genus Petrocephalus; species Petrocephalus zakoni. The sequence continues at coordinate 5,456,714 of JAODKN010000127.1, read as the reverse complement.
TAACTAACACTTAGTTTCTGGTTAATTAATACAGTAAATAAGCGTGTACTACTACACTCTCTGTACACCCTTAAGTAAAGTGTTACCAAATATTTGTATACAAAGGAGACCAAATAAACAATTCAATACATACCAATAATTACTGTTATTACTATTCTGAATATAAATATTAAGACAAAGATTAAGAATAAATTGATCCTGGGGGAAATTCTGGAATTTAAGGCAAAAATATTATGGGCTGTACTAATTATCAGAGTAGCAGGCAGCATAGTAAAAATTTATATTTAAAGGTGAGCAAAATTTCAAATAGGAAATTATTTTAGAAACTGCTGCTGGTTACAGTGTGGGATTTCATAAAATGCATCCATCAATCCAGCATTTATTTCACTTTTGACTACCTGGAATAAATCATGTTCTTCACAGTATCTTATTATGTCAGACAAAGTCACAGAAAACTCTCCATGAGAGGAAATGTCATAAGGACAAGGTTGTTGGAAATATTTATGATTTGTCAACAGTCCCACATTCCCCAACACATAAAATAAAAAGCTGTTTTCAAAATGAATGGCTTCAATTACTATTTCAGCTTTACTTGTGGGTTAGCTCGACTCCTAACAGCTACTAACAGCTTATGCTGGTCAGAGTCACAGACGACCTGGTGCCTATCCCAGATAGCATAGGGCAGAGGGCAGAAATATGCCCTGGACAAAGTGCCAGCCAACCAGAGCACTCATAAGCACAGAATACAGGAGCTTTAGAGATGTGTCTATACATGCTGACCGGCAGGAGGAATCCCCATAACCCGGGGGCTTGGAGTAACACAGCCAAACTCCACAACCACTGAGTGAGGTAGCATTTGAACCCCCATCCCAGTAGGTGTGAGGTAACAGTACAAAATGACAATGTGATCACATACGAGTGTACATACGAGACACACGAAGGGCATTCTCTGCGGCCCCAGCCCTACCATTCTTACTGGCAGGTCATTCGCACTTGAATCTGGATGCCATGAGGGCTCTGAGTGTTAGGTGTCTAGGTCTGCAAGGCCAGTGGGTCAAATCCTGTGTTGAGCAGAGTAATCATATGACCACCTGGCCCTTGAGCAAAGGCCTTAATTACAGGTACACTGGATAAATGCTGACTCCGTGCAATAACTCTCACCTTTATGTGACTCACGGGAGCACAAGACGGAATATGATTACAAAGACTGGATGTAGCTGCTACTTGTACAATGACAATAAAAGAATTCTGGGATAATATTATTCTGTAGTGTATCCCCATTTCACCTGCTTTATCCAGTAAAGGGTCCGAGGCTGCCTGGAGCATCTTACTACACAGCTCAGGGCATAAGGGAGGGGAGCACCAATCCATTGGAGGGCTAGATGTAGCTATGGGCCACATACTGGTGCCAATTCGCCTAACTGTATGTCTCTAAACTGCAGGAGGAAGCTTGCACAACACGGGGAGAACATGCGAACTGCACACACGCACAAGTGGGGGAGGGATTTATACCTCCAAGCCGGGAAGTGTGAGGCAACCACAGTGCCTGCTGAGCCATTCAAGGCCACAAAGGGACACTGGACTAAAATACGCTTATTACCGAAACTGTTATAACAGTTTCGTATAGCTGTCGATTGTCACCCATCCACTTACTATGAGTTACGCTACGCACGGTCCCTCTAATGGTCTTTGTAAATAATATATCTTACGTAGGGAAACATCTGAAAAATTCTGCTTTCTGTTCCAGGGGAAATGGTCAGAAGTAAAACAAGTAATGTAAATATCAAGTGAATATACATTTTCATTTTCATAATTAATACACAAATTATTTATTATCAAAAAATTCTACTGTACACCTCAAAACCGATGCCCAGGGTTTCAATGGAGGATTCTAATCAGCTGTGAATGTCCACAGGTCTGTCACTCTCTGGCACAAAGCTTTCAACAACAGATCATTTAGGAGTTGTAACTGTTGTTTGCTGCATGTCTTACATTGTGGCATAAGTGATATACATTTTCTTGAGTTTTATTTTTAATGTTAAAAATTCACAAATATGGAAGGAGTTTTTATCTATCTCTTAACCCGGTAAAATATGCTAGATTACGTAAGTGCTTTTGACAAATATTTGACAAATGTGTTTCTCATACACATACTAGAAAAATAATAAACCTGCAATAACAGAAATCCTCGATAACTGTTTATTATTGCGTCTCCAGAAGAAAGTTGAATTCTCTGGAGACAACGCATTGCACAGATATTGAGCATTTGCAGAAAAGTGTGTCGACCAGCTGATGACTGGCAAATATAAGTAAGATATGTTAGTCGATTCCGCCTGGGGGGAAACAAAATCGACCTGTGGGAGGGGGGAGCTGCACTGTAAACATGCGAAACCTCTTCGGATCCAAACTGACAGGGGTAAGTTTTATATCAGGCCTAATCATATAAAATATTACTAAAGATATGAATTATTTAGAATAATTATAGACAGATTAATAATAGATTATTGCAGCAGGCCCACCTCGCGAGTGCGCGTGGACGCGCTCGCCGCCGCGCGCTGTCGCCCTAACGCTTGCACAATGCTTACGTTACAGCGCCTGCCTGCCCCATTGACAGATTAGCAGCCGCCTGTCGCCCTGCGCAACTTTAAGCAACAAAGTCAGGAACGATTCTGCGAGCAGAATAAAGAAGTGAATGCTGAACTTGAACTTGCCAACAAAGCAGTTTTCTGTCAGTGCGATCGTAAAACGTAGCGCTTTTCCATTTCCACAAGGCTTGATGGTGTAAAAAAAAATGCCGTCGTTTACTCCAGCGTGTTCTTACCGTGGGCCTTCATAAGCAAGAAAGAAAACGACAGCCCATTCGATTATAACCGTCATTCTCGGTATTTGTGATGTTAATTATGTTAAGATAGGCTTACCGTCTTTAAGGTCGAAGACTGGTTTAATCCTATGGCCACCACATTTGCTACGTTTCAAGGCGATCTTCGGTCTTTAAGCCGCCGATTCTTCGCGACTTACGTCTCCCGTAAAAATTATACAGGATATGATCACCGAAATATTTGTAGTTCAATGTTCGATGCACGCCGTATACGAAGAACTATAACATCATAAATACAAAGCTTGACTTCATGTATGATTGAATCTAAATAAATATAATACAGCAAATGAAAGTAACTACACTAGGTCTCGCCCCTCTAACTGGCATTACCAAGAAGTGAAAATGCATTTATCATCTAGCTCTACCCCCTCCCTCTCCCTCTGAAAAAAAAAAAAAAAACATTTCCTGTGTTTCATTTCGATTGCTTTTTCATAACAATACTATTTGTCAACAGTTTAGAATGATTTTTTTTTCTATTTTACGCATAGCCTAAATTAATTATTTCTGTGCTTTTCCACTCTTTTGTGAAATAATTTTAAATTCTGAAAACTTTGACAAAACGGCACAACGAAACTACACATACGTATTTCATATTTTTAAACAAGTACATTGGGAAAACACGTGGGACTACACAGATTTTGCGCATTTTTAAAGTTTTATTTCTTTTTTTTTCAGACGGCTTAGATATAAAACATCACACACATTTTGCATGCTCGCAATACGAAATCCAAACGAAGTGTATTGGCTCTCTCTGTCGCCATCTAATAAAAGCATGAACATAACCAGTAACGTTGGGAAGTGCTTCAGTACTGGATCTCCAGGAAGTAAAATCACAGTGAAATTCTTCTTCCTTACGGGACTTGACAGACCCTCTTAAAGAAACATTAAGGAATCACCCGCGGGTTTAACCGAAGCACACGTCTCGTAGTTGACGTATGACGAGTTGAAAACCAGCGTTCCAAATAAAACTCCGGCTCCTCACCTTTTTTGACATCTGCTACAGCGTATGTAACAAGGCTAATGAGCTCAGCCTCGGCAACGACTGTTGTTCCTGTTTTACGCCTCACCACGGGAAACTTCGCAGTAGTGATTACAGGGGCGTAGATTTAGGGTGGACGGAGGGGACGTGTCCCCACAAATATCCTCCGACCATTGAAATGTCCCCACCAATAATTTAATCCACTTAGTCATAGGTCCCCACCAATGTCCAGAGCAAATCTACGCCCTTGAGTGATTATGTCTGACGAAAGATCAATGACATATCTCAGATGTATTAAACATTAACCATGCGATTAACCTACTGTATCTATAGCTAATCAGTCTGCTTTAGTCAGTTTCATACTTGATCAAAGTAGAGAAAACGCCCTCAGAAAATGCTAGTCTTAATTCAGATAGGCTTCGTTTTAGAGCCACCATTAAGGGTATCTTTTTTCTCTCTTTTATATCGGGGGAGGGGGGTTCAACCATCGATAATTAAATTCAACAATTTACTGTATCCTTTCACTTTCATACTGATTATATGTTGCAATTCTAAAATAATGAAGCGGTGTTTTTCTCCTTGCAGCGTGCTGTGGATTTGCATGTTACAAAAAATAAATGGAATTCAGTAAAAAGGCACCCGCATCCAAAATACATTTCGCGAGAATAACAACTCAAATATTCATTGTGGAATCTTTCTTCTTTATATCCGTGCTTCAGCTGCAGTCCACTTCTATAATGATAGATGCTTATAAATTGATTAACTTGGGACAATCCGCATGGCTGTCACTGTCCAACCTTTTATCTTCATGGGGTCATAGGAGACAGCCATACGGGCCCCAGTGGCGTGTCAGTACCACCGCCCCCTGCTGGAGAAGACTAGAATGCAATACACAGGACAGTTAGCTAAGCTATTCAGAACTGTTCTATGATAAGCATAGCAATTCTTTTGTTCATTGTAGTAGGCCTATTGGAAGAGGCTTTCAGATAGTTACGTGTTCTAATCTATTAATCAATAAGAATCACTCAAAATAAAATAGCATATGTATTATGGCCATAACACACATTAAAGCCTTGAAATTGCTTGTCTAGTGCACCCAGTTTGGACTTTTGTTTTTTAAGTTAGTTTTCTTTTTAGAGTGAAAACAAATTTAAAAGAATGTCAATATTGTAACCAGAAATTGTCTGCTGTTGGATACATTTAAAAGTGTTTTTTATTTCAGACACATGAGGGTGCTATATCATATGTACTTGATATCACCCTATTTCATTGGCTAGCACATTAGAACTATAGTGTTGTCACCCCCCACAATATTGTCATAGGATATATTCAGAGCGTTTAAATTTCACTAATGCACTCAAATCATGTCTGGGCTCAGAGTTAAGAGGAAAGACGTTCTTAAGGTGTCTGAAACATATGCAGCATCTTTTTGGACGGTATATTTTTGAAAACAGGAGAATTGATGTTACTTCTGGCAACAATATCACCATGACTTTTTGTATGTTTTATAGGGGACATTGTTCAAAACCTTAACAATGCTCAGGATTTCAAATTTCCAAAATCATTGTAAAGGCACTGGAATAATTTATTAGGCAACTTTGGGACAGCTTACCTTGGTTACCTTAACCAGCCCAAAATTAAACATTTATCACATCAGATTAGTTTATGTTTAGGGACTAGATACTAATGCTTGAGCAGGATATATACAAGCATTTACTGCAAGTTAATTTCATTAGAATATAATATATGATCATAATGAATGCGTAGTCTTTAAAGTATAATTCCAACTTCACTTGGCCCGTAAAAAAAAAACATTTTCTATATTCCTTGCCATCAGCCGAACCGTCTATGATCAAGCCATCAGTTTAGCAACAGCAATGCGTCGCTGTCCGGCCAGCTCCCATTGGTCCAACCTTGAGTGATGCTGCCTTCACTAGACCCTGCTCCTTTCTGGAGAAGAGAAATTCGGCGCTAGCGCACGAGACACAAAAACACTTTCAAACGGCAAACTAGGGGAGAACATTGATGATAGTTTCCAAACCGGGAGCGGTCCGTAATATATGTGGACGGAACATTTAACAGTGCATATGCCGTACGCTGGAAACATATTTTACAGGTTCTAGCATCCAGAAATCATCATATTATCCCGCTTCACTGCTTAGACTCACCAACTGAGTTCATATACACGTTTTATTAATTAGCTCTGCTGTTAAAATGCCTGCTGGAAACAACGATCCCGAGAGCATTTTAAGCTACCAGGTAAAGTGCACATTATCTTTTAAATCTTATGATATTCACATGACGTGTAGCCGGCTTCCTCGTCCTAGCCTACCCAATATATCGACTACTAATGAGACATTTCTCAAGCGTTATCGTATCTGTGTCTGAAATAATATTTGAAATAGACTGACTTGCAACTGCTAAACTTGCTTTTGCAGCAAAGGATGCAATTATCCCAGTATGCGATAATGGAAGCTTAACGTGCAGCTATGTAGCATGCCGTTCACCTGCTACATGCACGCAGCCCGATACACTGGCCTCGGGCGCTGGTAATGTTTTGCCAGCCGTTATCTGATGTGTTTCCTATGTGCAGTATGTAGTGCACCACTGTCGTTTATGCCTGTTTCCATTTTGATAACGAGACGGTACACGTGCGCTTGCCGGTATTGCAGATTGATCGTGGTTATATGTTTCGGACGCCGTGCTCGCCGGGTTTGTTTGTTTGTTTGATTGTTTGATTGATTGATTCCTGCGTGAAGCGCCGGCACGTGCAGTATAATCCCAATTGACATTCTATAGTTCTGTGAGCTAACTATGCTTATAAGACATTAAATGTCCGATGCATGTACCCGCTTCTTTATATACCAGCATATGAGATGCATTAGGAAATGTTTTCTGGCATCTTTGCGTAATCTGGATGATCGAATGAAGGGACGAAAGCACACCGTTAGGTGATTGGCTTCTTAGACCTGCAGCTTTAAAGAGCTAAATAATTATTAGCACATCCGGCGTGTTGTGGATGTAGGTATCACTCCAGTCAGTGTCATTTTGCTGTAATGCGCCCTGTGGGGCTAACGGAAATTATTTAGCAACTATTAGATCAGCTTGTGTGAATGAAGTGAATCCATAAACCTAGATGTGTCACACTTGGTACATATTTGTGCGGTGGATTGTGGTCTGTCGGCGATGTTTTTCGTGACCTTGGAATGTCATCCTTCGCCTTGCCCGTTATATTGCATTTTGGTGACGGCATTCAGATTGAACTGTAGCCTATACGTTGAGCTTTACAGAAGTAAAATCTAGACCGACAGCGATTTTCATATACGGACATTAAGTGCTTGTCTTCGATCCGTGATTGATTGGCTTCGTGGTCATGACGGATACGGCGGTCAGAATAGGCATTTTGACAAACAAAAATGATAAAGGCGACATATTCGTCACAGATTTATTTGAAACATAGCCGACCTCTTTTGCCCAAATAAACCAAAAGAAAATAAAAATATATACTTAGCAAAATCAACGGTTGCACCCCATTATTGAACATTAGTATAGTAAGGAACTAGTCGGCTATAAACAAGCAATTATGATGCATGATAAATACTTGAAATAATACAAAATTCATTGGAAACCTTAGCAGATTGCCTTTTATTTTTTTCACATTATTTTAGTAACACCCACCACAAGTCTGTGAAATGTTTCCTCCCTTATAAGTTAAAATATTAATGAGAGAAATAAATACGATTTGTCCAGATTGAATAAAAAAAAATACAAAATCTGCGCGATCTATTTAAATTGCGTGAGAAGTTCTCTTTTTAATTGCCAAAGCATCATTACAGCTGAAGCGTTTGATATGTTAGCAGATGAAGCGCTGCGGCCGCCAGCTGTATCTCGCGTTACGTCTTCGTGTCGATTCCTATGAATCAGCGCCTCTCCAGCTCTGATTGGCTGTAGTATTGTTACAAAATGACAGATGCATGTGCAGCTGGCGGTAAAATGTTATCATAGGTGACTTTAAAGGTATTGCCCTGTTTTAGCGGGTCACCTCATCCAACGTTGAACTTTAAATACTATCCATTTCCCTTTGAACCTCGTCTTTACGATCGCAACGGAGTAATACAAATAACGCAGGTCCGCTTCTAAAACAAGCAATTATAATCTTCGAAGAGTTTGCTTGCTTGTTTAAAAAATGTTTGTGGGATATCATGCCTATGCGGTATTTCGTTGCATTGTGCCCATATAAATCAAGAAAATGAACTCGTTACTAAGGATATGCTAGCAAAACGGGAATACGCTGGCATTTTGAGGAAAGCAGTGCCTGTTGTGTGCGTTCAGGGCTTAATCTTCATTTGAAAGGCTTTTCAGTGTGACCATATACATTTCTTCCCCTTTGTAGCATTAGTATTACATGAAAAGTTTAATGTAGCAGTGATTCTTTTTCAAAAAGTGTTTTTCTCACATTCCCCTGAAATTTGTGTTGGGCTTAAAATATAAATACGTTTAAATAAAAGATCACTATATTTAGTATAAACTACCTGCATTTCGTCTTGTGTGACTTTCAGCCTCCAAAAGAACATAATGGGTATTATAAGAGCCTACAGCTGTTTCTGGAGGAAGCCCTCATTTCATTACTTTGTCAATCCCTCTTCAGTACTGCTTATTCAGCGCAGGGTTGCTGTGAGTCTGCAGTGTGTCCCAGGAAGCAGAGGGACACAGGATGCCGGTCCATCACAGGCCACACACACTCACACAATGGGCAATTTAGAGACACAGATTCACTTAACTACATGCTTTCGGACTGCTGGAGGAAACCGGAGTACCCATAGGAAACACAGGCAGGACTCCCTGAAGACGGAAAGCAATGTACTGTAAATCGGCAAATTCGCAGGAATGGGCCTTGACCTGCCCAGCCCTGGAGGTATAAGGCTTCTGCACTGCTAATAGTTTTCCACATAAGACATAAAGGTTTTTGAGTATTATTCATATTATGAGTACATATTATGTGTACAGAGACTGCCTGCATTAATCAGTGCAATTGGGCATCTCAGAACATGCTGGCCGAGTGAAGAAGACTGAATGTTTCCCCGACGACCGAAGTCATGTGAGTCTGCAGAGCAGAAAGGCTTCAAGCTCATCACTAGCGCTGTGGTGCCCTAATGGTTCAGGAAGTGAGCTTGTAATTGGAAGGCTGCAGGTTAGAATCCCTGACCAATGAACTGCTCCGGTACTCTGGGTGCTGAATTAGCTGAATTAGCTAATTATTTTGTTGTTCAGCACTGTGGTGTGTCAACAATGACAATCAATTTCCTTAACCATAGAATTCAGAGATGTCATTTTCCCTGATGCTACAACACCAAACAGAAGGATTTGTGCCTGTCTCCAGGACATTGTGGGGTCAGATCCTCTGTCTGCCAGGGTAATTGAGATCCTGGCTCTAATGAGTTGGAGCTAAAAAGCTAAATAGGTACATTTAAGTTGGGGTATGCTGGAAAAACTTTAAAGGGAGAAAGGAGAGTAGATTAGAGGGGCTCAGAGGCTCAGCATAGAGCAGTTTGGCTCATACCTCTGGAATTATGAGTTATGGAGCTCAGTTACAGCCCCTAATCCACATGACCAGCATCCCATGCCCAAGCTGCACCCATCCACCAACTCAGTAACCCTGCACTGGATTGGCGGTGTTGGAAAACAGGTTACATTAAGAACCCTAGAGAGAAGTTCCAATAGCTTAGTGAGCCATGCAATGTGCTGTCTAGAATACGGGTTAAAATCTCAGGAAGCTGAAATACATTGTAACCCTCCCTTCTAGTGTAAGTTACTCTGGCTAAGTGAGTAATACAGTATACATGTTTGGGTTGGTCAGCTCAAGGTACCTCCATGCTTCTTTTACGGGAAAACAGCATGAGTCATGCATCCATTCGAGTATTATTCATGAGTCTGCAGGCCACAAAAAGTCACAACAATTGGTGCTTTTCTACTGACATACAGGAACCGTCCTGTAGCTGGACCCGTACTGCGAAGAGACACTAGTGCCAGCTCGCTTCGGTTTTCCACTTCGGAAGAGTCGGCTTGGTAAAGGCGTTGCCGCACTTGGAGAGCGGCAGCGACGTAACACAGAAGAAACGCTCTTTGCTATTTACGTGACGTACAGCATGATGCACTATGTGCAACTATGATCATTTTTACTGTGGGCCAATTTCCACTAGAATGTCTGTGAGAATCGCTGCGTGATGCAAGTATCAAACGCTAGCGGAATTAGCACTCACGGGGCCCCCCAACTCCAACTCGCCCTCCCCGACATGGTCAAATATATTAACATGAAATCTAAATTAATTTTATCGACAAAGAGACTTTAATAATTTAATAAACACAAGTCTTTTATTTTCATTTTTGTGGAAAACAGAAAACACAAATAAAGCAGACTGGCCTTTGCAGTGTACTATCTAATCAGGAGGCCGCGGGGACCACCTCCCAGCGCGGGGCCCCCCTCCCAGCCCGGGGCCCCCCTCCCAGCGCGGGGCCCCCGGCAGTTGCCTGCCTTCCTGTCCTGTCACTACAGCTGTCCTGTAGTACTTTTATAAGTAGGAGGTTGGATATTTCCCAGCTAGGAAGCATACTTTGCAATAGAAAACCAGCAGCTCGGGTGCAGCACTGTTCTAGGTGGCAGTGGAAATACTCCACACGTCAGAGCATAGCAGAGAGGATTTCCTGATAACAGTTTTAGCCGACATATCCGTGATTGACATCTCACTGTTATCAGTACTAATCTACCCATTTATTTTTCTGTTTTTAAACCATATTATGGAGTATTTCCAGTGGAGGATCACCTGAGTTCATTAGATCTCCATTACATCCTTCAATGGACAGAGGACCAGTAGGAATGAAGATCAGGACAAAGTCAAAAACATGGATCCACAGTCACACTGAATCTCCCTTCCGTTATCATTAGCATTTTCCAGCTATTTGATTGCTGTTTTCAAACTTTATTTATGTCAGTCTTTGCCGCCACAAGTTCCATGTGATTGCAAATGTGTTAAATTAAAAAGTGTGATGTGAGCTGTGAGCTCTCGGCCATCCCAGAACCAGGACCGTTTGGGACGCAAGTCTGTTGAGAGGTTGGCATCCTGCCACTGAGCAGAGTGAGCTGAATGACATCATTCGGCGAGGAAGGGAAGCCCCGCCTCTCTGGTGTCATTAGTGGCGACACTTCGCAGAGTGCTTTCACTTAGGGACAAACCTGAGACAGAAACCTACTCTGGATGGGGGTGATGGTTCAATTAAGGATCACACACACGCACACACTGATATTTTAGAGGCGCAAATCATCAAATTGCTTTTCACCAAATGCAGGAGGAGAACCCATGCACACACAGAGACTCCACAGGCCATCCCAGGACAAGAATCTAACCCAGAGCCCTTAGGGCAGGGGTGTCCAACTCCACCCTCAATTAACAGACTCCAGGACTAGAGTTCTAAAACCTTTAGCACCCCTGTTCTAAAACCTTCAGCACCACTTATTAAAAGACTTAGGTCAGGGGTGTCAAATTCCAGTCCTGGAGTGTCCTGTGTAGTTTAGTTCTTTCCCTGTTCCACCATAATGACTGAGCGGAAGAGCTGTGTGGTAATTAGCACAATAAGCTGTGAGTTGAATCAGGGATGTTAAATGAGGGTAAACCAAAAATGTGCAGAGCTGCGGCCCTCCAGGACTGGAGTTGGACACCCCTGCCTTAGGGTGTGAGGCTGAAGGGCGGTTTTGTGCCTCTTGTTCTAGGCCCAGTCCTTGGGCACCCCCCAACGTTCCACAGTTTTTGCTCCCTCACAGAATCCAACATCAGGTACTCAGCGTTTCTGATTGGCTAGGAGTTGGGAGGGAGCAAAAAGAGGACCATCTAGGGGTCCCTGAGGACTGGGTTGGGAAACACCATTTTAGATGATCATAAAAGGTAAAGCTCACCTGGGGGCTTGAACCCAGAATCCCCACCTCTATAGGCAGATATAATCAGGCCAATCCCAGGTCGAGTAGACTGATGCTGCAGTTGGGCCCTTGAGCAAAGCCCATAATCCCTGAGTGGTCAGAGGTGCCAAAGAAATGGCTGAGCCTCTGCTCAGACCCCAAGCTTCACTCTCGTGTGTGTGTGTGTGTGTGTGTGTGTGTGTGTGCCTCAGAGGAATGCAAGATGGACTACGGGATGGACTACGGGGAAAGAAGCATTTCAATGTGCTTGTACAAATGGCAAAATAAAGTGTCATTTAAAGAAAGGTGAACTTCAGAAAGTGTAACCACCTGGAGTGCACATCTGTAACATCCTCTTCTTAACTTGTCTAGTGGCCTTTCCATAATTCACACAAAATCATAGAGTACATTTGAGCACTTATCAGTATTTCCTCTTCCTCTCATGCCTGTCTGTTTGTCTGTCCGTCTGTCTATCTATCTGTCTGTCTGTCTATCTGTTTATCTGTCTGCCTGTCTATCTGTTTATCTGTCTGCCTGTCTATCTGTCTGTTTGTCTGTCTGTCTGCCTGTCTATCTGTCTGTTTGTCTGTCTGTCTATCTGCCTGTCTGTCTGCTTATCTGCCTGTCTGTCTTTCTGTCTGCCTGTCTGTCTGCCTATCTGTCTGTCTATCTGTCTGTCTGTCTGTCTGCCTGTCTGTATGCATATCTGTCTGTCTGTCTGCCTGTCCGCCTGTCTGTCTGTCTGCCTTCCTAGGTCCCGTATCACATCAGACCGCCCTGCTTCATCTTGTGACTCTCTCTCTCTCGGTTTTACTTTCACTTCAGAACACAGGAAACCAGACATTAGAAAACAGGGAGGCAAATCGGAAATCTGGTGTTTCTCCAAAGCCAAGCATGCAAATCTGGGCACAGGGATCGGAACACATCCGCTGTTCGGGCTCGCGCATGTGTATGGATATTTTACACTGTTACCATGCCTGCTTATGTTAAAGAAACTTGAACTACATAAACCAGGGGTCTCAAACTCCAGTCCTGGAGGGCCGGAGTCCTGCAAATTTTTGGGTTTACCCTCATTTAACACACCTGATTTAACTCAATGAGCTAATTACCACACAGCACTTTAGCGCATCATCATTTGTGATGGAACAGGGAAAGAATTAAGCTACACAGGACTCCGGCCCCCCAGGAATGGAGTTTGAGACCCCTGACATAAACACTAAATAATGTTTATCAAAGTCAGTGCATCTTGCTTATATGGGGTGACAGCAACATCTCATTCTTGCCTTGAAGTTTCAGCCTTTGGATGTGTATTCTTTCTGTGTGTGTGGTCATGTTTATATTATGTTGTGGGGACCCAATGTCCCCACAGTGTGATAACCAGTTACTTTCTACCTTGTGAGGACACTTTTTTTGGTCCCCATAAGGATAACCTCAATTTTATAAAAATCTGTCTGCAATCAAAAAACTAAAAATGCCAAAAGT
>JAODKN010000127.1:5398476-5419316 GCA_026774425.1 Petrocephalus zakoni | reverse complement strand
TGGTCACGTGATGAGTATGGACATGTGATGAGTATGGACATAAGCATGGTCACGTGATGAGTATGGACATGTGATGAATATGGACATAAGCATGGTCATGTGATGAGTATGGACATAAGCATGGTCACGTGATGAGTATGGTCATGTGATGATTATGGACATAAGCATGGTCACATGATGAGTATAGACATAAGCATGGTCATGTAATGAGTATGGTCATGTGATGAGTGTGGACAAAGCATGGTCATGTGATGAGTATGGACATAAGCATGGTCATGTGATGAGTATGGACAAAGCATGGTCATGTGATGAGTATGGACATAAGCATGGCCATGTGATGAGTATGGTCTTGTGATGAGTGTGGACAAAAGCATGATCACATGATGAGTATAGACATAAGCATGGTCACATGATGAGTATAGACATAAGCATGGTCATGTAATGAGTATGGTCATGTGATGAGTGTGGACAAAGCATGGTCATGTGATAAGTATGGACATAAGCATGGTCATGTGATGAGTATGGACATAAGCATGGTCATGTGATGAGTATGGTCATGTGATGATTATGGACATAAGCATGGTCATGTGATTAGTATAGACATAAGCATGGTCATGTGATGAGTATAGATATAAGCATGGTCATGTGATGATTATAGACATAAGCATGGTCACATGATGAGTATGGTCATGTGATGATTATGGACATAAGCATGGTCATGTGATGAGTATGGACATAAGCATGGTCATGTGATGAGTGTGGGCATAAGCATGGTCATGTGATGAGTATGGACATGTGATGAGTATGGACATAAGCATGGTCACATGATGAGTTATATACGAGTAGATACGAGTATGGCAAAATTAATTCAGCTGTTTACAGCAGTGTTTTCCAATCCCGTCCCGTCCAGAAAATAAATTTTTGCTCATCCCAGTTCTCTACCAGAGGGAGCAAAAATGTAGACTGTCTGGCTGGGAGCTCAGAAAAAGCAAAAACATTTTAGGGCAAAGCATAAGCAGCTATAAGCACCAGCTGTAAGCGTGACACTGTGCTCTGTGCCGCACACAGGCTCTTTGGGGGACTCATCCTGGATGTGAAGCGGAAGGCCCCCTTCTACCTGAGTGACTTCCGGGATGGCCTGAGCCTGCAGTGCGTGGCCTCCTTCCTCTTCCTCTACTGCGCCTGCATGTCCCCCGTCATCACCTTTGGCGGCCTTCTGGGGGAAGCCACGGGCGGCCGCATCGTAAGCATGCGCCAGAGGGTGGCCGGGGCATGCGGGCACATGCACGGCTAGTCACACTCACACGCATGGACACAGGCACAGGAACATACACGGAAGGGCCTGCTTACATTTTCACAGGCACCATCAGCCAGGAGTGATTCTATGGTTCTAGAGTGGCCATAATTAGCCAGTTAGCCAATGGTATCTTTTGAATTGCTGAGTGACAAGGGAGGGGGCCAATCACCATACAGCTGGGGCCCTCATACACATCTCTGCCATCACCGGCTACATGCTTTTGCTCAACGCATGTGCAACTACACACCCACTGGTTAACATTGATCAATTGCAAATTCTTGACTTATCTGTTGAGTATTAGAGCAGCCAATGCATGACTAAACCAGCGACCCATGGGGACGTTTGTAGCCCGAGATGGTACTCAATATGCCAGCAGTGTGTTTTTACATGCATCTATCCCTGAAACAGAGCGCCATTGAGTCCCTTCTTGGAGCGTCCATGACTGGCGTCGCCTACTCCCTCTTTGCGGGCCAGCCCCTCACGATCCTGGGCAGCACGGGGCCAGTCCTGGTGTTTGAGAAGATCCTCTTCAAATTCTGCAAGTAAGCATCCTCGTTCAAATCTTCACCGATACATTTGGCATGGCAGGCAGTGGATTGCCTGTGTGGCTTAGCTGGTTAGTGGTATGTAGATTGGCTGGTTGGGACACTGAGTTTGTGATTGGAAGGCTGCAAGTTCTAATCCCATAAGCCAGGAGTGGGCAATCTTATCTGCAAACGGCCAGTGTGTATGCAGGTTTTTGCAGCAACTCTTTAACTGATCACTAATTAGAGGACTGATTAATTCTCATACCTGGGTTTTAACAGCTGACCTTAGCGTTATCCCGAAAACCTGCATACACATCGGCCCTTTGCGGATAAGATTGCCCACCCCGGCCATAGGCGACAGATAGATATCAACCTTTAACACCCAGTTGCTCCAGGGACTGTCTGGTTCTGCTGTTTCAGAGCATATGTGTTGCTTTGGTTTAAAATTGCCTGCTAAATAAAGCATAAATCAGTAATCAGTTCTTTACCTCTCTGATGCTCACCTGTCCCCCCCCTCCCCAGAGACTACGACCTCTCTTACTTGTCCCTGCGTACCTGCATCGGGCTCTGGACCGCCTTCCTGTGCCTGATCCTGGTGGCGACAGATGCCAGCTCCCTGGTCTGTTACATCACCCGCTTCACGGAGGAGGCCTTCGCCTCCCTCATTTGCCTCATCTTCATCTATGAGGCTCTGGAGAAACTGGTGCACATGGGGGAGCTGTACCCCATCAACACCCACAGCAACCTGGAGCGCCTGACACTTTACTAGTGAGAAGCATACCTTAAACACCTGCCACATCATCGCTCATTTTCTTTTGGACCTGAGCTGAGTTGAACGCTTGAGTAGCTCTTAACCACAATGGCTCCAGTCTATCCCTGCTTCCTCAGATGTACGTAGCTTTGGATAAAAGCACCTGCTAAATAACTGTACTTTGGAGAAATCCATTACCTTCTTTCATGTTCTGGGGTGCCATGGGGTTCTTTTCCCTTTCTTATGCCTTCTTTCCGTCTCTCTTAGTTGCAGGTGTGCCGAGCCTGATAATCCCAGTAATCGGACCCTGGAGCTTTGGAACAAGAGGAACGTTTCTGCCTCTGCAGTGCCCTGGGCCAACCTTACCGTCAAGGTTAGACACCCGCTCCTCCTGCTCCTGGAATCGGGAGAGGAGCATTCCGACGGACGGGCTTACGGGACTGGGCTTCTGCCAAATTCTCCAACTCATTTCCCATTAGGCCATCAGTGAAACCCAATTGCATGGCAGTAATGTAAAAGCCAGGGCCTTCATTTTCAGTCGCCGGCCGCCGATCGATATCTGATGGATCCGATTCACCCAGCACGTGTGTGAGTACGGATTTACACGTCGCTGTAATTGTGACCCCGATATTCAGGAGCTGCTTCTCCTTCTTGTGGTAGGAGTGCCTGGACCTCCAGGGGCAGTTTGTAGGGACAGCGTGTGGACACCACGGACCCTACACCCCAGATGTCCTCTTCTGGTCCGTCATTCTCTTCTTCTCCACCTTTGCCTTGTCCAGCTTCCTCAAGCAGTTCAAGACCAGTCGCTACTTCCCCACAAAGGTACCTGTGCAGCTCTACTGCAGGGATTATGACTCCCGAGGGGTAATGGTTAAGTGTGATTGAAGCAGCCGTCTCTCAGCCAGCAGGACAGGGTGCCCTGATCTCGCTGTCCTGATCCCTGCCACATGCACACTCTACAACATAGTAGGTTAGGGATCCATGTCCGGAAGGTCATGGGTTCGAATCTTATTGCTGGCAGAGTAATCAGGTCCTTAACCCCAACTCCAGGGGTGCCTGCTGACCCTTGGCGAAAAAGCAAATAATTCCACTGTACCTTATACAAAATTATAGTATCTTATCCTGAAACCTATGGCTTTCACCAGGCCGGAGCTCAGGGCCTATAATGAATAGGATATCTGTTCTAATGATGGAACAAGGAGATGGATCTGGCCAAGGGGGGAGCCGTGGGGGGGCGGGGTTTGTCTGTTTGCGATAAATTTATTTGTAATGTTTTTCATCAATGTATTAATGATGCTGTAAAAGTTACCCAGACCTGGTGAGCCCCCTGGTTCTGCGGCCCATGGTTCTAATGAGCATAGGAAGGGTTACGTCTTTCATGGACATGAGCATGTGGATTAGACCTTAGCTAGTGCACAATAACCATCTATATGTTAATCCCATTAGCCTGAAAATGGCAGACTTAACAATTAACTGAACAATATACATACCCCTTTCTGTGAGGTTATCATGGCTGTCAAGTCTCCCGTTTTGGCCGGGAAACTACCCTATTTTACCCCTCTGTCCCGCCGTCCTCCCGTATTAGTATTTTCGTGTAAATCTCCCGTATTAAAATATCAATTAAAAAAAATCCTCTGCCTCTCCAAACTGAGCTCTATCAGTAGCCTCACGAGAACTGCCGCCTGCTGTAGCCTGGGGGCCAGTTATCTCGAGGTTAGTGCCGACTGCGGGAACAAATCCGGAGCAACGGAGAGAGATGGATGGATGTGAAGGAGGAGAAGGCATTCCTGCCAAGAAACATAGAAGTCGTGTAAATATCTCGAAAAATGGGACGGCGAATTTACTTTCCTAAAAAGGAGCAGGGGGCACAGTCACGCGTTCTGTAAAATCTATAAGTGTGGTTTTAGTGTCTCCTACGGGGGAAGGAACCATGTCAGTCATGAAAAATCCACCAAGCGCTGGCTACACAGGAACATGCCCGAGAAATTAAAAGAAAATGTGTAATGAAAATAAAACGTAAATGACAAGTGGTTATTTTAGATTTCTTGTACACCTTACTCTTGTATGTCTTAGAGTGTAAGGGACACTGGAGCTTGGTTGGGGGGGTGGGATGGCTCGCGGTGGGTGCCGGGAAATTTCCCTTATTTTCAAATCCAAACCTTGACAGGTATGTGTTGTTGTTATTATTTAGAACATTAAGTATCAATTAATTACTTTAGAATATTGTGTGACTTAGTTGATAAGCGATCTGTGCTTGTGAGCAGAAGGTCGCTAGTTTAAATTCTGTTATTAACAGTGTGATTTCACCATTGACCAAGGCCCTTAATCCCAATTCCTTCAGGGACTGTCTGAACCTGCTTCCTCAGTTGCATGTTGATTTGGATAAAACCATCTGCTAAATAATTGTAAATATATATATATATATATGTTGAAACATTAAGAAACAAAAATATGTCGTTCATATTTTATGCTGACCCGTGGTTCTTAAAAGTGACGGTTGCCTGTTTCAGGTGCGTTCCATGATCAGTGACTTTGCGGTCTTCCTCACCATCGTCTTCATGGTCCTCCTCGATTATGCTATAGGGATCCCGTCCCAGAAGCTAATGGTGCCCAGCAAGTTCAAGGTGGGAGCAGCGTGTGTGTCTTTGTCTGTTTCTGCATGTATGTGTGTGAGAGTTATGGATTCTTTATACCACGGCACTGCTGAATTCTCGAATCTAATTGGTCAGTAAGGTAAGTAAATCACATTTGTGAATCAACTATAAAACTATAAAACAACAGGTACTTTTGAATTAACATTTAGCTTATGGTCTTATTAAAGGACAATTTTTGAATTAATGATGGTCGCTTGGGACGTATATAAACAAAATATTTAATCATTGGCGGAAGAAAGTAGTTCTAATGTAAGCGCCTTTGGCTTGTAAATGTGAAAATGCTGACTTTAGGTACAATTGTTTGGTATAAGCCATGTGTTGTTTTTATAGGGATTTAAGCATGTTGGATTTTTTTTTGTTTCCGCAGCTGTGTGTTTAAAAACTCATAATGCATGGCTTCTACTGCATTGCAGCCGACCCGTGACGACCGAGGCTGGATCATCAATCCCATCGGACGGAACCCCTGGTGGACGGTCCTGGCCGCCTCCATCCCAGCGCTGCTGTGCACCATCCTGATCTTCATGGACCAGCAGATTACCGCTGTCATCATTAACCGCAAGGAGCACAAGTTGCTGGTGAGGGATTCCCGGAGCATGGGGGTAGCCATGCAACCTTTAGCCGTGCATGTTGCCATGGTGTCCTGGCGGGCAGAAGAGGCGAGCTGGTACCCATGACGTTAAAAGAATGGTCTCATGAAAACCTGGAAAAGGCAGGGGAAGAGCAGCACAGAGTGGAAAGCGCTGAGAAAATCTTTCTTAGCTATAGAAGTGGAAAGTGGAATGTTTTTCATCATCACCGGCTTTTTTAGGTGCAGCCTAATTCCATTCGGGCTAAAAGGCGACGCGCTTGTTTGACAGAGTGTGGCTGACCGCACGGTTGAAATGCACCCCCCCCCCGCCCCTCTCCCCATGCAGAAGGGCTGTGGGTACCATCTGGACCTGCTGATGGTGGGCGTGATGCTGGCCGTGTGCTCCATCATGGGCCTGCCCTGGTTCGTGGCAGCCACCGTGCTCTCCATCTCGCACGTCAACAGCCTGAAGCTGGAGTCGGGCAGCTCGGCGCCGGGGGAGCAGCCACGCTTCCTGGGCATCCGCGAGCAGAGGGTCACTGGCCTCTTCATCTTCCTGCTCATGGGCTGCTCCGTCTTCATGACTGGGGCCCTGCAGGTTGGTCCTTTGATGCACGGGTTCAACCATGCTGAAACCCAGGGGCCTCCGCTAAAAAGAGGCCTAGACTAACTAAGCCCCCCCAGCTGACACCAGACCATGTTCATGTGCCTCTGCCCTCTACCTCCCTTCCCCAGAATTATTAAATATTGAATATTATTGGTTATTACGACTTCATTCATGCCTGTTTACAAACCATCTGCGGTGATCACTTTATGCATCAGTGGCACATTACATATGGAAAAGCTGCCGTACACTGTACCTTACGCACTTAAATGACTGTTCTTCCACTGTAACCTCTTTACAGTCAAATCCACTGCACAGCCTTAGTTGAAGGCCGCACTGTTTGGAAAACATATTTATTTAATCTTTCATTATCGCCTTGTGTGTCTTGCTGCATATTCCACAATGACAGTAAAGTTTGACTTGGCTTGACGTGCTGTTGGAGCACCTGCAGGAGAAATAAGAAAAACAGGAATTTGGTAGGAATCGAAATCCTAACCAAGGTCACCAAAAGGTCAAGGGTCAGGCAAAGTCAAGGTCGAGCTCCAAGTACTGCGGTATAGCCAAAAATGCCATGCTATACCATATGACCTTAATACAGGCCAACCCTAGCATGTTTGCACTGCATCCTTCTCCGTGTACAGCTATGCCCGGGACGTGCTCCAAGTCATCGGGCAGTAATGACGTTTCCCCATGTCTGCTTCACAGTTCATCCCCATGCCGGTGTTGTACGGCGTATTCCTCTACATGGGTGCCTCTTCTCTTAAGGGAATCCAGGTAAATCCCGATATCCCAGGAACACATCATCGCACCTTTTCTACACCTGTGTCCATCTGCCATTCCGTTGGTACCATCTGTCACACGGGCACTGAGAGTGTTACTATGATACAGTTGCACGGGTTTATGGAGAAGAGTATGCTGTTGTCCCACACTTCCACTGGCGTATGGATGAGTGTATTATTGTAAGTAAATAAAAGAACGAGCCAAATGAAACTCCACACAATCGTCTTGCTTTAAAGGACCAGATGAGAGATTATTAAGGCAGTGGGCATGCTGGCTCACACATGCGTAAAGACGCTGCCATGTTTGGTGTTTTTAACAAATGTGATTTTCAGTTTGATTTCTAAGGAATCTTATCTCCCACCATTAAATCAAACCCTCACCCTACCCCCCAAAGTTCTATGACCGGCTGAAGCTGTTCGGCATGCCAGCAAAGCATCAGCCCGACTTCATCTACCTGCGACACGTGCCGCTGCGCAAAGTGCACCTCTTCACCCTGACACAGCTCACCTGCTTGGTGCTGCTCTGGGTCATCAAGACCTCACCCGCCGCCATCGTCTTCCCCATGATGGTATGTGTGTGGGGGGGACGGACTCAGCTGGATGTGAAGTGCTAACATGGTCTGTTTTTAGCCAAGAGGTGGCAAAAACACCATTATAATCACTTTTTGTACAAATTTTACTCGTTTATTAAGTTTTGTTTTCTTTGTCACAACATTTTAAATTTGGCACTAATCCCTTGCAAAGTAATTACACAAACACACAGTTCTTATGTGTGTGTGTGTATATATATACTGGCATAATATATTATATAACTATAATATATATTGTTTGCTAATAAAAAAAAACTAGTCTATCAACACATAGGTAATCTAATTTTGTTAATTATGTTATTTTTAATAGGACTAATTTAGTAAGTCACCAAGGTATCAAGGTACAGAATGTACTGTGACTAAGCACTATGGAAGGATGAAACTTAATGGGTTTCTGCCTGAAAGGTGTGGAGCACAAGCCTGTCATGGTTTCCCCCCATGTAAGGCTGACAGCTAAAAGCAGCAACGGGCGGTGGATGGGGGGGGCGGCGGCTTGCGGTCACATTTCAGCCGGCCGAAGCTCCCCGCTCTGCCTTTCCAGGTCCTCGCCCTGGTGTTCATCCGCAAGCTCCTGGACCTCTGCTTCTCCAAGAGAGAGCTGAGCTACCTGGATGACATCATGCCCGAGAGCAAGAAGAAGAAGCTGGATGATGCCTCCAAGAAGGTCGAGGAGGTACTGCAAGGCCCCCCCATGGGCCCGCTCCGGTTTCCTCCCCCTTAGCCCTGTGCTTATAAATCGAATGATGTCTGTCGTCATCCATGAACAGGATGCACTTGATTACTGAATTATGTTGTCATAGCTACTGATTATTAATTCTGCAATCACTATGGTACTGTCTAAACCAGGGGTGCCCAATACGTCGATCGCGAAGGCGGTGCGACGTTAAACCTTTCTTACGTTAGGTTACTATAACTACTTAGATCCCTTCTCTTCTAACGCGTCACTACGCAGAAAACGCGAATGGAATGCAAAACTCCAGCGAGCAAAGTGACCCAGCTAACCTTCCGATTTATATCTTGTGTATATAAATTGTGTATATCTTATGTACTGAATTGTATTGTGCTGTAAGGCTTCATGCAGTGTAGCAAGGTTTGCCAGCATATACTGTATACATGAAGTATCCTAGGTATATATAACATATATTTAGCATTTTGAATGTAGGTAGATCATTTTGACCTGGTCATTTTAAAAGAAACTCACTAGCCCTGGTCTAAACATTATAAGTAGTATTCTGCATCTCTGCTTCAGGCGGCTAGCCTTCCTATAAAAGTTATGATCAGTAATTAAATGTAATTGTCATGAAAATAAACAGATATATTTCAGTGAGTCAGTTTTCCATAAAAATAGTTCTTATATTCCCATTTGGCCTTGCTTTTGATTTATTTCCCGTTCCTGTCATTTCCTAATGCTTAGTAAGTGACGGGTGACTGATTATTGGAGCAGATCTGATGATTGCTGTGCTTGCACCTTAGGAGTCAGAGCAGATGCTGGGACTCGGGGGGGGCAGGGGCACGGTGCAGATACAGATGGAGAGCAGCAAGGCCGCGCAGACCCCCAAGGTGACGGACGCCAGGTGAGGGGGGTCGCCACCCGCACGTTTGTGTGCGCTCATGCCCGTTTTGGTTTGCCACTTCCATTTTACTGGTAATTAACCACCAACACTGCACTGAAAAACAGGTGGAAATCACACTTTTTCACTTTGTTTTAACCAAATGCAGTTGTAAAAAATGTTTTGTCTTGTGTGTGTTCACATTTTCGGTGTCCTTACCTTTCTTCATACGAATTTGCAATATTTGTCCTCACAAGCTAAATGAGAAAATCCACACACACACACACATGCATACAGTATAACTCATGCAAGCGGTAGCATCCTGACTGGCTACACACCACGGACATCTGGAAATACTCCTGTATGTTCCACAAAATCCCTCAGACACCCCATATAGCTAATCATTTCTCTTTAATGCATCACAAATGGTGTAGTTGGAAATGATGTGGAAATTAAAGTTTTGATTGAGTTTTCTCAGTATATATATTTATATGTATAGCTTTTTTATTGTATTTTAGGTATCACTTATCCTTTCATATCACTTCGTAAATAGTGATTTCTCACTTAAGAATTCAGGCTATACAGTGCCGTGCGCTGTGATATATCCGCAGAAGGGACAGTTATAATGGAACCGCATGTTTCCTGTCCACTACGCATAGAGGAAAGACCCCCACTGTCCATGAAGCCCTTATGATGATGGTGACCCTCAGCTGCATCACTGGGCTGAACACCTGTTACCCACCTGGCCTGAGCCCCGGCTCGACCCCCCCCACTCCACCCCTCCCCTCCCTCACCTGACCCCTTGCCCAGTTGTTGAAATGTCATGTTCTGTTCTAGGTGTGACCCATCTGACATTAATATCTCTGACGAAATGTCTAAAACTACAATGTGGAAAGCACTCAGCTCAAATCACAAGGAGAGCAACCAATTTCTACTAAAAAGGCAAGGGTATCGATCCTGCACTCCGCTTCCCCTTTCATAGAGCCGGCGCCAGCAATTGGCAGGTTTCCGTTCTTCCGATTCACATTCCCGTCTCTACCTCTCCGCCGCATTCCCCCCCTCTCTCCTTTTCTTTTATTTCCCATCGCTGCGCCGCTTCTGCTGGAATGCCCGTTTCACTGATTTTCAGTCTGAGCAGACGTGACTGCCGTCCGTCACGGAGGATTTGAAGCACCGCTGGGAAAATGTACAAATACAGCTGTGAAAATTAAAGAGACACCTCGCAGTCGCCCATCTCCTAGGCTAAACCAGCCCCACAGCTTTCCGGTATCACAAATCCGGCAGATCCCATTGGTCAGGGTTTAAGTCGTCCTGACATGTTGCAATGCTTCCCTCACTCTGACGTCGCCGTCATGAAGACTTGATGGGAGGTTAAACCTGTGATGTGTCATTCAGAACTACTGCCTCAGCTCTCTCTCCAGGAGTCTGCAGCATCGAAAAGCTGCTGACATATTTCCAGCAAATCCTGTCTGACAGGAAGTATAAAAATCTAAGGGTCATGATCAGAAAAACACCCAGCATAAGAGTTGCTGCTAATACTCCTGGAACGATTGATGACTCAGTGCTTGAATAAAAACAAAATAAAAAAAGAATCATTTCCTCCTTCTCTACCTAAGTTGTGCATACATTTTAAAGTAAGAAATGTCTTGCCTGTTTCTTGGTATCATTATAGAACTTTGGTCCAACCACTGGTATTTTTTTATTTTATAACCCTGAGACTTGCAAAGTAATTCTTAATTATTCATTAAACAATTCTCGATGGGGGAAGAAACGATTAAATTCCAGTGTGTGTTGGAACAGGGCGGTGTATTGGCGAAAGGCTTACCAGTCTTCCTTATCTAGGTAACTGATGGCACATTAATTTTGTATGTGTATATGTGTGTGTGTTTGTCTCTTTGTCTGTGTGTGTGTGTGTTCCTGTGTGTTTGGTATCTCTTGTCTCCCCAGGAATGACAGTGACTAACGGAGCAGAGCGGAGCCCCCATCAGGTGCAGGGATTTGTGGGCACACCGCGGGCCCAAGCCAGCGTTTACCGTGGCAGTGATGACCTCTGAGCCTGACTGGCGCCTCTCACCTGCTCACAAACATCCAGTCGAGCTCTGGCCTTGTTTCAGAGCCCCCACCCTTTCCCACAACCCAATAAGACTCTCCATCCTTCTGATATCTGTCACCTGTTCTCTCCTGTTCTCTACATTATGGATCTGTCACCTGTTCTCTCCTGTTCTCTACATTATGGATTTTACCCAGCTCCCCTCCACACGGGCCCTCTGTGTCTGCCCGCCTGTAAGGCTGACACATTTTCTCATCTCGCCTCCGTCCCACACCCCAGTCCAACAGAAGAGGCTTCCAGCGAGGCTTCCTGCCGTTTCTCTGCCTGGTTTGTTCCCCGCCAAACGACAGGCGTGCCATTCCAATCACTGACAGCAGCACAGCTTTGTACTGTAACAGTGTGGAAAGTGGTGGTCCAACCTTTTTGTATTGTTGTGTATTTATCGGTTATTTTTAAATGTTCTATCTCTTTTTTTTTTTTAGTGTACTATCGGTGCTTTTGTTATTAATGGTGATGGTGATGCTCATTCACAATAGCTTCATTCCAGACCAATAAGTAAACAACGAACAAACATATAGATATAGTTCTCCATTACCTTTCTGACTTAAATCGGTGTGTGTTTCGTGAACTGTAAAAACATAGTATATCTTTGACTGTATTAAGTTGAATATTTGATCAAAGGAAAAAAAAGATGTATTTAACCTGAATACTTCTAGGAAACATGACTGCTTCAGCAGTGAGGCAGGCTGGTTTGCTGTAGAATGTTTTTGAAAGAGGGAAATGGTGGAACTGTAGTGGGAATCACGTGACTACCCAGAAGTCAAAGCAGAACACCATTTATGTCCTCAGTCTGCATTGCATGGCATACAGGGTGCATGTGCAAGGCTCCAAATCCATCAGGCTAAATGGAAGCAATAACAATAATTGATGCCCAAAAATCGAAGCTCAGACACAAGAACAAATGTGTCATTCTGCATCTGTGAGCCTAATACAGCAATATATTTAAGTCTGACATTCCACTGATATTCCACCAATTCCTGTATAGCATAAGCGTTTCCTGGAAATTACAGTTAACTGCGATGTGCAGCAACTTCGGTTTCGGTCCCGAACCATACTTGGTGTTGCACTTTCAGGGGGCCGGTCATGAATTCTGTCCTGTTGGTTTGTATCATGACCTTTAATGTGTTTCACTTTATTCCAGGATGGATCTAGACAAAGAAAGTACTGGTACATTTCTCGTCTAAGAAGTTTAATTTATAGTAGCACTTTATGTAGATAGAGACAAAAAAAATTATTTTATGAAAGTTAATTTTTTAATTATTTATTATAATAATTTATTTTGCGATAAGAATATTTCAGAAGTTGGTTTCTGCTGTAAATACGACATAAAATGTAACATGATGGCAACAATTCAAGAACCCACGAAGAGAGTAATATGAAACGTGTACATTTTAAGATGTAAATACTTGAGGTCCTGTGATGCCGTTGAAGAGGGGAATGCATTTTCTACGATGCGTCTTAAAAGCCATAATTATGAGCAGTTTCTCTGAATTTGAAAGCCCATTCAAGCCAGCTAGGACAGACAGACAGCCGCTATTTATCAATGTTGCAGGCTAACATGGTAATAGATTGATTATGGTTTTATCTGTTTGTTTGTTTATTTATGTGTGTAGGAATTGGTTATGTCTTTTGCGGTGTTTCTCGATTGCCCCAAATATTTCAGCTGTCGTAAGGAGAAGTATTATAGCACTGGAGCCCGGAACAGGTCTAGTCCATGCCAGCCAACCTATTCTTGCCCTGCATAGACCTGCCAGGTTATTCATGGACACATGCTGTGATCCGCCCGGGAGTCCAAAGTGAAATTCGGAGGGAAAGCCTTACCGCCGATCGGAAATGTTGTGATTTTTTCAGAGAAGGATGGAATAATACAGGAAAGCTATATTCTAAATGACTGTTGTGTGCTGTTTTTTATTATTTATTCTTTAAAAGGTGTATCTGTGTGCGGTTTGCTGTCCTTGCAGTGCTGTAGTCACGCTTTGTCTTGTGTGGTGCTGTCCGAGCAGAGGTCCGCAAGCCCGCTGTGCGTATGATGCTAAGACTAAATAATTTCGTATGTTGTACATAATGATATGCACTGAGGTGGCATTTAATAACTGTCTAATCAGACACTGCTGTTTCATGAAATAGAAATATCTGTTGTAGGTCAGATGCACCTAAAAAACCCCAAAAATACCTCTAACTGCAACCCCATCGTACCTACTACTAACCCTGCGTGCTGTAGGCTTGCAGAATAGTATGTCGCTTTTCTACAAAACTTGGACAATGGACGTATTTATTAAACAAAATAAGAGTCTGATCACGCTGAGTGTACCCTAAAATGGAAACTATCTGCCATCTATCTGAAGGTGTCGCCATTTTGTCCACAATTAAAGACACAAGAGCGCATTAATTATGGAAGCGTCGTGACAGGCATAGATAAACATACTGAGCAAAGGAGTGTGGTGACCAAAGACTGGTGTGACGACCCATCTGCTCTCATTTGCCTTCTTTCCGTTGGTGTGCCAGGCATTGGTGTCGTCTGAATAAGTTAGCCGTCATAAATAGCTGTGATGAACAGTCCTTGGATGAGACTGGGCGAATGGGTGACGTCTCTCTTCAATAAACAAATATATGTTTTATTTGTAGGCATACCGTAATTTTGGATTATAGGGATATTGAAAATAAATAAAAATGTACAAATAAGCGATGCCTGTCTTTTTATTCATTGCGTGCTGCCTATTTTAAATAAGCTGCGTACAAGCTGAACGCATGAACTGCATTGAATTATTAAGTACTTAAGTAGTTGTAGTGCAATATGGTAGCGAAAATATCAAATATCTAATACATGATAAGTAATTCTAATGGGTTTATATAAATACCCACAGACGTGCGGGGTGGGGGCTGCCTGAGCACCTGCCCCTTTTTGCTGAACGATTTAATGTGATTTCCTTCTGAGGTCACGAGCGCCCCCTTTCGAGCACCGGCGATGACGCACCCGCCCCCCTGCGAGCACCTGCCCACCTGCACGGCCCTGTTTATCCAGAATTATCATGCTTAATTTTCATGACGCTGAGAGACATGCGTAGAAATCACCACTCGGATCATGTGAGCTGCTTTAGCCCAGGTGGTGTGCTGGGACAAACCTTTGACATAGGTAATTATTAGCTACTTCACTGTAACAAACTAAATCTTGACTAGTGTGTATTCGGTTGATACTGAAACGGTCTCTGTATGGTATGCAAACATGAAAACTACAGTCATATGAAAACTTTAGGAACCCCACTTAGTTGTTTGGATTTTTGTTTATTACTGGCTGAGCTGTCAAAGTAGCAACTTCCTTTTAATATGTCATGCCTTATGGAAACAGAAGTATATCAGCAGTGACATTAAGTTTATTGGATTAATAGAAAATATGCATCATAAAATTACAGGTGCATAAATTTGGGCACCTGAACAGAAATATTACATCAATACTTAGCTGAGCCTCCTTTTGCGAATATAACAGCCTCTAGACGCCTCCTATGACCTTTGATGAGTGTCTGGATGGAGGTGTTTTTGACCATACTTCCATATAAAATCTCTCCAGTTCAGTTAAATTTGATGGCTGCTGAGTATGGACAGCCTGCTTCTAATCAGCCCATAGATTCAGGGGACAGGGGACAGGCAGGGGACTGTGACGGCCATTCCATGGACAGCCTGCTTCTAATCAGCCCATAGATTCAGGGGACAGGGGACAGGCAGGGGACTGACGGCCATTCCATGGACAGCCTGCTTCAAATCATCCCATAGATTCAGGGGCCCGGGGATAGGCAGGGGACTGTGACGGCCATTCCATGGACAGCCTGCTTCAAATCATCCCATAGATTCAGGGGCCCGGGGATAGGCAGGGGACTGTGACGGCCAATCCATGGACAGCCTACTTCAAATCATCCCATAGATTTTTGATGATATTCATGTCAGGGTACTGTGACGGCCATTCCAGAACATTGTACTTCTCCCTCTGCATGAATGCCTTTGTAGATTTTGAACTGTGTTTTGGGTCATTGTCTTGTTGGAATATCCAACCCCTGCACAACTTCAACTTTGTGACTGATGCTTGAACATTATCCTGAAGAATTTGTTGATATTGGGTTGAACTCATCCGACCCACGACTTTAACAAGGGCCCCATTTCCTGAACTTGCCCACAGCATGATGGAACCTCCACCAAATCTGACACTAGGTAGCAGGTGCTTTTCTTGGAATGCGGTGTTCTTCTTCCTCCGCCATGCAAAGCGCTTTTTGTTATGACCAAATAACTCAATATTTGTCTCATCAGTCCAAAGCACTTTATCCCAAAATAAATCTGACTTGTCTAAATGAGCTTTTGCATACAACAAGCAACTCTGTTTGTGGCAGAAAGGGCTTCTTTCTCATCACCCTGCCATACAGATGTTCTTTCTGCAAATTGTGCTGAAGTGTAGAACGATGTACAGATACACCATCTGCAGCAAGATGTTTTTGCAGGTCTTTGGAGGTGATCTGTGGGTTGTCACACAATCCTCCACATGTACCGCTCCTGTATTTTTCTTGACCTGCCAGACCTCTGTTTAACAGCATCTGTGCCCCTGGCCTTCCATTTCCTCATTACATTCCTTACAGTTGAAACTGACAGTTTATACCTCTGAGATAGCTTTTTGTAGCGTTCCCCTAAACCAGGATACTGAACAATCTTTGTTGTCAGATCTTTTGCGAGTTGCTTTGAGGATCCCACGTTGTCACTCTTCAGAGGAGAGTTAAAGAGAAGCACAATTTGCAATTGGTCATCTTCAATACTTTTTCTCATGATTGGACACACCTGTCTATGAAGTTCAAGGCTTAATGAGCTAATCCAACCAATTTGGTGTTGCAAGTAATCAGTATTGAGCAGTTACATGCGAGTAATTAGTAGTGAGCAGTTACATGCGAGTAATCAGTAGTGAGTAGTTACATGTAAGTAATCAGTATTGAGTAGTTACATGTAAGTAATCAGTAGTGAACAGTTACATGCATTCAAATCAGCAAAATTACAAGGGTACCCAAATTTTTGCACAGCCAGTTTTTCACGTTTGATTTAATTTCATACAACTAAATACTGCTTCACTAAAACTCTTTGTTCAGAAAACAGCCCAGTACTCAGATGTTCCTAGGAAATTAAATACATACCACTGTTATCTTTTTTGGTGAAGGCAGAGTAAATTACTATGCAGGCTGAGAGGGGTTCCCAAACTTTTTCATATGACTGTATGTCTAAATCTTGGAATTTGGCTTTTCATCATTGCCAGTCTAAGGAGAGCCATTCAGCCTCCCCACCTGAGATTAATCTTTGTAGAAATGCAAATGGACTCTTTTTTTCCTTCATAAACATTTTTTTTCCATGCAAACAAAAACGTTGCATGCAGATAAGAAGGTGGGGTAAGTGAAGGAACAGATACATTATGCAGAGAAGTACAACTGAACTTCTAAATATCGTGAAGGACATATAATTAAATAGTTAAATAGTTTTTAAACACTGTCACTGGGCTGTTTTGTTGCAGTGTCGATCAGCTTACATAAGCAATGTATACGTGACTTGTTAAGTAAAAGGAACTATTCTAAAGGAATCAAAGGGAAATTAAGGCAATAAAAATATTCACTTCTATCACAGTCTAATTAAAGTAGTTTGACTAGAGGGCAAAAAATGTTAGCTTGCAATTTTGCTAAAGTTCCATAGTTTTTGCTTATATTAAATATTACTAGTGGCTTAATATATTTAATAGTTAACCTCACCCGTCATCGCATGTCGGCTAAACTTAGACAAATATATGTAATGTGCAGGGGTGGCACAGTAGCCTGGCACCGGCAGGACTGGGATGCTCGAATCCCCTTTCTGTTCTATATGTTGTTTGCATGTTCTCCCCATGTTCCTTTTCCATTTTCTCTATGCACTATGGCTAAATGGTGCCTCAAGATATGCCACAGAAAGTACATGCAGGTGCCCTACAATGGACTGGCCTCCTATATATAGTGAATCCCAGCCTCGTACTCTATGCTGCCTGGGATAGGTTCCAGGGCCCATCATGATAAAGAATGAAATAAGTGGCTATAAGATGGATGGTTTGATATTATGTGGCTGTTTAGGGTGATAAATCTGCTTTGGAGTGGATAAATAAAAATATTAATGTTTAGTGGGAACATGTGAGACGTCGTGTTCCTATCCAGTTCAGTAATAACGATTATCTATATATAGAGTGAAATTACATTAAAATGAAGAGTAAGCTATTAGCATATAACCCTGAATAAAACATTTATTCTAATGCAGTTGGCGGCCATGGGCGAGGCCTTACGTAGGACGCACGGGCGGAGCCTTACGTAGGACGCACGGGCGGGGCCTAATGCGTGCGCGACGACGTCAGTGTCAAAGGGGTTGTTTTGGAGGAAGTGAGAGAACAAGAAAAAGAAAGAACAGTTCTGGTGCTGCGAGAGGAATATCGCAAGGCTGGGGAGAAAGCGCGTTGTATTTTATGTTTACATATCGAGCGCTCCGCGACGCAGGACGAGCGCGAGGCTGCCGGAAAGAGAAGGAAGTCCGGAGGGACGCATTTTATCGGCTGATAACCAAAATAATTCTCGCTACTTTGACGGCGAAATAAGGAGAGGGGGCTGCGGCTGTGCGTTAGAGCAGAGGCCGGCTTACGGGGGACTTACAGCGCGCTCCGGGACCGCTGCAACCGCAAGGTGAGTGACTGTTCGTACGGAAGGTCCTGCTAAATAAGCCCGGGAGGTCGGCTCTGGGCGACTTACTGGCCGGCCTTCCGGGCAGACCGCGGGTTCGGGGACCGAAAGGCGAGCCGGCCCTTCCACGGCGACGACACGGACGCGTATTTTACGCCGCGTTTTCCTTAGGATAGATGTTTTTGTCTCGCCTGGCTGGCTGTCAGCGCCGCGAAGGAGCACAGCATAGTGGGGCCGTCATCATGGCCCCCTCGCTTTAGCCAGGTACGGGATCCTAACGAAATCAGACCGCCGCCGTTTATGTGACCGGTCTGTGCGAGCGGTAGCTGGTCAGCAGGAGGGCGGCACGCATTAGGCCGCAGCTGTCACCGCGCAGGCCTGCAGACCGGCCGCATAAGCACGGGTTTTAGGGCCGGGACGTCCTCCTGTCACTGTTCGGGGTGATTTTGCACTGGGGTGGATGGCGATATGTGGTCTTGTGGTTTGGGAAATGCTGAAGCAGGCGGGGTTTGCGTAGGAGCCAGGCTGGCCCCTGTGATCCGCATGTCATGGGTTACAGATTAAACACGGAATAAACGGGCGATTGGACACGGCAATTGTGCGTGGATAAGGGAAAGTAATAATCCCACTCTCTTGCTCAATAGTCAGGGGCATGTTTTGGACAGTACAATTTGCCATATAGATGTGCCCTTACCGTGGTTAATAAGATTTATGCGGATGCCGAACTCATTGTTTGGAGTGTCGGATAGGATTTGCAAAGCTGGAGTTATTCGGAAGTCAATTTAATTGTCGGAAGTTGTTCAGAGGAAACACCTTTCGGTATCTTATGTTAACCAAACGTACCTTTGGATCATTTTGCCATTCTGCTGATGTCCGTAATGGAGCGATAGTACATCTGACAGTTAATGGATCTGTCGTCCTAACAGTACCTATCATGAGAAACCTTTATAATCCTGACAGGAGCTACAATACAGGGAAATAATGCCGAAATATACTCGTAAAATATGTGGCACTCACGGGGTAGTAGCTTAAGGAAGGAGAGGTTTGAGATTCCTGCAGCATTCTTCAGGTCTGCTTTCCCAGGGTAGGGATGCTCACTTTAAGGACTGCAGTCATGTGTTTTTGACGTTGTGCCCCACGTCAAAAATTACTCTCCAAACATGTGCACCTTAGCCCCTGGGTTCTGCTGGACACCAGTATGCTGGTGCAATTCTTTTCATATGTACTGTACATACTATATGTAAAAGTTATATCGGCAGGTGAGACATTTCTATGGGTTATGCAGCACAAAACATGTTGTAAAACAAACTTTTGCTGGAAATTCATTGTGTAATTTCACTTTCAATTTCATTATTATTATTATCATTACATTTTATGCTTTATTTGAGGTGTGTTCTAGAATCAGGTTATTTTAAGGTATTTGATAAGAATGAAACTGATTTTGAAACTTGTTTTGTGGAGTAAGACCAGATGCTTCGCTGTGTTCAAATCAGCAAAGACTCGGCGCCAAAGGCATTGGGTCTCACTGGGCCCACAACTGGACGATCTACAAGCGACACTCATTAGCGGAATTGAAAGGAATAATAAAATCGTCACGCAAAGTTTGACTGTCATGTTCACAGGGTACGGGACGTGTGCGATGCCAAAAACTTGAGGAATCTGTTGGTGCACAGTCATTTCTGCTGAGTCATTGCACTGATATGTCCATTACCTGCCATGTAACATGGGTGCCCTCATTCTCTGGCCCGGCAACCACTTCATTTTATTTTGGGTTCCCTTCCTGGTTGTTGTGATTTCTGGGTCTTATGATGTTGACCTGCTGACAAACTGTCATCTAGCATAGTCATGGATGATTTAAAGCCTAAAGCTCTGCGTTTCACCTGTCAAGATATATTTGTCTTTGGAGAAATGGTACATGCAGAGGTCTTCATAGGTTTTTAAGGCGTTTTCATGATGGCACTTCTATCTGATGTCAACCATTGGGCTGTGATGTTTACATTGGGAAGAATGCTTATTTGTCAGCTTGCAATTTTAAGGAATTGACTCAAATGAAAGGCATTTGATTCAACGGATTATTAGACTCCTTGAAGGTCGTTTTGCTGAACTGTTTAACAGTTTTGCTGATAGAAATACAACACCATTTGATTGTTAGATTCTTTCATTAAGACAGATGATTTGGGCATCTACAGTACAGCAGTCTGATGGTATCATGGCAGTGTGCCGTTTCATGGAATTATCTGCTTTGTCGCGGGGATGGAGATTGAGGTTATAAGGCATGAAATGGGGAACTTGCTCACAAGCCTTGTGGTTTTATGATGATTTCACACCAGCAGAAATGTTGAAGGCGGGATTCGCGAGCATTCTCAAGCAAGATTGCCTGTACCTCGTGTTGATCTGTAAGAGAGTAAATCCCTCGGGAGCTTGGCTGAACAAAGCCTTTATTCTTATTAACTGTACAGCTGTACTGCTTCAGTGCTTCCACTGAGTATTGTCAGATATTTAGAGTATGGAGTAAATTCTCCCCCTTTTCGTCTTCGCTCAGCTCCGGGAGGATACTGCTGGTGGAAAGGACTCTAAGGCATATTGAGGAAATGCCATATAAATGTCTTTCAGTCAGAGGTGGGATTGGCCGCCTTGTTGAAATGGTCCTTACAGTGTAAGATGTGGATGTGTGTGTTTGTGTTTTGTAAGCAGTACATG
>JAODKN010000127.1:5377848-5392460 GCA_026774425.1 Petrocephalus zakoni | reverse complement strand
TGCTTACTGTGTGCCTAGTTGTAGTCCTTGCCTTGCATACTGTGTGCCTAGTTGTAGTCCTTGCCTTGCATACTGTGTGCCTAGTTGTAGTCCTTGCCTTGCATACTATGTGCCTAGTTGTAGTCCTTGCCCCGTCTTCCTCAGATTTGGGACACCGCGGGTCAGGAACGCTTCCAGTCGCTGGGCGTAGCCTTCTATCGCGGTGCCGACTGCTGCGTACTCGTATTCGACGTGACGGCGCCCAACACGTTCAAGACCCTGGACAGCTGGAGGGATGAGTTCCTGATCCAGGCCAGCCCCCGCGACCCAGAGAACTTCCCCTTCGTGGTGCTAGGCAACAAGATAGACCTGGAGAACAGGCAGGTGGGTTTTCGTGCAAGCCCTCTTGGCCGGTGACATTCGGAGACACGGCTGAAACACACGGGCGAGAATTGTCATCGCCCACTGTCTCGTGTGAAAATGTAATTGTTTTTTAATTTACTACCCGTCTCGTCATTCATTTACGATGAAGTGCTTTCTTTCGTATCTCCCTGGGTCAATTGCAGCGAGCACTGAGCCTATTAAAACTTTTATCAGTACTGATACGCCACCAGAACGCTGCTGAATTCTCAAATCTGTTTGGTCAGAAGGATGTTGATAAATTTTTTATAACTGCACACGTAGTGCCAGCCTGGCGAATCAAAGTAGTACATAAATGCGCTATAATAATCTTGAATTCTAACATCATTTTAGAAGGATTTTGACTTGTAGATTTCAGAAGTAAGTAGAACACTAACCCCTAATTACCAGAAACTAAACCGAAATGTTTAATCATTGCTAGAAGAAAGTGTTTCAATGAATAAATGCATTTTTAGGCTCATGACCATGCAAATAATGTCTATGGTACAAACGTGTAAGCTGAATATGTACTCACTGTGGTATTAGTTGGTTAATGGCCATCCACTAACCCATACTTAAATGAATTTGTTGAACCCAGATTAATTTTAACTTGCAGCATGTCTGACTGCAGGCTACACAGGTGTTAAAATGGCACTTTCTCTGTGTGATTCTGCAGGAACAGTCTTACTTTTTGTCCTTTTTCTAAAAGAAGGTCATAAGACTGACTCATGTGACACACTGCCAGGCTCTAACTATAGCAGCGTTATGAGAAATTGGCCTGTTTGCGTTTCATCTGGGCGTGTGCAGAAACTTTTAAAATTTTTTCTTTCTTTAATGCAATATTGCCTGTCTGTTCTTACAACTGAATCCAAATAATTGTGGCTCCGGCTTGTCGGGAAATGCTAAAGAGCAATAAGCTATTTGTTTTTCTAAAAGAGACAGACAGATTATTGATCCCAAAGGAAATGTAGGCATCCAGTAGCTCACACGTATAAAACACCACAATGCAGAAAATGAATAAAGAATAAGAAGCAAAATATTTTTGAAATAGTTTTAATTGATATTCTAATTGACTGTGAAATTCATGAAGTCATGGTTGCATCACGATCAAATGTTACGATTGAAACATCAAGTTTGAGAGCACAGGTTTGTGAGCTGTGGAAGCATGCAGTCTCCCGCTACTGCCGCACGAGCTGCTGCTGCAGAAACCTGCCGCTACGTGCGACATCTGTACGCCGTTGTACATCCCGTTGCGGTTCTTTTCCTCGTCTGACTGATCACAGTGGTTACGGTTTGTCCGGGTGCATCCGTCAGCACGTCAGAGGTCTTTACACGCAGGGAGGTGATGCCTGTCTGAAACCGAGGCTTGTCCATCTCCATCAGGTGACGACAAAGCGGGCACAGGCCTGGTGTCAGAGTAAGAACAACATCCCGTATTTCGAGACCAGTGCCAAGGAGGCCATCAACGTGGAGCAGGCCTTTCAGACCATTGCACGCAACGCTCTGAAGCAGGTATGGGGGTCTGGCGGGGGCACTACCCGCTCCAGTGCTGCATAGGACATTAGCATCAGTGAAGTGGACTGTGGGCACATTTAAGGTTTTGCAAAGCGCCTCTGCTTTGTAATCTTCTCTCTCCAGGTGTCTGTTTTTTTTCTGGTCAGGCTTCTATGGCCACTTCCCATATCTGTTTCTCTATTGTCCCCATCCCTCCCCCGCAGGAGACTGAAGTGGAGCTGTACAACGAATTCCCAGAACCCATTAAACTGGACAGGAATGAGCGTAGCAAGCCCTCTGAGCCCTGCAGCTGCTGAAGATGCTGGCTCCCCTAAGGCACCTTTACTGTGCTCTCTGGCCTTTGTACAATACCCCCACTCCCCACCCGCGAGTCCCACTGTCCAAACAATTGCTGGTCTTCGGAAGTAGCTTATTGGAATTCTAGAATTAGAATAGCTGGAATCCCCTGTGGATCATGAGGCAACATTCTCACCCACGCCTTCACACACAGTCCAATAAGCACCTACCCTAATCCCTGACGTACACCCTCATTTCTGATAGATCTCCACACATCCCTACCACTGTACAAATGTTTACCCCTTCACCCAGTATAAGAGACATCTCCTGCATAAGGCTTTCAGTGGGTTGGGGCTTTGTGGTTGACACCCTTCACTTCTAGTGTTGAAGGGTTTGATTAACATTGACGAGAAGTATTTATTAAAAAAATAATGACATCTGCCTGAGCTTCATTTTGAACTTTGCCGTCTTACGGTTCTCTTGTAAATTCCCCTTGTTACTTTTGTTAAATGTGTATGCTTCTCTTGGCTTGGGAACACCGGACGTTGCACTTTTTAATTCCTAAATGTAATAAAAACGTTTCATTTGTGGGGGGACTGCACGTGGTCAGCCGGTGCTTAAACCATTTTGTTGTTTTTTTTTTTCCTCCTCTGGGAACATTTGTGTGAACGCGACGCTGCCCCAGCACGGTTGTGGAAATGGCCCCTGCAAACAGCTCTTCCTCTTCTGCCTTGCCAACTCCCTCTCCTCCTACACGTCTGTTTTCCCTTCCTCCACCCTCCGCTAAAGCTAAAGGCTCCCTTCTCTCTGTGGAGTCCTGGTGGCGAGTCTCCGGCTATACGAAGGCATCTCGGTCCTCCTCTGACTGCTGCTCCACTGATCGACCTGGGATCGAGGGGAGGAGCCTAAAAACACAGGCTGTACAACGCACAGCGAAGCACTGCGGACGTCAACACAACCCAGCAGGAAATAGTTTCCAATAGGACTGTTGTGATTGTTACTAGAATATTAATACTACTTACCACTAGTTCTGTGTGTATGACTAGCCCCAGTACATTCTCCTGTCTTGTTACAAGACGGTACAGACCCACAGCAGTCCATAATAATCTGTCAGTCAATCAGTGTTTCAATCAGTC
Organism: Petrocephalus zakoni; assembly: GCA_026774425.1. Lineage (NCBI taxonomy): Eukaryota > Metazoa > Chordata > Actinopteri > Osteoglossiformes > Mormyridae > Petrocephalus > Petrocephalus zakoni. The sequence goes on along the minus strand of JAODKN010000127.1, from coordinate 5,389,155 downwards.
CTGCTGTGCCCTTCCTGGTCCCTGTCTACGCTGATAGCTCAGGTTGGCAAATTTCTTAAGTGCTTGATACCAATCTGATAGCCTTTTATGGTCTCTATGTGTGCAATTCTTATGTTAGAAACGTTAATTACATTAACAGAAAAAAAATCCTTTCCAACTGAAAACTAGTTTGGGGGGAAATACTGTGGGGAGAAATTAAATGAAACCTTGTCAGGACTTGTCATGGTATTAAAATGCACAACCAGTTACATTGTTTAAAACACATGTATTTGGGTTTCAATGTAACAATGACAATAAAATGTTCTTGAATAAATATTCTCTTACATTATTTTTTACTTAATGCGAGAACATAGCCAAAAAAATAATATATTCATTTTCATGGTTTAATTATGGGACAAGGCATTTTAAGTTTATATTTTTTAAATGGGGAATTTGGATATGATATATTGTAGCTTCACCCATCCATTCATCTGCATGATCAGGCTTATCTCAGGAAGAACCAGACGGAGGCAGTGTACATCCTGGACGGCACGTCAGTCCATTGCAAGACACACAAATTGTAAATCTAGAAAAAATGATGTAATGTTTAACTGTAGTGTGGCATTAAGATAATCTGATAACACTGTTGTATTGGCCATAAAATCATCATTTTGTCAGTTTTCAAATGGTCTCCCCAGTGCAGAATGTGTGCTGTCTGTCCTACCAGCTGAAGGATAGGAAACAAAAGGCTAAAGGCTGACTCCAGTAGTCGGGGGAAATGTGCTTTTCCAGGTCCTACCGTCAGCGGGGGTCGTCAGCCTGTCCATACAGGTCCATGTTAAAGCGTACTGGGAAAAAAATACTACGCTTTTAAATACCATGTTTGTGGTAATATTTGTATTTTGAGCAAAATGTCCATCAGAATTCACTATGGTGCTATCTGTCCATTACATTTAGCTATGGTTCTAGGAATGTACTTAATCTGTTGTATATGTGTGTACATCAGATGAGCAACACCATTTGTGACAAGGGGGTCAATGAATAGTTATAAATAGCCAACTATGATCTGACCATCCAAGCATGCACTGACCCCACCAAGCTGTGTGTGTAGCGTACGTGCTCTCCGCCTTGTTTACGTGTGTTTGAAGCAGGCCTAAGCTCTGTATGTGTGTGTTCACTCACTGCTAAAAGACATGCAGTTCAGATGAAACTGGGAACTCTAAATTGGCGCTGTCTTTGTGATTGGTTGCCCAATGACAACCCAAAATACCATGCAGACTAAATTGTACAACATGAACTCATCTTTTGCTTGTTACAAAATTTAAGTTCCACAAGGGGTTAATTATGAGTTTACTGGCCCATCACAGAGGGTGGAACGGTGGTGCAGTGATTAGCACTGTTGCCTCACACCTCTTGAACCAAGGTTCAAGCCTCTGCCATGGTTCCCGATGTGGAGTTTGCATGTTCTCCGTGTGTTCTCATGGGCTTTCCTCTGGGTACTCTGGTTTCACCTGATAGTACAAAAACATGCTGGAGTTTATTGGACTTAGCAAATTGCCCATAAGTGTGTGTGACTGTTCCCTGGGTCCATCACACAGAATACACCATGAAGGCTGCACTTGGAATACACGCGTTCACCATTCTTCTAAACCACATTACACAGTTTATATACAAGTGAGCTGGGTTTAAGGTTAGGCTCAGTGCTCCCAGTTAATTTTGACATTAGGTTGGTATTAGAGTTAGGGGTGGAGTTTGAATTAAAATGAAAGTTACTGTTAGGGTTGACAGAACTAGCGCTATGGCTGGTATTCAGTACAGGATAGGCATTGGGGCTGAGTTTAGAATTACGGTTGGGAGTAAAGATAAAGTAAAGATTAGGTAAGGAGTTAGGGGTAAGTTAAGATCAAAGTTGGCAGAAGGGATAAGGTTATGGTTAGCATTGGGGTTAACTCGTGTACAATGGCAAAGACATTTTATTCTATTGTGGATTATGTTTACATTAGCATTAAGGGTTAATATTATGGTTAAGGTTAGGTTTAGGTTTAAGCTTAGGGTTGCCTTTAGGGTTAATATACAGCACTCTTAGGCAGTCAAAAGATATGTTTAAAGCTATTTATCTGCATAATAAGTACACTGTTGCTCAAAACAAAAATCACAATTTAACCTTAGAACATATGCAAATTAAAAGTAATACAATAAAAAAACCTAGTAAGTATTTCTTCAAAGTTACTGATGTCTAGTTGGATGGCTAGAGGAACACCTCTTCAGTTCCCAAAACTCTCCAGGTACACCCAGCCATTACATGTATTTATGAAATCTCACCACCGGGTCACTTCATTGATGAATTTAATTAGTTTTGTCAATGAGATATTGATTACCAATAGCAGGTGTGCTAGTGGCTGAGTCAGAAAGCACACTGGTGTATTTGGTGGTTGCCAAGAAAACTGGGGTGATTTTAGCAGAAGTTTTGAAATTACTAAGCTGAGACACTCTGACCGGCATAATACCATAGCTTTACACCAACATAAATATCAATTTTAAACATAATTTTCTTTGCCTGCCTAAGACTTTTGCACAGTTCTGAGCTACCTGGTGTTGGCTGTCAAACCCTCAGCAAAAGCAGCATCAAGTGCCACATACAGAAACACACACTAGTGGCTTGTTTCCCACTGGTAAGGTTGTCAAAAGTAGACTAGTAATTTTTTTCAAGGCAACCCCACACCCAGGAAGAAAATATCCCAGGATGGGGCACCAGCCAGTCGCAGGGCAAACACACACAGAGCCACACTTATGGGCAGTTTGGCACCTCCAATGCATGATTTTGGACTGTGGGGGAAAGCGGAGTACTCAGAGAAAGCCCCAAGACGCATCGGGTAGTACATGCAAACATCACGCCAGTCCTCAAGGTGTGCGGCAACAGTGCTAACCACTGCACCACCATGCGAAGACCTGAGACCTGTATAATAAATTGTACTTTAACACAGAAAAACCAGGCTAAAACTTACAAGCCAGGGGGAAAAAACCTGGGGTACTGTATTGAGGGGTGAGGCCTGACTGGCATAATTTTTGGACTTGGGACAAAATTACTTAAACTAGACTCCCATGACATGAAACCCTAGCCACCTGGTCCAAAGCCCACTACAATTTCCCCAGACGGTGGGCCATAATCATTGAGCTAACCTGTGATTGCAGCGTGCAATTGGAAATAAAATTATTCAAATACAAGAATAAAGTACACCTTTAAAATCTATTTAAAGTTGAAACCACTTCTACACAAGGACACAAATACAATATGCACTATTAATAAAATGCTACACGCATTAATACTTAAATGATCAAAAGATAGAAATGGCTTATGATAGGTAACGTCGCGGGGCCCGCCATTATTATTAAAAGCGACAGACCACTGTCGCCCTCTAGCGGAAATAGAACAAATTAACGGCAATACTTCAATAGAAAACTCTTTCAATGCGGTCTGTATGGGCCAAAACAGCCTCCTGAAGATTCTAAAGATATTAAAAGGTATCATTCCTAGGGGAAACAAATATGGTCATCACCTATTTTATTCTCATTCATTTGTCCATATTCTAATTAGCATTATATTATTATTATTATTTTGCAATTCGGACCAGTTTGGAACTTGGATAAATTTCACTCACTTTTCATACTTGTGTAAACTATAGCGTGTCAATAAATAAAAATCCCACAGTTAATCTTGAAACCAGCATGGCAGAACAGTGCCGATTGAAGCCTATTTGGCGCCCTAGTCAAGGTTCTGTGGTGAATGGGGGGGCTCGCTTGCTAAGCCGGCGCCCCCTCAGAAGATGGCGTCCTGGGCACTGTAGCAGAACAGTAAAAATTAGGTAACTTGATAAGTAAGCTAAACGAAAACGTGACCAATCGTCTAGAGGATGCAGATGTAAGAGTTCGGCTTTTTAGATCTTACAAAAGTTTAAGCGGGAATGTCGTATGCATTTCACTGATACGCTGCGCACCTTACTTGCAGCCTTTTGTGACGGTATGCCATAGAGATACGCACAGCTGGGATTTTTTAATGAATGCATACACACTTTATACATATTGCACCCACAAGGGCGTCACTGAGCTAACGGTACTCCCCTGCACTTTCTTTGTGCATTAAAAATTTATAACTTTACAGTTAAATCCTCCTACGTATATTTTAATTCTTATTTTTAAGATATATTACATAGATGCGCATTATGCATGAAGGCGCAAGGGGACCATAAAACAATTTAACGTCAGCATGCTTATGTGCCGCCACGCGAGGGCGTCTGTTGTGTTACTTGAAACAAATTAAACTTTAAATATAAAAACACCCAGTGCCCTCACAAAGACAAATGGGGTCACAAAATGCCAAATGAACTCTCCTTTGTCGATACGTACCACGCACTCGAAAGAGTTTTGTCTATTTTCTCGGATATTCGTGACCGAAGAGGGTGCCCCCATCCTGATTATTGCTGTAAACCCGGTGTGGGCGCTTTACTTTCCCAATTTTCTCAGGGGTGGCGTTTCTCCGGGCTTTTTCTCGTACATGTCCGCACAAGGCATGATCGCTGCACCAGGCCGGATCCATTTAATTGCCCGGTAACTGTTCCCTGTTTAAGGAAATCGAGCCGAAACAAACCACAAAAAGCACAACCTTTCACGCGCCGTAGCGGCGTGTGTTGTTGTTCCCAAACAGGTCCGCGTGTCGGTTAGATATAAGCGCGCCTGCAAAGCGGCGCTCGGGACTTTGCTAATAACGGCCGAGGAGGTCGGTGCTGCACCAGTCTGTTGATTCGACACGCACTGAGTCCCGAGAATAATTCCAGCATCTGATTGAATTTGCAAAATTATAATTGGCTAGCCATGGCCGCCGATGACCCGGAGAATGTCCCCATCTCGACTTCTGACGAGGCCGGGACCAGGAAGAAAGCTGCCGCTAGTAAGAGACCGAAGTCGGGCGGTGCAGAGACCAGCACCCCAGCTAAGAAGAAGAAAAACAAGAAGAAGAAGAACCAGCCTGGAAAATACAGCAAGCTGGTGCTAGACACCATTCGCCAGCTGGGCGAGCGAAACGGCTCTTCCCTGGCAAAGATCTACAACGAAACTAAGAAGGTTAGCTGGTTCGACCAGCAGAATGGACGGACCTACCTGCGCTACTCCATCAAGGCGTTGCTGCAGAATGACTCCTTGATTCAAGTGAAGGGCACTGGGGCGAACGGCTCCTTCAAGCTCAATAAGAAGAAGTTTGAAAAGCCGAGCCAGAAGAAGAAGCCGACCAAAGCTGTTAAGAGCGCCGCGCCCGCGGCCAAGAAGGCGAAGAAGCCCTCCGAGAAAGTGAAGGCGAAGGCGAGTCCCAAGAAGAAGGCGCCGCCGAAACCGGCCGTCGCGGCCACCAAGAAGGCGGCCAAAGCCAAGAAGGCGGCGAAGAAGCCGGCCGCCGCCCCCTCGAAGAAGGTGAAGAAGCCGAAGAAGACCAGCAAGCCCTCGGTGCCAAAGGTCCCGAAAGCGAAGAGCACCAGAGCGACGAGGGGGGCGAAGTGACGAGCGTGACTTGCGACTTCGGATCGGGACTGTGCACACCTCCTGGAGCCTTGGCCGTGCAGATATTCAGTATTTGATCGTCAGCTGTAGCTTAGTGCTACCGTTTTGTTTTTGTTCTGTTGTTTTTTTTGCATTTACCTAGCCTGCCATTATATTTAAACATTTTAACGCTACAATAGTAATCAAACGTTTGACCATCCGAAGCCTTTGTAGTAGCTTATTGGAAAACGTTATACCGGAATGTTTACTTTGTTTCTAAGACGTGTTGAAGACAAATTTGGTGATTATTGCATACTGTTTGTATCGAGATGTAAAAATTTTTGGTTGTTCCTTGTTTCGTGTGTTTATGCCCTCAATCGCACTGCGTAACACTTTTCGGGGGGGGGTTGTTTTGGTTGCGCGTGAGGGCGACGCCCCCTAGACATTTGTCTCCTGTATCATAGTAACAGATCGGGCACAGTGCGTGGGACCAAGAAGTCACATCATGTATATAGTTTTTCCTTATGCCATCACTTATGTTTCAAAAGCATTTATTTACTGGGGGATGCTTATAAAATAAAGGTGGCTCACTTGTTTACCTCCCATGTCCTTATGTGCCTTTATTACATCACATGGTGAATTAGAGTAACTTTGAGAAAAAAAAGATAAAGCTGTCTGTACTTTATTAATATGTTTCTTTGTGGCTATGACTAGATCACTAATATTGCAATAAAGCCACATTTCCAATTGTCCCGCAACACTAGATTTTGGGATACTTCATGCTTTCAAGAATGTAACCACATAGATGCTTCAAAAGAATTTAAATAAACTGAGTACTAAACATTTCTAGGTATTCATCCTCTGACATGGTAACAAAACAAGCCATCCTAGTTTCCAAAAATGCAATTTCTTTTAACCTTTTGGTAGTATATTTTAGAGCAAGTTTTAAACACTAGGAACTTTTGAAGTCTACTACCTACCAAAGTACCTAACATAGCTGTAAGAGGACCTAAAAGTTAGTGTTTTAACATCACACACTGCATGCTTATTGCTGATCAATATTATATGCCTTATCCTACACTTTTAAACCCTGCTGATAAAGTTAAGTCTGACTATGAGCATTCAAAAACACTTTAAACCAGGGCTGCTCGTTCCTGCTCCTAGATATCTACCACCCTGCAGAGATTAGCTTCAGCATAGCTGGCATTCATACATGCTAACATATCAGCTGTGTTAAATTAGGGCTGCATTTGAAGACCAAATGCATTATTACACCAATGTGGTGCGACAAAGTTGTCCCAATTCCATGACTCCTTCAAATGCAGTCTATAAATGCATCCGTCTTTTGCCTAGTCATGAAGGGTCCACCCATTGGATCCTTCACAGCCCAATATATCCCAAAATTCAGTCCATGGAGGAAAAGTGGGTGTGTCCTGGCTAGGCGAATGGAGCTGTGCTTCGTGACTCAAGGGTAAGGGTGGGAACAGCTGGTCATGCAAATACGAAATTATCCATAGGCCAGACTGTCCCATTTGACAATGCTTTCTATTTGACCTTTGAAGAACACAGCCTACAAACACAATGCCTTGGTATACCGTGTCCTTTGAAGGATGCAGCCCTTGAATTCGGACACTGCTAAGGTCACAAACAGGGCACTTTTCAAGAAGCCACTGAAACCACAACCATGGTCAACTGGCTCTCACAACTGGCACTATATTATCACAGTTGATTTTTCAAGTAACTGTAAAGTCATTTAACACTTATACCTGAACTATTTTAAACTCAGATGTTAACCTGGGACCTGGGACTCTTGCCCAGTCAGTGCACATACATTCTTTTCCAGTCATTTATACCCTTAACCAACAATGAATATAGAAATCTTTTTTGGGTTGTGCCACAAATTTTATTGATATTTTTCTACATAAAAATAATCTCACAAATTATGAGAGAAACAGTTTTTTTTTCCCTTACAGTTCAAAAGTTATCAAAATGGAAACTTGTATTAGTTAAAGCGCCGGACGGCATCTCTGTGCTGTGTGCTCTGTGCTAGGTGGTGAGAGTGGGTAACTGTCACTATCACACTCAATGCAAGAGCCCCACAAGGCTGTGTACTTAGCCCTCTACTGCACACCCTCCTCACTTATAACTGCATGGCCAGACAGAGCTCCAGCTGTATTGTAAAGTTTGCTGACGACACAGTGCTGCTGGGTTTCATCTCCAACAACCATGAAACAGGCAACACTACGGAGGGGGAGAACCTGGCATCGCGGTGTCAGGAAAACTACCTCCAACTGAACATCAACATAACTATAGAGCTGCTGGTCGCCTTCAGCAGGAAACAGCAGCAGCCCCACACACCCCCAGCATCAATGCAATCCAGAGGGTGAGCACGTTTAAATATCTGGGTATTCAAATCTTGGAGGACCTGACATGGACGGAACATACACAGTCATGTGAAAAAGAAAGTTTTATGTATCAGGACGTAATAAAAAATCATCTGGTCCTTAGTAGATCTCAAAATTAGGTAAATACAACCTCAGATGAGTAACAACACAGGTCATTATTTATTTAACAAAAACTAAGCCAAAATGCAGAAGCAGTGTGTGAAAAATTCAGTACTTCTTCAGCAGGAATTAAGAGGGTAAGGAGCAGCCAGGTGCTACTAATGAAATGCACCTGGTTAACTGATCATCAGCAAGTGTGAGCACCCCTTTAAAAGCTGAAGTTTTGGCAGTGTGCTGGTCTGGAGCATTCAGATGTGTGTTAACACAGTGCCAAGGAGGGCAGACATCAGCAATGATCTTAGAGAAGCAATTGTTGCTGCCCATCAGTCTGGGAAGGGTTATAAGGCCATTTCCAAACAATTTGAAGTCAATCAATTTACAGTGAGAGACTATTCGCAAGGAAAACATTCAAAACAGTTACCAGTCATCTTAGGAGTGGACGTCTCAGCAAATTCACCCCAAGGTCAGACCATGCAATGCACAGAGGAAGTACAAAACAGCCAAGAGCTACATCACAGACTCTGTTAACATGTTAAAGTTCATGACAGCACAATTTGGAAAAGACACATCAAGTATGGCCTGTTTGTAAGGGTTGCCAAGGGAAACAAAAACACATGGCAGCACGGCTCAGGTTGCAAAGATGCATCTGAACAAACCATAGGACTTCGAACAATGTCTTTTGGGACAGACGGGACCAAAGTGGATATGTTTGGCCATAATGCACAGCACCACGTTTGGCAAAAAACCAAACACAGCAGCACAAACACCTCATACCAAATGTCAAGCAGGGTGGTGGAGGGGTGATGATTCTGGCTCGTTTTACAGCCACTGGACCTGGGCACCTTGCAGTCACTGTGTTGATCGTGAACTCCTCTGTATATCAAACTACTGTAGAGTCAGATGAGAGGCCATCTGTCCGACAGCTAAAGTTTGGCTGAAATTGGGTCATGCAACAGGACACTGATCCCAAGAGAACCAGCAAATCTACAACAGAATGGCTGAAAAAGAAAAGAATCAAGGTGCTGCAATGGCCCAATTAAAGTCCAGACCTCAACCCGACTGAAATGCTACGACTGGACCTTAAGAGAGCTGTGCATGAATGAATGCCTGCAAACCTCAATGAACTGAAACAACCTATAAAGACGATGATGTGAGAGACTGATAAAGTTATATAGAACAGATTACTTCAAGTTATTGCTGGTAAAGGTGGCTTTACAAGCATTGAATCATGGGGTGTACTTACTTTTTTCACACATGGTTTCTCCATTTTGGCTTCATTTTTATAAAATAATGACACGGTGGAATGTGTTGTGCTTTGTTTTACACCTGCGGTTAGACTTAAGTCACTTTAGAACCTGGTATGGACCAAATGATTTTCATTTCCCGTTGCGTAAAACCATAGAGTTGAAAATGGGGTGTACTTTCTTTTTCGTATGACTGTACAAACCTAGTCCAAAAAGGCAAGACAGCTGTCTAAAGTGGCGGACACTGAGAAAGTCTGGGGTCATTCCAGTGATCCTACTCTGGTGCTGTGGAATGTAGTGACACAGAACATCACATCCTGGTTTGGTAACCGCCGTGTCCAAGACCGCAAAGCCCCACAGTGAGAAATGTGGCTGAACAATGCACTAGATCAGCTCTCCCATCTCTACAGGACATTAACATCAGGAGATGCAAGACTAGAGCAACCAGGATCGTCACGGACTTGTCCCTCTCCAGTAACTCTTTTGTCTGCTGAAATCAGAGGCAAACATCTCAGGAGTATTATGGTCAAAACAGAGGACTTGGAAGGAGCTTCTATTCTCAGGCCATAAGACTTATTAACCAGGAAAGGCCACCACAGCTTTTAACAATCTCATAATACGAACTGAACTCCTAATATGAAACTATGTGCTGACACTCACTAGCCTCAGTACACAAACCCGATGGCACACTTCACTTTAATATACGTTAATATACTGTACCTTAATTATATGCGCACTGTATAGAAATGTACAGTACTGTGCAAAGGTCTTGGGCCATCCAAGAAAATGTTGAAATGATCTTGTTGGTGTAGAAAGAACTATAATATTATATCCATCAAGGCGTGCCAGAGTCATTTCAAAATCACTCCTAAAGTCACCACAGTATTTGCAGCAACCATCCAATACACTCCAGTATTTTTTGACCACTAACACACCTCCTATGGCTAATCAATACCTCACTGACTTTTGTTAACTAATTAAATTAGTGAATTAAGGGAGCTGGCAGTCAAGCTCTAATTGATTTATCATGAATCAAGTTTTCTATTTTCAGAAAAAAAAAACGAGACACCTTTGGAAAACCACTTTCCTTGCACAGTCAAGTTAAACATAAAACAAATGTTTATAGTCCTGCACTTTGGTACAACCACTACAGCCTGGATCCCAAGTGATTTTTCTATAAAATAGTTTCTCAGACAACTTTAAAAGGAAACAAAGGGAAGATTATTTTAATCACTTTGCAAAACCGTAAAAACTGTAAAAATACACAGTTTACTTCTTGTTTTATAATCTGAATGCCTGTTGAACTCTAGCAGTTATAAAATGTATTCTTAGTTTAAAATGGGACTCCATTAGTTAATGGAGTTAATACTTGACATCTTGTTTAATGTCCTGTTAGGAAACACTGCACCGTACAGAAACAGCCCCACGAGATGAGGGTTGTCCATTTCACGCGTTCTTCTGAAGCCACTTGTGTAGCGGTCCCACTTGCTTGCCTTCCTCCTCTGTCCTCTTACGTTTGGGGCAAACCTTCGGCTCCGTTTTCTTCTCCGGACTGGCCTTCTGCAGCCAGCTCATCATGGCCTTGCTGCTGGCCGACGGCTGCGTCTGGCAAAAGGATGAGGTCACAAGGTCACATGCCATCAGGACAACAGGATTGTGGGCGGGACCCATGTTGGCATGCGTGAGGAAACTGATTCTCCATTCCCCTGCATTTGCTTAGCTCTTCAGGTCTGAATCTACATTTCTGGTTGTTAACCTTTCAAGTTTACAAAATATATTAAACCTTATTAAGCTAATGATTGACTGAAATCAACCGAATCTGACATGGTGCGGTTAGAGTAACTCAATGAAGCCTTTCGATTCTCCTTGCAAAAGGGAAATGCGCCAGGGCCCTCATTCATCAACTGTTCACACGTACAGATTTGTGCGTATTTTTTGCGTGAGAACATTTTCACGAAAAGTGTGGAATTCACCATATTGTACTTTTACTTAGAAATGTTCTTAAATATAAGAACAGCTCTGACCATGCGTACGCACAGAACCTAGTGGTAGAA
>JAODKN010000127.1:5359414-5377748 GCA_026774425.1 Petrocephalus zakoni | reverse complement strand
TCTGCATGGTTTTTGAAGGACGTGGTGTTACCAAATATGGTCAATTGAGGGTGTTTCTGAATGCAAATGACTATGAACGGGCACGAGTGCCTGAGTACGAACATGTGGGATTTATCAACAGTTGATTACTTACAAACATGCGTATGACTGGCCTCCGCCCGTTTGATAAATCCGGATTTTTTTTGTTCTTATTGACATTCTAAATTTCATTCGTAGGATAGAATTTAGGACAGGTTCTACGAATGGTTGATAAATGAGGGCCCAGGTGCCTAATGTGATTAATTCATTTTATACCACTAGCTTGAGGGAAATATTTATGTCCAGCTGGGCCCATGTTAGAGTGAGATGCCCTGTTACAAAGCACTGGCATTTCTTGCTGTTTATGCAAGACAGGGTTGTGCTTATGAGGTTTTATTCCCTGTATTTTACCTTCTTGCTCCCAGGCTCTAAAGGCTGCAGGCACTCTGGAGAGTTGTTACGCGCGTTGTTGACGAACGAGGAGACAGGGTGAAAAGTCAATACGTCTTTGGGCTGGAGAAGCTTGAGGGCATCCAGGGAACGAACTTCACCATAATCTAGCCATTTTCTCACCTCTTCTTCTCCATCCAGCACTGCTGGCATCCTGGAAAATGTGCAAGACATTGCACCAGAAATAGTGTACAGGAGACACAGACTGGACACACTCCCCCCCTAACTCTCACACCGGTCACTGCTTAGTAAAATATAATAAAAAGTGTGAATGAATGCCAAATATGTTGATATGATTGGTTGCCATACCGATGGTGGATGCTTTGCAAGCCTGGAGAGGCATTCACTGTGATGATGGTGTAGGTGTATAGCTTTTCACCACCACTAGGGGGCGTCCAACTATCAAACAGCCCTGCAATGGTTAGAAGCCTCCATCCTTTCCATGCACTGTCGTCTTCCTACTCAAGTTACCAGCAACAAAGAGAGATTATGAGAAAGACCAGCAGCTGAGTAAGAACAGCAACAAATATTTCAGTTCTCCTGCCAGAGTCGGCTGACCTGCGGAGCCTCAATCTCCTCGGGGTTCTCTCCCTCGGACCAAGCTTCAGCAGGCTCCTTTGATTCCTCCCCTTTGCTTTGAGGGAAATAGATGAAGAAGGGCTGCTTCTTCTCAGACTGCCGCCACTCATAGAAGCCGTCAGCCAGGATGACACAGCGCTGACCTTTCAACAAAGGGTCCTGCGGAGCATGACCATAAACACACACACACACACACAAAGATGCTGCTGACACGCATGAAGGTATGAGACCAAGTAGAAAAACAGACTGAGCATCCTATCTGGCAGGAGCGCAGCAGGTTACCCCTAAAACCTGCATACACGCCGGCCCTTTGTGGATAAGACTGCCCACCCCTGCACTATATGAATAAAAGTATTGGAACCCCATGCCATTACACCTACAGGAAGTTTTATGACATTACATTCTCAATCCATAGGCACCAATACAGAGTTTTGCAGCTATAATAGCTGCCACTCTTCTGGGAAGGCTTTCCACAAGGTTTAGGAGTGTGTCTGTGTTTTTGCCCATTCATCCAGAAGAGCATTTGTGAGGTCAGGCACTGATGTTGCATGTGAAGGTCTAGCTCACAATCTCTATTCTGGTTCATCCCAAAGGTGTTCAGTGGGGTTGAGATCAAGGCTCTGTGTGAGCCAGTTCTTTCACACCAAACTTTGTTGGAAGCATATAATTATTCAAAATGCCTTGGTATGCTGAAGAGTTAAAAGTTCCCTTCCCTGAAACTAAGGGGTCTAGCCCACCTCTAAATAACAATCCCATACCATTGTGTCTCCCCCACCAAATTTTACAGCTGGCACAATGCAAATTGGGCAGAAGAAATTTCACAAACTGTGAAAAGGTGGCATCCTATTACAGTACCATTCTGGAATTCAGGGAGCTCCTCAGAACAACTCATCCATTCACCTACAGTACCTGCATGGCTAGCTGCTTGATTTTAGCTGAATGAAGTACTGAATGTGTCCTAATACATTTGTCCATACAGTATATGTAGGTGAGAGCAAGCCTGGCACCGAAGGGCAGCCACTTGCAACAGAGCCCATGGAGTTTGGGGTTAAAGGGCCCACAGACTATTCTGCCAAGGCAGGGCTTGAACCAGCAACCTTCCAATCACAGGCACAGTGGCTTAGCCCACTGTCCTGCACCATATCCCATTCAACTGTCATTTTGTCTGGAGTGCCCAGAATTTCTAGCTGCACCCTCTGCTGCCTGGACCTAATCGTTGGTACCTTGTAGGATTTCTTCTCCAGGAGGCTTTCGCTGCGGCAGTTGCTGGTGCTGTACTGCATTTTGTTTGGGTCGCTCTCTCGGAACCAGGATGGTACCAGGCCCCAGCGCATGGAAGCCAGGACACATTCGTCCACCGGGGCAGCCTGCACAGTACATCAGTAATGACAGATCACCTTTCACAACAGTGCATCCCCCTTAAGCCTGGACAGAAAATGCCAAAGTCACACCGCCGCTCACCTTGTCAAAATGCTTCTGGGACAACAGGACCGGGCTCAAGGATTGAGGGCTTTTGTTATAGGACGGACGGTACTTTTCTGAGTCTCCATCGCGCCAGTGAGGTCGTCGGTACTGTCCTGCACGGTTGCGGTACCTGGAAGCCTGGCTGACTTCATCCGGGGCAAGCGTGCATGCAGTTCGGCCGCACATGACCAGTGAGGACGCTTTCGAAACCTAACAGTGACTTCTCTTAAGTAAACAAAAAGATAACGTATAAATAAAAAATATACACCAGACACACAGACTGCAGTTTCTTAAAATCATCCATTCATGAATGCAAATGAATTAAATTTGTGTCTGCGATTTAAAATTAAGTGTAGTGCTGACATATTCCGTTCCATATAGCTTAAAATTTTAATACAGTGCACTGGAAATAAACTATAAAAGACTATAAGAAGAAATACAGCAATAGTTATTACTCATTAGTCATAGTGAATTTAAAAAGATAATAGTAATAAAGTACATAGATTATGCAATCCATCCATCTTCCCACCTCTTATGCTGAAGATGGCAGTGGATATAATACATTTATAAATGTATGTATGTACAGCAATATATTATAACTGTCATTCAGTATAGTTGGTTGTTAAAGAAAAATCACGGGGGTCTCTATACAGAGTTGCAGGTGGACCTCGGCTGTAATGAGTAGAGAAAATTAACTTTTGGATTTAAACTGAGGGTTGTGACACCTGGCTCACTTCGGTTAAGCTGTGGTTAATTTTACTGCCATCATTGCAAAAATAAGCATCTAAACGACAACGGCTCCGCTTCTGTAATCAGGAGGGGAAATCAGTCACCGTGACGGAATATCCACCCCATTTATTTAAGTAATACCATAACAAATCTGAAACATTACCCCTTTAAATATGAATTGGAAATTCATCTCGACTTCTACATGTAAAGTTGGTTATTAATTTATGTATATATTAAATTTATATGTAATAATCTTAATCTACCTGGACATATACAATGCCGTGCTGCTGGTTCAGATTAGAGAGTGCTATCAGAAATTAGTTACAAAACACACCGTTCAAAACTAATGACGAAGGTTTTAAAATACAGTCGGCTCGTTTATTGCGTTCAATCCGTTCCAGACTATCACGAAAAGTGAAGTTCCGTGAAGTAGGATTCTTTATTTATAAGTCTAATATTTTCGTAGTTAGAGCATAGAAAACCTGTTTACGACCTTCTAAAATACAAATTTTACCAATATATTATTTGATATTTATATTACAGAATATTAGACAAAATAAGACAGACGTCACAAATATATTGTAGTACATTTAATTACATACCCAGTTCTTACACAGAACCACTAACCTAATAGTGCAAAACAGTGCAAATTGTTTGATGAAGCGATGAAGATGAAGAGATGTACTACACAGCAAAGAAGAGCAAGGTTACTGCTCCTCTGAATGCACAACTTCAGTAGAAGCGTCCTCGTTTTCTTCCGCTGAAGGAGTACTAGGCATAGTATTTAAAAATATATTTAAAAATGTCTTTCATGTGTAGATATTACTCTTTTTTGTAAATAGGTGTTCTACATCTTTTTGTAAATACTAAACTTGACTCAGTTCTGCACAAGAATTCCAAGAATGCACAAGAATGTGTCTGGAATATTGGTTTTTATGCACAAATGGCAAATAAAAATATCAATCTCTCAATCAATCACAATCGTAGGCGGTGGGTGTCTGGGTGCGCAGCTGAAGAGCATCTTGATAGGCAGTTGCTGGCGCTGTCTTTTCATATGCGCGAGGAGGCTTTTGTAGGGTTCCATCGCTCCATCGAGTGCATTCTGGAACCGTAATGCACGCATCATTTGTGGGTCCCATTCGCCAATCATGTCCTGTACTTCCTTAATAGTTCTCACGACTTGTGAGAGACGCTCAAATGTAAGGCCAACTTCCTCCTCCTCCTGACTCCAAGGAACCTCTGGCTGCTCTTCCTCCTCCTCCTCCTCACTCGCAGACTTGGTCATTTCCACCAGATCCTCATCAGTTAAGGGATCCGAATGAGTCTCCAGCAACTCATCCACGTCATTGCGAGTCATATCTGCAAAACCTTCTCCTCCCAGCATCCGGGCTAGCCTAACTGCCTTATCCACTGCTGAGTTGCTTATATCCTCTGGGGTGAATCCTCTGCAGTCGTGGGTAATTACAGGCCACAACTTCTTCCAGCTGGCCTTCACGGTCTCCATCGTCATGTCATTTAATGTGGCCTGGATGTTCTTCAGACAGGTCGCGATGGTATACTGCTGCCAGTACTCTTTCAGCAAGAAGTTCTCCTCAAGGTCCATGCCTTCGACGAGGTGTTGCAGGGTGTTTTGCGTGTAGAGAGCCTTGAACGCGCGAATAACACCTTGATCCATGGGCTGGATAAGTGAAGTGGTGTTGGGAGGAAGGAACTCGACCCGCACACCGTCGTAGGATAGGTCTTGTGCATGACCTCCAGCATTGTCCATGAGGAGGAGGACATTAAACTTGAGTCCCTTCTCCGCGAGATACAGCTTGACTTGGGGGATGAAGCACTCATGGAACCAGTCCGATAACAGCTGCTTTGTGATCCAGCCCTTGTTGTTGTGCATCCAATGCACTGGCAGCAGGTTCTTGTTTTTATTCTTCAGGGCCCTAGGGTTCTTGGCCTTGTAGATAAGGGCAGGCTTGAGCAAAAATCCCTCAGCATTTCCACACATAACGATAGTCACGCGATCCTTATATGCCATGAAGCCACGGACCTTAGCCTCATCCTTAAAAATGAATGTCCGGGAAGGCATCCTTTTCCAGAACAGTCCTGTTTCATCCATACTGAACACCTGTTCTGGATGATATTTGCCCTCCTCAAGGATCTTCTGGAACGTGTTGTTCACGTACTCCTCTGCTGCAGGCTGGTCAGCAGAGGCAGCTTCTCTGTGGAGAACGACACGCTTCAGCTGATACCGCTTCTGGAACTTCTCGAACCAACCCTTGCTCGCCGTGAAATCCATGAACGTTGCAGAAGAGGGTCCTGGTTGAGGTTCGTCCGCCGTAAAGCGCTGATAGAGCTGCCTCGCCTTCTCCCGGATGACCACCGAATCCAGCGGAATGTTTTTCTTGCGGCTGTCGCTGATCCAAACGGCTAGGACAGACTCCATTTCCACTATGAACTTATTGCGACTTGTCACAACGCGCTTTGCTTCCTTGTTGAAAGAGACCGTAGCCGTCGCACGGATGTTCTTTTCATCTTTTCGGATGGAGCGAACGGTAGACTCATTCAAGTCGTAATGGCGGGCAACCTCCACGATTTTCTTGCCATCCTTAATCATATCCAAGAGTTTCACCTTCTCCTGGATGGTAAGCATCTTCCTCCGGCGCTTAGTTTCGTAGTTTGAAGCCTTAGAAGAAGCAGCACGTTTAGAAGCCATCGTGGGGCCTGGATGAAAGTTCTCAGAAATCGCAAACAAAGCTGCTTCCGATGCGTGGCGACGGAGAAGCGTGTATGAGAGACGCTCGGACAACCGAACGCGCGCTGTATGGTGTCCACGATCAACTTTTTAATGAATATACAGTACTGTATATACTTTAAATGAGCATAGTACTGTATTTTGGGGGGGGGGAAACCGCGATAGAGCGAAGCCGCGAAAGTCGAAGCGTGAAATGGCGAGGGACGCCTGTATATGCAAAACTACACAATGAGATGCGCTTTCGTGAGTTTCGGTGAACAAAAAAAAATCCTCATTGCTTCGGTATAATCTGGTACAAACTGCACATTTATTCCTACTGCGTTTATCATGTGTGCAGCTGCACTACAACTGACCCGGTAAATCTCGTAGGGTAATTACCTCTGAGGATACTGTGCAGCTAGCTGGATGCTCGCACACGTCCGGTCCGCCGGCCAGTCTGCGGCCCCGCCAGGGTTTCTTCTTGAACAGGGCCGCCTCCTATACAGGAAGCTTCGGAACGGCTTCACGCCCCCGTCACGTGATTTCTGTGCCAATGGTCCCGGTGACGACACACCGGACACACCCCTGCAACTATTTGCACAATTTGCATAACGATTTAACATTAAGTAGTCTGGAATGCTGGTGGTTATATCATACAATATATGCTGCAAAATAATATTACTACGTATATAAGCTGTACGTTACATAATTATAATAGCAAACATAAATAGCAATAAAAGAAATCAAAGTTTCTTAAATGAGCACGATCATTTGGAAAATATTTTAGACTTTTGTAATGATGGTCGTGTATTTTCACGTCATGTGAATGATGCCTGCATTCACTCGTCTTCTATTGCTACATGTGAAGCAGAGTACACAAAAGGGGAGACATTATGAATTATTATCAATAATAGCAATAATAAACATCAGTCCAGGGCACACACTGTGGGTGAGAAGTGACAGTGTATAACAACATGGACGTAATACATGAATGAAAGCTCTCAGAGATAATTTTAATACTTCTTATTTCAACTCCAAATCGATCAAAGGACCATGCAATGTTCTGCCTACTGGATAATTTAAATCTGTATCCAAAGTGTCAATGCAATACATTTTTGCTTTTTAAAAAAACAGACTAGTGTACTGGAGGAATAACTGGTGCATCCGTACCAGATTTACATGCTATTGTCTTGAGCGATACATTAGCAACACACATACTGTAGGTTTTTAAAAAACACACTGGAGAAATCCGGTGCCTTTTAAGCGGATGAGGGGCCGAGCTCACGGAAGAGGCGTTGTGCGCATGCGCGGCGGCGGCACTTCCGTTTTTCACCTCGCGGAACCAGGGAAATGGTAAGGAATCTCTAATCTTTTATTTCATTGTGCATTCTGTAATTGTGATATATTTGACGCCACACAGACAAAACAGTGTGATGCATTTTCTCCGAAATGTCTGAGAAATCCCTCTGTAGTAATGCTAGAAAGTATTTAAGTTTTTACCCGAGTGGAAAGTCTGAAATGTATGAGGTTGCATCGCTATCTTGAATCCGCACCCAGTTTTGAGACAGATACCAGGTCATAGTTAACCGCAGCGTGAGCGTAAAATCGTGAATATTAGGTTACACCAGTTCTCGATATAAAATGAATGTTATGTTACAGTGATTTTCAACATCAGATTCTGTACTCAAATGCGTACATCGAGATTGAATAGATAAAAATCTGCAGTCCTTTACAATTGCCTGCGACCTTAATTATTGTCATACGAAACATTTTAAACCGGTTATATTAAACACCGATTTACAGTTTAACGCTAATCAGTGGCACCCCTTCGAGCACGCCACGATATAGCCTGTCAAGTATTTTTATTGTTGGACTGAATGTAAAATTTGCATTATCGTGAATATCTATAGGGCAAGTTGTTTCCTGTTTTAAAGCGAAGGGTCTCCAGTTACTTCTACTTCACTTTTGTTTTTGTCATTACAGTAGTCATATAAGTTGCTAGACTGCGCTTATGAAGCAGGTGGTATGTGTTTAATATATATGTATAATAATCTTTTGCTATAATTCTGTTGTCTTGTGCGACGCCTTTACTGGCCGCCGAAAGTTTTGCTTTATTCTAACTTTGCAGTCTAATCACCAACTGTTGCACTCGGTTTCTTCTTGGGAAGAACTGGGGGGCACTGATCCGGGCTTAGTTAGGGTGGTCTCTGCGGGCGATCACGTGATATTGCCGTGGGAACTTACCCGTCCCCCCTGTCGCCCCGCAGACCGCCACCTTACGCCCGTACCTGAACGCCGTGCGTGCCACGCTGCAGGCGGCGCTCTGCCTGGAGAACTTCTCCTCCCAGGTGGTGGAGCGGCACAACAAGCCGGAGGTGGAGGTCCGGTGAGTAACCGGGGGGAGCCCGGCCGAGCCGCCGGAGGGCTCCCCGATACCCCGTGTGACCGTTCCACCCCCTCCTCCCCCCCCCATCCCCCAAAACAGGAGTAGTAAGGAGCTGCTGCTGCAGCCCGTCATCATCAGCCGCAATGAGAAGGAGAAGGTGCTCGTCGAGGGCTCCATCAACTCGGTGCGCGTCAGCATCGCTGTTAAGCAGGTGGGCTTCAGCACGCGCCGATATGTGCTTCACGCTTGCTTAACAAAAGCATGCAACTATTGAAAAAGTCAGCCTGTATTTGATCTGTTATTTTGGTGATAGCCGAGAACTAGCATTACTATCTACACTCACTATTTTAACAAGATTGAATCACTTGCACTGTGGAGTCTGTAACTGATTACTAATAACGGGATCAGGTGAAACTTGGCATGATTACAATGTGTAACAAGGTTTGGCTTTTGTGAGGATTTCTCCAGAATTTTGACTCACTCTAGCTAATCCTCTATATTGTTTGCTTTGAGATAAAATGCATCACAGAGCAATGATTTCCTTAATTGTGGTGTGCCGTCCCTTAGCGAAGGCTCACCAGCCCTTTGAAGGTGTCTCTCATGTTTGGTCTCTGCAGGCAGACGAAATTGAGAAAATCTTGTGCCACAAATTCATGCGATTCATGATGATGAGAGCGGAGAATTTCTTCATCCTGAGGAGGAAACCCGTAGAGGTGAGGAATGCGAGGGGGAAAGCGAGACACAAATGACACAAAAAGGCAGAGACTGGAACTGAATGTCAGGAAGAACAGAATGGCCCATGACCGCTTATAGAATCAAATATGGAGGAGCATTGACAGCTGAGATGGTTTAGCTAAGGGGAGAATGTGTTTCAAGCAGCGTAATACAGAAAGGCACAAATCAGGCTCATGGACCACAGGTTAAAATGTGTTATCTGGCCAGAAATGCTACTTTTTGCATTGCTAAAGGAGATTTAGCATATAGGTAACACAATATGGCTTATTTCCTGAAATGTTTATTTATTTTTTTTAAATGACATTGAACTGATGCCAGATATTGTCCCTTATCAGATGTTCACTCCTTGTTTTTGCTCACCAGGGCTATGATATTAGCTTCCTTATCACCAACTTCCACACGGAGCAGATGTACAAACACAAGCTGGTGGACTTTGTCATCCACTTCATGGAGGAGATCGACAAAGAGATCAGCGAGATGAAGCTGGCAGTCAACGCCCGAGCCCGCATCGTCGCCGAAGAGTTTCTCAAGAACGTGAGCCCTTAGTTCTCCACCGGTGGCAGTGTTTCTCAACCCGATCCTCCAGAATCCCCCAGCTGCCCACGTTTTTGCTCACAGTCAGCTCCCTAAAAATTTGGACTGTCTGGAGGTCCCTGAGGACCGGGTGGAGAAACACTGGTCTATGTCGAAATGTCACTCAGACACAGTTCTGTGAATTACCACTCCTTCTACCATGAATAGACACTTGATTTAGACAAGATGTACCCTATATCACTTTTTAAATTATACAGCAAATTCCTCTGTGGCATGTAAAATAAGATGTCCCCAAGAATGCTGGTGCCACAAGCTACAGGGTTGTAAATATTCTATATATAATTTCATACTAAGTCTATTGTTAATTACATAATCTAATGGCCATTTTCATCAATGCATTTCTCATTTTGCAGTTCTGAGGAAAGATCCCATTACCCTCTCACCGTGGTTTCTTGCAAGGCTGCAGGCCAGGATGTCAGGACTGATGTTTATGCAGCCAATCAGTAAGAAGATGTGTACGAAGGAGACCAATCAGAGGGATTTGTGAATATCAATGCCTGTAAATAATGAATTCCCTCAGCCTTGTTCTCTGCCTTTTGGAACAAAATTTAGGAGTGGGCCCTTTGTTAAATCAAGAGTAATATTCACAAAAAAAGGCCAAGAAGCTATTCCGGTAAATGGAAAATATGTATGCAAGTAAACTTAATACTGACAAGCTGTCAAACTTCAACAAAGATTCGTACATGTATTTTGCAAACACCATATGATGAAAAAATTATATATATAAATATTTGCTTGTTTTTCTTGTGTGCCTCTGTCTTGGGATCTTACATCACATAAGTATGTCTTCACATCCAATCCATGTCTTCTACGCAAAGTTACACATGGCCGTTTTAAAGAGGAACAATGTATGATATTCTAGTAAAAGCCTTACATTTGTACATCATGATGCACAAACACACCTGAACCACCACGCTGCAGCCAACTCTTCACACCTGTGTCAGTGTTTATTTTGAGAAGAGTAGCTGAGGAGAGCTCGGCCATAAGTGTCTAACTGCCTGGCGGCCGTTGCATGTCTCATAAGGAAGCAAATGTTTCAGGAATACGTCTTTACTACTTTGGGCCAGCTGCTGCTCCACTCACCAGTGGGCTGTTAAAGGTCTGTAAGGGGGTTCAGGATTTTAGTACTGCATAAAAATGATCAACACCAAATCTATAATTGTATTTTATTAAAATCTGTCATTTCAAAACAAAAAACTCATTGCTCATACAAGAAGTCATTTGTAGTTTTTCTTCCAAACATCGACACCGATAGTTTGAATGAACTTGCAGGCAGTTTTCTGGTGGAATAGGTAAGAATGTGACTTTTCCCCCAAAATAAAATGGCAGACAATGAAATCCTATTAACCCAGTACAAAAATCTGGATCACTCTAAAAATTCAGCACTAAATTTGACATTTAGCAAATTTTATGCAAAGACAAATTCAGCGTCAGTGTTTGTGCCCATGCAGACATTGACATTCTTGCTATTTAAGTGCCACCGATTTTGCTTAGTTTTTAGACCCTTTGTCCCAAAATATGGTAAGAAATGAAGTGTATAGCATATTCACAATGTGGGCATATTATTACATAACCATAATGACTTTAGATTCAATGCAATTAATAATGAAACATGCTGACCACGTTCAAGATCTGGATAATATTTAAAGCAACCCCAATGACCTTACTGCTGTAGAGCAGTTCACCCAAAGACAAAATGGCTTTAGACCACTACACCATTAACAGCACGGCAGCTGCGCCTTCACCCTCTGAGGTCATCGACATGAATATCGAAGTGAGTTGTGAGCTTCCTTCTCATTTTCGAGCGTCAGACATACTGAGTGCTAAATTCCCAGCCTCTCGCGCTGCTGAAGAAAAACACATATAAAGTCACAGGAAGTGACTTGTCACCAGTTTGACTGAGGGAGCAGTTAGCCAATTAATCCCTCTGAACAGGAACATAGCCGCTCAACACCCGACACTCATAATGAAGATCATCCTCAGAGGCACAGTGCCCATCGCCTGTTGTATGGGGCCAGCAGTCCACTTGCAACACACAAACGGGACACTCATCTAGTCTCTGTTTATCTTTAATCTTAATTCCAAACTGATCTGACTACCTGTGTCACTGTTGGCTGTGGTCTCAGTAGCCATCAGTTGGGAACTGGGCTATCGATCCTTATCCCAATGACACCCCTGCTTTCATCATGCCTAGTTTATACCAAGAATGCCAGAAACAAAATGGCCGATTTAGGTTTAGCGCTCCTGCTCCTATGAGACAACCCACTAAACACTGGACTTGTGCCCGTCGCTTCCAAGCGCCAAAACCCGAACCACTGTAAAATCCAAAAAGTCAACCGATGATCCCGGTAAAGCACAAAAACGGGACGGCACCTACAAAACGACACCGATCACACACACCCCCGTTATGTATGAGCCCCTCTTCCGGAAAGGCAACAGCCAGGTTCAACAGGAGGAGCATGATACGAGCCCACCCAAAATGTTCAGGCTTAGGCCAGGGTATGCCTGGACGCAGGAAGGGTTCAAGTGTGTTTCCGTCCCTGAGAAAGAGGTCCGACATCAGTCATCCAAACAGGCCAGGATGTCAAAGGTGGGGTGGGACCGTCTGCAATGCGTCTTCTGAGGTACGATGTATATGAACATTCTGGAAGAGAGCAACACGAAACGTCTTAAGCTGTGGATAGTAACTAACAAGGTGTAATGTAACTGATCAAGACCCTGCGATGCCAATAAACTACATTTACCCAATTCTTTTACACAAAGCCATTTACAGTAGAGGGAGGGGTTACAATTTGTGCATGTACTCCCTGGGATTTGAACTTATGATCTTTGGATTGTTGGCACAATGTGCTACTTGTTGAGTTACAGGAACCAATTCTATAAAACTCCAAAATTATGTCCTGTAATTGAAAGTAATCTTGTTACTCTAGTCTGACTGTAGAAAATCCTACTTATACAAGTATCTCTTTAAAAAGATTAAACCTGCCTCAACTAATTTAGTTAGAGAGATACGTCATAAACCCCAAAGGAAATTACATTAGTGGAATTTTGCATTTTAGCGCTATTCCGGAAAACGTCACCCTTTTTGCGTTACTTTAAACCGTATAGCCAAAATGTCAAAATAAGCAGTAAAGTGGGTTTGGATGCTCCTTAGGGAGGAGTAAAAGTGTTTCTCAGATGCACAAAAAGGGAAGAGAGGAACCGACATAGAAAGCCATCATCAATTACGTGAAAGTAGTGCCCTCAAACTCCCCAACATGGCAACTGCAACTCTGAAACTTTCCAGTTCCTGACCAAAACGAATACGGATTTTCAAGCCTGTCACATCCCCAGAGGAACCGGGGCCACCAGTTAGCAATTCAAGAAAAATTGAAAGGTTTAAAAATCAGTAACACCCGAGTGCCCACGCTGCCAGTCTAGGGCCAGATCCACCCGCGTTAACCGACCAGTACATATCCTTCCACGAAAGCCGGTATCAGTAACGAGCAAAGCATTCAATGTCAAGCACAAAGATCTAGCTTTTCCACTACAGTCACTCTAAACACCAGAGACTTTACCTACCTCTGGTCGGCCTCTGTGAGTATTCACTGCGTCCACATTGAGGAAGATGGACTCCACCTTACAGCCTGAAAACACAACAATTTCAGTTCAAAATTCATCATTTTTCTACCACATCCTTTTCTCTCTGACCAGGCAAGCTGCCGTCTAAGAGGCCTAGAGAAATGAGATTCATCCCAGAAAAAAAGCCCGGGAAGCTCACAGGGCCACGCAGCCTGCAAGACCCACCGTAAGCTACGGGTGTCAGCTTCAGGACCGTGTGCAGTGGACAGTTCAGGTAAGGCAGCTCCTCTGTGGGACGAAGAGACACAAATCACATAAAAAACTAGCCCCCGTCCCTCAAAACAGCCAGAGCAAAGACAAGAGCAGCCTGCCCCCGAGCAGAGAGGGGGGGGCGGCTCTGGACCTCAGCAACACGGGGCGGCACCTGCAGACTTGTCCAGGAAGTAGGCCAGGAGACAGCGCATGACCGCCTGGTGGCAGATGACCAGCACGTTCTCCTGCCTCTCCAGCTCCATGATCACAGGCTCCAGCCGCTGCACCAGGTCCTCATAGGACTGCAGGGGCAGGGTGTGGCTCAGAGATGGCGTGCGCACACACACACACGCACACGCGCACACACGCGCACACGCACACGCACACGCACCTCAACCTCCAGCTGCTGGCCTTCTACTTTGTGGTGGCTTATAGTTAGGGAGGGGTCCCAATTCATCTACACTCTCCCAAACAGTTGAGATCTTAATTATCCTTGATTTAAAAAGTTTATTTCTAGTAAGTCATGTGACATCAATCCTAGCAAAGTACAGCTAACCATTACATCAAGTAAACCATTAAGTACGAAATATAAAAAGATTAGGCATCTAATTTTATCCCTTAAACTCATCTTTCATTAAAAGCATGGATTTCTCAACTACACCTGTCCGCTCTTAGAAGCGATTTCATTTTGTAAAGGAATTTAGTAAAGGCCAATAAAAGACATTAACGCCTAATTGTACGTGCTTCCCAGGCAGTAACTGTGACACTCAGAAACTCTACAAATATCAGGAATCCTTCGTATAAAAATTCCCTACAATACTACAGATGCTTATAGTGTTTACAAGTGCTGACTACTGGACAGTCCTTTACTAGTCTTCTGAGGGGACCCAGGCCCATACCTCTGGGTGATCTCAGATGACCAGCTAACTCACCCCCACACCCTTCCACACTCACCTCCCCCTTGGGATAACGGTAGCGGTACTTGTCCTGGTCCCTCAGGGCAAACTCAAGCGGGAAGTGCTCCTGGATCTCCTCGTACATCAGCTCCTCGCACACGCCCTGAGGACAGAGTCCACACGGGGATCGAAAAAGCCTCCCACATACGGAGACCCATCCACATGTCATGCGACCATCCTCCTTCTCCACTCTCGGGCAGCGAGGCTTGCCTCACCGCGTCAATCTCGTTCAGCGCCTTCCACTGCTCGTAGGGCGCGCCCAGCCCCTCCGCCGTCTGGATGGTCCTCTTCATCTGGCTGGTCCACACCTTCAGCTCCTTGATGTTCTGCTCCTGGATGAACTGCTTCAGCTGTTTCCCAAACTGAACCGGAGGGGCGACAGAAATGCTTCAGAAACTAGCTAAAAAGCGATGTTCTAAAACAGAGGTGGGTAATTCCCACAGAGACAGTCCAAAATCTCATGGAAAGCCATCCCAGAAGAGTGGCAGGTGTTATAGCTGCAAAAGGGGGACCAACTCTGTATTGATGCCTATGGATTTAGAATGGGATGTCATAAAACTTCCTGCAGGTGTAATGGCATGGGGTTCCAATACTTTTATTCATATAGTGCAGGGGTGGGCAATCTTATCCGCAAAGGGCCAGTGTGTATGCAGGTTTTAGCTGTTCACACCCCGGCCTTTTCAGCCAATCAGTCCTCTAATTAGTAACCCAATTAGGGAGTTACAGCGAAAACCCACATACACAGCGGCCCTTTCTGCCAACCCCTGCTCCAAAACCTGTTCCATTTTTTACTTCCAGTACTTCTGTTCAGCATTTGTACAGCATACTATAGTTTATCCAGAAACAGTTTGTTTTAAATGTCATCTTAAAATAATACCATACATCATCAAATACTTTTATACCACGTTTCTAGAGCTCAGCCCTCTGCAGTTAAATGGCTGGAAAATCTCTGCACAGACAGACAGACTTGCCTCCTTGCCCCTCGACGACAGTCCAGAATCTCCCCCGATACGCCCCTTGACGTTCAGCTCGCTCTCGCCATGGCGACACAGGTAGATGGAGCGCGGAGTGATGTGCGTGTTCATCAGGTAGTAGACTATGCGGCTCTGGATGTGGTCCAGCACCCGGTTCACCAGGTACCGACGGCCCACGTCGATGATCTTGATGTAGGACAGCTCTCTGTGAGCCAGAGGGGACATCAGTTGACCAAACGTCCACAATTTCCATAAATCGCTCAAGTGCATCTGTTAAAAGTCTCTTATGGAGACTCTGCTTGATAAAACTAAAGGAATGGGGTAAGAGGCAAGAGTTAGCCAGTGTTCCCCCCTGGTTAGCCAGTGTTCCCCCCTGGAATATATGGGGCACTTTGCGGGGTCATAGCCACAATGAGCAGACCACCTTCTACATCTGGGCCTTACCTGTCCAGAACCTCGTCCAGGGTCTGGTACGAATTCTCGTAGCACTTGATCCTCATCATAAAATCCTCAACAGCTTCCTCCGTCTTGCAGTTGGTGTAGTCCGGACTACCTAGCTTCACTTGCTGCTCAAACAGCAGAAGACACATCAAACCGAGATGCACCATGGCCAAAACCCCCCAAATATCTGTTGATTAAATAGTCAATTGTTGGTCCGTCTATAATGTTCCTCCGTTAAAGTGAGGTCCTCACCACAATGTTCTGTTCAATGATGTCAGGGTCCTCGCATACAGACTCCACAAAGAACACCTGAGAAGATGCAAGTTAGCAACAGCAAGTTAGCAATGTTAGCCAACCCCCCCCCCCCCAAACCCGGCACAGGGATGCTGCAGAGAAGCTAACCTACCTTGTAGCCATTCTGCTCAGCAAATTTTGTAATCGTCTCTCTCCGTTCCCTTGTGGTGTTGGTGGCATCAAACACCTGATTTAATTAAGGAATGATTCCATAGTTCCCTTACCACACATATACATGTTTAAATATATTACTTAAAAACGCAATGAAATCCTTACACTTACAGCTCAAGCCAGAACCCCAATGTAAACAATTTCATCATACGATATAAAAAAAATTTAACCCCCCCCCCCCCCGACCAACTCACCGCCACCTGGCCGCCCTCGACTCCTAGATAACGGCGGACATCTTCTAGAGCGGCCGATGCACACTGCCTGCCACGCATACAATAAGACACTGAGCCAAACCAGCACAACCAGCCGCCTTCCACAAGAACTGAAAATGTGCACAGAAGATTTACAAACACGCCATTTCCTCACAAAGGAGCCCACTCACAGACACTTCTAAATTTAAAACATGCAGTAATAGTTTTTTACTTTGTGTGTTTTAAGGCTAGCTTGCCTAAAGTTATTCATCTGAACCTCTAAAAATGAAATGACTAAAATGGAAAAAAAAAAAAAATTAAAAAAAAAAAAAAAAAAAAAAACTCACTTCCAGCAGCATTTCAGCTCAGCGTAAATCAAAACAAGGGAAATGCTCATAGTTCTGCTGAAGCTTGCAGAACATCGATCTGCAATAACACGTTTCCATGACGTGGCACCAGGACCACAAATAAATGCTGGCCTTACTTCCTTATCTTTAAACCTTCTTCATTGTCTGGCCGAAAGAACTCAAACGACTTGTAAATCTTCACGCACTCTCGACGGTACTGGCCTACGTTGAACTCTGAAAGGAGAGACGGACCTTTGACGCTTCTTGCGCTTGAGTGAAAGCACGCATTTCACAACTCCTCAAACTACGGCGTCACGACCGAGTCGGTACCTTTTGTGGGGACCCCGATCCAGTTTAGGTAGCGGGTCAGCTTTTTGGAGATGTAGGTCTTCCCTCGGGCGGGAAGGCCAACCGTGACAATGAGGGTGGGGCAGTTGGTCATGCACACTAAGGGGAAAGAGAATCTGACATGAGGACTGGAAAGGCACACGCACCCAGGTCAATTACCAGAGACCACATTTTGTAATTAAGTTTTCATGCATTTCAATTTTGGTTAATTACCCAACTTTCATTTCAATTTAACCAACTAATAAAAACTAGTCACTCACTAAAAGCTTTGAAGGACAACTGTAACGAAAATGAAATCAACCTTTAGCTATTGAAATAGTCATTCAAATATTCATTTCTAGATGGATACAAAGATGGTTGATGTAAATGTAAAAACCAAATAAAACTATTTCAGTGTGTACAATCCCTCTATTTTGTCCAGCCCACAAAGCCTGAAATAGGAAGAACTGCCTAGTTCTATACACCACATCTGACACCATAAGAGTTCAGTTTTAGGAGGCAGGCACATCATTTCACCCCTGACGGTAACCTGTAACAATGGTACTATAACAGAAGGCCATCTAGGTTTGTCACCAGGTCTCCATCCAGGAGAAATTGGACTTTATTCAGTTGATACTGTACATAGCAAACACAGAAAACAATCGGTGAACCCTAGCACTTTATTTTTAATGGTTTCTGGAAATAAAACACCTCCATGGAACAACTAGCGCAGTAATGGAGCCGGAAGTGCTGGATAATGAAGCAGACGGGCCGTTCTGTCCCCTGACAACTGGGCTGAATACATGCCACTATTTTGCAATTGTGACTAAACGCATGATGAAATCCCCCAACTGGAAATACACTTTGTTCTGGTAGGATGGACACCAGGGTTGGCACTTCTCAGGCATCTGGTGTGACACTCAGACTCCCACACTCCTGCAAGGAGTCTTACCGCAAATCCATATTGTGCCATTAGAAACCTAAGATTAGCCACATCAAAAGTGCAGAGGTAATTTGCAAACCTTACAGATGATTTACAAGGTAATACAACGGCTGCATAAAGGTAAATGCATGCTCGAGTGTGTGCAGATTTCTCTTGAATTGAGTCTCACTCCGGCCAGCTGACCAAAGCTGGCAACC
>JAODKN010000127.1:5311836-5329675 GCA_026774425.1 Petrocephalus zakoni | reverse complement strand
ACCGACCAGGCACAAAGGTGGCGATAAGGCTGTACACATAAGGGCCTTAGCATCAGACTGAGAAGACACCTGTTACTCTAATATAGTCTTTATTGATATTATCTATAGCATGTGATGGGACTGTTTTATGGCTTACCTGGGTTGATTATTTACAATCCCATGTAGCTACACTAATTACCCTTTGAGTTTGCGTTTCCATACTAGGGCCTGACCGGGGCCAGAGGGGCGGCACGCTATGAGGCCTGAACCGGGCCGTTTGGAGAAAGGCGTGCCGAGAAGGACACACGCGCTGGGAGCACGAGGCTCCTTCCGGCTCCTGGCAGCACCAGCTGAGCTGTGACTTGTGACCCCGGTCAGGTTGTAAAAAACGACACGAGAGAGCAGGTGCAGGACGGGGCATGAACGGGCTGCATGGATCGCTCACTGGTGACAGAAGACCCAGGCCTTCAATGCTATAGATATAAAAATAACCTTGTTCCTGAAACTACATATGAAAGCCATCAGGACAAGATTACACGGTCCGACATTTGTATGATAGCTATAGCCTGTTTAAAATACTTTGCATAACATAAACATTAAAAAATATATATCATTTTTTAATCAGCATTCATTACTCAGGAGGACTAACACCTAATTTCCTCAGAGTTATAAAATAATTGGCTAAATGTTATAAATAGCTATTATGAGCCCTTACCTCACTGAACAAACACAGCCAAAGGCTACTCAGTTAATGAAACATCTTTTAAAATCAGTATATTTACAGATTGAATAAAAGCAGAAAACATTTGGTACCATAAAAAGTATTAATAGAAGTAATAATGATGACAATAATAAGTCCCCTGATAAGTAACAAAAGATTCGATTTTTGAAGATCAGATTATTGAAAATGACTATACTTAAAATTAATATATTATACAAAAATATAATAAGTTGTTACTGTTCTATATAACAATAAAGAACATATAGTATCAAAAGAAAGATATAGGGATGTATTCGGTCTTTCTTATCGATGTTATAAAAATAAATGTTGATAAAATAAGCCATCACTATTAACATGAATTGCAAGTAGAGAATTCGAGTCAGAATAAGAATTCCGTTATCACTGCGGTTCTGAATTTGTCCGTGTCCACAGAACTGACCATAGGAGCCACCAAGCTGGTCTTTATTACAATGACCCAGACTTAGTGCCAGTATGTTGTAAAGGCAGGCTAGATTTACACACAGCGTGTAAATCCGCCCCTTTGCACCAACGTGCCGACAAGTTTCCATTGCACACCCAGAATGGAGCTCCTTGGGCTAAAAGCGGCTCCCGGCGATGAGAGGGTCCGCGGGGCTGCAGTAATCCCCAGGCGCGCAGAAATCCAAGCCCAACTGCTGACTAAGCTGGAAAACTGTGCCGGACAGAAAGCGGTCTCCTCCGGTGCGTAAAGCACACTCGTGTGACATCAACTTGCACACGTACGGCCCGCCCCGAGCTCAGGGTTCATCACGAGTAGAAAAGAGAAACATTATTATTTCCAAGAATAGTGAGCTAGGTGTGGGTTTGCGAGGAGGACGCGTGTACCCCCTCCCGCATTTAATTATGGCCATTCATCCCTCCCAGTAAACAGGCATTTGTATTTAAATGATTATATTGTGTCCGCCCAATAAACTCCCCGAGCAAAGACATGCACATCGGATACAGAAAGGGATACAAAGGTGCAGGAAGCCCTAACTGTATCTGACTTGTTTTTACAGATCCTAAAATTCAGAACAATCTAACTTTATAAGTCACTCAGTAAACTTTAAGTTTTTTGCCTTGACATTTAAAGGTAAATCGCAGGCAGGCTAGAACAGATACGGAGCCCCGTTAGAATGCGGGCAGTCACGGCTTTTATTTCAGCGAATTAAGGCCCGTTTGTTCACGCCGAAAATGACACGGAGTTTGGGAGCTTCCTGCATTTAGCGATCATCTTTCACACAGTGCGGCGGCGGCGGCGGCGGATGAGGAAGCGAGGATGGGGTAAACGTGAGAAAGCGAGAAGTCGCACTTTTCAGTTTCTAATGGGCTTTTCTCGTAAATGGCCGTGGATGTGAAAGCGCCGCACCTACCTTGAGGGCGCACTTCTCCCCCGTGTTTTTGTTGTGGCATTCCAGCACTTTGCCGTTGATGCCCAGACCCAGGACCTGGCTGGAGATCTTGAAGTCATCCGTGACCGCGTTACGTTTGATTTCTATCTTGGGGACGGCCGGCAGCGGGAAGTGCGTGGTGCCGCCGGCGGCTTCGCACTTCTGCGCCGGTTCCTCGCACGGAGTCAGCGGGCTTTTGCTCTCATTCCCGGTCTGCGGGCAGTCGGACCTCTCGCTCTCCTCACCATTCTGCAGCATGGTCCGTCGGTTCTTCTTTCTCTGCTCTTATTAGACAAACTACCAAGTCACGTCCAGAGCAGTGTCGGATCCGTTGTAACTTAAATAAAATAAAATAATCCCCTTCAATTTAAGTGTCAAAAGTTGCAGGTAAAAATTGAGTGCCCGTTTAGAACGTATCAGCGATCTCTCTTCACTCTTTGGCGGCAGTGATTCACAAGAAATTCACAGGTCATATATTCCGACTAGTTTGACCTGTATTTATGTTATGCAAGTTTGCAGTCGAATGTATGACTGTAAGTTCACGTGAAGTTGGTCGGCCTATTATAAACCAAGACAAAAAATAAAAATAAAAAACACAAATTACAAATATGGTCCCTCTTTTCCTAGTTCTTCGACTTTAAACGTCTCAGTAAAAAACAAAAAGTTTAGATATGAAAAAGCATTACAGATTTAACATAGAGATAATTAACAGTACATACACCGCAAAGTAGGCTGATCTGATCTGATCAGTCTTAATTTATTGCTAAACAAGAGGCAACTTACTATAATAACTGTGCCATGGGAGCTTTTCATTCTGTTATAATTATATTAACTCACGAGAACAATGCTGAAACTATACATTCTGAATGATTTGTAAATCCAATCCGAAAGCAGGCGTGGGGCCGTCGGCAGTCTGGCCGCTGCGAAGGCGTCCTGTCTTTAAGAGACGGTCCCTTACGCAAGCGCTGCCAGCGAACCAGGCGCTGTTTCTCAAGCGCTCCTGTCTTAAAGACACAGTACTGGCTGGCAGCGAAGGACTCAAACACATTACGTTCCCTCACCGCCATCTAAGGGGTTCGGTTTTAAATCACGTTTAAGCACTTTCATGTATGCGCTACAATATTTAATACGAAATGCAGAGATATTACCGAGCTTTTATTTTTAAGTTTCTTTATTAAAACACACCTAAAACCCCGTACTGGTTAAGTAGTCATGGGAAAGTAACGGAAGAATTGCTGGATGAATGCCGTTAAAAATACCATAACATAACAATCGCGCAAACCAGATATAACTAAATTGCTTTCGATTAATGGATGGGGTTTTTATATAGGCTTACATGCCTTTTTGTACACTTTACTAGAATAATCTAGATTGGGATCTAGTCGAAGTTACTAGGAAAGGGAAATGAACAAGGGAGGGGGTGTTTTCTTTATAGACCAACCCTGGGCTCAGCAATCTAGGGCCCCCCCTACCTATCTCAACTTTTTTTTAAGCAACGAAGCACAAAAGATCAAATGGCCACTTGAAAATGACCAAACCATATAAATGACACTGATGGTTCAAATATTATACTGGGTAATAATATGTTTTTAATTTGGCTGATCAATTCACCGGTGTGATACCCCCTCTCTCCCGACTGGCCCACCCTGAACATTAAGT
Source organism: Petrocephalus zakoni (assembly GCA_026774425.1). Lineage (NCBI taxonomy): Eukaryota > Metazoa > Chordata > Actinopteri > Osteoglossiformes > Mormyridae > Petrocephalus > Petrocephalus zakoni. Next base: position 5,325,907 of record JAODKN010000127.1, on the reverse strand, counting down.
TTTACCACTGGAACCCCAAGCTTTGATTATTAAATTATTGATGTTCCCTCTCATTCTCCTTTCAGCTCCAAAAATATCTTCAGTGGCCCACTTAGGGCCCCCCCTACCCAAGTTAGTCTAGGGCCCACTTAGGGGCCCCCCTACCCATGTTATTCTAGGGCCAGCAGAGAAGTTCCCCATCCCCGGAAAGTCCCGGCTATGGTACCAAAACAGCACCAGTACATTTAGCTGAGGACAGACAGTGCCAGGGGATGTTAGCAGAAACCAGGAGCTGTGTCCAGCAGTCAGAGAGGGCACACGACAGCACCAATACATCAATAAGTCTGACATCCCGTATCCCGCCTTATCACACCCTATCAGTCTCGGGACAAGGTGAGAACACACTGTTGGGAAACAGCTGTTGTTGGCTTTTCATTAAATTAAATCAGTTTAGCCTTACACTGTCACTACAATGGAACTTATTTTCAGCTAACTATGTATTTGCTTGTTTTGGCTTCGATTTGTTTCTTTTCTTTTAAATGTAATTTTAATTTTTTTTTATTTGAATGTATTCTCTGCACTTTTCCTTGTGTCTCAGTTGTGCCATATAAATGAACCTGCCCTGCCTTGCCTATGCTGACAGATGTGTGTGTGTGCATAATGGGGACCATTTCCTGTTGCCCTCATGGACCCGTTTTGTTCTGATTAATTAAATATTATGTCTCTGGCACCAGTGCCATGGAAGGAGGCTCCTTGGTTGGTCTGAGCTGGTCGTTTGGAGGCATGTTCTGTGGAAAAAAACCGGAGACTAATTCCTTGTATGTGGAAACATACTTGGCCAATAAAGCTGAATGTGATGTCGCCCTGAGACAGAGAGGCAGTAAGCAGTAGCGCTTATTTCGGGGAGCTGAGGGTGCGACAGCACCCCTTCTGGTCGTAGATGGTAATGCAGTGCCGGAAAACTCATCCTAATAGCTTAAATCGAAAAAGCCAGCAAATATGCTTTCATGATTATCATGTTGTTAGCTGAAAGTCTTAATAGTGTACAACAAGAAAACAGTACGTACAGTGACACTGAAAGGGCTTCTGAGTTCATTGACTACCCACCTGTATGTGTACTAGGTAGGCAAATTATAGTGTATTTATTCAAATTTAGGTCATAAATCCATTTTCTGACAAAATATGCAGTTATGGCCTACTGCCTTTCTACAGCAATAGAATGTAGCGCATTAAATCGGAGCTGCTTGCAGTTACAGTCACGCATTTTACACATGCAAATGCGAGACAAGCCAAGCTGCACCAAGAAGACGGGAGGCAACTCACATGCATAGGTGGGACACCGCGAAACTTTAGCCCACTTGCGGTTACTAAGGGGTCACTATGAGTCAACGGAAACCTCTGGAATCTATAAATAAAACACATAATTTCCACTCTATATATGACAGCTTTCAGAGTGCATTTCATTTAAGCTGCAAAGATGCCAGTTAACCGCTTCAATGTATTACATGGGTCAGACCATTCGAGATTCTATACCATTCTACAGTGCATGAAAGTAAGTCATATTACAGACATCATGCTCTGCCATGCTGGGATAGGCACGAGCTCACCTACACCCGGCACTGGATAAGTGCTTATGGAACACCAACAGATGGATGGAAGGCATGTTTGTGCAGCTTCACGGCTGTGTGCTGGGGATTCTTTGGAGACAGACGTGGCTTCTGTAGGTCTCTAACGCAGAGGTGTCAAGTGAAAGTGAAGGACTGAGCAGTGTGGGCTGGAACATGGCACGGAGAGGCCACGGAGAGACGAAGGCCATTAGCACATTTTTATGCTGATAAATACTATTTTACTTCAAGTATGACGCACATCACCAGTATGAATCGCCAGGAACATCACCAGCTATTTAAAGCAACAATATACCACACATGGGGGAGTATTAATGTATTGACTGCATTCTAAATATAGACTATGTTCTAAACAAGGGGTCTTACAGTCCTGGTCCTTGAGATCTATCTGTTTTTTTTTCATAATTATTAAATCATGCCCACTGATCAATTGATTATCGAAGCCCCTACCCAATCTGGTCAACTGTTAAGCAAATTGTCCATTCATTAAAAAAACTCAAGTGGCCCACTTGAGCTGAAGATCACCTAGCCAGCAGCCCTGGGCCATTTGAGTTTGAGTCCCATGTTTTACACATCAGCATCTTGCAGCCTTACAGATTGAAAATGCCCAAATGTGGATTGTGTTATCTGTGCTGAGGTGTCCGTGATTCTCTTAGTTTGCCTTAGGGTTCATGTATCTAGCTGTTTGTGGATGACCACGCTGCCCTATGTCACATATGTGGTAAGAACGCGGCGGCAGAGGAGGTGAGCAGCGCTGGCTAATAATCCAGAGCGCAGATGAGAGCCACGCCCCGCTTGATCCAGTGCTTCTGGGCGCGGTCACTGGGCAATTCCACCGCGATCACGTAGTTTGTCGAATGGCCCGTGGTGGACAGCGTTCCTGCATGATAAACACATCGCCCTTAAGATGTCTGGCAGAGTAGACAGCTGGTCCAGCACTGAATCAAGCACAGACATTCCTATTAGATGACCAAAGTGTTCTAACATCTTACAAAGACACCTAGACAGCGGGATGCCACCCTTTAATCATATTTCCATATCCAATTACCCGAGCACTGATACAGTCGCACCTGACCAACTTTCAGGAAATGTCTCCCTTGTAGTGAAATGCGTGTGCAGAATCTGTCTGAATGATGGGTGGTTTGATGTGTTGGATATTAGTAGTTATCAGCAGATAAGTGCATTGACTGGGAGAAAATGTAGAAACTTGGCCAAGACACTTCAATTTTTTTGTAGGAGATTCAGAGTGAAATCCCACAATCAAAGGTGGGTAACCCTGAGGAAATAAAAGTGAGGTCTCCACTCACCAGGCTAGGAGGCACCCCAAAACCATTAAGGCAGCCTGATGCTGCCTTATCATAAACCATTAAAAAGAGTGACTTAAATTTTTTGGTATCACAATATATGACTTCTTAATCTAACCTGGGCCAATTTTCAGTTTCTACCGGCTGGGACCTAGTATTAGTGCCCACATAGTGAGTTGAGTATCTCTTAGTGCATGCCACGGTGTATAAATGGAAAGTGACGGGCAGCAGTACTTATGCAGGGCGTGGATCTGCTGACCTGCTCGGGTGAGGGTCTTATAGATGGGGCAGACGTACACCCCGGAGGTTGGTGCTTTGCGCTCAGGCACAGGCACCAACCAGATGACTGCCATCTCAGAGTACAGCTCCATGGGCCGAGACTCAGCCAGCAGACCCGCGTGTCGGTCCCAGCGCGCTCCCTCCAGGAACAGGCCGCAGATGTAGCAGCCTACGTCCGGACGTGCTGTCAGCTGCTCTACAGGCTCCTTAATCACCTGGATGGACGTGGAACATCAAAGGGGTCACATGACACTGCTCTCTCGGCGCTATTACTATAACCCTGTCATCTCTCCTCACTTCCAAGAGGACAATGTATGCACAGCTTCTTGTCCGTCCAACAGCCTCCGATTAGTGTTTCCTTGCTTAAAGTTAGCTTGCTGGATGTTCATATAACGTTTAATTTATGTTAAATAATTTTTTTAATATTTGAAATTATCAGGAAGATGAAACCCTCCACCTGTGGTCTGGATCCCTTTCCTATAGCTTTAGTGAAAGCAAACATCTTTGCCATTAGCCCTTTGATCACCACAGTCATTAACCACTCCCTGCAGGCTGGCTATATTCCATCTGCTTTAAAAACCGCTATAATCCGACCACTTCTCAAAAAACCCACTCTTGATCCAGAAGTTTTTGCCAATTATAGGCCTATCTCCAACCTCCCATTCCTCTCTGAAGTACTGGAGAAAGTAGTTGCCATCTATATTCAGGATCACCTCAAAAACAATAACCTCTTCAAAAATTTCAGTCCGGTTTTCGCTCTGCCCATAACACAGAAACAGCCTTGATTAGAGTCGCAAGTGACTTGTTGATGGCGGCTGATGCTGGCTCACCTTCTCTGCTCTTCCTCCTTGACTTGTCTGCAGTGTTCGACACTATTGACCAAGGTATACTCCTCAATCGTTTACATCACACGACTGGACTCACTGACACTGCCTGGTCTTGGTTTCAGCCTTACCTTACTGACAGAGCAGAGTACTTTTCCCTTGGAAATGCAAGGTCCCGGACACACACTCTGACCTCTGGTGTCCCCCAGGGGTCAGTTCTCGGCCCCATCCTTTTCACTTTATACATGCTTCCTCTTGGCCATATCATTAGTCACTATGGAATTTCATTTCACTGTTATGCTGATGACACCCAGCTTTACATGAAAACTGATAAATACTCCTCTGCAGCATCATCATCACCGTCACCATCAATGCCATCGATACTCAGCATCTGTCTTGAGGAGATCAGATTGTGGATGAAACAAAATTTTCTCCAGTTAAACTGTGCTAAAACTGAAGCGATTTTGGTTGGTACCCCGCATCAGCTTCAGTCAGTTTCCATGCCCTGCATTACAGTCACCGGTCACGACATTCCCCTCGCCTCATCAGCCACCAACCTTGGTGTAACTTCCCATTTCTGCAAGGATCAAACACAAGGTTTCCCTTATTACTCACCAATCCATCCATGGAAATGCCCCCCTCTACCTAAAAGAACTACTTACCCCAATATTCTCAACACGATCTCTACAATCTACAAATTCAAATCATCTCCTCCTTTCCAGGACCAAACTCAGCACCATGGGTGATCAGGCCTTCTCTTCTGCCACCCCTCAACTATGGAACACCCTCCCTGACCATTTGAGGGCATCACAGACTATTGAAAATTTCAAAAAAGGACTTAAGACATTTCTTTTTAACAGGACTTATGGATTTAATTAATATTGCTGGCTGCAGGTTTCTTATGTATTGATCTACTTGCTTGTTTTATTTGTGTTTTCAATACAAAATACATACTTTTTTTTTGATAACATTTTGTGGCACTTTGAGATTTATTTTAAATGTAAAGTGCATTACAAATTAAATCTATTATTATTATTATTATTATTATTTGGTGGATGCTTTTACCCAAAACAACGTACATTTTTGAAAAAGTCAATCCCAGTAACAATTGGGGAATACAGGCCGTGAGCATGGGCCCAGCAGTGACATCACACTGCGGGCCCTGGGATGTGTCCCGGCAACCAACCAACTACAGAAACCGCATCTTAACCCACCGAGTCACACACCTGCCCCTACTGGCAGATACTTAACACTTACCACCCAGTACTGCCACTTCAGAGCTCACTCATTTTACAACATCACCCTCCACTGGTGATCTGCTAGCAAACATTTGTCATAACAGCTAAATCCATCAAACTTCCATTATCATGATGAAAATGCATAAAACCGTTGCTACTAAGATGAAGACGGTAATTAAGGCAGCATCAGGCTTGTCCGACTTATTGAGTATTAGTAGCACTTATTGCCCATTGACCGTGTTTTATAACATGAGCACCATCAGTGATGCCGATGCACTGATTCTATTACACTTTTTACGCCACTTTTGATTTGTTGCTAGGAATAAAGCATTTACATTTAGTTAGCAGGCTCTTTTATCCAAAGTAATGTACATTTTGTAAAAGCAGTGCCAGACAGTCCCTGGAGCAGCTGGTACCAAGGGTCCTACAAGTAAAAGCACTCTGCCTAATACACAATCGAAGCACTCGGCCAACCCAGGGATCTGAACCTATGACCGACTGATAATAAACACTGCATCCTTACCTGCTGAGCCACACAGCTCCACCAAGTAGTCTCTAAGTGACTGAAATATCATTGTAACACACTGGCATGTTAGGAAGGCCAAGCACCAAGCACTGTTACACTCCTCCATGAACACTTTACCACGGCCCCCGCAGGTTTGCCCGGATCCAGTGCTAGCTCACCTGGAAGTCAAAGCCAATGGTGTCAATGGAAACAACAGAGCGACGGGCAAAGTTCTGCAGGGTGCCGGTGAGGAAGGCTTGGGGGAAGAAAAAGCCACTGATCCAAAAGACGGCCGGGATGCCATCTGAGATCCAGCCCTTCAGAAAGTCGATCCTCTGCAGCAGGTCAGACACCCAGGATGAGAGGGCCTTCAGTGACGGATAGGCCTGGAGAGGAGTCAAAGGCACGCATCAGGTGACACACAACCTTTCCTTACACAGAGAAACCTTTTATCTGGTAATGAACACCTTAGCCAAGCCATCGCTCAGCTGCCGTGGACGGCTTTGTGATGAAGTTTAGATGAGAAAAAAGTGCTTTAGGAATTATCATCTTTCTCCTGATGCCAATGCTTTTACATCCCTTGGTGGTTTGGTTAATGGTCACAAACACCACAGAAGACAGTAATTATATTAATCTGATATCAGATCTGTTACACCCAGGATGTGAGGTCTTTCAGTGATGGATAGTCCTGGAAAGAGACACATCAGGTGGCACCCAAACATACTTTACATAGAGAATCCTTTTCTCAGGTAATGAACACCTATGTCAAGATTGTGTCAACCAACTGAGAAACTATAGTAAGTCTGTTTTGACTATTTCCACCAGGCCTTAAATTTGTTTCCATGTGTTCTGTAGGTCTCCCAGCTTTAGACAGGGCCATAGGAATCTCACCTTGGCATTCCACACGTCTGGCACTCTGTTGTTGAACAGGCTGTTGGCCATCAGCTCCAGCTCTGATGACATCACCACCAGCCCTTTGAGAGCCTTCACCAGGTCGGAGAGGCTTTGTGAAATGACAGCCAGCAGTCGGTTATATCTGAGAGAGAGAGAGAGAGAATTACAATGAAAGCAAAAGGAAATGAAAACGAAAACATCATCTGACCATTAGAGAGCTTTGGCTGAGATTGGAGGGATGTGCAGAATAAAGAATGTGCATGTAGTTCACAGGGACGGAGATGCTAAAAATGGCACTTGGTGAGCTCTGTAGGCACTTTATGCAACCAGGATGGCATAGAACCAGCAGAAGCCGGGAAATGTCCAACCAGAATCAGGCCTGCTCCTTCACAAGGGATTCCTACAACTAGCACTGTGTGACAGAGGTGGCTTCACAGCCCCCCACACGTGGTCTGCTGGTTTTGAGCTCATGGGAGGGGGAACTTTGCTCTAATTCTGGTCATGTTGAATACCCACAGCTGTACCAGGAAGACTAAACCAAGCAGCCCAAATAAGGGCATTGAGGAATGCAGTTGCCAATTCAGTATTTTGCAAACTCTGCCTTACCTGGTCATACTACTGCACTGTGCATCACCACTGCACTTCCAGAACACACCAATTAGCCATGAGTGTGATTTTATGATAACACACATACCCACGTGTGTTTATGGTCTGTTTCTGATCATTGTAACTACATACAAAGTTCAAAGTCTGAAACTGCTTCCCCTGTATCCCTTACTCTTTTACAGAGCAAATATGACATTGCGGAGCAGACCTACAACCTATGAAAGGTTAATCCCAGAGATAGTGAATGCTTTGTGTTTAAGTACATAGGAGCCATATAATTCACCCTGTCTCCAGATATGCATGAATGAAGAGCCAAAGTCCGAGCGGAGGAGATGAAAGGATAAGATACAAAAATCAAGAACAAAGGGGAATGAGAGACGCGGGAAGTGGGGGCAGTGAGGCTTTCGCTGTACTACCTGATGACCTCCTGAATCAGCACAGTGTTCATGGATTCCTCGTACAGGACCGGGTACCGCTTCATCACCTCCTGCGTATCGATGGGCCTGGGAATCCTCTCCAGCACACCACCGACAATGTCCTCCACCATCTGCAAGCGGCCACAGGACAGGTGGCCCTCAGGAAGACCCCAGACGGCACGTGCCCCCAGCTTCCCTCTGCCCCTCCCCGGGGCCCCCAGCTTCCCTCTGCCCCTCCCCGGGGCTCCCCAGCTTCCCTCTGCCCCTCCCCGGGGCCCCCAGCTTCCCTCTGCCCCTCCCCGGGGCCCCCCAGCTTCCCTCTGCCCCTCCCCGGGGCCTCCCAGCAGCTCTCTGACGGCTCTCTGCTTAGGTCATGTTACCTGTAAGGATGTCCTGTGGTATGACGCACCCTTTCACAGATGAATCAGTGTCTGTTTTATGACGGCACAATCGCAGAGGTGCTATGGTCTGTTTTATGATGTAATGTAAATTAGAATAAACTGTTTCCAGAATGATCATCTTCTACTATCTATCATTGACATGACATCCTTTTGTGGATTAGTTAATGGTTATAAACACCAAAGACTGCAGTTATATTATTAGACTAGTTATATTATTCTAATATCAGTTCTGTTGCTTTTTTATTGCTTACACAAATCCTGACTGCCGTTTTTTATTTCCCACAAATAAATGACACTTTTGTGTTAATAATATACTTTAGTAGGTATATTAACACCTATTCTATGTGCAGCATAGAGCCAAGAGTGTAGTGCGCAGTATGATATACTATGCTATGTTATGCAGGGGCTCAGGCAGCGTGTTGCATTGTGCCCCGTATAGTTGCGCCAAGGTATGCCATGCTATGTTATGCTGTGCAATGCTACTGTATGCAATACTATGCAATGCTATGCTATGCAATACAATGCAATGCTACACTATGCTATGCTGGGCAATGCTATGCTATGCAATGCTTTGCTCTAATGGAGGGCTTCACAATTGGTTTAGCCTTAGAACCCAAATTTAAAACATTTTAAACTAAATTTATTTACAAAAACACTACATTAATAGTAAATATAAATAATATCGTGGCATGCACTATAAAAAATTTAAATTAGAAAAAAAATCATTTTTTTATCACACACTGCATCTCAATGAAAATGATCCCGCAGCCCGACCCCCCCAGCGAGAAGCAGTGCTCTAATGTGCGTGATGTCATTTCCAGCAGCACCAGTACCTCCTCCCTGGCTTTGCCCCCACTAGCTGCTGCTTGGGGCTGAAGTTTGACTATGGCGCCCAGCAGAGCGAATGTCTCGTTCTGGGCAAAAGTGATGTTGGCGTTGTCATGGAGACCAAAAATGTCCGGGGTGTCATTTATAGGAAGGCTGTGGATGTAGTCCAGGTAGCCCTGTACACAAACAGGCATTACATATTAAACATATTCATGCTATAACGACTGATAAAGATACTAGACTGCTACGTTTATTTTGTCTGGATAGTGAAACAGCATCAACATTATGTTAGCATTAAAGTGCAGAGTAGCTCGTGCTAGTTTAAGTACAGCTGACAAGCTGACTGGCTCTGACCTGCCTTACCTTGAACTCCAGCTCAGTGTCGACCTGGCGGTAAATTCCAGACAGGGTGTAGCTGTGCCCAGCACTAAGCACAGCGGGACAGTAAAAATCCTCTAGCACATTCAAAATGCACCGGCGGTCCCAGTCATCGGTGACACGGCCGCCATAGTTGATCTCGCCTGCCGTGTATTTCAGTACCTGTTCGCAAGCAGGATGGATATGATCACAGACAGCTTATACATAGTTATACACTGTTTTATACAAACGCACGTCTGAGACGTGAATGATGTGAAACAGGTTAATGATTTAGTGAAGGCTTTTTACTGTATTTTATTTTTTATTCCATTCTACCGTAGACAGTTGGCATTTGTCTTATGATAACATAGGAATGGTTATGGGATGTAGTCACCACAAGGTACCCTGCAGCAGCAGCAGAGTCAGGCTGCTCTACCTGGTAGGGGACGTCCTGGTACTCATCGAGGAACATCTTCAGCTGGCTGATGCAGATACGCAAGTCGCCGTCGGTGAACTCGTACGGGATGTTGAAGCCCAGCGGGCCGAACTTTCTGCGCTCTATGGCGGTCCCGTGGAAGAGGCACAGAGACAGAAGCAGGGCCTTGAGCTGGCTGGTCTGCAGTGAGCAGAGAGGGAGAAGGTGGCGGGTGACCCCAAGGGTGCTGGACGACATGAGGAGGGGATGGGGACATGAAAGGGAGGAGTCACAGAACCAGAATCCGACCTTGGAGCAGGTGCTGAAGGAGTCTCCAGCGAGGCTCGTGTAGGTCTTAAGCAGATTAGCCTTTATACCCCGAGGGGGTTCAATGGTTATCTTGCAACCATTCTGTAGGATGGCTACTGGGAACTTGTTGCTAGGCAGGCTGGTTAGCCACAGACGGAAATCCGGGTGCACCTGGACAGAAATGCATGGAGAAAGTGGAGTTGGCCTGATAATTGATTGGAACTGGATATTAAATCATTGCCCCCATGACAGTGTTTGATTCCAGACCAGACTATAGGGAGTTATTGTGTTATTATTATGTTGACCAGATGGCTGAGCCTCAAACGTCACTCATAATTTGTCTATCCGTGTCCAACTCCCTCTGCTGGGAACTGTTTTTTGTTCTTGCCTTGTCAGGATTGATGTTTTCTATCAGTCTCTCCAGTGATGGCATCCAGCTGGGTGCCAGGTGACAGTTCTGGAAGAAGACCCACTGGCCCTTCTCCATGGCATTGTGCATCATAGCCTCCGCCCATGGACCCTGAATAAGGAATACTTTATTGCTGCCTAGAGCCCCAAACTAAAGAGAGTTTCAATATAATTTAACACACAGCCTTACTGTTAAAGACAACAGCTAATACATCAATATGAAAACAGTCATAAATACAACCCAATAACTGCAAAAAAAGTAATAACTAAAAATAAAACATTGCAATGTACTAAGAAAAGGAATAACTTTTGAGTTTTAGAAGTGGGCCTGGTCATTCTAGTAAGCAGGAATTCCCCGCTGGGTCTGTGGCCTGACCTGGCCTTGCCCCAGAGAGATGGCTTTCATTTTCTTTGAGAACTTCATCTGGTCTGCAAATTTGTAGAGATCGGCAGCTGGGTCGGTCCCGGGAGAGAGCACGAAGACGAGAGGCATGGAGGGGGACGACTCCGTGAAAACGGCGGTGAGGTCAGATGCCTGGGTGGAAGCAAAAGAGGAGCGGCCCGTCAGGGGGAACGGTGCGGGGTCGGAGGTCAGGGCCGCGAGGCAAAGGTGCGGGGTCAGAGGTTAGGGCGGCGAGGCAAAGGCGAGGGGTCAGAGGTCAGGGCCGCGAGGCAAAGCCCCGGGGTCAGAGGTTAGGGCCATGAGGCAAAGGCGCGGGGTCAAAGGTCAGGGCCGCGAGGCAAAGGCGCGGGGTCGGAGGTCAGGGCCATGAGGCAAAGGCGCGGGGTCAAAGGTCAGGTCCACAAAGCAAAGGCGCGGGGTCGAAGGTCAGGGCCGCGAGGCAAAGGCGTGGGGCCAGCCATAGCACCTGGGGCTCGATGAAGCGGCGGCCTAGTCGTCCCGCCACGAAATCCTGCATGCTGTGGGTGAGCCGGTCAGCCCGGAGGCAGCGAAGGACCAGCATCTTCTGGAAGGGGTCCAGCTCAGAGCTCCATTCTCCTGGTAACTGTTCCCTGAACACATAAAAATAATAATAAGGACGATGACAGATTATTTATAGTCCACAAATTATGCATGGTAATAAACACCCACAGAAAACCACCAGGAAACTGGCAATTAGCATCCTCCACACAGAACAGTGCATGCTAGCCCCTAGGAAGTCTGGAGTCTGGTATTTGCCCATACACCCGTCAGAAATATATGTCTGAGTCGTGCTATGAGAATGTCTCCACGGCAACAGTGCTTCTTGAACAATAAAATGCCTGCATTGGTGCTTTCTAATGCTTTTTACTTTTCCCCAGATTTACCTCATCTCTCTAAGACACACCCCCATTACACACATGATAAAAGTGCTGGAACCAGGTGGATGGTTTGATTTGGTGGTTTAGTGAGTACCGTTTGTGCATAATTATGCTTGTTTATTGGGATTATTGTTTTTGCTTATATCAAATTTATATAAATATCAATCAATCAATCAATCAATTGATTAACTGATTGATAATTTGTCACAGCAAGGAAGGGCAGAGACTATTCAAATAGAAGGAGGAGGATGGGTAGACTCTAGACGGAGGGATAGAGTTTTTGGACTGTGATCTACGAGACCTTATTTCTGTGTAAATCTCTCCATTTATCTTAATGAGAAAAGAACCTTTATAAAAATAAAGGATACTGAGCTAGATTTCTCTCTATCGCAGCTGCAGCTTTCCTTTGACTCAAACAGCAACCAAACCTGTAACCCTGCTATTGTCAGCCTCCCAAGGGCCTGCACGTTTCAGATGCTGACTGCTAGGTGAACACTCTTCATTACACCTCTCACGAAGCCCCGCAGATGCCCAGCTGATGGATATAAATGCGCGTGTGGGTGTATGTGTTGACCTGTGAGGTTCTCCACTGTCAAAGATCCTCTTGAAGCCATGCCGGAGGCGCTGGAAGCTGTGAGCCAGGCCTCTGAACCGTGGCAGGGCGCTAAGGCCCAGAAGGTCTTGCCAGGCTCGCTCAGACAGCCAATCAGCAGCAGGGTTAGGGAGAGGCTGATGGGTACTTCCTCCACACAGCATAAACCTCCACTCATCCTGGAGCAGGGAACACGCCACTTCAACAGCACCGCCAGAGTTATGGGGCTTGCAGAGAGCTGTCTCTATGTGTGCGCTGAAGACCATTCTATGTGCTTTCCGAAATCGACCCACTCAGTAACTGTTTAAATTCGAGCACTGGCCCCCCCAAATGGGACGTTTCTCACTCTCACCATGTCAATCTCGTCCTGGTTCATCATGACGCGAGCACACAGGAGGAAGGCGAACATGAGCTTGTGCCTCTCGAACAGGCTGCGGCACACGTTGCCGTACAGGCTGAAGGTGAAGTGCTCGTTGATGTTGAAGACCCGCCGCTCCACCGAGTCTGGAAGACGTTCGAGATCCGAGACACGGGGATGTGGCACCACAAACACGTCACTGACTTCACTAACCCAGTGATCATGCATTTCACCTGCACTGGATGCAGAAATAGTGTCTACACATTCAGATAACAGACAGTATCTGTTGGACTGTGACTGTGGAAAGAAACCGATTCTACAGGTGTGCAGGGAATGTGTTTATGGTGTATTACTGGAAGCCCATGTTCTGGCTGATGTGTTGAGGTTACACACAAGGTGAACAGGGTTAAGATATGTTGGAAACGTGTTGGGGACTCAGTGTTATGTAATCGATCCATATTCTTCTGGTGAAATGACCAGAATGAGCATACCTGCACTTTCTGAGCTGGCAATGCCCGCCAGGAAGATGCCCAGAAACCAGTCCAGGGAGTACTGGTACATGGGGTCGACGCCGGAAAGGTCAGAGACGCAGAAGAAGAGGATCCGGGCACGTTCAGCGACCGGCAGGTACTGGAGCCGCATGGCATCGATGTCTCGTTCTGTTTCCTCAGCCACCTTCACCTTTCCCTACAGCAGTAAGCAAGATCAACATCCACCATGTGCTCCGATGGCCGACAAAATGCTGCAAGATTACCTGACAACCACACCCACCTTGATCTCTTCAGCTTTGACTTTGGAAGCTCCCAGGACCCTGATGAGCTCCTCGTCATCCACGGGGTTCCCCTCCGATGAGCTTAGCCGGAGTAGAATCTGATCTTCGATTTCATTCAACTCTTGCTTCATGCGTGCGTTGCTCACTATCAACTGGTTCTTGGCTTCCTCCAAGGTAGGCCGCTCCCTGGCTACCACACGACCCAATAACTGGTCCTCCAACCCACTGCAACTCCAGAAGATCTGTGTCAGAGCTTTGAATGGTCTTTTGGCCCCAGAATCTCAGTGATTAATGAGGTCCATGTGAGTTTTAGAATCCATATGGATTCATTTGATTAGTCTAGTAATCAAGCTGGGTGGTAGGGGGTTTTGAACTTGATGTTTATGTCAGCCATTAGAGCAGTACCTAGGTGACAAGGTGAAGTTGATGAGAGTGACTTTGGTGGCAATCTCTGGAGAGTAGTGGGGATTAGGCAGCTTGGTGGTGATGTACATCTTGAAGTCATCATGGTAAGGGATTACAGTGTCCCCGAGCTTTAGCACAGTGTTTTGCTGCTGCTTGAATGTCTGGGGAGCAGGACCACACATGTAAGAATAGAGAACATACGAGAAATGTGTAAAACCCGTCTTACCAAAAGTGTGTGTATAGGAGTGTGGGAC
>JAODKN010000127.1:5277386-5291568 GCA_026774425.1 Petrocephalus zakoni | reverse complement strand
AAATCAAACCATATTTTATATCAGGAAATCCTGAAACCATGCAATGTCATTCTGACAACATGACTAAACATTTTGACGTCACCGTATATGGACAATGACAGAAGGACTTGTCATTCTGATGGTGATGACATTTTCATTGACACAAAAACCTACTTTTGAGGGAGTGAGGGAGTATTTTGAGTAAAGTACATGCTTTTGCAAGAAGGCCAATGTGTTGTGCTGTTTGTACTAACTGTTTTGAGAATGCACTAACTGTTATGCAAATATTAAGACTGATTCGAGAAATGCTCCAGAGCAACTGAGAAGAACTGTAATCAACACAAATATTGCATGCGGGTAAATGTCTGATGATTTGTGCAGCTGAATGCTTATATGACCAATTTAAAGTAAAAAACATATTATAAACTACGAGGATGTAATCGCTAAGCACTGGCTTCTGAAAAAAACTGACCTAAAAACCCCCTAATTTGATTTCTCAGCACACTTTTCCCAGGTGGGTGTGTGGCTCTGTACCTGTGTCATCCTTAGTCTGCTCTCCCACGTATGGATGCGTCCTTCGAAGGCCTTCTTGTAGGGTGAGAATGACATGCTCTGGGTCATAACGATGTGGTCGTCCAGCAGCTGGAAGGCCTCATCTGGGCTCTTAAGGATGTAGGTTCCCGTTTCTTTGTAAGGCAGAACCTCAAAATTCACGCTTGACCACTGCAGCGCCATCTTATCCAGAGCCTATAAAGCATTAGTGGTTTAATTATAATTTTCTGTCTATAAGATATATCTCTACTTTCTAACACAGAACCTAATTTTAGCACCAGTGCAAAACTTGCATCTGTTCTTGCATGTACTTATAAAAGGTTATTAATTGTCATGACACACACCAGCACAACAACAACATGCTTACTTTGCATTTAACCCATGTGACATTGTGACACAGCAGTGGGCAGCTACTTGAGCGTCCGGGAGCAGTGGTTGGGGACGGTACCTTGCTCTGGGTACCTCATTGGTACTTGCCTGTCCCACCACACTACCTGCCTTATGTATTTATGTGTCGGTTTTTACACACATATGGTCTTCTGCACAGTAAAATAAATTCCAACACAATTAAACTTAATTAATAAAGAATGACTTAACACTTTTACATTGTTCCACGATGATTCTTGGATAAAATATCAGACAGATAGATAGATAGAGAGATAGATAGATAGATAGATAGATAGATACAGTAGACAGATAGATAGATAGACAGATAGATAGACAGATAAATAGATAGATAGATACTGTAGATAGGCCACGCACTGCCCACCTGCTCGATGGCAAACTCTTTGCAGGCAACCTCGGCTACACGGCTGATGGCCCCCAGGTGCTCCTGCAGGCCCATCTCCAGGCAGCGTGAGAAGGTCAGGCTGGCTTTGGGCTTGACGCTCAGGCCGATGCTCTCGGAAAGCAGCTGCCAGTGCCGGTTGCGCATGCCTGGGCTGCGCAGCCCCTGGATT
The DNA here is from genome assembly GCA_026774425.1 of Petrocephalus zakoni. NCBI lineage: Eukaryota > Metazoa > Chordata > Actinopteri > Osteoglossiformes > Mormyridae > Petrocephalus > Petrocephalus zakoni. The sequence goes on along the minus strand of JAODKN010000127.1, from coordinate 5,290,078 downwards.
AGAGGGACGTGCGGCCGGAAGTCCTTGATCCTCCTCTGGATGTCTGAAGCCACGGCTTGGCAGTCTGCACGCAGAGACGGGGAGTGAGGTGGCCTGATGCTGAGACACCTGGAAGTAGGACGAGATGCGGCCACACTCGCCTGCGGCGTCCTTCAGCAGCTTGATGCACTTGTGAATGGTCTTGGAGGCCTCAGTGACGCAGCTCTCCAGATGCTCAGGCTCGATGGAGGACAGGGGGTCCTGCATCCAGCACTCCTGCCAGCGCAGCCAATCAGAGGCTGTGGTCCACAGGTCTCGAAACGGCTGGAAGTCCTTGGTCAACTTCTGCAGACTGTTGTACTGGACCGGATACAAGGGGATTAGAATATATACTTATATTTCCTATATTTTATATTGCCTTGCACATGGCATACATCATTTATCAGGATTCACTATAGGATGTTTCAGGACACATTTAGATTAGATTATTGTATGGTGGCTTCAGGCCACCGGCCTGGTCCTTGTGCCCGGGAAGGCGAGGCACGCTCACGTCGGTGACAGGAATGCCGAAGAGCCGTTCTCGGTTATTGTAGACCTGCGCAGCACCCTGTGCCTCCTTCAGTTGCTTAGCAATTCGACGAACATCGTTGGCCACCTCATGGGCACGGCTGAGGTCCGTGTGGCCGGCCAATCTGGTCACGGCCAGCTGCACCCGTGGAATTTAGGGGTTACCATGGAAACTCACACAAAGAACATACAAGAGCATGACGCCAGGCAGTGACACATGACCCTGCCCGGGTCACATTTGACCCCCGCCAGGCGCCCCGGACTGGTGCCTCACTCGCCTGCAGGGTATAAATGGACTCCTGGAAGTTGTTCTGGTCAGCCAGCAGAATTTTGTGGAGATGTTCCTCATCTGACTGATGCTGGACGGTGACAGTGTCGATCTGGGTCAGGATCTTCTGCGGCCATGCCACAGCGTCCCACCTGCACAGGGTTCGAGCATTCACCCTCATCATCCTCACCCTAACCCCCTAACCCAGAGCCTCACTACAATCTCCACACTCGCCCCTGTAAGCTCTATACTTGCTTTCTCCTGAAGTCCGCATCTGAGACACTATAGAAGGACTCACTCAGCAGCTCATAGTCAGTCAGGGCTTTGGTTACAAGTTCCTACAGCAGAGGGATCAGGAAACAAGAACAGGAACACCATGGCGATTCTAAAAAACATGCGGCTGATACATTCAACCTCTTCAGCTTGATAGTAGTACCACAAGTATGCCAGAAATGTAAAATGCCAATTACAAGGTTTTTAGAATGCAAATCAACTATTCAGTGAAAAACAGAGAAACTTCTAAGAAGGAAAGATAAGCGAGCTGTACCCTATGGGCCTTAAGCTGATCTGGGATCTGTTTGATCCACTCCCGCAGTTCTGCAAGCTCCTCAATGCTGTAAGGTTTCTCATAAAGCTTCTTGCTAATAGCCTTGTACTCCTCACAAGCCTGCGAAAATAAAAAAGCAAAGTTTGTAACATGTTTCAACTCAGTCATCTAAAAGGGCATTTATATATTGTCTACAATTATGTTTGTTGCTAGTGGGCCATTTTCATTAACAGTTACATATATTTAGCAGATGGTTTTATCCAAAGTGACGTACAATTTTGTTTCCAATATTGGTATTACAGTTTTTAAGTTTCCATTGGAGAGGAACTACAAATCTTTCTAATGACATTGCAGAAACTTCCATGCAGAAACAAAAGTGACCTTATTCAGCCATGTTCGATGAGGCATTCGGTGTGATTTAGGCTAATGGTTTAACACACAAAACATTTTGATTGATGGTGGCTGCATTACTGTTACTTTGCTGTCTTCTGTGGAGATGCCAATCACCCACAAATGCCTAAACAGGTGGCCTTCTCTACAATGTGTTGCACGTTTAAAATTATTAAGCCCCAGTATACTGTAATGTTACATACTATGTTAGGGCTCATTCATAGACGTATTGTTAAGGTAGTTCACATTAACATTTGCCTCCAGATAGTCGCTTACATGAAGTTGTTAGCTGTGTTGCAGTAACACAAGTTATCCTATCTGAGATATAGCAAAAATTATATTGACAACTGCATTCAAAATAGGCTTGATATAGATTATATAGAATTTACATCTACTTACACCTGCTTGCTACTTACTGTAGCTCAGTTCTCAGGACCCAAAACCCGCGGGTACACAATCAGGGATATACGAAGAATGTACGAGAAAGTCAGCACAAATGCAACTATAGATGTTTTTGAATACAATGTTTTAGCAAGTGACTTCAGTGTTTGAGTCACTTGCCCTTTGTTAAAGCTGTAGGTCATCATGGTGGAAAATTTTGAGGCTGAGTGTAGGCTAATAGGAATATGTGGCCTTTACTATGTATACCTATAAACGGAGGAAAACGGAGACAGTGGGAACGCGTGAGTGTGCAGGCACGGGGATGCACAAGTGAGGAGTGTGTAGACAAGGGACAGCAAACACATGCTGTGAATAGGTGATGAGTTCAAACATTTAGATACCCGACTCTATTGAGGGATGCTACTTATCAAATGTTTGATTTTTTTAAGTGAGGGGAATGGATCGGGGACCCTATATAGCTTCCTCCACCAATATGTATTGAACAGTACCAACAGCACAGTACAGTGAGAGGTTCATATTTATGGCGCTGAGGCTCACATCTTCCATTTGTCTGCGCAGCTTGTGAGCGAGCTGATCCAGCACGCCATTGGCCAGGGCCCGGTGCTTCCTCAGCAGCTTCTGACGCACACCCTCCACACTGACCATGAAGGGCCCGATGACGATCAAAGCCGGCAGCGAGTTGTTCACCCGCTCCTGTTCCAGCAGGTGGCGATCTACCTCACGTTTCACCTCCTGGGGTGTCCGTTCCACGTGGCTAAGCAACCTGCATCATAACACAACACAACACAACACAACACAACACAACACAGCACAGCATAGCACAATGCAACACAACACAGCACAACAACACAACACAGCACAGCATAGCACAATGCAACACAACACAGCACAACACAACACAACACAACACAGCACAGCATAGCACAATGCAACACAACACAGCACAACACAACACAACACAACTTGCTAAAGTGAATTGATTAAAGTCTGTTGGGTGCCACACAGGTATTACCTAGGAGCACATTGGGCATGTTATTTAAATTTTTTTATATCAAAAAGATGGTAGTTTAATATCATTTTTTAAAAATGTATCACATAAAATGAATAGGAAAACAATAAAATATTTACTTATAGATAAGAATCACTTTCTGCCAGTGGTCTGTGTGTATTGCATAATTGTTTATTAAAGTGTGGAGTAACGACATTACCTGAGGTGAGATTCGATGTCCATGTTGTGCAGCTCCAGATGGCGCTCATACTCGCGGGCATAGGCTCTGAGTGGCATGGCGGCCTGTTGCAGGGCATGCCGGACCTTCTCACGGAGCTCGCTCACCCCATGCTCCCATAATCCCACCGACTCCAACAACGGCGTCCCACAGATGAACATGTTCTTCATCACAAACTGAAGGACATGGAAAGAACATGTTATATTGCTATCTGAGGGAAGGATGAATGGATGGGTGGACTTTACAAACAATCCTGAGCCTATTTTGAATTAATCCAGTCCAATATTCGTAACACTAGGGCTGTTGACACATAATTTCTCCCCTGAGACACAGATGCAACAAAGACTTTTATTACATGAAATTTTGAAGGAGCTGTGATTCACCCCCTTAAGTTTCCAAGGAGACCTGTCAGCTAGCCATTTTCCTTTCTACACACCTGTGCGACACCATTACTCACTTTTTTATTCAGGTCATATGATTATTCATAATTACAGCTCTTTAGGGTGCATTTTCCATCAAGATGAGTCTATCTGAGCACAAATCAAGACTACTAATGACTGCTAAAAGTGGGACACTACCTTGTCCAGCTGGGGAACACTGTGTGTGGATGAGATACCCTTGTCAAACAGGTTAATGACGGACATCTCAATGATCTCTAAGGAGCTGCTATAGTGGACTCCAGTTTGGTCAAGGACAAGGTCCACCAGAAACATTGGGTTCTTCTTTGGTCTGGAAATAGAGTATTTTAAATGACAGACATAAATTCATGCAGACAAGGTTTGCAAACATTTGTGAAAGGATGGGTTGCGCTGAAGAGCTCAGTGAATTCAAGAGTGGTACAGTCATAGGATGCCACCTTTGCAATAAGTCAGTTCGTAAGATTTCTTCCCAGCTAGATATTCCACCACTGGAAAGCAGCCTAAACATGTTCTGTGGAGCATGAAATCATGCCTCACTGTCTGGCTCTCTGATGGAGGAGTCTGGGTTTGGCGGATGCAAGGAGAACATGATAGGTAGCCTGACTGCATTGTGCCAACTGTAAGGTTTGGTGGGAAGGGATAATGATATAGGGTTGTTTTTCAAGTGTTGGACTAAACCCCTTAATTCCAGTGAAAGGAGCTCTTAAAGCTTCAGTGTACCAAGACGTTTTGGACAATTCTATGCCTCCACAAACAAACCGTTTGGGGAAGACCTGTCTTTGTTCCATAATGACTGTGCCCCAGTACACAAAGCAAGGTCCATAAAGACATGATGGGGTGAGTTTGGTGTGGAGGAACTTGACTGGCCCACATAGAACCTTGAAATCAACCCCATTGAACACAGTTTGCATGAATTATAACGGAGATTGTGAGCCAGACATTCACGTCTGACCTCACAAATGCTCTTCAGGATGAATGGGCAAAAATTCCCACAGACACACTCCACAAACTTGTGGAAGCCCTTCCCAGAAGAGTGGCAGCTGTTATAGCTGCAAAGGGAGAACTGACTCTGTGTTGATGCCTCTGGGTTTAGAATGGAATGTCATAATAGTTCTTGTAGATGTAATGGACAGGTGTCCCAATACCTTTGTCCATATAATGACTGATGACATACTTGTATGGACTGTTGATGAGATCCGAGCCCCAGGCCATGTCCTTGGGGCAGTGGAGCACATTGTGACAGGCATCCAGCAGCATCTGAGTGAACCCCACCAGGGAGTCCTGCACCAGGAAGCGGAGCGAGTCCTGCATGATGTGACGCACCAGCGCCATTAGGCGACTCATCTTGGACAGCCGGTACACGTCCCAGCGCGACTCCGACAAGTTGAACCAGCCTGGTCCCACATCCCGCAGACCGGAACATATCCCTGTGCAGAGCGTCGTGACCCAGATGTCCCGGAGGTACAGCTGCACCTGATCCCGGAAGCACTAGTGTTACTATATACTACTGTAGGTACACTACTGTTACTATACTACTGTAGGTAGGTACACTAGTGTTACTATATACTACTGTAGGTACACTACTGTTACTATATACTACTGTAGGTAGGTACACTACTGTTACTATATACTACTGTAGGTAGGTACACTACTGTAACTATACTACTGTAGGTACACTAGTGTTACTATCAGTGTCGCTATCTGACACTGACATTACTATTGTTATCATCCCACATCACAACTTTGAAATAGATCAGTGCAGACAGACAGATAGACAGATAGACAGATAGACAGATAGATAGATAGACAGATAGATAGATAGATAGATAGATAGATAGATAGATTCTATACAGTAAAAGTGTTAAGTACTTTTCTCAGGGGTATAGAAGCAACAATACAGATATCAACAAATTAGTTGACTGGTATGTGTCCAGAATGCAGTGCTGCTGCCAGGAGGGGGCAGGGGGGCGAGGTACCTGTGATTGTGTCTGAGACTGAGCTGCCTCGAACTCTTTCAGCCGCAGAGCCTTGGTGAAGGTGACGTTGAATAAATTCATGGCTGCTACCTGGTCACATTCTCTCCGTACCTTGCACAGCGCGTAGATGACCTCTGACTTGGTGAGCAGGGAGTTGAAGGCTATCACAGCCCGATTCTCCTTGAAGGGGTAGTCAGGGATGGAGGCAGATCCTGAGGACAGTAAAACTGAGAGTGTGCATGGTGGCAAAAATGTTCAAATGAATAGTCTCAGGAAGTCAGGGATGGCACTGCTGGAGAAGAAAGTGGCAAGAAAAGCCTCTTTTCCTCAACCTCACTTCAGCTTTTGAGAAGCTGACTCCTCCCATCTCCTCATCCCTCTTTGACCCTATCAGAGCCACTCACACAAGGCTTCCCCCATGGCTAAGAGTGAGCCAGCTCATCATTGGTACCTGACCTTTCTCAGGAACACGCTCAGGCTCCATGTCAGGAAGAGTGATGTGCGAAAACTCCTCCGGATTGGTCTGCACCACCCGGTCAAAGCAGATCCGGTTCATGGCGCGACTGTACTCCAGATAGATCTCCTTCTCCAGCTGGTTAACACACTTCTCCAACCTGGAAAGCACAACACAGGGACACAGAGTCAGCATATACTTCCCATCATACAATTATACTCTAACACTTGTTATACTTAAAGTACTATGCAAAAGGTTTAGGCAGTCAAGGAAAATGACATTCAGATGATCTTCACGTTAGTGTAAAACTATGATATTATGTTTACCGCTAAGTCATTTCAAAACCTCTCCTAAAGTAACCCCTGTATTTGCAGCAACCATCCAATACGCTCATGTATATTTTGACTCGCCCACTAGCATAGCATTTACAGCATCTCATTGAACCAATTAAATGACTTAATTAAGAGAGCTGGTGGTGAAATCTGATGAATATATGGAATGGCTTTGGCGCCATCTAAGAAGACACCTGCCTAAGACTTTTGCACAGTACTGTATACCTCGGTACAAACACAAACACACATACTCTTCCACACATAAACATTAATATTTATACACGCGTCCTTGTCCATGGCCTGGCATTCAGACTGAAGCGGGGGACATTTCTCACAGTTTGAGCCAGAGGCCAGGAGTGGAAAGGACGCGGTGTTTGATGTGGTCAAACTCTTGAGCATCTAGAGCCGGCGTGTCGTCCTCCACTGGCATGCAGTCGACAGAAAGGTGGTAAAGCAGCAGAGCCTTGGTTCTGGCCCTCATCTGCTGGGCCGACAGAACCCGCTGGGCAAATATCCGCGGGTCCTCTGCACAGAACAGGAGCTGGATCCTGGGCACGCAGGACTGGAGTGGATGCAGCACCCATTCACCTACGGGCCGGGGAACAACTCCTAGTCTTCAGCTCGCCAACACAGTCGGAAACATGCCTGGCGTCTCCGGTACCTACCTTGGACCTTCTGTCCCCCATTGATGATGGGTTTTCCTTCTGTATCTCTCACCCTACCAGAACCGTCAGCCCTGTGGACCAGGTAGAGCTGCTTCTCCGGGTCGTAGTCCAGAACCCCAACCGGCTGCCAGCTGAACTCCAGCTTTGTGTTGAGTGGATCATCTGCAGAACCAGGATACAGAGGTGGGAGGAAATGAGCTCGGATCCTCTCTTACATTTTTATGGGGTGATGGCCAAATCACATGACTATGGGCCCGTCAAGTTCCATGCAGGAGTATAGCATCTTGAGTATTAGCTCTAAGGTGCAGCAGCTCATTCTAAAACTGATGTACTCTTCACATATCTCTCACGCAACAGACAGATTCTAAAGAAGACAAACAGAAAAAAACACAACTTTATGTTGACAAGACCCTGCTTGAAGTAGATGTATTTTCTAAATGATTTTTTCAGCTAGTGTATCTGCTGGTCCTGACAGAGACCCTGGGATCTTGCAGGACAGTGCAACACTGGACTGTGCAACACTGGACTGTGCAACACTGGACTGTGCAACACTGGACTGTGTAACACCAATCGCAAGAACAAAGGGTGGATTTAAAAACGACCACCTTGATGATTTCATGTGACTAACAGCCTAAAAAGCATCAGTCCTCCAACCCTCCATTACTACAATGATACCACCATGTCCCCACATTCCCAGAGTCCCCCAGTACGCTACATTCTGCTGCCCTGTCCTTGCTCGGAAGCAACGCTTTGCCAGGAACTGGTTTGCGATCACATGACCCAGGCTCATATCCCAGCTGCAGCCAGTCTGTGGGGGTGCGGCAGTCAAATTCTTCATTGTCAAACACCTGTGGGGGACCAATATGCACACAGAGACTGGTGAGAAGGTCAGGTGACAGGCAACAATCGATCAGCTACATGAGAAAGCCCTCCATGCGGTCTTATCAAACACACGATGTAGCGAGTGAGGTAGTTATTTTAATCTCATAAACATAACTGACATGATGCAATCGACATTTTCCTCTAAGTGTCTCATAGAAGTCTCTAGAGGCAGACTGACAACATCAGTTAAAAATAAACATTTTTGCTTTGTGAGGCAAACTCACCTCAAGAGGCAGGTAGTTTGATATTGGTAAATGTGGGGGTTGGGGACCCATTGAGTGGTCACTAGTGCTCTGAATCGCTGTCATCAGCTGGTTGGAGTCAATGCCGAGTTCTGACAGGAGTTGTGTGATGTCAAAGCTCAGGTACTCCCGCCTAAGTCTACAAACGCAAAACACAGCACTTACATGCTACAGAGCTTCTGTCCCAATTTCTCTCTAAACAATTTTTTACTCGTCCTGTTTTTAAAATCTCCAAATCAGTTTGTAGTAGAAATTCCATAAATATTCTCATGCTGCTCTGTTTAAATGCATTTCAAGTACGTGAATAACAATTTGAAAGTTTTCTTGTTTATTACCAGTGAACGTTGATGCTATATTTCTCTGGCAGTTCTAGCGGCATTTGTGAAGCTCACTGAGGCCCACTCACCTTTCAATCGCGATCTTGCGAGGAAGGCGACCTGGCAGGCAGCTGAAGGGCAGCTGAACTTTAGGGATGTAGCCTGTGGCCGGAAAGTCTGTCTGCAGCAGCACCTCTGTCGACGGCCCGTGTCTGTCCATCTCCAGAAGGCTGCGGATGTCTTCTGGGGTGTGGAAAGTTGTCACTGTGGAACATAGCTTAGATATTAGGCACTTTATGTTACCTATGTAAAAACCACGATTTATATAATTTCTTAAGATACTAATTAATGTATAACACACCCATGTAAAGCACCCTGGGACAACTCTGTTGTGAAGGGCTCTATATAAAAATAAACTGAATTAATTAATCAATAAATTTAACAAATTAAAAATAACAGTGTGGTACATTTTAGCAAGTTACAGAGAAGACACACTAATCAACATCCCACAATGTGAGGACAGAAATACTGATAAATACCAAATTATATGTCTAAGTATGAATATTCCTGCAATGGCATAACAGAGAGTTTGATATTGGGAGGGGCACACATTTAAATACAAAGGTCTATTTATTGGAGGTGATGAATGAATCCAAATTAAATATCGAGGGGTACACCTCCGCCATACCCGCTGCCCCCCAGTTCCTGCGCCCTGTATTCATATAACTCAAAATCTAGACCCCCCATACCTCTATGAGTAGAAAGTTTGACACCCGACGTTTCAATATAAAGTAAAGTGACACATCATACCACGATGCCAGTGTAAAGTGACACATCATACCACGATGCCAGTGTAAAGTGACACATCGTACCACGATGCCAGTGTAAAGTGACACATCGTACCACGATGCCAGTGTAAAGCTTAATGGGTGAAACAAAGGTCATCAGACATGACACAAAGCTTTGAGAAAAAATTCATAGACGGCATCTAACGATTGATAACCGAAATATGTTTAAAGAGATAATAAGGTAAAAGTGGAAGAAGATAACCAGTATCAACGCGGATGGACTCAGACATCAGAGCAACAATAAAACACCAATGAACATGTTACTGTGAAGCCTGGGGACCCAGATTGTTCCACAAACATATGAGCAGACGTCAACATCAACTAAACGGGACATAACAATAGGAATGATGTAAAACTTCAGTCCAGGTGCTATATACTCTCACCTTTAGGAGTGTTTCCCTCGTAACCTGCTTGGCAAAACAAACTCTGCTCTGTCTTTGGACCCTGCAAGAAGGACTGAAAACCAGATGCATTGGACATCAGAATACATTAAGGTTGATATGAGAGACACTGAACTAATCCGTTATATTCCAAATCATTTAAATACAGGTGTGTATCAAAATGATTTGAAAAGACACAAAAAAACCTTCATGTTAACAACAAATTATACAGTATAATGAAATTACCTGGAGACAGTCAGTTTGATCTTGCCTGACATGATGCTATCAAACGGAGTCTGAGTGTTAATCTAATTCTTTCTTGCTAGACTGTTTATAATACCTGTGCTTCTAACACCTTTGGAAAGAGGCATAGATACTTATAATAATTACACTGAATGCCATGCGCATACAATAGAATTTATACGGCACAGAGGAGCCTAATCTGGGAATTATCTTTAACGAATGTAACAGTCTGTCACGCGAGCCTCCCGTCGTATGTGTGCCGACCTGCAGGCGCCTGCTGGCCGCAGTGGAGATGATCTCCGAGTAGCGCACCGTCTCCTGAATGACAGGGCGCTCCGCGGCACGGAGGAGCCCCCGCCGCCGGCTGTGCGCCTGCGACCGCCGAGGCTCCGTGGGTCTGCTGGGGAGGTGTCCATAGTCTCCCGATCGGGGGACGCATCTTTGGTCTTCGTGGGATACGCTTGGCCTCTCCTCCATTCTCCCTCTGTTACAATACTGTCTGACTGTCAGTAAGGGGCTCCCCAGGGAGTTACGGGCTTTTAACGCTTAAACTGTTAACACAGTACTCTTAATTCTTATGATGATCTTAATTTCCAGTGACTGTGCGATTATTTTAAAATGACAAATTCTTTTCAGACCCCAAACAGCAGTACTGCGGTGAAGCACATCGATTTTTTGCGAACCTGCACAGTAACGAATTGTAAAATAAGAAATATGGAGTAGCAAATGCTAAAGTGATTTATACAGATGTACTTTTTTCGAATTTAGCCCCGTTGTCTTGTTTCGTGAGAGTTAAATGGCAGAGGAGACGTACCTTAAAAAAAGTAAACCTGCTACTGAGTGACTCCCGCAATCTCTGTTTACTAGTCGGGAAGGACGCAGAGGGGGTTGTTAGGGCAGTACCCATACTGACCGCACGGCGGCAGCAGCCGTGAAACGCATTCAAGCTGAGATTTAGTGAAAATAGTTACAGGGTAAACATTTTACTGAATCTGAGTCTCATTAACAGGCCAATATGTCATTATTTAACACCACTCACGGTCTGTTAACCGACGACAACAATCAAGGCATGTCTTAAGCAGGTAAAAGGAACAGATTTACTATGAAATATGTACGTATATCAAATATATGTAATAAGTGAGTTCTGATTTCTTATATAGTAATATTTAAATCGTAAAAAGGAAAAAAAACGCCAAACTGACTTTTAAAATGACCATCATTAATCAATAAAAAAGCATACATTGCTCTTTTGCATTTTGGCTCCAAGCCACTTACAAATAGTTATTTATACGACTACCTTACTATACCAGCTTTCGCTGTACCTGTTGAGAGAATTTTCATTGTAGCAGGAAAGGCATCCTACCCACCTGTCAAACCACTGAATGAGAAAAGCAACTGCAGGCTCTTCAAACAAAAATGCTAACATACATAATAAAATGACTTAGAGGACCAACATAAACCACATGCGTATTTATAGAATATGCACAATTTTTCTCTTACAATCACCCAAATATAAAGTATACTTTACCCACTTGTATATACGCAACCTCAGTATATACAGCACCTTGCAAAAGTATTCTCTCTATTTTGTTCCCTTACAACCTGGAATTTAAATGGATTTTTAATTTGATTTTAAGTGATGGACCAACAAGGATTAATGAAGTTAAAATGGAAAAAAACTTTTCCGTTTTAAATAATTCTAACTTATATTAAACTGAAAGGTGGTGTGTGGATATGTTTTCACCCGCTTTGCTTTGAAGCCCCAACCACTACCTTCAAAAGCCATTTAATTCGTCAAATAAGATCCACCTGTGAGCAGTCTAAGTGTCAAATTATCTCAGTATATATACACCTGTTCTAATAGCCCCCAGAGTCAACACCAGTGCAATACCCCTAAGTAAGGGCTACCACAGAGCAAGTGACAGCATGAAGACCAAGGAGCTCTCCACACAGGTCAGGGACAAAGTTGAAGTACAGATCAGGCTTGGGTTATAAAAAATATCCCAAACTCTGAACATCTCAAGGAGCCCCCTTAAATCCATTATTAGAAAATTGAAAGATTATGTCACTACAGCAAACCTGCCAGGAGAGGGTCGTCCACCACAACTCACAGACCGGGAAAGGAGGGCATTAATCAGAGCAGCAACCAAGAGGCCAAGGATAACCCATTAGGAGCTGTGCGGCTATACTGCAGAGATGGGAGTAACTGTCCATAGGCCCACTATAAGCCGCACACTGCACAGAGCTGGGCTTCATGGAAGAGGGGCCAAGAAAAAGCCTGCCTACCAGGCAGACCATTTGAAATTTGCCAAAAGGCGTATTGAAGACTCCCTAAACATGTGGAAGAAGGTGCTGTGGTCAGATGAGACTAAAATAGAACTTTTTGGCCATCAAGGATGACGCCATGTCTGGTGCAAACCTAACACCTCTCATCACCATGTTTTTCATCGACAGGGAATGGGAAACTAGTTAGAATTTAAGGAAAGATGGATGGCGCAAAATATAGAGACATTCTTGAAGGAAACCTGTTTGAGTCGTCCAGAGATTTGAGACTG
>JAODKN010000127.1:5250956-5266303 GCA_026774425.1 Petrocephalus zakoni | reverse complement strand
CCCAGGTTAGTTAAAAGGCTCCCAAAATTAACTTATGCAAAGCACTTGATGATAGCAGCTACAGAAAATGCAGAATTTAAGGTGATGCCATTTTCGGCACCCAGCTCATTTACAAAAAAAAAGATCTTCCGTATCACCGTTTTAAGTGGTGCGCGCTCCCGAGACAGGGAGGCAATCTACGGCAGGGATGCCTTTTTCGGCATAACACCAGCCCCTAAGCTGGAGCGTTTTATTGTTGTTGCGATTTTGCAATTTAATTGTACATTAAGGAATTACATATTAAAATATGCCGTTTAGCATAGAAGTATTCTTCATTAATAACACATATTATATCTGCTTGGTCTGCAGTGATTGGTGCCCCATTCTGTGCTGTTCCCCGACTTGCGCCTGTAGGCTCCGGAAAAACCCGTACACATGGGTTTTCAGGACCTGGGAGCCACTGCCTCATAACACTTGAATGCTTGTGGTGCCCCATTTTGCAGGATCCCGCTGCAGGAACCGCACTTGTAGTGCCCCTGTAGGGAACCTAGCGATTGGCAGACAGTTGACCACCCTCAGCAGCTGCTGTGGATACAGGTCCTCGCGGCCCTGCCTTACCCCACACCACCACTCTCTGCCATCACACCTGGGGGAGCTACTGGAGGAAGACGTCCAGCTGGACCTGGAGACACACTTTTCCCTGACCCACGTGGTAGCGGCTTTCCGCTCGCCCTGCCCCTTGGCCATGGTCCTGGAGCGGTCGCGTGACTTTGCTCTGTCCTGGGAGCCGCTGAAATTCTTTTCCAGCAGTTGCAGGCAGATGTTCGGCCTCCCCGATGATGTCGGGACCCCGGGTGCCCTGTGCACCTCCCGCTACTCTGGTAGCAGAGAGGTAGGGACTGGGCCACAATGTCACCTCACTGTGGCCAAAGGTGGGATTGCAGATGCATGCTTGCACTGTTTTCTCATGCCCCCCAGGTGATCTTTCGGACCCTCGATCCCGGTGATGGCCAGAGGGACCCCTACAGCCCTGAGGCCCTTGCCCGGCTCACGCTCACCAATTTGAGAATCCGACTCCTCAAGGAGCAGTCCTGTCTGGCCCCTGTTTCCGGGCAACGCAGTGCCCCCGGCAAAGAGCTAACGTCCTCTCCCATCTATGCTCTGCTAGCTGGGGGCACATGCCTGTGTCATGGGCACGCGGGACGCTGCCGACCATTTGTGGCGCGGCCGGGCGCACGACCTCACGGCGGCATGGTGTGTAGAGTTTGTTGTGTATCACGAGCGTCATGTTCTGTGCAGGCACGCGTGCTCCAAGTGTGCGTGCTTTTGTTTAACGCGTGCACCACCGATCGATAAATATGTGCATGTAGCTGTGATGGAGGACGCAGCGGAATGTGACGATGTGTTGTGTCCCATGGGCAGGTGCAGGGGCGCTGCGTGTGCGCACACCACACGGCGGGAGAGCACTGCGAGAGGTGCGCCCCCCTCTTCAACGACCGGCCCTGGAGACCCGCCAACGGCAGCAGCGGGGAGCCCCACCCTTGCAAGAGTGAGTGGCCCTGAAGGTGGGGGCCCCCGGCTATCACAGCACACATAGGAGTTGCTAACGTCAGCCTTCCTCTTTTCCTGAACTCTCTGAGCTGGAGGCATTACTCTGCTCTTAGACTAACAGAGCAGCTTAATTGGGTAAAAGCGGAATACAGTCACACAGCGAAACACATACAAGTACAAGCAGGTCGCATGCTGGTATTCTGCCCCCCCCCCAGCTTTATTACAGTCCAGCACCTTCTGTACTTTTGTCAAATCTGCTAAATAACATACAATTAACCATGATACTCCCACAATGAACTAGCATCCCTACAGGGGCCTTATAGCTTATGTACATTTATCATGTAGTTATCATGTATTTCCTGTAAATACACTTGGCAGGTTCTGTACTTCCCTGCACAGGGTCTGGATAGATGGATATGTGTTTACATTGTTCCCCATCCCCCCTCCTCCTGCCACGTTCTCCTCCTGCCAGGGTGCGAGTGCCACAGCCACGCAGACAGCTGCCACTTCTCCCCGCGGATGTGGCAGGCGACAGGGGGGGTCAGTGGGGGGGTCTGCGACGGCTGCCGTCACAACACAGAGGGCAGCGGCTGCCAGCGCTGTCGCCCCGGTCACCGACGCCGGCGCGGCAGGCCCATGAGCTCGCCGCACGCCTGCACCCGTAAGAGCCAATGGCTGACGGGCGGCCCGAGGGCGACGGCATCGAAAACCGGGGGGTCCCTGAAGGGCGCTCCTGCTCACTGTCCCTGATCCATTCGTTTTTTTGGGTGTTTTTCCTACAGGATGCTGGTGTGACTCTGTCGGCTCGGTCCCGGGGCAGGGTAGGGCTGAGGGTGGCTGGTGTCACCCCCGCAGCGGGCACTGTCACTGCAAGCCAGGGGTCGGTGGTCAAACCTGCAGCCGTTGCCTCCCAGGCTACTGGGGCTTAGGGCCCAATGGCTGCACACGGTGCTCTTGCCCTCAGAACTGTGACTCCATCACAGGACACTGCCAAGACAGGTGAGCAGCACAACTCCTCCCTCTTTGCCTTGATAGCCGTTAGCCACGCCCACATTTGCTCATTGCTGGTTTAAATCATGAGGTCATCGAATTCTTTTGATCTGACTGGTCAAACATAGTTCATGTAGCCAATGAATGCTTCATATGAGTCAGAGTCCCTCTCTCTCTGAAACCTGCCTCTTTCCTGAGAAACAGAAATCACTATGTGGCCTACAACATTCCCATTGGTGGAAGGATCACTGACCGTGCGGGCAGCCTGACCAATGAAAAGAGAAGGGTGTGGTCAGAGGAGCTCACTATCTCTGCTCTTCATTACTCAGGTGACTAGATTGGGGTCAGCCTGGGGTATATTGGTTTTGTATGTTTATCTTCTGAAATCCTGGCAAACAAATGTACAGTGACAAGCAGGCAATTAGACCCCAGACAGGTATATGACAGGTGGCTCTATGGGTCCTGTTATCTGTTACAGCACAATGCAACTGCAAGGAGAAATCTCTGAGAAGCATCTCTGATCTCTGCAAGAAAAAATATGCCTACGGTACGAAAAATGAGGCCGCCGATTTCACACATTCTGCAGTCTGGAGATGCCATCTGGTATGTTGCTGTCGAGGAGGACGTGTGAGGGACAGTAACCGAGGACTGGGATGGGCTTTATTCAGTACACATATGCCGAGAATGTATGCAGATGTACTGGTCTGTGTAGTCTGACATCTGTCCCAATTACATCCATGACACTGGCTATTTACATGTATGTAGAGAATAGTAGTACGTATAACACAGCAGCACACGGTCTGATCCCACATGCTGCCCCTCCATGTGACAGTCATCAAGGCCAGCGTGCTGTCGGCTCATGACAAAGGGAGCCACGTGGAGGTGGAGGTGAAGGTCCGTAAGGTGCTGCGATCGGGACGGGTCGCCCTATCCCAGGGCGTCCACAGCCTGTACCCCCTGTCATGGACGACACTGGGCTGCACCTGTCCCATCCTCAATCCAGGTATAACACTCAAGTATACAGTACCCACTGTGTGCAAACCTCAGATCCTTTAATGTAATATGGACAGAGGGTCAGATAGAACCATCTTAAAATGGTTTAGCTATATATTAAGCCATATGACCTTTGTGTCTTTGCACACAAAGTTCACAGAGTCTGTCACAGTAAGTAACACCATAAAATTAAAAATCAGAAGATCCACAACCCGAAAGCATTGCTTGGGTGAGATTTTCCAGCTGTCCCCAGTCAGGCGGTTTCCACGTCATGGTAGCCTGCAGATCTTCAGAAGCTCCCCTTAGTTTCTGTTTTGTGTATGCCCATGGTGAGAAGGACGGAAACTCTGGGTAGGTACTTACCTCCAGCTTGGGGTTATAGTCTGAGAGGCAGAGCTGGGTGGGGATCACTGTCATTAGTGTTGGATGAATTGTACAGTCAGCGCTGGCCCTCTAGCATTGCATGTTCTCATGGGCTGTTGGAGTGCCGGCGTGAAGTGAATCCTCATACCTGCCTGCAGGGGTCCCCACTTACTTCTCTCTCCTAGTCCATGCTATTCACCCAAGCAGAACTCTACATAAGGTCTGCCGCTCAGGCGAACAGCCCGGCACTTTCTATCGAGCCACTGAACCACCACAAAGACTCACTTTTCTGCTCCTCCTCCTGCTTAGGGGTGGAGTACCTGCTAGCTGGGATGGAGGAGGTGGAATCGGGGCGACTGCTGGTGACCACGCAGAGCGTAGTGCTCCCCTGGACGGCCAAGGTGGGGGGGCATGTGGCCGAGACACTGGCGCAAGGCTGCCCCTGACCCGCCCTTCATCACAGCCACGCCCACTCGCACCTCAGGACACGTGCAGAAATCACCGCCTCTGGCGGAAAGCCCTGGACTGGAGAACAGGTCTCCACACGCTTCCAGGTGAACAGACGGTGTTCTGACAAAATACACAGCAATTGGAGAAATCTAGCTTCAGAAGCCCTCCTGGAAGCATTATGATGCGCTGTCATTCCATGGTTAAAGCTCAGGGGATAACAGGACAATGATTGACAGCTTATGGCCATCCCACCAATTGGAGGATTAGAGGCTTCGTGCAACCACTTGACTACAAACAGGATTTTTTTTTGGATTTTCTTCAACCAGCTGCAAGTCAGCCTAGATATAGATCTTCTGTAAAAACCACACACCATTATTTAATGAGTAATAATAGTGTATGATCACCTCTTCAAGACCCCCTTAAGAGACAGAAAGCACCCTCTGCTCTTTCTGTGAGTGCTACACGCAACACTGGCTCATATTTTGAATGTCTGAATAAATAAATCAAATTTTCCACAATCCTCACTTGCTCAAATGGTATGGAGAACAGACAGAAACACGGAAGAGACTAATAGAAATGGTTAAAAGCGCATGGTTTTGCACATAGCTCAGTTTGGTTTAAAAAAACCACATCTACACCCTTCTTTCCGTCTCCAAATCCGAAACATTGGACATCTGGGTTAGTTCATCAACATGGAAGTAAGCAGCCGGTACAAGACAACACACAGCAAGAAAGTGGTCTGTTTAATAACAGTTAATCACTGACTAAGGGAGATGTGATGGTACATTAAGGCTGTGAATGGGAAACAAACACGAAGACCTCAGGACTCTGCATACATCGCCCCCTTATCAGTGGCAGTAAGGACCCACACTGCAGACTTCATGCAGCCCGGCGATGCTTCTCTGGAGAGGTTTGCATAGAAAGTCAGTGTTCTCACCTAGAACCAGCAGCATCAAAGAGACCAGTAACTGCTTCATGCCACTCTGTTGAGAGTATGCTGTTAGAATTAAACTCCGGGTTGAAATGTAGGCTTACAAGTGGCAATCAAAAGATGTTCCGGGTTGCTCTATTTTCACTAGTATGTAGTATGCGAAAGGTTACAGAGGGCAACACCATGCCATTAATGTAAAGGTACCAGGGTATGATAACACTACTGGAGGATTTCAGGTTACTTCATAAACAGTGTTGCTGCTCTCAGTCAAACAGAAGCGTCATTCATGTTGGGGCTGAAAGAAACACAGGAGAAACTTTAACTTCAACAGGCTTTTCTCCCAGATCCTCCTCTCAATACCAGGGAAAGTGAGGGAACATTTAAAAAGGCAATCGTAGCATTTCCATATTATCTTTCCAGGGACTCCCTAAAGTTTTAAGCTCATTCTCTTCTCATCTTAGCGGCTTCTGAATCCAGCCAGTGGGGCCCAATGCACTGATACGCATATTCACAACCTGAGACTCGTACCTCCCCCTCAGTGGCTGTGGTGGAAAGGCTACATGATGGAATATTTGGTATTAGCTACTGGCTGAGCTCTCTGTAGGGGGCGTGTCCTCTGAGGTGCGGGCGAAGTCAGGCTCTGGGGTGGAGTCTTGGCTGGGGGGTGAGGAACTCTCGCTGTCGTCCTCCTGGGGGTACAGCTCGGGGTACTTCTGCATACACTCCTGCATCCCACGGAACTTATCGACACAGTCTGAGCCCTTCACCTCCTCTGTGCTGTAGTGGAAGCAGGAGAAAGCCGACTTGAACTGCTCCCCGCAGGGCCCACTGGCCATGCCCCCTAGACAAGGGCAGTTCCAGTTGATCTCACCATCTGGCAGGATGAGGCCTGCAGAGAACGATCACATTAGAACAGAACACAGGACAATGCATCTAGTGTCATAGCTTTACTCAAAACTCTGGACACACCTGCTTCCAATGCATTTGTTTCCATTTTAGCTATGCTATTTAGCTCATAGTAAAAGGCCTCAAGGCAATGAAATACATATCAGATACACTGCAATGGCCAAGAGAAGTGTTCAGCATCTTAACATTTTCTTAAATTCTGGACTCTTCAAAAGTCAAAAACTCTTCAAATGGCCTCCTTTGCCTTTGATGACACCATTGCAGACTCTTGGCACTTTTTCAACCAGCTTCCAGAAGCCGCCACCTGGAATGCTTCTCCAACAGTCCTGAAGGAGTTTCCACAAGTTCTGGGCACAAGTTGGCACTTGGTTCTTAATCTTCAATCCAACTCATCCAAAACCAGCTCTACAGGATTTAGGTTGGGGATTGTGGGGGCCAGGTTATCTGTGACACCACTCCATCCCTCTCCTTCCTCACAAGATAATACTTACTACCTAACTTTAAGGTGTGCTTAGGGTCATTATCTTGTTGAAAAACAAATGATTTTCAGCTGGTGCATTCAGACTTTTTTTGGTATTGTATGAATATCCTGTCTTGCCCAGTTTTTTAAGAGTACATTTGACTGAACTTCACAGTCATTAAGCAGAGTACAGGCCACAGAGCCAATGAAATGTAGTTATCATTAAACCGGAGCAAATTAATTACATAGAAATACAATACATTTTAAATAGACTAAAATGAATACTGTACTCCTCATCCCAGATTCCCCCCAAACCCAGGAGTATAAACCCAGATTTCAGTCTTCACCCCATCTCCTCCAACATAGCTATGCTGTCATAACTCAGTATAAACCCAGATATCAGTCTTCATCGCATCTCCTCCAGCATAGCTATGCTGTAATAACTCTTCTTCACCTTGATCCTCGTAAGGGTCATTCGGGTCATCGGCTATCAGTTCCGCGCTGCTAGGTGCTTCATGGTCCTCTTTGGTTACAAAGATTATGCGATCCTTACCTGCCAAAGGGAAGAACACGGAAACAACCAACTAATCAATGAAATATTCAGGAAATAAAGATCAAAACCCCCATACCTCATGGCAGCACTAATTACACATGGCCGAGGTCAAAATGTATACAGTTTAGGTCCACTGAACCCTTAACGGCTATTTGGCTACAAGAACAACGACAAGTATGGCAGCGCCGTCTGCCGGCAAAAATCAGAGGTCCGAATCAGGATTAAAGGGAATCTAGAGCTCTGTACCCGCGTGACATTAGCACTGACCAATGTAAAAATATAACGACGACCGACATCTTTAAGACGGATTCCACAAATCCTGCAAGTTAGCTTCTGTAAACAAGCATTCGTGCTATAGTAATGCACTGAATAAATTCCACAAATAGGATAAAAATTAAACAAACAACCGGGAGGTGTCGGTGACAATCACGTAAAGCTTATACATGGGATCAATATAGTTATTTTGAGTTTATTTAAGAATAACGGACAATTATAAAAATGAGAATCTTCTTTATATCCACTGAGGATGCACATTTATTGCACCAATGAGGATGCACATTTATTGGATAAGCAAGTTGTACTGTGAGGTTTATCTGGATTGCTTAATTTTTAAATAGCCAAGGGTGGTGTTCTCATTTCTGGTTGAGAATCGTGCACCAGTCCATAGACAGCTGCGTATCTGTAGCACTGCCTTCCCACGCTTATGCCTAGATAACCAGGAAGGTGACTGGCTAAGCAAGCCCGCGCCGGCTCGTGCTACTCCGCTGCTCCTGCCAATGACATTGCCGCGAAGAAATGAATGGAAACGCGGCTTCGCCATACCTTCCTGCCTGCAATACGACATTTCTGTCCGCCTAGGAGTCCCCGTGTCCCACAATTAATCCCACCAGCAGCCTATTCTGCCTCCCTTTACTGTCAGTGGTCGACACCGGCCACTCTTTCTCAGCCAGCCCGGTTTCAGCCGCCTGACACGCCGCGAACTCCGACCTCCGACCTCTCGTCTTCCGGTCCCTAACCCTCGCGAGCTTTCGGTTACGTCACTGGGCCTTAAGGACCCCGTCGTGGGTATGAGCTGTTCGCGCCAGTGCCGGTCCAAGCGCGGTTTTATTTCACCCTTTAAAATAAATGTAATAAAATGTAGATACATAATGACCTACTTCAATTCTTTTAGAATTAAAAATGTGATTCACTACTTAACTAAACTTCAGGAATATAATAAATAAACGTACCGTATACTAATAATAAACCTTGAGTACCTGGGGTCTGAACACAATCTTTCAAGCTTAACGATGACCTTTCCCTGACAATATTTCCATAAATGGCAAAAGGAGAGATGTGTTAGTACTGAAATCTTCAATATTGCGACTATTAAACAAAAAACAACCGTATAAGTAACAAAGTTTGTCAGATGGTTTTTACGACGGCTAGCACTGCCCATTAGGAGATAAACGTCCATTTTACTCTCAAGTGTCGTGAATTTTGATTCAAGTGTAAACAGCTATGGGAGACGTCTAATTTAACTCACATCTGCAATCTACGAATATGAGCACAATTGTGCCGGTTCTAAGAACTGGATGCCCTTTTGCGTTTTCACTGTCAACGATTCAGAAAATAGTATAAGAAAACACCGTCTTAGGTGTCATTTACCCCTTTGGATAAAGCAGATCCTTTTGGTGATTAAGACACATTAAAATATTTTTTTATAAAGAATTATTTATTTGACATTGAGTCTTCTAGGATCCTAACTGCTGCTTAAACACTGGCTGTGCAGATGTTACAACTGTATTGCAATCACAGGTCTGTCAGCTGCGGGAAGTCCAATACAGGAGAAGATACATTCCAGTACTCCCTGTCAGGTAAGCTCTGTGGTGTTCTTTTTTTGTTCCGTTTCCTCCAAAGCGGCTTTAACTGGCAGTCAATTTAAACATGTCCTCACAGTGCTTTTCTTTTTAAAACAAATAGCCCATGGGCTTACACTGTGGAGGAATGCATAAATGGCATATGTACAATAAAGCAAAATACACAAAAACCTTTAATACAGATATCCAATACAGAAAATGTAAAATAAAAAAAACCCTCCTCTTCCTGCCCCTGGCAGATTCCAGTGTGCAACATGCACATAAGGTCAGTCGGGGACCCACCCACAGACAGACAGACAGACAGACACGCTTCCCTTTATTTGGGGAGAACTGTACTTAACCTAAAACCAGCATTGCTGCAAATAAAATAAACTGGACCGAGTTGTGGATGAGTACTTCTGCCACTGAACAACCTACAATCACTTAGCTTTAGGAGATACCTTACAGGTAAAACCTGCACCTAAAATGACCTTCTGGAGATTAAAAGTCTCTACACAACTATGCAAGAAGGCATAGTTTATCCAATGCCATGTGACGTCAGGTCACCATCCAGGTAACAGCCATAGTCAGCTAGGCGAGTCAGAGGGGTGATGAACTGAATGTCAAAAACTGCTGGGAGAGGGAAGGGGGAGGAAAAATAAATCCCTGCCATCCTGTACCAAATACACCAGAGAGATGGACGCTGGGAAAATGCTCTGGGAGAATGGGAAATATTCCATCCCGCAACACATCAACACCCTGCAATTCCACTTAGAGTCCAGTTCAAAATGTTACCACCTGCCCCAGGGGATCCAATGATTCCAAGAGCTAGATCACTGACATGTATGATTCCTTAAAAAAAAAAAAAAAAAAACAAAAATGGCAGGGTCTGTCTCCCGGGAGGGATTTTAGAAGAGAAGAGCTCCCATGCTGCCCACTTCGCTCTGCTCCTTCACAAAGATCTCAAAGTACTGGTAGATGATGGTAACGGCCAGCAAGATCCCAGTGCCAGAGCCGATGGCCCCCAGGAAGTCGGCCATCACAGACAAGCCGCCAATGCAGAGGCCGCCGAAAGCGGCAGCAGTGGGGATGTACCTGTGAGAGAGGGGTGGTCAGAATGCGGCTATAAAGGCTGCCACCGCCGGCTCATCTGGGCCATAGCTGGCAGAGAGCAAGCCAGATCAGAGGGGCTAATCTAAATGCATGGAGATGCTTTACCTGTTCAGCTCATGAACCATTGAGGTCTCTCTGTGCCCCCTCATAACCATCTGCTGCTCCTTCAGCTGCTTGGCCACCTGAACAGAGAATGCACATTTAAGAAAACATCCACAGACATGCACTGTCAACACAAGTAGTACATTCCAGAAGACTGAACTATGACTTCACTAGCCAACTTAATGCAGTCGGATGTATAATCAAACACTTCATGTATATACATGAAGTATTATATTTACATACACACGTCACAGCAAACGCATGTTTCTCTCATAACTTACCATGAAGCCCTACACAATATTGTCAGTCACTATAGTAATGATGCATACGGCACACACCCAATCCCATTGCCCATGTCTGAAATCCTTTCTGCAATATGGATCATGCATCTTATGGGATTCCTATCATGTCGAAGCACCATAATACGCTCTGAATCCATGACTCAACGAGTACAGCGAACATGCGCCAGCTTAAGATAAAGCCAGGAAGTGCAGTAACTCACATCTTTAGCAGATGAGCCAGACACTTCAATCCAGGTTTTGGAGAAGAATGCACAGGAACCAAGCATGAAGACGATGTAGATGATTGCATGGACCGGGTCATCAAGGACTGAACCAAAAGACTCTGGGGGAGAGAGGTAGTAGCAGAGACCACCTACAGGGTAGGCACGAGCGGGACCACCAGCAGATGTATCCTGAGAAAGAGATTTAGAAATGCTGAGTGAGAAGGAAAAACATAGGGACTCAGAACACTTAGGAGAAGTCCAAGAAGGAACATTCTCCAACAGCTCTCAAACTATGGAGAAATCAGTAAAACTTTTTTTTTGGGCTCATTTAGATAATGCAAGATTTCAAAGAAGCATCAAACTATACAGGTTACTTACATCATAGGTTATTGACAAAAAGTGCCATGAACAAACGGGTATACTCACAGACCAGGTGCCCAGTAGGTTAACCAGAAAGTTCCCACTGAAGCGTGTGGACAGCATTTGCGAGATGACGTACAAGTTGGACACCAAGGCAGACTGCAGGATGATGGGAATGTTGGAAGTATAGAAGAGCTTGATGGGGTAGGTGTTGTACTGGCCACGGTAGCGAGCAGACTTTATAGGCAGGTCGACCCTGAAGCCCTGCGAATATCAAGCAGCGATTATACTCATTCCCACCCAAGCTTTTCAGCAAAAACAGTTACAACAAATAATTTGTTGGCTCGTGTAAAACTACAATTACCAGGTTCAAAAATAGAAAATGTGTCGTTAAACAAGTTGGGAGGAGAAGATAGTGACCTGGAAGTATATGACCACAGCGAACACGAAGACCGTGGCGATGAGGTTCATGAGGTTGGGCAGATTCTGCCGGTAGAAGGCCTCTCTCAGCGCCCGCACTTTGTCCGTGCGAGTGGCCAGCAGGTGGAAGAGGGCGATGATAGCCCCCTCAAACTCCGTTCCTGAAATGAAAAGCTCAAGGTCAAAGGTCAGAGTTCCATCCAAGCATCACCTAATGGCAGTGGGGCCTGATTCTAAGATGAGCCTAAACAGTCCCACCACACATTCAAATCAATGTTTCAACATCAGTTCCACTCAAAATCAAGCCAAAGAAATGCAGGAGAACATGAAGTATAAAATCCCACACCCTTCAGTTATGCATTACAACAAGATTAGAAACACAGATGACTAAAAAGTAAAGACTGCCAGACAACAGTAACCCAAGAGTGCATAGTAAGTGTCAATCACCACAAGATGGGACCGAGCCACACAATGTACTAGGACCTCAAAGGCTAGACGGAAAAGGGTGAGGTGCTCACCTCTGCCTGTATTGACAGTAGTTGGGCTGAAGGCCTTCCAAACGATGGTCTCACAGATGTTGGTGGCGATGAAGAGAGAAATTCCAGAGCCCAGGCCATAGCCCTTCTGCAGCAGCTCGTCCAGAAGCAGGACTATTAGACCCGCCACAAAGAGCTGGGGAGAGATGTAGCTACATGCAACCAAACATGCTACCAATATGTAACGGCTGGGCTGACTCCATAGCCTGAAGCGGAGCCCATTCGAGAGAAAGAAAAGATGTATGCAAGACAGTTGGCTTACTGAATGATGAATGGGGACAGGGTAAGACTTACCTGGATGATGATTAGCAGGCAGATTCCAGCCCCCATCTCAGAGGGGTCTCCATACATCCCAGTCATCACATACACAATGGCCTGTCCAATGGTGATGATCATACCGAAAACTGCAGCAAAGAGTGACATTAGAGGGGGAGGAACGACTAATACAACAGACTCATAACACACTGATCTCAAAAGGTGAAGGCCAGGTAAGAGTTCATGCATTATTGCTGAGTATCAGGCTTAAGCCAGTCCAGGATGTTGCGCGTCACCAACCCGGTAATCATTTTTATGAAATACTCAAATGTCGATAACGGAGCAGAACACTATTACTACATCAGCATGCTGTGTGCCACCATGATTGGAAGAATTCACCAAAAACAAAGAAGTTAAATTACAAACAAAAATTTTAAGCCCCAGAGGCTGCGCAGTCCGGAAGGCCATGCGTAGATTATTACCTACGTGACAGGAATTTGAATTTCCCTAAATAGGGCATTGGGTAATCTAGCATTTAAGGACACGGACTCAACCCCAACCTAGTTCGACTCCCAAGAGGACACCGGGGCTAAGCACTAATCTAAATCAAGGAAAAAACTGTAGGTTTCGTTGCAGGGGGCATTGGCCAAGAAAGTAAAGGAGTGTTCACAGAGGGAAAAGGCAGGCCATGAACCTCCTTTATGAGAAAAATATTCAACGGTCCTCACACATGTACTTGACTGTACAGCTCAGATTAGAACATGATGTTATGCCAAACTACAGTGACAGTTCCCGTGGGACGGCGGCAGACGTGGAGAATACAGGCCTGCCTTACGTTTCTGTGCCCCATTGAAGAGCGCGCGGTCCTTGGGCGTGTCGCCAACCTCAATGATCTTGGCTCCAGCCAACAGCTGCATGATGAGGCCAGAGGTGACAATGGGAGAGATGCCCAACTCCATCAGAGTACCTAAAGAGAGTATGAGAAGAGGATGAAGTAAGGGAAACGTCTAGCAGTAACAGCTGAGCAGCGGGGATGCACAGCCAGGACCAAACGAGCAAAGTGAGAGCTGCCCAGCAATGTCGTCATAAACAGGCCAACGATGTCATAAACAGCACATGCACAAGTGGACTTCACATTAAAACATTTCAAAACTTCTTGAAGCGATCGTTCAATGCACCAGCATATTAACATTTCTACAAAGTCAACCTTACGGCTCTTCCCATATGATTCAAAAAGATTGTGTTTTGTACTAAAACGGGATGTTTATCAAACAGGGGGAAGCACAGGAGATTTGAAACAGTACAGTAAGAATGTGCAGCAACCTTTTGCTTAAAGGCACAGATGGTGGAAGTGAGTGAGATTCACACACACCTCTGTTGGATGCTAATATAACCCTCATCCAGTAGAATGGGTCCGCAGAATCTGACGACATGATTCCAAAAAGGGGAATCTGCAAGGGACAACAGCATTACACCTGCTGCAAGAAACCACACTCTGGCATTTGAGGCAAACAGTGCGGCCACATTACATCAGGTTTCCGGTGCGTTCCTTTGATTTAATTGTGGTTTAGGATAGACATCGAAATGTTTTACTTATAGTGGACTTAAAGCCTTGGGTTTCTTATTTGCACAGTTTCATTGAGCTTCCATGGAAAGAAGGATAAACTCACCTGACAGCAGACCAGGAAAATGAACAGAGTGATGGCAGTCCATAATACTTTCTCTCTGAACTGAATCTGGGGAAATATGAGTGGATTCAATTATTCACATTACCTTGATCTCCAACATCCTTTTTTCCCCAGTATAAAAAGCAAGGAAAAACAAAGGCTTACCTTTCTTTCAGGCTTCTGGATTTCAGGCAAAACGGCGCAGAATGGCTTTATAACTTCTAAAAATTTTACTGAAAAAGACAGGACAAACGGTGGTTACTTTAGGGATAAAGCAGTTCTGTCACATATTCATCCTTAACGTAAGAGGCGCAGGAGGCAAGCAGACGTGGCACCGGGCTGCCGTTTGCTGCCCCTGGCAGAATTTACCATCGACCCGGGACAGCCAAACTGAATCAACCATTTACCCCAATCAAATAAAGTGAGTAAAACTAAATCTAACACGATCCCGATGTACATGGGTTAACTGAACTGGATAGTGACTGCTAATATTATTCCGATCATTATAACGGGACAGCAAACAAGTTAAATTAAAGAACTATCACCACAACAACCAAAATATAAAAGCAGAATTTTCCCCTAAAGAAGACCGGCCATCCTAAGCAAATAAACGCTGCGAGCAAGCAGCAGTAATGTGTCCCTGCTGTGCTACGTCATCACTAACAGATGCGAACCAGAGCGAAAAGGGCAGAAGATCTCCATACCAAGTTACCCAACTAAGCGCAGAACACTGCTAGAAAGTACACGAGTTAACATTTAAATATCAAAATAAAGACTTCGCCTTTCAATCCGTGCGTCTATTCAGCACAAATCACGGTCCCACTGCTTTAAGGTTTCTATCTTTAGAAACAATATATTAAAACAACTATATAATGTATGGGAAGAGAACCTTCGGAGCCGGTAGCCGTTAGTTACCAGGTGGCATTAAAAAGCGGGGCGCAGCATCGCATTCCCGGCGGATCGGACAGGCAACAGCCGACACCGGGGCTGCCAGTCTGGCCCACGTCTGTCATGGCAGCCAGAGAGCGCCCGGGACTAAAGCGCTGCCCCCCGGCCAAGGAGCCCTTAAAATCATAACCCTAGCTGCACATCTATAAGCATTACAGCTACACGAGCGAGAGACCCGCGGCCTCCAGACCTCACGCTTATAAACAGAAGATGGCCTCCACCCTGCCCACTATAAGCAGCACCAGCTCCAACTGTCAAGTTAAAATGAATAAACGGTGCCGTAAGGAGCAGAAGCCAAGCCGCCAGAAGCCAAGCGAAGGCCAGTAGCCATACTCACTGCCCATGGTCGTGTCTGTATGGATCGGTAATGGCCCCGGTATGTCGGATCGGACCAGTTTATGTGGCACCGGCTTAGTCTCCGCTAAGA
>JAODKN010000127.1:5234172-5244943 GCA_026774425.1 Petrocephalus zakoni | reverse complement strand
GAGGCCTGGAACCTATTCCCAGCAGCTTGGCTAAATGAAGTGTATGCTACCTACATACGGACCTCAAGAAAAAAACATGAAAGGTGTTTATCAATACATTGTAATATCATCTAGATATAATAAAATGTACCGTAAAACACAATAGACACAATGATAATATGTACACAGTGCAAGAAAATAAGAGGGCCAATAAACTGGCAGAGAATAGCTGGTAAGGGCCTCGCTGTGCATGCAGGGAACACAGAGTGACAGACAGTGAATGGCAGAGCGGAGATGCTGCTCGAAAATAAGGAGATATTTGTTCTTGTGTGTTACATAACAGGCAGAGAGCTGCTCGCTGCCACAGAGGTGAAGACGAGGATACACAGGATGGCCCGGCTCAGCCCTCCGCCTTTCTGTCCTGTCCTCTCACCCGGCCTTCTTTGTCTCCATGTCTTTAGCTACTTTCCTGTACTTTGCACAGGGACTTTTGCCCTATGAATCTGTATCCAGTTCTATGCTGAAGTGAAATGAACGCAGCTTTTCATTTTAATATGACATTATTCTCGTCATGTTTATTGTACGTGTCGGGCTCATCGCTGAGGTCCTTAATAATATCGCCTGGCTATTCACTCTCAGGGGTCAGTGAAAAGTTTGAATACAAAGGACGGGAAATATAATTTTTGTAGAATCAAATTCTATTAAAGCAGGTACTGGACCAGAACATCTTCCTGGGTGTGTCTCATATCTTCTGTGGTAGATGTTTTTATTATTATTATTATTATTATTTGACGAGTACATAATTCAGCAGCACAGATGTTCTGTTGATGTTGTACTGAGATAAGAAACTACAGTGGACTCCGAAAATGAGCCTAACTATTGAAGAGAGGAATTCTCAGACGCAGCCTCTGTGCTGGTCTTATGACTTGTGTACCCTCTGTGCTTTCACAATAGACACACACAAACAGGCACATACCCTTTGTCTTGTTGATGCAATCTCTGTCACACAGAAGGAAATACGGAAATGCCCTCGACCCATGCACATGCTTGCCATTCTTAATGTCATCACTTATCACTTGCCCAAAACAGATGGGCCTATTGGCTATGTAAAGGATGTTTTTTATTTATTTATTTTGTTGACTATTGTTGTGCCCCTTGGTCCTTGAGGGTTGCAGGTGACATCATCACCTCAATCCTCTAGGAATTCAGGTCCAAGGGTACAGGTCCAGCTTTGTGTGTGTGTGTGTGTGTGTGTGTGTAAAAACCTGTTAAATTGAAGTTGTGAGGATCTGTGACTGCAGTCAAAAAGTTTCAATTTCAAAAGTTATGTATTATGTGTGTTGTAATACAATGAGAGCAAGATTGAATAAATAATTAAATGAAATTTACATTTGAACAGTACACATGATAGTAAAGCCATGAAAGACGTTAAATTCTTTGGCCACGACGACAAGAGAATATAAATTCACAGCACAGGTTTGTTTCAAAAGTCTTGTATTTTGTTTGGTTACTTATAGTTAAGGGTTGGGCTGGGTAGGGGTTACGGTTCTCATTGTGGGGATTAGGGTCATGCCCATAGTAATGCGTGGACAGTCCTCACAATAATATGAATGCAAACGTGTGGTGTTGTGTTTTCTCATCATGCCTAAGTTTCATCTTGTTTCTTCACGCCCTGGAAAAGCCTGTTTTTTGATGAGTAGGCAATTCTGGGTTTCCATTAGCAAATAGCTTGGACTGCCTTCCTATGTTGGGTGTATTATGCCTCACTATCTATGCATTCAGTGGAAGGTTTCACTGGAAACCTCATATAATAAAAATGCATGGAAGTGTTAATTTACATATTTAGTAGGTGCTTTTGCCCAGGAATATTTCTGCAGTCAGAGAGCAGGGCGGAGCCAGCCAGCACCCCTAGAGCGGTTCATATTTAGGGCTATGCTTAAGGGTCCATTGTTGATCACACTATCAGCCATGGGTTTGGAACCCATGACCTTCCAAACAGGGACACAGAGCTCTCACCCACTGAACTGTACTCCATCCTTTTTTATAGAATATGTGTCTTTCTCAGAGATAAATGGGCAGCTAATAATTTTATTCCTTCCTTTTGTTGAGGTGGCAGGAGAGTTATTAAAGTGCTGTTTAGGTCATGTTTTTTGTTCAAAAGCATACATAATATAGTTTTCATTTTATAGAGTAATGCAACTATTCTTAAGAATAATCTTAGTTTTACAGAATAACACCCACCAAAAAAATCCACTATGCTCACAAAATAAATTGGACTGGGCTAAAGTGGAAGTGGAAGCCAAACTAGAAAGTCTCACTTCTTCACCGAGCTGGAGTATGTCAGGGAATGGGGTACGTCAGCCAAACACTGACACGGCACAATAACTCAAAATGGTTCCGTGAAAAATGCCAACAACACCACAAACACAAAGCACAACTAAAGTGAAACAAAATCTCAAGAGAGATTTATTTTTACCATCAAATCACTCACAGATGGGGGGAGGGCATCGGAGAGTCATGGAAACCCTGTCAGATTTAGGGGGCTTAGTAGTTGACATTTTGTCAGTGAGCCTACAATTTCTAGCTACACCCCTGCACACAGAAGATTGCCAGTGAAGAAGATCTGCAGAAGTGGAGTGTGGATGAACATAAACCATGACTATAAAGTCTCTTTGCTATGTACACTTTACGTCCTTAGAAAGAGTAGGGGTGGTACCCCAGTGTCCTGGCTAACATTACCCACTGTGGCCCTATCAAATCAGGCCTCCTAATCATCCCCTGTATCTAATTGGTGCATTCTCTCCTGCCCCTTCACCACCGTAGCTCCTGTGTAGTGGGCGTACTGGTGCGGAATGGCTACTGTCACATCATCCAGGTGGGTGCTGCACAGTGGTGGGTGAAGGGGCTCCCCATTGGTTTTATAAAGTGCTTTGTGTGTCTTGAGAAGCCATATAAATGCAACTTTGGTTCATTCATTGATTAGCACTAACTGTGCTAAGCGCATTCATGGACCTGCCATTAAAATAACTGAAGGGCACTTTTAATTCAGCGTATCTGTTGCTGTCTGCTCTGAGTTACGGACTGTTTGTGGGTCTTTTGAATCGTGTGTGTTTCCCCTTGGCTACTGTGTGCAACGCTGGCCGGACTGTCACTCACTAGACAGCAGGAAGGAAAACACGGAGAGGTAAACAGACGGATTACCCCGGGTGTGATGCAAGTCTCCAGTGAGGGCGGCCAATAGGAACCTCGCTTGCTAAGGCAGCACCGGTCCTCCTGTGGACTCACTCTTTCCTGCTCAGTGATGTCCTGGGAAGGAAAGGTTCCACATATTAGGGTGTGATGAAGCAAAGTTTGTTAACTGCCTGCAGAAGCACCTGTAGGGAACCCCCCTCTGCCGTCCCACATTCAGACCGGCAGCAGGCAATGTCTGCAGCGAGCATTTCATGCAACCTGGCCAAGAAGAAGACTATTCTAAAGATATGTACATTGCTATTTATTTAGCAGACACTTACATCCAAAGCAACATTCTTTTTTGAGAAAGTAGCGTCAGAAAGTCCCTGGAGCAATAGGGGTTAAGGGTCTGGCTTTAGGGCCCTGCAGTGAAATCTCTCTGTCAGCTACAGGTTTTGATAAAAGACAGTGTTTTAAAACAACAATTAAGTATCTCATATATTCATGGTCAAGGCAAGTAGCAAAATAATGTACGATAAAAATAATGTATAATATAAGAATGCAATTAAGTGATAAAGCTAGTATTGTGTCATTGTGTACGAAACTAAGATATTATGTAAGTTAGCTTTTTTCACATGCAAAAAATAAACATCAAGTCCAGCCATAGCCAGGATTTATGCCTAAATAATTAAGAAGCAGAGGCTTAATGATTTAAGGATTGAATGATGCCAAAGCATCCTCTCCAGGGATGTGGGTCTGCAGCTGAAATGTAGATTCTGACAGGGGTGCAGGACTCCAGGTGACTTTTAGATAACTAGTGGGGTTGCAGGTGTTGGCCTGAATATTAAAAAGGCACATGTACATGGTGGATCACCCTAGTATGAGGCTGCTATTGGACTCAGCAAATACCTGCTTATAAAACTGAATAAAGTTCTTTGGCTAAAAAGGACATCAGGCAAGGATGTGAATAATGGCTCGATGCTTCCAAGTTAACTGCTTCATTCTGAATTATTTTTTTAGCTAAAATATCTGGATATCAAAAATAGGATCAATACCTTTTGCAGGGTTATGCTGGGTTACAGATCAAAACCTCGCACTGTCCCATGACCTGGAGAAGATAGTAGTAGTACAAAGCTGCAACGGTTAGTGTGTGTGTGGACAGACTAATAGGTTAGTCTGCTGAACAGGTCACATGTGCACATTGACAGAAACACTCGTGCCAAATCAGCCTACATGGACACACACACAGACAGCCACAGGGCTCGATGCCCAGACGTGCACAGACACCGTGACCGCACAAAGGTAATTGTGAGGCAAGACACTAAGCCATGGAGGGGGCTTGTTCACATTCCACATTTTTTTTTTTAGGGCTCTTATTTTTGGAGACGGTTAAAAATACTTCTGTCCCACGAGGGACGGTGAATCAGTGTATGACAATGGCACTGTCACAACTTTGAGTTGTGCTGTGTGGACATGCTGAAACAGACCTGTCCTGAGAATTTATTTTCTCTCGCTGTCATGGCCAAACAATTTAACCCCCCTCATGATTTCACTGTCATGTGAACTCTTCAAATGTAAATTAATTTTATGGTTTATTCCAGCTTGCTGTAATCGTATTACACACACAGACAGACTCGTGTACCTATCTAAATGGGGACCTTCCATTCATTTCTATGGGAAAAACCCTACTCCCAATCACGACACCCGTAACCCCAGCTCTAACCTTAACCATAAATAACCAATCCAAATACAAGACTTTTTGGCATTTTTAGTTTTTTGATTGCATCCACAGATTTTTATAAAATTGAGGTTATCCAAATTTACATAAGGAAGGGTTAGGGTTAGGGTTTGTCCCCAAAAGTAGGGAAATTGCAGGTTTTACCACACTTTGGGGACATTTTGGTCCTCAAATGTGATCTATGCGAGCGGGGGGGGGGGGGGGGGGGCGGCGCGCGCCGCGCGGCGGGGGGCGGGTGCGGTTGACTAGCTTGTACC
Source organism: Petrocephalus zakoni (assembly GCA_026774425.1). Classification (NCBI taxonomy): domain Eukaryota; kingdom Metazoa; phylum Chordata; class Actinopteri; order Osteoglossiformes; family Mormyridae; genus Petrocephalus; species Petrocephalus zakoni. The sequence goes on along the minus strand of JAODKN010000127.1, from coordinate 5,239,798 downwards.
AGCTTATGCATTCATTCACTGACTGAGCACACTGAGATCAACGCACCAACTCACCACTTCTAAAATTAAATTTATTTAAAAATAATAAATGAGGAATAACCCCACCCGCAGCTCGGCGGTGAACTACATCTAATGCTCTGTCAGTCATATCCCATCCCACAAATCCTATGGCCTCCCTTACTCAGTGTGTCCAAATTAGCCCCCTTTCGCCAAAGGTAATATCTGAAGAAGCTGGTTGGAAAATGACTGACCTACAATATTTCCCGTGCTAGTTCAGAGGCAGTGGGAAGGTAGTTTGGGTGTCTATTTTTATCTAACTCATTTGCTGTCCTTCCTCTTATCATCCCCAGACTGCAAAACTGATTTGGGATAGCCTCTCTTTGTTGTGGCCAACTTTGCCTGTGTTCCGATGCCTCGCTCTCTGCCCCTCTCCCTCCATCACTCTTTCATGTCTTTCTGCACCTTGACAGTTGTCCCTTTTCCATTTAAGGTCATGTTCTCCATTTAACTTTGTCACTCGTATCACCTTCCCTGACGTCCTGGGTGGCTTGTCACATGTGCCTCGCCGTCTGATTGTCTGTTATTATAAAGATTACCACATTCAGAAACAGTCTGGAATTTTCCACAAATTGAGTTCTGTGGCTCATAGTTTGAGCGTGGGACATGGCATGTGCTGTTTCGTAATTGGCTTTATTCTGTCATGGGGAGAGCTTTTAACTTGGCCCTGATATGTTGGTGTGCTGCAGCAAAAGCGCCTCCTACAGGCCTGTCAGACACTTGCAGCTCGCCGTTTCCCAGCACATAGGGAGATGTCGCTGTTCCAGTTGGTGCCTTCGCCATTGTTTCGGGCTATGTCACATGCAGTGTATAGAACAACATCAGCTTGGCAAGGAGGGGCTTAAAGTGACTTCCTGGAATTCTGGGTAGGCTTGAGGGCTCTGTCTTTAATACTGGCTAGGAAAACACTAAATTGCAGTAAATGCCCTGCAAAACAGAGATAGATATGCATATGTAAACCTGTGAATAACCCCACACAATGAATAATTTGTATTTTTAACTTGCTTTGCGTTGCTTATTTCACTTTCAAATGTATTCTATAAATGCGTAAGTCTTTTGCTCCTGGTATTGCAGGACTGACTCATGAAGGGTTAGCAATTTGCCGCGAATGCCACCTACTATGCGTAAGCAATTTCTGAGGGAATTAACCAATAGCACACAGGTACGGGAACACCATCTTACAACAAACAGCAAATACTGAGCACTGTGAGGTGCTCCATGATGGCCAAACAAACCAATTATCAGATTTTTCGTCCCTTCCTTTTCCCTTTTACTTTTTAATCTTTAATGGCCATGTTGAAGAGCAGATAATGTGGAAGCAGTCAAAAACCAAAACTGTGTTATTGAAGAGGTTATTTTTGGAAAAACATGCCTTTGAGAAGAGTAGGAACTAGGGTGGCACTGAAACAGGACAAGTATGGCAGGGATTTAGGTTTGAGTGACCCGAATTGTGTTTAATATTTACATTCTTTCGGGCTGTTCTTTAAATAGCAGTTATGGTTGCATATTGTTGATATTCATTTACAGTGTGCTCATTTCTGCATTACAACAGGGAAGAAATTCAGTCAATTACTGTTTCGATTGACATATAAAGCTGCTGAATATCACTCAAGTGAATGTCGACCAAGGAGTACTTTAATAGCCGGGCAGTGGAGCCCACTTAAAAAAGAAAAGTGAGCAATTTCCTATGTTTTCGTGCTCCGAGCACATGAGGACAATGCTAATGAGAGCCACTTGGGATTTTGTTTTTTTTTTTTCCCATAGTGCAAAAGCCACATAGTAATACTGTCTGGAAGCGGTACTGTATCAGCCTTACTCATACCAAAGCCTGGCTCTGCCAGCTAATAGCCAAGAGCACACTTTCCACAGATGGCCTGATGAAAGTGTTTCCTCTGTGTTCACTTCGCGTGTCAGTGGCGTATTAAAGACCCACACAGGTAAACTGTGGTAAAGTGAAAATGTACCAGATCAGTGCCAAAAGAGCACAGGTGCCTAGAGGAATACATTTTTGCTTATGCCCAGCTGCATGATTGAATTAGAGCAAAACAATTGCCTGCAAAACCAGAATTTCCTTATTGTAAAATTTTGGAGTGGTTCCTGATTTGATATGACAAATCAGTCAGTGGCTACATTCAGTGGGGGAAGGGGGTTTACAGGGGGTGGGGGGGTGCTGTATTTGGATCTGTAATACTCATATGAGAAATGGCACTGTAAAGGAAGCCTGGACAAGTGAATGTCTCTCCAGCTCTGAGAGCCCTTAGTCATAATGAACTGAAAAGAGTTAAACACACTTAGCTTTATTAATTAAGAAGCTGTGGGCGATCAAAGTGAGGGCTGTCCCCGTCCGCACTGCTCTGCTTATGATGTCATCAGGAGTGGGAGGGAGAGAGTGAAACATTTTGAAAAGTGAGCTTGAGCTCGACGCCCCAAAACTCATCCCTGCGGCTGTGGTAATCACTGTAATAATCTCTCCCGTCATTCGTCTGTGCCGGCCGGGCTGACACTGCTCCTCACAGTGCTGGATGTCAGTTGTAACCATAATCCGAGAGTAAATGTATTTCGTGGTAATGGACTCCGTGCAATAATGACTGGTGACTTCACTGAGGGCCCAGTGGGGCTACTTGACGCTGGGAACAATTCATTTATAATAAGTGCAGTGAAAGCCCAAACGCTGCTTGTCCATTAATGTCGATCACAGACCTGCTCCACCCAGCTCCTCTCGATGCGTCGGATTTTGGATCCATTATGTGTATCTTAAACCAAATGAAATAATGGAGAAGAGCGGCTGCGTGAGTTTAGATTCTATTTCTGTAAACAGACATTCTTTCGATGACTCTCAGGGGTGCATCGAAATGGATCCAGGTGAGTTACTGCTAGCGCTGATGAAAATACCCAGGCTTTACAGCTCACAACTCCTGAGTGTTGATCTCTGCTGCCCTCCCAAAGGCTGAAGGCATCATAATAAAGTATGATCCACCTGCTACATTTCATATCAACATTTCTGTGTTTCACAGGCAGTGCTTTCAGATGCCCCCTTTATATAAATATTACAAATATTTTAAATATTTATATAAACTATATATAAATCAGAAAGTTGTATATATAAATCTGAAGCACACTCATCTGTTTTGGGGAGTCTCCGTGCTTTTGTCGGGTTTGTCACTGCCCCCGCCAGGATGACGTGTTTGAGAGCTGGGCATCTTACATCGCGACACCAAGGTGTAAACAGTCATGATGCACGATGGCCTTTAGACGATCTGGCAGCGGCAGTAGAAATAAGGCGTTGTTTTGAATTCAAAACTGAACTGGGCTTATAAATGGTATATGAAATATTTATTGGCTGTCAAGTTTTGTTTTTTTTCCTATTTAATGACTCTGCAGCCAGACTGTATGCCTCCATATTTGGTAATAAGATCCTGATGAGCAATAATAACAATAATATAAAAAAGAATACTGGACAACTGAAAAATAACCGCAGTAATGGAGTAACAGCTTGGGCATCATCAGTCATCGATAATAGGTCAAATGCGTAACATTTTTAAGCAGGGACTTATTTATTTTATTGTGTTTTTTTGTGTTTTATTTACACCATTAGCATGCGCATTTTAATGCCCTATTTCTGTATGCCGTTTTGACACTGTGCTGTCATTTATATGACTTATTTGAACAAAGGTGACATGGGAACCATATTTACTTTCGAGATGAATAACCGCAGCATAGAAATGGCACGGTGTTCCTTTAGAACTGTCGGACGTTGCATTATGACGTCATACTGACTAAATGAGACTGACTTGATGATGACAAAACTCCCTAGCGTGTGATGCATATTTATAAATATAGGAAAGCCATGGCAGGTTGAATGATGCACTTTGTGCAAACCATACATAATAGATTTCCATCATGTATTTTAAGCCCAGTGGGTGACCTTGCTGTTGGTAACCAGAAGCAAAAATAGTCGTAGACATGAACCCGCTGAGAGTCAAAGCAGTTTTGTTATTATTTTTTGATTTTGTTTTATATATCTGTTTGTGATACTGTCAAGCCAAACTCATTCTCAGCAGCAATATTAAAATAAGAGTCATGAAATGCTATTCTTGCACCCTGACTAAAGGAAAGAATGACTAGCTAAAGATCTGCAGGATAAAGGGACGCATTGCGTTACAGCTGTTCTTAGTTTTGCCTCCAAAGCATGGTGGCTAACACACAAAGTGTGAACACAAGTGTTATTCTCTTGCCAGTAAGCTGAGCATCGCTGGCAATGTCTTGTTGCGAAACACCCGGGCCAAGTGTCCTGCGTCCTCATCTCCCCGTTCATTCATTAGCTCTGTTATCCGGGTGCTCTGAAATGACGGAACACTCCAAAATAATCTGCTACGATCTACTTGAAATCCTGTATTTTGATGGCTTATTTTGGAAGAATACAGGCAATTACCTAATAACAGGTTCAGTTAAGTCCAGGAGAGGGTTGCAATGAAAAGCGACATTCTCACAGCCATTGAAATTAACAATAGCACTCTGGTAAACACTCTTATTTGGTCCTGTCAGCCATCATTGATCATATTACTTGTTTTTTGGTCTAAAATCATAAAGTAATTGTAGTATATATGAAGAATAAATGTATAGTTATACAAATATTAAAACTGTAGATGATACAACTGTTGATTTAAGTATAAAAGTAAATTACTTTCATTATTCATATTTAGAGGGCATAAAATGACTTACAAATGTCTTACTTGTGTTGATTTATTAGACCCACAGGGATGGGTATCACATATTTTACATCTACCATCAGATCTGTGTGTCTACAGTGCAAAGAACGTGTACAGTGTATACAGAATCTATAGTGTGTATGATGTTTCAGTTTGTACAACATTTACAATGTATACAACATATAGAGTATGTATATGATCTACAGTTCTTACAGTGTGTACAAAGTCTACAGCATCTACACTGTGTACACCATTTACAGTGTACACGTATAGTGTGTGCAGCATGTACCATGTATACAGTGATCACAGCATTTACACTGTGCTTAGTCTATATAATATGTACACTATGCACAGTGTGTACAGTACAGTTTTTACAGTGTGTATAGTGTGTACCACATGTTCAGGATTTGTAGTGTGTGTAGTGTGTACAAAGTTTTCAGTGTGAGAGGGGTGTCCATTTACAGCGAATCTAGTGTGTTCAGAGAATTTTTCATTGTTTACTGTCTGTACAGTGTGTATAGCGTTTACAGAATTTACAGTGTTTACAGCATCTACAGCATGTAGAGAATTTACAATGTGTATAGGGTGTACAGCATGTACAGTGTTTTCATTGTGTATCATTTGTAAAGTTTGTCCAGTGTGTAAAGTGTTTTCAGTGTGTACAGCATCTACAGTGTTTATAGCATGTACAGCATTTACAGCGTGTATAGCACGTACAGCGTGTACATTATTTACAGTGTGTATAGTGTTTACACTTATACAGGGTGTACAGCATGTCCATTGTCTACAGCAGGGGTCATCAACTATATTTGTCAGAGGGCCAGAGTTTTACCAGACAGTCTCCTTGGGGGCCGGACAAC
>JAODKN010000127.1:5211373-5228598 GCA_026774425.1 Petrocephalus zakoni | reverse complement strand
TTCCTGCCTGTGAGGGCCTTCTTGCCTGCCCTACCTCCTGCCTGTGATGGCCTTCCTGCCTGCCCCCCTGCCTGTGAGGGCCTTCCTGCCTGCCCCCCTGCCTGTGATGGCCTTCCTGCCTGTGAGGGCCTTCCTGCCTGCCCCCCTGCCTGTGAGGGCCTTCCTGCCTGCCCCCCTGCCTGTGAGGGCCTTCCTGCCTGCCCCCTGCCTGTGATGGCCTTCCTGCCTGCCTGCAGCAGCATCACCTGCCTGCCCTCTGCATTTACACACTTGCTCATTGTGCTCCTTTGACTTCCTTTGCAGGCCCCTGGAGTAAGGGCAGCCCCTGTGCAGTTAAGATTCTGAAACCCTAAACTGAGCTAAACTGAATTGAATTGAATGGAAACTGAATTGAACTTAACTGAATTGAATGGAAACTGAATTGTCAGTACAGTACAGTCCTCAGAATACACGTTCCAGTACAGACAGAATTGCACCAGCTGTCCCAAGTGGTGTGGTTATAACCCAGGAAAGCGTGACAAAGGGAACACACCTGAAAGTACCCTACCGGCACCAGGACGGGGGGGTGGGGGTGGGGGTGACAACGCATATGATGCCGGCAGAATCTGGGTCGCCAATGACAATGCACCTTGGGCGTTAAGGAGACAGCAGCAATAGCTGAGATGGTCCAAATGTGGGATTTTTAAGGACTGGGTCGGCAGGTTCAGATCCCATGAGAGATGGTTCCGTTCTTCCTTTGAGCAAAGTGCTTATTCACGGTAAAAATATAAAGCATGCAGGGCAGCGAGCACCCGGCACAGGTGTGTTTCTGCTGACTCGTGTGTAACCTTGACTTTGGTCACCAAAAGTGAGCAAATTGCAGCTCGAAGTGAATCTGGGTGCTTTGGGGGGTCTGAGCAACAGGGGAGGGGACTAAGAATACAGGCACTGTTGCCATGGAGATTTCTTACTGTTACAAAACTGGTCTTTTTGCCATGGCAACCTGAGAGATCCAGAGGAGAAGAGTGGCGACGAGACGGTGTGGCCGGGTGTCACATGGCTACAGCAAAACGCACGGGCATGTCAGTGCACGCAAACACGCACATGCATACACACACATGACAGACAAATGGAACAGTACTGCAGGCGTGACGTTCACATGCTTGGAGAGACACATAGCGCCCAAACAGATGCACGGTCGCAAAAAACCAGGATAGCTGAGGAAGATAAAGGTGCAGTCAACCCCGCTGAAAAGGGGCGTCTGTCCGCTCTGGGACCAGAGCTCTGCTGCTGCAGTCGAATGCTAACAAAGGGTGACCAGTCTCTGCAGAGACCGGCATGAATCACCTCAGGAAAGGCTGGGAGAAGGACATTTAAAAAAGACAGATTACATAACAGATTTTACAGCCTGGTCCAGCCAACAACACAATCACAATGTGCTGTCAACGGAGGGGTGCCGGGTTCACTTCCATCTTCGGTTTTCGAATTTCAGGATACAACGTCCTCGGGCCAGGATGAATAGCGATAACCAGAAATAGTGAGCTTGATATTTTTAAGGTCGTAGCAGATACTTGGAAATTAAGTTAGAAAAGCGGTCAGCAGGCGATCCTCACACGTGAGATGAGAGAATAGATGTGTCACTCATCCGTATACGGAAAGGGTCTTTTCAAATAGCCCATCTTGCTCTTCATGAGACATATTTTGCTAAGAGCTAACCAAGGGGCGCGGTGAGGGTTTGGGGCCTGGCTTCTCATCAGTCAGCCTGCTGTGGGACTGGACCTAGCGACCTTCTGAGCATAGACGAGTCTGAGCCAAAGACTGCCTACACAAACAGCACAATTATCAGAAAATGAAAATTATCATTATCAACATTTAAAAAACCTCTCTGACCTCGTTGTGTTTTTACATGCAGTTTTTGAAGTATGACAATTTGGATATATTATTTTCCCATGTCATTGTTACTCACTGTGATGTTTTGGTAATAAAATCACTGACAAAGTGGCTATATTTCATTTTTTATTTGACATGTGCTGTACATACATGAGCTGCTATGGCACTGATACTGGGACACAGAGCCAGACATACATAGACGGGAGCACTGACCCAGTTATGAAGGAGACAGGATGTAGAGACCCAGTTAAGCAGACAGCGTGTGTCCGTGCGATGACTACGTGCACAGCGTATGGTGACTCAGGTGGCCCGGAGGACTGACTCCCCCCAGGCTGCTGCCAGATGGCTCAGGCTCCCTCTCTTCCTGGAGGTCAGACCCCCCACCTGCGACCTCTTTCGTCAAGCTCGCCCCCTCCCCCGGGGGAGCCCGCTGCTTTTTTCCTCATCAGACAAGCGGCAGTGACCACGGCGACCATACTTTATATAATGAGGCTACATTCCTAAAATTTTTCCATCGATAATCTTCCTGGAATTAATAACTTCCATTAACGCCCCAGAAAGTCGGGCCTCAGCCTGCTCAGAAAACTGCGGCTGGCACGGGATGAGCATTTAGGAGGCTTGTGGGGTGACGGGGGAGCACGCAGGAGCCGGGAAGGCGGAGCCTAATCTCCATAGGCAGTTGGACCAGTCCGAAATGTACCTCACCAATCCTTCTGGAGCACAGACGACAGAAGCCGTCTATCAATGGAAACTGCTAAAGAGGATTTCAGAACAATCACCTTAGCTCCAGTGTGACCGACCCACTGGCACGGAGCTGAACGCAGTTTCTGCTTAAGCTAAATCCGATCCAGACTAAGGATTTCCACAGGAAGTGCAGGAATGGGAAACCAAAACCTGCATTGAGAACGCCCATCGCCCTCACCTCGCAATCTTGTAGGGTGTCCTATAGATCCCCTTACAAACAATATAACATCATGGGATGTAATTTCATGACAGGTTGCATTGCTAATCAGAGGTAACTCGGGCACCTGGCAGTAGATACTGCTTCCATAGGACTAAATCCCAGACCCTGTATGCTAATACACAACCAAGACACTCATTCGTTTGGATACCTCATTCGGCATTAAAAACACTTTCCAATTAATTGTAAAAGTCAGGGAGCATATGACCAGTTTAGGAATCTCAAATGGACATCAGAAAAAAAAACTCCAGACGAGCATTTACCACAAACAAAATGTGTCTTTATTCATCCTGCAATACTGTATTTACTCAGGTATATAAGAGCATCGTGAACCTGTCAAATAACAATATGCATTAATAATATTAATATAACATTAATAACGTGGAATGTAGTCTCTGAATGTCCATTTTCAGTTTTTTTTATCTTTAAATTATGCACAAAATATTTCAAATAAATAGATCTATACAGTCTCTACTTTTCTATTGGCCAGAATATATTCTCTTCCTTTGTGACTATAAACATGGTGCCCCTCTTCTCTTCCCTCCTGCCCGTTTTCTCTCTCATTGGTGTCCAGAAAAATGTGGGGAGAGGAAGATGGACACGGGCAGGTCCAGGAAGTGGAGGAAATGGGACTTTTTTCCCCTACAAGCTGAGTGGTCTCTCCTTTCTCTCCCACTTTCCCACATACCCAGGTCAGTTTCAGGGACTGTGGTATTACCTGGGTGGGGGGTGGGGGGGGGTGAATGCGTGTGCAAATGGGTGATGGAAGCAGCCTGGGCCGCTTGGCAAAGGCATGAAAGGGGTCTGCAGTCACGAAGGCTCTGAAACAGCCCCCCCCATTTATACGTATCGTGCTTGTTAATCATCTTCTTTTAATAGAGTAAAAAGAAGGGAAGGGGGAAAGAAAAAGTGTGTGAGGAGAACTCTAGATGTCACAGAGCACAGGACAGTTAGTGTCCGCCGACCCAAAGCAAAGACAGAACAGTGACGACACCAACATGGGGACGGACAGCCGGCGGAGCGCCGCAGCGCTGTCCCTTCCGGTCGGCTGCTGGCTCCTCCCTCGCGCCCGGGCGGAGGCATGGCTTTCGTGGTGGGTGGGGCTATCGCCAGGCTAATCGGCACTGTGGTCCTCCAGCTGTGAAATAATGGTAATGAGGTTCTGCAGGCCAAAGATGTAGTCGCTGTCCTGGCCCTCGTGCACCACGCTGTCCTCGCCGTAGTGCCGGCAGGTGGTGTGGGCGAAGTCGATCATGCGCACGTCTACCACGGGGCCTTCCTCGGCGCCACTGCCGCAGGGGTACCCGAATGCCCCGCCTCCCTCCTCCTCCTCCTCCTCCTCCTCGTCGTCGTCGTCCTCGCCCTCCTCTCCCCCGCGGTGCCGGCGCCGGTGCCGGGCTCGCGGCCGCTCGCCGTCGTAGATGATGAGCAGCGAGCTGGAGTAGAAGCGGTAGGACTCGCAGGCCCCCAGCGCTGCCTGCATCTCGCGCAGCCGCCGCAGCACGGGGGACAGCAGCTCCCGCCGCAGGCGCCGGCCGTCGTGGAAGAACTGGAAGAGCGCCTCCTTGAAGCCGGCCAGCGTCAGCTTGCGCCCGTGGTACTTATTCATGAACATGAGCTGCCCTGAGTCTGACTGGTACACCTGAGGGGGCATCAGAGATCAAGGGTCAGTTCCTCTCATCATAGCGTCAACCCATGTCCCCACCATTTGATACCCCTTTACCTGGATCTCCACCTTCCAACACAACCCCACCCAACTCACCACCCTTCTATATCCTCCACCATGAACCTACCCAACTCTACACACTTTAATACCTTCTACCATTTGCCTACCCATCCATCTACACTTCAGTACTCCTTTACTCATCTCTCTACCCAGTGATGATCTACTCATCTCTCCATCCTCCAACACAACACTGCCCAACTCCGTCCAGCCCATCTCTGACAGCCTCCCCGACCTCCCTACGACCTGCCTGTCCCACGCTGCCCACCTGCATGCCGCACAGCCGCACGCCGATGCTGGCCGACGTGCTCTGCTGGCACTTGCGGATCTGGGTGGCCTTCTTCTCCTCGGAGGCGTCATCACCATGCTGCCGCGTGCCCATCTTCAGGTCGAGCACGCAGGGAACTGTGTGCCGCCATGTCAGGTTCTCCAGCAGAATGAATTCTGGGAAGGGTCATGAGTTAAGGGGCACAAACCACAGAAATGTTCTCTCACTGGCTCACAGGCGTCTTTCAGGAGGCTGAGTAGCCATGATTCTGCACAGGGGCCGTCGACTGAATCCTATATAAAAAAACTACTTCATCTTTGACTTTCAGCTATATAAATCTTTCACTATGGGACTATAAGAAGAGCTTTGTTCAAGGGCCCCAGCAGGGCCCCGTTGAGGCTTCAAACACCAAGTTCTTATCTACTAAACAACTGGCTAGCGGTTTTCTGGAAGGAAGTTCACTTGTTATGAAGGGACACACGCAATAGTAGAACCAATAAAAACAGAGCCAGGCCCCTGCGCGGCCTGCACAGACACAGTGATCCCCAGCCCTGGGCCTTTGGATTCAGGCCGACAGCGTAGGCCAAACCGCACAGCTGAAAGGATACTGTACTGGTTTCGGTGCTTCGCGTTCTCCTTCATCCTCTGCAGATGCTGCTGGTGGCACTTGAGGCTCCAGGGGTTGTGCTTGACCTGCGGCACGGCGTTGCGCTTCTCCAGGCTGTAGTACAGCACCTCGGGCTGCTGCGGCCAATCCAGGTCCTCCTCGCGGTTGTGGCTGGGGGGGGGGGGCGCAGAGGGATCAGAGGGCAGAACTACAATTAGACTTGAAAGGTGAAGAAAAAGACAGGTAAAGGCTGCAAACCACTCCAAGCCTGAGGGGGAGCAGCCTGGGGGAGCCGTCCAGTGCTACCCCACCACCCCTGCACAAAATTGGAGTCGGCACTCCCATCGGGGGGGGCAGCCGTGTCACTGCATATCATTCCAGAAATGTCACATAACTCGCCAGCCTCCCTAGGGGACTGAGAGGTCCGCCAGCTGCGTCTCCGCGGGGCCTTTCCTCACCCCGATTCCCTTCAGTGCGCCCCGGCATGGACACCCCAGAAGCTCACCCCTTCATCTTGTCCTCCTTGCGCCCGTGCCTGGCCCTCTCCTTGCCGTAGTTGTCGTTGTCCAGCACCATGGCGGCCGCCTTCTTGTTGCCCCATTTCAGCAGCTTCTGCTTGGGCTCGCAGTCGGCCGTGGGGTCCACGTTCTCCAGGTCGGCCTGCTCGCTGTGCAGCGGGTAGGCGATGAGGCACAGGTTGCCCTCTTCGTCCTCCTCGAAGCTCACGGACACCACCCCTGCGGCACCGGGGCAGAACAAGAGGGTGGGGGGGTGGGGGTGTGGACAGACAGCCGAATGAAACAGCAGCGTCAGGGTGGCAATCGGACACATTTCACAGAAAATGACAGATCGGCACGAGACTCAGGCCTCCCAGCCGAAAGAAGTGGCTGGAAGTCTTTGCTCTTACCCCCGTCTGTTCCTTCAAAAAGGGACAGACTTCTCCGGACTTTTATAGCTAGACAACTCAGAGCCAGGGCTTCTCCTAAGCTGACAGAGATCAAAAGACCTGGGCAAATACACAGACAGACACAGACAGTGGTGCTACTGAGGTCGGGGGAGGGGGGGGTGATGGGTGGAGAGAAAGGGGTCAGGGACACACACTATGTTTGTATGGTGCGTGTGCGCGCCGTGATCGTGTCTGCCACACGCGGCCAGTAGCCAGCACACGGCAAACGAGAAGAAAACGCAACGAGAAACAACAAGAACCACAGGAGGCTGATATGGATGAAACTCAGGGCAGATTCTTTATTTGCGATGAACACCTGGTCCATCACATCACACGCAATGCTCAGAGGCGTTTGGTTACAGCACAGCCCGTTATCGGGGACCAACGACACCCGAGACAAGAGACTCAGAGACGAGGTTCCACTGGATAGGAAGGGAAAAAAAAAAAACATGTAAATGAATGATTAGTCCACAAGTCCTCTTCGATTCTGCTCTGCGGCGCGTGGCAAAGCGGGAATCAGATCCAAATGGAGAGGAAGACCCGGAGGGTCCGAGTGCGATTCAAAGTCTCTGCAATGTCCCCCTTTCGGGAATTCACGACGACGCAGGAAACGTCTGCCACCCAACCCCCCCCTGCCCCACCCCACCTATCACATTTCACCTCACCCCATTCACGCCGGCCGCACTGCCGTGCCAAGACGCCACTCGAGGTGTGTCGGCGGTGGGGGTTGGGAGGTGCAAAGGTCGTCTGCATATATATTCAGAGGCGAGCAAAGGGTTACACTTCAGCAGGAAGAAATGCGGTGAGAAAAGACAGATACAGGTGAAAGAGCAGCGAGATAACGACAGCGAGCGAACAGGAAAGAGGGCGACTGCATCACACCGAAATAAACAACCACAAAAAAAAGAGCGAAACTACCCCCAGTGTGTAGGGGAGGGGAAGTGGTCCGAGCACCTGAAACTGAAGAAAGAGAAAAGGAGAAGCTTTCTTTCAGCAGACGAGGAAGGAAACAAGCTGATCTCTGGCAGTGCTCAGTGCGTCTCGGGGGCCTTGGGACAGTCATCAGAGCAGAGTCCCTCTGCACTGCGTTCATGTGAAGGATTAAAGGAGCTCTCATGGTGATGGTGGGCGGCCGGAGGAAGAGCCGAGCCCCCCCGGCACCAGAGCAGCACACCCATGATGTCACCGCTTTCTAACATTACCCTCCTGCGACCAGCTGACCTGCCCTGTGTTTCTGTGTCACCCACACCCCCACACCCCGCGCTCCGCTCCGCTCCACCGAATCCGCAGAGACTGCGCTGGGGTCGGGCCGCATCGCCTGGCCCTCCACCAGCCGGACAGCCAAACGACAGGTGCCTCATTTCCCCTCCGGTGCCCCAACCCCCCCCCCCCGGCCACTGGAGGTTGGTCCATCACCCTTTGAGCTTATTACTGCAGCACCAGGGGCCCTGGGGGGGGGGGGGGGGGGCTCACGTCCCGGAGCAGAAGAGGGGGTGTCCGCCGCGCGCTGAAGGTGCAATCGACCCTTTTGGTGCCATTTCAGAAATGAGAAAAACCAAAGAACACCTCCCCCCACATAAAAAACTGGACTTACCTGTCATCTTACACACAGGCCGGGACAGGGCTTCATCCCTACAGCGCCCTCCTGTGGGGACGGAGCATATGCCCTAGCGCGATAGCCCTGGCTGCCCCTCTCTGGCCGAGATGGGATGCCTGCTTCTGTCACATGACGTTTGGTTAATCCTCCCCTCCCCAAACCCGCATCTGACCCCACGGCCGCTCACGGTGCACCTGCTACCTGACCCATGCCCGAAAAGTGGAGAGGGACCCGGTACGGAGGGGGGAAGGGTCGGCTCTCACCTCTGTACTGCGGCGTGAACTTCCTCATCTCGGCCGGAAGGCTCTTGTAGAACTGGTGCTCGCGGGGGATGAGGGGCTTGCAGATGGTGTGCTCCCCGAAGCGCAGCACGCACGAGTGGCCCCCCACCTGGTGCACAAAGGGCTCAAGCAGGACCCCCTTGCTGGAATAGTGCTGCTCCTCTGCCTGCATACCCTCGATCGCGGGACTCATCCTCCACCAGCATTAGACTCCTGGCCGGGGGACTGCGTTGCCGTGCCGGGGGCTGAGCTCCTGGAGATGGGCCCCGGGGAGCGGCGATGTCCGCTTCCTCGCTCTCCGACGCTTCCGCGGAAGACCCTGTCACACGGGGGGGGGGGGGGCAGCAGGAAGCGTTTCCCTGGTCAGTGCTCCTCTGATACAGCAGCGACCTGCCGCGCAACTTAAGGCCCTTTTATTTATATGCTTTAAGATATTAGAAAATGAAACCTGAAGAAAAAAAAAGCGCACAGATACTGTGGCTAGAAAGGACTGGAGGGAGAAGCGGCGGATGTGCTTGCTCTCCGCTACGAAACTGATTCGGCAGTGAGAGCTGGGCCAAGGAAATATCACAACAAGTCAGACGGCTCCTCCCACTGCCCCCTTCCAGCCAATGGTGGTGAGGCAGCTGTTGTTGGGTGGTAACTGACTGAGAAAATGAAGCAGGCAAACAAAGAGGGTGAGAGAGGAGGCTGGGGTGGTGGTGGACTATAAACAGAGAGTGAGAGAGAGAGAGAGACTTTCTTTCTGTAATCTCGGGGAAATGTTGTGCATGTAGAAAAAGGAAGCCAGACAGCGCAGATGAGAAGGCCCTAATTTGTAACCTATGCTAACAGACACTGCGCCCCCCTGTAGACCAAAAGCAATAAGAGCAGTAACAGGCACTTAAAAAGGACAGCTGCCAAGATCTCAATATGATGTTGCTGTTCTAAAGACGTCACTTTATGTCCGGATGGGTCACATGCACGTTTTCTGTCAGATAATACTGAATAACATGAGAGCCAGGCAACCACGCGAGGCCGCCGGCGCGCAATGATTCCTCCTTCCGTCCTCCAAGCTGAGATGTTGTGGTTGCTAGCTGCAGTTTTGCGCTACTGAGCATCGTTCCAACATGGGGAATTCTTGGAAATGGCGGCCCAAAGCTTAGAGACCGTAAATGTTTGCAGTTGCTGAGTACATCGAATGAGCCACGACAGACAGCGAGTTGGGAACACAAATAATGAAGCAGGTGATTCTCACAGCAGAAAAATGCGGGGCTCCTCACTGAGGAGCCCTCAGGCTTCCAGTAACTAAATCAAAAACCCCTTCATGCTGGAATGGTTCATCATTCTCTGTTCCAGGTTCCCATCACATGATATCTCCTGATCTATAGGACATTGTTTGGCCGTGAACATCATTCACATATTATCAATTTAAGGCAGAATTCCCTTTAAATTTAATAATGATTCCACAAAATACACCTTTTCAGGCAAGAGAAAAACAGAATTCTCCCAGCACAATAGGCATTTCCTGGCAGTGGAAGTCTTATAATATAAAAAAGGTATTATTTGTTTTTCCAACAAGCTCTTGTCTAAGCACATCACATGCATAATCATCATCAGACTGTTTTTGGATCATGGGGCAGATTTGAAGGGTTAAGTGTGGCAAGTGTTATATGAAGATAAACAGGGAACCAGGAAACTGTGTTCAGGAGAGGGCAGGGGTGGCACTCACTTCCCGGAGCCCCCAGGAAGAAACAAAACAAAAGAAGCAGTCAAATCCTCCCCTTTTTAAGACTAGCTGCATAGAAAGATGTCAGTCAGAGGGAGGACCACTGTCAGCCAGGCTTTGTGTTTTCCTAATGTTAGAGTTAGAATTGATGTATAGCTTTAAATTAAATCAGTGTCATGTCCCAGCAATGATAGCTAAACAAATACAAATGCGCGACCAGTGGACTTGCTAAACTAGCACAGCTGGAAGCCAAAAGTACAATGATTATAATGCAGCCGAACGGAGCATACATGGAGAAAAACAGGCCATGGGCATTAAAAGTAACCCATTTTGGCACAACTGAAAGCTCCACCCCCGCGAGCAGCTACTCCAAAATCAGTCATCATCGGGGAGAAAGGGGATCGGCTTCCAAAGCGTCAAATACAGCCGGACAGGGTCCTGCTGACCCGTGGTGTGGCGATGTGCCTTCCTGCAATGTGAGTTCCAGCTCGGACTAACAAATGGCATGCTGTCCATGTCTGGAGGACCCCCCGAGCTGCTCTAATCCCTCTGATTAGTTTGTCTTGAAGGACAGGATGGAAACATCATGGTCTTCCAACCTGAGTTTTCAAAGAAATGCTATAAGGCAGAATAACATTGGGGTGGTGAGGGTTCCGGAAGCTCCACAAAGCTCACGTCAGGCTCCAAGCTAATGGAAGGGATTTTAATGGTGATCTGCTGCCCAAAGCTAACATTACCCATGTTTGCACAATGATTATAAAGGTCATTTACTCTAGCGCACCTGTTAAAATACAGATGCGTGGAGGTCGCTTGCGTGTTTAAAAAGCGGACGAACTGACAACTGAAAAACTGTCAGGGCCTTAATATGATGTCACACAATACCTGGAAGACTCAAAGACCCCAAGAGATAAAAAGCCTTGGGCATGTCGTCATTCCCAATAGTGAAAAAAGGCTTGCTGTCACAGCTGGGACTGACAAAGCCATGATCTCCCAGGTACAGCCATGGAGGACATTAAAAGGCTGGTTACACAAAAACAAACCGCTTTAATAAAAGCTTTAAATACAGGCCTGCCGTCACTGAGTAGTTTCCTATAGATTACAAAGAATTTTAAAAACCATTAATGAAAATTATATGGGGCATAAGAAAGCGTGAACACAACCGGATTCTACAAACAAACACTGCTGTTGTGTAATAGGCTTGTGCTGACCCTAACCGGCAGTCTCCATGCTACTACTAAAAAGCTTATTCACTCCTTTTGCAAGGTCTACAGTTAAGGTTTCCAACTCGGGGTCCACAGAGCAGAGCAGACCCTGCCCACCCCAGAGAGAGAGCTATTAAAGTGAGAAAGGTTAAAACACCCCTGGTCTATTCTGTCCTTATTTATTCTCAAAGCTGCAACTCGAGGACCATGGCAACTGCTCCTCCACCTGGCAACGTGCTCCTCAGAGCCTAAGCAGCCTTATGCTGAAGTGCTGAAGTGGGACAAATTAGTAGGGACACACAGTGCTCTCTGATGTACCCAGAGCTGTCCCGCGCAGATACTCACCCCTTATTACTCCTTATGGATATCTAAGGACGGGAACTTCCCAGCAGGACAAAGCCTGTGCTGTCACGGCTTTAGTGAGGGCACGGACAGGGCAATAGGCACATTGTGGGTGGGGGTGAGGTACTCCTGGAAAGGATTACTCAGCAGCACAAGAGGAAAGGGAAAGAAGTAGACCGAGGAAGCAAGCTCACCATCAAAATGGCTGCTGCATGGTTAGGGCTGCGATGCTGAACCGGGGAAAACGCTCCTAGCTGTATGGGTATGATGCGAGCTGCAGATCTCCAGTGCAGCACAAAGAGGAGCACACAGGCAGTGCAGGCAGTTTGCTCCCACGCTAATTCAGTCTAACAGCCCTGAACACTGTAATCTGATGACAGAGCTGAATGCTAAACCACACATTAAATCAGCTACAGCAGGAAGTGGTTGCAGAGTGAGGAGGAAAGCATGGGAGATTGAATTCAGGACCTCTTGTGGAACAGTGAACCAGGGCTGTGCTTGGGATATACTCATTGCTTGCAAACCCATTTAGCTATAAATAATGTGCGCGAATCTGATTTTCAGGCTAGAATGTCCCCAACTACTGCACAAACAAATTAAACCTCAAATTAAGAGACCTCAACATACTCAGATCAGACAAGGCTGACGATAACAGGAGTGTGCACGCATCTCCATCTCGGCGACCGCAGCCAATGATTGAAAAATAAGTGACGCGTCACTGGCAGTATTTAAAATCTCATTATTTCATTGTGTTTATAACAGCCTGCTCATGTTGCTGGGCGAAGCGTCACTCGCTCACACGGGGGAAAAAAAAACAATGAGGTCAGCAAAGAACATGGGTGCAGGCACAATGGGAGCTACCGAAACGTCGTAGAGAGGGACGGGGATGACGGCAGCCGTCGCAAGGCACGCGAGGACAGACTGTGTCAGTGAGCTGCTGCACGTCAAGAACAGTGACAAGGGTGAGTGGTTCAAAACCTCAGCAAAACATGGAAGAGAGTGTGGATCAGGCAACATATGCTTATAGCACACGCACATGCAAACACACACACACACAGACTCGCGTACCTATCTTAATGGAAACCTTCCATTCATTTTTATGGGAAAACCCTAATCCTAATCATGACACCCTTAATCTCAACCTAGCCCCAACCTTAACCATGAGTAACCAACCCAAATACAAGACTTTGGGCATTTTTAGTTCTTTGATTGCATTCACAGATTTTTATGAAATTGAGGTTATCCAAATGGGGGCCTGACAAGATGTCCCCAAAAGTAGGGGAATTTCAGATTTTACTACACTTTGGGGACATTTTGGTCCTCACATGTGACCTATGCAAACACACACACACACACACGTCAATGGCACAGTCAGGCACTAGCTAGGCTGTTTACCAGGCAGCCCAGACTAATCCTCGTTGTTGACCGATTACGAACATGCTAAAAATACGGAGCATCGTCAGCCGCTGTGATGCAGCGGCTCATAAGACGCTCACACGCCGCCTCCGCTGGCACTGGCAAAAAGATTCTCAGGCTCTCAGGCTCACGTGTCACTCAAGAACATGCATGCAGTCGGACAAGCCGCCCCCGAACTGTACGCGCATGCGGCACCCTGGGAAACCGCTCCCCCTGTAGGGTCCGCCGGCACGCTGTACTCATATGCGGCACCCTGGGAAACCGCTCCCCCTGTAGGGTCCGCCGGCACGCTGTACTTATATGCGGCACCCTGGGAAACCGCTCCCCCTGTAGGGTCCGCTGGCACGCTGGCAGGCAGTCGCAAGCAAGGAATTCCACTTCAGCCATTAACAAGATCATCTTCTCCCCACGTAGGACTCAGATGGTGAGATATCGCCTTTACCCTGGGGGACCATGGGCACCAGAACCTCTTGTACAGGTCTTCCTAACACACTCATAACCTGCTCTCCAAATGAGCTCTACTGCAACATCTGTAGTGAGCAGACAACAGGCAGGTGTGAGGTGACCTGGGGATGAAGGGTTGGGGAGTGTAACCAAACAATAAACAGCTCTGAACTTCACTGGCAAGCATGTGCTTGTGTATGGTTGTCTGCCTTGGATTGGGGGGGGGGGGGGGCGGGGGCAAAATGTTCTCACACACACACACACAAACACATGCCCCCATCAGGGACAGGTTTGTATAATTGTTATTGCCTGGATTCCATTCTGGTGATATTTATATCTCCTTTGGTAATGTCCTGTACCTCACTGCAAGTGGAGGCTGGGGTTTAGTGCGTGTTCCCAGAAGGGCACCTCAGCTGAATGCAGGAAGCGGCACCATATGCAATGCAGTTTCATCGTGGTGGAGACAGCGTCACCATCAATATGATGGGGAAGAGCTGCAGTCAACACGGGCTTGTAGCCTGAACAGCCGGCCAGTGGGAGAAACAGCCAGCGCAGTCTCTTTTGTTGGACAAGTCAGCATAACGTGTGACAGATTACTGAAAGCTTTCGGCGTTGCGGCCCACCTGCAGGGTGTGAATGGACACTGAAACCAGCAAACCGGTAATTCAACGCGCCTGTATTTAGGGCTATTTTTGGACCATCTTAATTTATTTAGGACAATTCATTAGCCTGTCCTGTCCCATCCCAAAATGAAAATGGACACCGCAAACTGCCAAGTCATTTAAAGTGTACAGAATTAAACTCTCTCATTTAAAGCTATTCCTGGGGAGTCTTTGGGACATAAAAGATGTTAAAAACAGCCAGTATCAGGCAGCACCACACAGAGAGGACGATCATGTTCCGTGCACCTGCCCTGCCAGACGTTATTTCACAGACCAGCAAGTGTACTGAACAACACATGTATATTATTTCACCACCTTTTGTTCTAAAAGCACTTGTAATTTATTACATCACAGCTTGGTATGCTGGATAATAGAAAACACATTCCACCTGAAGCATATAAGCTGTACCAAATGTCGACCATTACCAGAACCACTCAGCCTCACAGGCAGCAAATCCAGCTCCACCACAAAGGTAGCCCCAATGGAATGACTACTTCAGTTATGTGGGTCTTGTTATAATCGTCCTACTACACTTGTCCTGACAATCAACCTAAACACAGCCACGGGGCAACTTGGCTGAGGTGACCATCTCTAGTAAATCACAGCTAAACATTCACTCAGAGCAGCTACATAAAGATTCACAGCAGCGGTGTGCGTAAACAGTTCCTCACAGAGGAACTAACTTTCCACTGACTATCTCCCAACTCCCCCCAAAAACACATTCAGAGCATCTCAGTCTATGGACAAAATCCAGACCAACAATTACTCACAGAAACCCTCAAAACACAATAAATGTTCTCATACAGAATTTTACCCACAAGACTTAAAACTGAAAGCCAAACGTTTGCACTCCCTCAGCCTAGAGGTTTTGTAAAACAGGAGCTGGACAGGATTCCCCTGCTGTTGATATTCAGCACAGCCAAGGAGGGCTTGCCCAAAGGGCAAAGGTTATTGGCATGACGACCCGTTCTTCAGTTTCTGGGAAAGAAATAAACACCATCTCTATGTCAAAGAGAAGCTCTTCCAGACAAAAAAGTATACGCAGCCAGTGCCAGAGGTAGAGCTAAGCCAGAAAAGGAAGCAGATTTTTACGAGGTCTTCAAGGACATGTTCTTAAGCAGACATGAGGACTTTGCACGCCTCATTCAGTATACAATAAAAGAACCAAAGAAGCAGAGGCCTGAGACCACAGCTGTCTAATGTTCTTTTCATTATACTCATAAAGCGCTAGTGTGTCTGGTGACTAGTGCATTCAGGACTTCATGAATAATTTTTCAAAAATATTAATCTTATACCAGCCCACGATAACAACTCAAATTATTCTTCAGGATTTTGTACATTCCCCTGGACAAGCTTACTGGGCACACTGTTTCTCTGCTGTTAACTGTTTCCGTGATGCTAATATGGCTCCCTAAGGATTGCAAAATGTAAAACACCATCGATGACCATCATGTTGGCCCTGGCAGACACTGGACCTTAAAGGGAGATTCTGTTCCCTTCTTTGTGACAAAATCCTCGCTATGCCATTCGTCATCTCCCTGGTCAGGCCATCAGATGCTGCCTTGATAGAGCAGACAGCGGGATCCCCACAGTCCTGTGGCCGTCTCCTGTTACTCACACCTTTCCTCAGTCAGACTGAGCCTTGAGTCAATGGTCGTGGGCACCATCTCAGCCAATCAGAACAGCTGTTAGAAGATCTATGAAATCTACATCTATGAAACCCAAGCGTCCCTTTGGGCAGGGTGTGGTGACCGACGTGCGCTGGCAGGTGGAAGGAGGTCTGGCACACCAGCCATGCCCTGTCATTGAATTCTCTTGATCCACCTCCTTGCGCCAACGACGTACGGCACCCCAACAGCCTAGCCAGGGAAGGATCTTCCCATCTCCAACCATCCAGAGTGCAGGGGCGATGTAGCGGGTCCAAATAAAGAACTGGCACATGCGTGTTGACAAACTCTGACAGCACCGGAGACCAAATCAAAGCCAGACACGCTTATTACCCTAACCCATGCAGTTTCATTTTTCAGGCAAAGAAAGAATAGGAGAAATGTAACTGAACCTGTTTCACAAAGACATACTCCCTCTTATCTCACAGCCTCGGAGCTGCCGGAATCATCAGTGGTGCACAAATCACTATCATCAGTCTGCACTCTTAAAACACTATAATATTTACAACTGCTGTGCTTTCCACAGGAGTAGGCCTTGATTTCTACCACACCGCAGAAGACATGCAGCCATCATTTCGGCACAGCGAACTAAGGGCATAGAGAAACTCGGCAAAAGGAAAATTAAATGTTGAAAGCAAGTTGTGTGAAAAAATATTTAGCTATAGGTCAGTTCATCGGTAAGCAGACCTCTACTGGTGCATATTTAATAGAGAACTGCCACTTTCCAGTTCTTTGGCTGTATCTGCTGTCTGAGCGCAGAGAGTAGGAAATGCAGAATGACAGACGGAAGATGGGAGGAGAGGATGCCACAGGCTGCAGAATTCCAAACCAAGAAATGGAATTTTAGTCTGATATCCTATGATCCAAATCAATTAGTGGGCATCTATGCAAGTGTGTGTGTGTTTGTGCCACAAACAGACCTATATGGGAATATGGGAGACCCTCCAGTCCCATTAAAAAAACGCAGCAGACACACTGTCATCCACTTTCATCTTCAGGGACATGCAAAGCCCAGGCTGAACTCCCTTAGGTCACCTTCAGAGCAGTATAAAAAACACGCCAGAGAAGCTGGATCTCTCTAATCTGTTGTCATGTTCATTGGATTAGTAACTGATGACATATCACCTCTAGATCTTCGCTTCTGTCGTTCCATTTTCTACAACATCTGCCACCTTCCTCTTCTCAGTCACTTTCTCCATCCGCCCCCTGCCTCTCTCTCTCTCTCTCCCTGTCTCTCTCTCTCTCTCGCTCTTTTACTTTCGCTGGTGCAGAGTGTGGAAATTTCCAGCTGGCTGCACAACGGTTAATCCCGATGAGGCAGAACGGAGCACTGTGAAATGGGTCTACACCTGACAGACATCCGCGTGGAGGAGCAGCTGCACGAGGACGCGTGCGCGTGAGCACGGGCGCGTGTGGTTGGGGGGGGGGGGGGGCGCCCCCCGGGGAAAAAAAAAGTCCACGTAAGAAAAGCCGTAGGTGGGGGGAAACAGGGGGGCGAAAATTGGGGTTGGAAAAACCAAACCCCCCAGGGC
>JAODKN010000127.1:5200371-5211273 GCA_026774425.1 Petrocephalus zakoni | reverse complement strand
CCCCCCCCCCCCCCCCCCCCCCCCCCCCCCCCCCCACCACCCCCATCCCACCCCGCCCCCCCCCCCGGGGCCGGGGGGGGGGCGGGCGCCGGCCCCCCCCCGCCCACCTGGGAATTCATCTGACCTGCTTCTCAAAGCCTTCTGAGGGAGGAAACAGGTGCTCGACATGTGAGGATGCATAATCCAATCCCCCCAGGGCCACTAACAGCAAAACATGTGTAACCCCCCAGGAAGAGCTCCCAATGTCTTATCACACCCACATGAATACAGCAGACGAAGGCTTCTGAAAATGGGTCCAGTGAAACACATCCTTATAGATACCCGCTTGGCTGTCTCCGTTCTGGGCTTATGCAAGCTGCCCGCCTCAGGAAAATAAAAAAGCCAAGAGGGAAACTTAAGAGGCAAGTAGTAATGCTAGCTGACATTGGATTAAAAGCACATCTTCCAGAAGCGTGGGAGTATCAACTCTAATATACGTTTAGACTTTTTACCATTTACCACTCTTTTAGCCATTACGCTCTTTTTAAAATCAGACTTGATACTGAGGTATCTAAAGTAATAAGCACCATTTCTCCACACCGACATCTGGGTCACTCAGAATCTCCCTACTGTAACATCAAATTTCTCTAATTTGCAAAATTAGTTATAAGACAGGTTCAAATTACTCAGCTTCATAGCCAAAACACTCGATTTTCTTCTAAGGTGCTGTGGGTACTATATACTACCATTTGTGTGTGCAATACAAGTATTTCAAATTCAAGAGTTATAAAGATAACAAAAATATATACATCTTATCTTGCAATTAGATTTTGGGTTACATGCGATCAAGATGAAAGAATTAAAAAGATTTTCCTCTTGTTTTTATTTGATCTTAAAACTCTTACAGTAATGAAGTTTATGCCTACGTATTTGGAGAAAATCATTATATCAGAGCAACAATGACAATTATAATACACCTAAAAACTTAAGGTGATGTGAATTGCTCTATACAGAAAATGAAAAACAAACACTATTTCATTGTAACTTGTTTTTGAGAATGACCCATCTGCAAGAGAAAAAAGCCAGCAGATGCAGCCAAGGAGCAGAGATCTTCCCTCCACAGGGACAAACCTGCCAGCTGCTGCTGTAGGCAGAGATGGTGGGGCCTGTACACACATGTGTCTTGCAAGCACATTGGCATCATTTTCGGTACCCAGACCTGCCTGACAAGCCTGGGGAGCCACCTGGGACGACCATGTGACCAGCCCCCCCCCCCGCCCCCGCCCCGGGCAGGAGGAAGCGGCAAACTGTGTGAGCTCTCAGCTTAGTGACACCAGGATTTATCAAAGCACCCCAAAAATGGTAACCATGGAGACAATGCAGTCTCCTCAGTACCATCTAAAGCAAGGCTACCAATCCCTCCAATGGGATTTTACAGCGCTATACCCAGCAGAGGCTTGGTTCTTTCTATATAATGCCTCAAATGATCAAAGTACAAGGGGCACAAGCCTGCAAGGTCTGAAGCCACAGGGGACTGTAGGTGTGCACAGAAAGGCACTGGAGCCTTCCATAATCCACCTTCTCATGTGCTGGCTTCAAATGCACTCTGTATGTAAGCCCAGAGTTAAAAACCTACTGCTCTCATCACTCCTATAGTTAGAGGTGATTGGATTATGGATCCAGGCCAGAGAGCTACAAAGCGGTCAATGATAGCAGTGGAGTGATTAATGATGTCACCCTAATGCAGGCAGACATTAGCTGTTCCAGGCCTTGTTCTTCACTTCCTCCATGTTACGTTCACAGGGGATTTTCCAGACTGCTCCTTGTAAAAATCACTTCTGTATGACTATTAATCTAAGCAATGTTTTGCACTCCTTTTTTCTTACGTGGCTTGGGGCCCAAGTCCCAATCTGAGCTAAGGGACCATCGACTGCAGACGACCATCCTTCAGCAGGCCCCAGGTGAAGCCACACAATTCCATGCATCGACCCTGTCCCGCTCCCCTGCCTCCAACAGCCGGATCACAAAGCCCAAGGCCATCCTTACTTCCACATACGGACACAGCGTCTGTGACCCAAAAGACAAAGCAGGGAACATTTTTCCACTGCACTAATTACCTGAGGTAAGGGATGCTGACTTCCTTCTCCTCGGTGGCCATTTTGTTTCCAAAACTAAGGAAATGGCTGTGACTTGTAAGAGCGCATTCCAGGCCGGACATGGGGGGGGGGGCGGTGGAGTGGAGCAGAGTCACTTGACACATCATTAAACAGGAGTAATTTAAGCAATAACACAGGACTCTGCATATATTTATTATAGTCCATTCTCTGGCTGCTGCTTCTGCTTACACAGGAAAGGTAAAAGAGGGGTTACTGAAATGTAAAAAAAAGGTAGAGAGGAAGATATAGCCCTAGTAACAGCACAAAAAAAGAAAAGACTGGGCCCAGAGTGCAATCAGAGTTTAAATATGAACATGCCGTTTGCTCAACAAAGGGCAGTTGGCAAAGGCAGCCGCATGGGGCAGCCGGGACACCCTGATAGAGCCCTCTCTTGACCCCTCATCCCGTTACATGTCCGGAGAGATACCCAACCCCCATCTGCAGGCTCGACACACTGCTATCTGCCCTCCTTTCATTCCAAAGCAGGTATAGCGGGCATTGTCCATGTGCTTTAGCTGGGGTGGGTTTGGGGGTGGAAGGGGTTGGCCCCAGTTCACGGCCCACTGGCAGAGCTTGCAAAAAGTATTTGTGGAGCACACTGAACACCATGTGCTTCCGTGGCGAGGGTGAAGCGGGCAGAGTCGTAATTCATACAGATTCTCTCTGTCCGCACACTCCTCAGTGACTGCGCGCACGCCATCGCTCCCACTGGAGATGTTGTGATATTGCCGCAAACACAAAACAAAATGAGAGAAAGAGACAAACCAATCGTCTACACCCCACACACAGATCCAGCCCCTCCTCCCTGACCCGTTTTTGTGGCCTCAGAAACTGATACTCTAGCCTCCGTCTGCTCTCCGAACTCCCGGTCTCCTTGAACTCCTTGGCCCGCCTCGTGGACTCCGTTACAGAAGCACAACCTTAGATTAATAAGAGATGACTGACCCACAGAAGCTGCTGAATCACTTAGGGGAAAAAACATGCAGGAGGGAGACAGCTGATCTGAGCAGATTCGTAGGCTCAGGACTGCTGATATACGGAGTCACGACAGTGTTGACATTTAAGGGCAAACAAAAACCCAAATGTGTACACACAACTGATTAAGTGAACAAACAAAAACATGCATACAGTGTAAGCAGAAACTAAAGCCTAATATTAATGAAACTAAAGACCATTCAACAGAAGGAGAGAAGGACAGAACAGGGACGCCTCCCAGTTTGAATCGAGGCCCCTGGGGACACGCGGCAGCTGAATCGCATTCCGTGGCGAGTGACCGGGGGCAGATGCCAGCAGCACTGCTGCCTTCCAGGATGAAGGAGACGGCGCCGCTGGGAATTCTGTGGCTCTGCAAAAACCTCAGCGCTTACATAACAGAAGAAATTAATCTTCTGTCAGTCTGGGGAACACGTACAACCATCTACTAGCATCCAGCACAAGCCTCCAATATGTCCTCTATATCGTGCCTTACGTGACTTAGTGGAAATACACACAGGACCTTTCACCACGTCCTTTTCTGTTTCTCATCGTGCATTATGAGCTTACTAATAGGTGGTGGACAAAGACTGTACACAAGAGCAAAAGTGCAATTCTGCAGCAGGCCAAAATAGGCACTGGACAGGCACCATGGACAGCTCAGAAGGACAGAGCTATGTATAATGTGTATTAACAGAAAAGTGATTATCAACCACACAGATTTACACAGGAATTCACCTCCCGCATTCCTGATGGTCACAATATTGTCTTTCCCTCAGACTAGACTTTCAGTCAACCCATGCCAATTTTTATAATCTCCTAACATCAGTTACAGTTCTGGGTATTTATCAGAGCAGGGGTCGTATGGTAAATTGTATTATCTACCTTTATATTACTATTTGAAAACTATGATCATGAGAGACAAGGTACAATCAACTGGAGGTATTGACACCAATTCACACCTAATGAGATGGATCAGGTATCAGCCATATGTGACCAATCCACGTTTGATACATACTTATTTAATTTTCAACAGTCTGTGAGAAGACAGCTCACATTTCATGTTAAATCAATTTGCACAACCAACTGCACGTTAACTTTCCCATTTAGATGTGTTTTTTTGCGGCACTCAAGCTGAACGCCAACACCGCCACTCGCTTTGTTTGCCACTCAGTGGGTGTGAACATGGCAGCTCCCGCCCGCTGTGACGTCATGTGCATGCCCTGCGCAGGAGGAGGAGCCTAACAACATCAGGTAAGAGGGTGACGGCAGCAAATGCGACTACTCAGCTATCGGAATGGTATCAGCACTGAAAAACTGGCATCAGTGCCCCTCTACTATCAACATCTCCATCCTTCACTCTCTTCCCATGATGCACTGCAGATCAAGTAACTGGCACAGCCTCAGAGCACGGCAACACTCACCACACGGCTCTGGTCCTGGTCGTACCGATAAACAGTGGGTCAGGTGTCATCTCAGTTACAGAAACCCAGCACCAATAAAAACAAGACTCTGACATTTCAGCGCCCACTTATCCCGCAGGGCAAACGCGTGCAGGAGAAAAAACAGAGACACCTCATCGCCTCATGACGCAGTGCACACCCATTAACCGCTCAGGATGAGAAAATTCTTACTTTTAGTCATTATCCACGTCCACGCTTCTGTACAGTGTGAACCGATTATTCAGTAAATATTTCAGGCAAGTGTGAAGTGCTGCCTCTACCTACACATTTTGTACCATTGAGTTTCTCCATTTCTTCAGAAAACGCCATCAAAGTGCCCCATGACTGGCGTCATGACCGAAAGGGGCACCAAAATGAAAGGGAGGGTCAGCAAATGCACGGCTTTCAAAGGAGACTGGCCTGGTTATGTAACTTAATTACGGGTATACAAGTTTCAGTGCCTTTGACAAAAAGGCACAAAAACATAAATAAAAATAATAATAACTCAGGGAAAGGTTCAGGGGCAGTCTTTGATAGAACATTTAAAAGGACAATTTCAGAGGTCAAACTGCAGCACCTTCTTAAAGGCTGCCCACTAAAATTGATTCTCTGTCTGCTTCACCAACCATGGGCCCTGACCTCCTCCATTATTAACACATGTGCCTTCACCAGCTCACTCCCCACTACCTTCAAAAGACCCCACCATGATGCCCTGCAACGACCCTTAAGCTCTGCTAATGGCCACAACCTTTCGGTTCAGCCGCGGTCACAGTATCAATAGTCTTGTTAATCATTTAAACCGTAAACACCTGTTGTATCTTTCTTCCTGCCAATGTAAGGTACACTCAACAAAGGCGGCAGTCAGGCACACGAGGTCAAATTAAACAACGGATGTAGTGACTTCAATGTGTTCAATGATAATAGGCAACAGACAAACCAATTGGCATGTTAATTCACATCACATATTGCACCTAGGGCTGTCACAATTGATAAGGCCTATATCACTCATTGAATAATCTGCTAATTAATCGAATCATTCATCAAATCGTCGCGTATACATCACCCATTCCTAATTGGGCCAAGTCACACCCTACAAAAAAAACTTAGAAATATCATGTATTGACAAACAAAACATCACAAAAAATAAGACAAACTATTTATGTTTAAATCAGTAAAAATTATATAATTATTTCATTTATCTTCTAAACTTAACTTTCATTTAACTTCTAAACTTAACCAGTGCCAGAAAAAACCCTTGTCACAACTTCAAACAACTGAAAAAGTGTTAAATCATATATATATATATATATATTATATATGCATATTTGATTAGCATTATGAGAACTCTTAGCAACTTTAAAAAATAAAAATGGCTACTCACTAAGACTATTTTTGTCAATTCCATAAAACATAATTTCCATCAGAAATTTTAAAGGTTTTCATGTTCTCTTAAAATCTGAAACAACCAAAAAATAGGATATACATGTTTGAAACGCCATTCTGTGTGCTTCCAAGTTTTTAAAATATTTGTGTACTATTTTGTGTTTTATATGATGTCCACTGCGAATTCACCTCCTTCAGATGATTTTCTGCTGTATTCTTTAAAAGTATGCTAAGAATGAGTATGTCAATAAACAACTCTATTGTACACCTAGTGTGTTTTTATGTTATACCTTTCATATTATATCATAAATCTTTGTGATAGAGCTGACAAAATTCAAGATGTCAACTGCAAAAAATGCTGTTTAAGACAAACTAACTCTTCTATGGTTCAATAGGTCTCTGCTCTATATCATTTTTGTTAGAATAAATACATTTTTGAGTCAATTAATATATTTCCATTTTTATCTATGGATGAATGTATAGCGCTGTTCAGATTTCAATGTACAGTTGTGCTCAATTAGTTTTTTATAGGCAGACACATATAGTGAGTACTGAACTGCGTAAAAAAATTATCGCTGAAGAAATCGCAATATCTGTCAGATAAATCGCAATTAGATTTTTTCTTAAAATAGTTCATACCTACCTGAGAGCAGAGACCCAACTAGGAATTGTGGGCACCTTGACAAAATTCAATTCAATTCAACTTTATGTAGCGCCTTTCACAACTGTGTCACCCCAAGACACTTCACATAATAATAAAAACTTACGACAAGGTCCTCTTGTCCTTTCTGCATTTTAGGGTACTCTATGCATCAGACGTCAGAGAATATTACCGGCTGTGAATAATGCCACAGTTTATGATATGCTCACAGAAACAACCCATCTTATTCTAAACTCACAAAAGCCCAGTACAGAGAGTCTGCATGGCCATCCGAACAGGGCCTCCCCAGCACCTGACAGAGGTGGACGGCTATCCCCCTGAGCCTAACCTCTGCAATCTTTACTATAATATGAAGTAATACTGAAGTCCCATATTAGTTACGTTAGGCTGTTGGACCACATGTCTTAAACAGCACTTCAAGAACAGACCCTAATCGTACATTAGTGGAACCTCCTACAAATTCACTAGCTAGCATGACCAGTCTTATATAAAACCGGTAACATATCTATATATACACCTAGACGCCAAGCGAGGTGAGAAATAAAAAATATAGCCAACGAGATTAAAAATTCATTCGATACATTTTTAAAAGGAAACATGTCTGCTATTGACAGGTGGCGCGGTGAACGACTACCGCCACCCAGGTTTATTGAACTTAAAGGGCACTGAAGTTGAGCATCCGTTTATAGGACAGAAAGGCTGGGAAATGGCTACGCGTCGCGGCCGTGCGCTGTCAGGGCAACCTGTCTATACCGTGTTTCTAGTCATCGCATCTTCACACAATAAAACCAGTAATATGCCAACATGATTAGAGAGTTAACTGGAGGAACGATGACTGGGGAGACCGCAATGATTTAATTCACCTCAGAAGTAACCATACGATGGATTTTATTGTTTAAAACGGCTAAAACTGTCGTTAACAAACTACCTTTAGGTGGTGCGTCTTCTGGCAGGATAATCTTGAGAAAGATGAACGTCTTCACCTCGCTTTGACCATCTGTCACTCTCTCGACCTAAAATGGCGGACAACCGCAGAAACAGATTCCCCAATTTCATTGGTCCATGGAAAAGGGCGAACGGCCATTGGCTTACGAGCTGCCGTCACTGTAAAGCGCTCGTTGTCATAGCAGCCTGTCGCATCCAACGGTACTAGATGCTCTAAGTTTTAATCTGGAAAGGTATTTACATGCACTAGAGTCGAAGGTAAATATTGTGAAGTTCATATCTTCTTCTTCTTCATTATTATTATTATTATTATTATTTCCACCAGGAAATGAAAAAAATGAAGACATCCTTATGCCTTATTCTACTTCAAACCTTAACATAACTGGAACAAAAACCTCTCCAAGCATGAACTGTCTGTAATCCAACCTTGTCGGTTCCCAGCTTCTGGTCCAGGATATTGTCATCTGTTGTCTAGACTACTGCACTTTCTGCTGGTAGGCCTTCCAGTTTACCCCAGACACCTCAGTCATATTCCTAATCCAAAATGGTCGTGTTTCTTTCACCTGGTCAGTCCCAAACATCAGTACTAGCACACAAGACTGCCAAACCTACTTACTTTATCTTTGTAGCTTGCACAGGATTTCTTCATAACATTTTATACTTTGTAAGATTTATGGTATTGTATATTATATATAGTAAATGCTTTTTATTATTATATATTTCTAACAAATTTTACCATAGTAATTGACATAGTAATGTGTTCCTTAGCTGTTTTGATAGATGCATTTACCTCTGTATTCATTAAGTTGTACATTACTCTATAAGCCTGCTTTTACGCACACAAACTTTAATGGCATGCCATTCTTAATACATAGGCTTTAATATGGAGTTGGCCCACCCTTTGCAGCTAGAACAGCTTCAACTCTTCTGGGAAGGTTTAGGAGTGCTTATGGGAATTTTTGACCATCCTTCCAAAAGAGCATTTGTGAGATCAGGCACTGATGTTGGATGAGGCGGCCTGGCTCATAGTTTCTGCTCTAATTCATCCCAAAGGTGTTCTATCGGGTTGAGGTCAGGGCTCTGTGCAGATCAGTCAAGTTCCTCCACACCAGACTCACTCATCCATGTCTTTATAGACCATGCTTTGTGCACTGGTGCGCAGTCATGTTGGAACAGGAAGAGGCCATCCCCAAACTGTTCCCACAAAGTTGGGAGCATGAAATTGACCAAAATTGCTTCGTATGCTGAAGCATTAAAAGATCCTTTCACTGGAACTAAGGGGCCAAGCCCAACCCCTGAAAAGCAACCGCACACCATAATCCCCCCTCCACCAAACTTTACACTTAGCACAATGCAGGAATAGGCTTACTGCACAGGTGGCATCCTACCACGGTACCATGTATGAATTCACTGAGTTCCTGAGAGCGACCCATTCTTTCACAAATGTTTGTAGAAGCAGTGTGCATGCCTAAGTGCTTGATTTTATACACCTGTGGCCATGGAAGTGAATACACTGAACACAGCAAATACACCTGAATTCAATGATTTTGAGGGACGTCCCAATACTTTTGGCAATATAGTGTACATCACACAGCAATGGTAGTTCTTGATCTATTACATCATACATTTTAATAACCAGTCATAACTAAAAGTTAAATTAGCAGTTAGTTAAGCAAGAAAGAAGAACCAAAGATGTTAGTGTTAGTGGAAGAGCACTAGTTTTCTTGTCAACTTGTTAGTCACTCCCTACCTTGGCTTGCTGTAAAAAATCTAATTTTTCCACTGTCAGACAAAAAACATTCTTTGCTTATAGGATACCGCCTATCGACAGGGACTTGTGCATTCATTTTAATTCAGTTCAGTTTTTACTCACAGATATGCGGTATGGCCACATTCTACTGTGTAACTGCTGGAATTTCTCCTTTCCCCCCATAACCTTATGCTTCGCTGTACTTTGTTAGCATAAGCTGGACAGCCAACTGCTAAGTTAGTCTTTTTGGAAATAAATGTGGTACTAGTACTGAATTTGACAGTCTTTCTGCAGCCCAGGAAAGCAATGAAGCCCCTTTAGTTGAAAACATCCACACAAAGAGATCATAAAGGCACCTCAGAAGGTCAAAATGATTTGAATTGCATCAACAAACCAAATTAGTTACTCAAGTGCTACTCTCCCTGAGACCCTCTCTCTGTGAAGACAGGTGGGAGTTAGCATTGTTCCTCCAAAACTTACTTGTATGTCTCACACATAATTGGAAAGGTATTTACATGGACTAGAGATGAAGATGAATTTTGGGCACTTTATATTTGGGCATATATGCTCAATGATAAGGTGACATGTGGACTATTGCAGTGGAATAACTGCTGGAACTTCTCCTTTCCACCCATAGCCATATGCTTTGCGGTTCTTTGTTAGCATAAGCTGGAGAGTCAACTGGTAAGTTAGTCTTTTTGGAAATAAATCAGTTACTAGCACTGAATGCCATTTGACAGTGTTCCGGCAGCTCATGAAAGTGATGACATTGTAAAAGCATCCAGACCATCCATCACCTTCAGATGGTTTCTCCTTATGATATACTGAGTAGATACAACTAGGTCTCTCTTTCCAAGGATACAAGCTCTAGCTCATCCAGTGGGATCCCCAGCTATCCCCAAGCCAACAGTGAGATGTAATCCTTTCAGCATGTCTTGGGTTTGCCCCTGGTTAAGGAGTCCCTCAAAATATTCCTTCCACTCCTCAACATTACCTCCTGTGTCGGTCAACACTCCCGTTAACCACAGCTTGAGGTAGGCCCTGCTGCATTTTCCTGAGATGTTAAGCAGTTTTCAAAGATCCTCTCTCTCCATGTCCTCCTCCTCCTCCCAGTGCATCTCTTTGCTCTGACAGCTCTGTGTCTTTCTTTGCCAGACCACAAAACTGATCATTGATATTTCACCACAGGCGCCCTGGTACCAAGGATACTCAGAACCAGAGCATCCTTGTGTTCAACCACATTGTTCTTTAAGGACAATCCATGGCTGGCACAGGACCTTTGCATCAAACAGTACAATAACAGCTCTCTGCTCAGGTTCAGATATGTGAGCCCTTCCATGCAGTATTGTCCCTCAAAATATCTTCATCATTCCCAAGTGTGCATTGAAGTCACAGAGATCATGGGATTTAACAAAGCTAGAGCTAAAGCAGAACTACATTTTTATAAAAAAGCTGCAATTAGCCATAACATTTTGTTTTGAAGTGCAATTAATGCTTTCAAATTGGCTTTCAGTGGTAAACAAGATAATCTCACTCTACATGTTTGTGGAATAGTGCGCCTGTCCCTTTCACATGTTTGTGGAATAGTGTGCCTGTCCCTTTCACATGTTTGTG
>JAODKN010000127.1:5186970-5200271 GCA_026774425.1 Petrocephalus zakoni | reverse complement strand
TCCCTTTCACATGTTTGTGGAATAGTGTGCCTGTCCCTTTCACATGTTTGTGGAATAGTGCGCCTGTCCCTTTCACATGTTTGTGGAATAGTGTGCCTGTCCCTTTCACATGTTTGTGGAATAGTGCGCCTGTCCCTTTCACATGTTTGTGGAATAGTGTGCCTGTCCCTTTCACATGTTTGTGGAATAGTGCGCCTGTCCCTTTCACAAGAAAAATAGCAGAAGGACAATGTTGCATAACAGGAATGTACACATTTGCAGACACATGACGCACCAACGGGATGCAGAGAGGCTGCCAAACCAGATGTTTCAGTACAGAGAGAGTCATAAATTTAGGGGACGGGGAGGGGAAAAAATGTAATTATAGATTCTTTGAAGGTAGTAGTGGAATAGAAAGAGTGGGATAGAGTAAGAGAAGATTGTACATGGATGCCTATAAGCATCATAACTCAGTCATTGATTGAGTAGTGTTGTAAATTAAGCTATTTTTCTGGGAAAAACCTTGTTTAGAGTTTATTCTTAATAATATGCAGAAAATACACAAAGCCATTTAAATAAGGGTTATTTTTTTCATCTGTTAATTAATAAATAATGTAAAACATTATTGCAATGAATGCAATTATAACTAGGAAATGAATTTGTCTGTTTGCCGGAAGGGTTTTCTTTTGGGATAACATTTCTGATTTTGTGTAAGCTATGTGATAGAACAGGTGCTATGCAGTGCTTGCATTTCTGTTTCGCCTTAAAGAGAAATGACTGCACATGCTGGGAGTTTATGCTCAGGTAAGAATTTTAATGAGGTCTGACCAGTAGTGAAGGGGGTGGGGGCAGAGGGACATCCCAGACTGCTTCAGTGAGGTCTCTCTTACTCCCTATGAAAACTAGAATGCTGAGATATTTGCTTTCTCAAGATTCTGCTTATGATGGGATGTAGCAGACTAAGACTTATTTTACACAATAATATAGCTGTTCGTAGCATGATTATGAACCTAATCAGCTGAATGTATGAATGGCAACAGCTAAAGAACATAGCATGAATTTATCTATACATCAGTCTGGTTTTCCGCTCTCTCAACATGTCTGTTGCTGCCAGTTATGAGTGGCATAGCATTTAGCTAATTGTTTCTTTATGAAAGGAAATGATAATGTTCTTCCAGGCTATTAGTCACAGCTGTGCTGGTGGCTGCAAATGGCTGCTGATGCAATTAAAGCTTAAGAGTGTATTTGTGCGGATTGCGGGTAGATTGTGCTTGATCAGGTAATTTTAAAGGATATGTTTTAGCAACGCGGTTTTATAACTCACCCCAGGCGGGAAGGTCATTTTGCCGATTTCTAGGTTTTAGTAAAAGGAAAAAGTATCCTTTTGTTTAATAGAATCTGTAATAGAAGGGTCATTTTTTCATTTTTGGTAAAAGTTTAAAGAAATATTAAATTTAAATGGCAGTAGCAGTAATGGTTCAGGCTAACTTTTTTTTTTTTTGCAGTAATACATATTTTGCAAATAACCTATATATTGAAGCTTACATATTTATATTACAAGCTAAATAGAGACACTGCCGTAATGTCCATTACTCAGACATGCAAAGGAGATTTCCCGGATAGACCCACCTGCTTACAAGGAACAAATGACTCAGTGTCCCCCCGCAGCCACCCCACCCCCCCAGAAGTGGCTCAGATGGACCTGTCACTCTCCGACGGCTCACTTATCCTTGTGGTCTGATGCTAGGATTACCGAAACAAACCTCTTCCTCACCTGTGACCTCTGGCTTCAGAGCACTATTAATGTGACTTAGTATTGGGTAGTAGTGGTGCTCACCTTCTATAAGCCTCCTTTGTTACACAGGTGATCATATGAGCTGTAAGGCTTACAGTTTCATTTACTGCAAAGATGCTATGGACAACCATGTGCAAAAAACACAAACATTGTGACCCATCAGGAAAAGATAAGGAGGAGTTCCTCAACAAACTCAAAAAAAGGTCAATGTCACTTCAGAGTTAAGATACTACTTCAACCTGGAGCAGGTAATAGGGTGTAACAGAGGAACTGAGCCAGCTGCGAAAGGCTATTTGGGAGCAGGAGATAAAGGACATCTTACTGAAATGGGATTCATATAAGACAAAGAGCAGCTCAGCTCAGCAGAAATCAACAAAGTTGCACGGGCAGACCGGCGGACCCAAAACATGACAGACGGAGGGCGAAAACAAACACAATCTGATGGCTTTTCTGCGTCAGAAACAGTTTCACAATTCTAAAGGCACAGACTCTGCCGTCCTTTTATACATAAGTGCAATTCATCGCTTCATTTTCCATACGTGCTTATTCAGTGATGGGTCACAGGCAGCCCGGATCTGAGTGAGCACAGCCACGGACCAGGGTACGTCTTGAATAGGATTGTTATGTGTCACAGCACATAGAGGAAGAAGTAGTTCCGAATGTAGCACAAGATGGTGAAAATGTGAAAATGAGTGCGGAGCCACGGTGGCGCTAGTGAGCAAAACAGCCAGGAGTCAAGCCCCAGCATCATCCAGTCTGCCCCTGCATTTCACATGCTCAGGGTGGGTTTGATTTGCGTGCTAATGCTGAGCGTGGGACGTTCTGTCAGAAGCAAAGGATCATTTGCTCATTTTGGTCACAGTATGTCCATACTCTGTCCAGTACAAATGACGTATGACGTATTCGCAGAAGCAAGCAGATCATAAAGGCACTTCAGAAGGCCACAAATGATTGAATTGCATCAACAAACCAAATTAGCTACTCAAGCACTGCTGTCCCTGAGACCCTCTCTCTGTGAAGACGAGTGGGAGTTAGCATCATTCCTCCAAAACTTAGTTGTATGTCTCACACATAATGCCTGAATTGTACTCCACCCAAGGAGAAATAATTCACATTCTGTTCTATTATGCTTCTCTGAGGTCTTTTGTGCAGCTGCCCAAGGAATTATGGGTATTAATGTCATGGAACTGGAATTGGAATAGAACTGAATTAGAACAAGATAGAAATGCCTGTATATTTGAAATTATGGAAGCAATAATATCGGCAGCTTTCTATAGTCCGTTCATTTCCCTCAATATTGTTATTCTGGCCTCCTGCCACACATAATTTAGTTTGTGTGTGTTCATAACAGTGTATATTAGTGCATATATCGGAAGGGTTAAACTTGTAATGGAGAAATCTCCAAGCAAACGAGCTGTTTCATTGGAAGACTTAAAAAGAAACGGAGCTCTGTGCCCAAAAGCTGTACGCTAATAACCATGAGCTATGTAAAAACGTGGTACTGATGAGAGCAGCTGTCCGCACTTAGGAAATTGCAGTCGTGGTTCAAGGTCACGGGTTCTGCCCAGCGGGACTGAGATAATGGAATGCGAGGTTGCAGAGGAACCAGCAGAATAACCTTGCTAAGTTATTTTTAATGTCAACGCAGAATAACAAATACGACCGCTGGATCAGGCTTTTTTCCCTGTGAATCATAAAAGACAAGGACGTTAAAATAAAAACAGAGTCACCTGAAATAGGAAACAGACAGCTAACCTACATGGCAAAAGACGCACATAAATATAAAAGGATAGAAAAAAACGAATTATCAAGCTTCTGGTAAAGGCTTCTGCTAAAGTGTGTGTTTGCCTCTGTGTCAGATTTGTGTCAAGTTGGGATGTGAGGAAACTAGAGTAAAGGTACGTCAATAAGGGGGAAGAAACGCCGGCTTGACGAGCCGTTTGCTGCGCGGTGGCGGTGACAGCTCCCTCCCGGCTCCACCTCGTACTCCCGTCGCGGTCTTGGCAGCCGAGCCACTCACACGCTGCGTGTCATTGTCTCTCTCTTACCGCGCTCCTCTGCACTTTCCCATTTCCCCGCTATGGCCGGAAAGACACTTTTGTGGCTCAGTTAATTAAAACAGAATCGAATCAGCGCACTGCCTGTACGCCTCAGATCCTCTGGTTTTAATCCCACCTGAACCTTAAATTGCCTAATTGAATCAATTAGGGCTTTGACTGGCTAGTTCAACCGTTAGCATCCCTTTTGCAAAGCTGGAGGTACCCGGGTGACGGGAAAATCGGAGGAATTTGATTTGCCTGAGGAATACAGGGGAGGATGGGGTGAGAGACCACCAACAGAATGACATAGCTATGCTTTTACTGAGCTACACTGATGGTAGTGCTCTATTTGGTTATATGCAATATGATTGTACTGGTCTTGTTCTGTTGTGTTTTCTGGTCTTGCTGAATTGCACGTTTGCTGTAACTATGTTTTCTGAGCTAAAAATGGCAATTTACAGCTGTAGCAGTTTGGAAACCATTATTATATCCTCTCTCCCATCACAGTGTCAAAAGGTGATCATGTAGAAAGTCTTTCAAGCTTTAGTCAAGATATGATCTAGTCCATAATTGTTACTGTCACGTTGTAGGAGGGAGGAACGACCCATAATGCAGCCTGTTATGGTGAAACCCCTCCAGGGTGTGTTTATCGACAGGGAAAAGGGGAACATGGGAACTAAAGACAACAGGCAGCATTCACAATGACCGACGGGGATCACGAGACTGAGACGAACTAATAAAGGGAGCTAATCAAGGAACAAACACAAGGCAGGTGTGATCGCTTAACAAGAGGAGAGATACGCGAGGTAAGACTACCAAGACACAGGTGTAGCTAATACAAAAGCACGTCTGAGGGAAACACGAGGGCGCAGCGCAGCGCAGCGCAGGGCGGGTTTCTCAATGATGGTTAGCATGTCCTAGCATGTATAGTAAATTCTGGACCAGGTGAGGTTTTAAAAGGGCATCACTGGCATAATATGCTTATGTGTTGTATGAAGTATGGATGTTATCTCCTAACAATGCAATTTAGCCTTCTTTGCAGGTGTTTGGAAATAATTTTTTCCATACTGGCAAATTGTTTTTTTTATGTTTAAATGTTCTTTGGAAAGCCCCCAGTGGATGCGATTGTTAAAGTGTACCATATTAAATTAAATTAAATTAAATTAAATTAAATGTGATGGCCTGAAAAGCCTTGATCTGGAACATAGCTTCCTCCTCCTCTTTCTCCTGGCTTCTCTGGAACCCAACTTTCTTTGCGCTGCATTTATTACACCCAGCCCGACTGCCTCTTTTCCTCCCTCACCTTCATGCTCCATTAATGGGGTTTGCGGCCTTTACTTGAGTCTCAGAAAGCCCATTCATTCTGCTTTCAGCACCATGACGCACATTTTCCGTCTTTTTTTTCCCCTATTCTCCTGCACTGCCGGGGCAAACTCTTTGTGACTGTGTTCCACCTCCAGACCTTGACCTTAGTGGTGGACTGGGCCCAGGGTAGACAGAACCTTTCTTGTGCCAAGGGCCTGTATCCAACATCTCTGCCATCTTCCTGCAGTGTTGGGGCCAGCTGGCCATAATTGCTGCATTGGCAGGTACAGACTCACAGCAGGGTTACTGGCTGGCCCAAACCATAGCTGTAGCTCCACTGAAGCCAGCTTCTTCTTAATATAGATCTAATATTGTCCATACACCCTATCCCCTAACAAAGAAAGAGCTAAGATCTGTGACTCTGTGGTGAACGACCTATTCAATCATGAATTTAACACAAACACAGGTCTGGTAATGGAAACAGCACTTCATACCTCCTCAGATATAACAGTTTAAGTCCACAGGATCATACCTGATGTGCCTCTTGCCTTGATCCCTAACACCCCTTACAGACATTGTGTATACAACTAGCTCAGATTTTCTGCAGACTGAAAGCGCCCTCTAATGGTACATGTTTGGTATGACATCTTAGGGTGTGCTGGGAAGGAAAGGTTTTATTACCTTAACAAGAACAAAAATTTAAAACAATAAATATATTTTAAACATACCAATTTATCTTTAGACAGCTTATGCAGTACAGGGTTTCAAGAATAATAATAGAAATATATCAAATTAATATTTTTATGTGACAT
Organism: Petrocephalus zakoni; assembly: GCA_026774425.1. NCBI lineage: Eukaryota > Metazoa > Chordata > Actinopteri > Osteoglossiformes > Mormyridae > Petrocephalus > Petrocephalus zakoni. The sequence goes on along the minus strand of JAODKN010000127.1, from coordinate 5,194,341 downwards.
ATCCAATTCCTCCTACCCTAATCTGAGTTTCGCATTGCTCCATTTAATTGTGACTTCTAATGACCATACGCTTTACCTGCATAAATAAACTCCTTAAATGCCAGAGCGTGGCCTCACACCTCTAGGTTTGGGACTTCACGGTCTGCCCTTGGTTCTGTGGAGTTTGCTTGTTCACTATGGGTTTCTTCCTGCATATCAAAACCACGTAGTTAGCTGAATTGCTGAACAGCCAGTGTGTGTGTGCCCTGTGATGGGCTGGGTGTCCCCTACCGTGTGCCCTGTATTTCCTGGGAGTGGTTCCAAACTCGCTGTCACCCTGTGATGTACAACCAGTTATAATACTTGCCACTGAATATTGTTCTGTATCTGGAAATACATTTGGGAAGACACATGATCACTTTCTTTTTATATATACATACTACTACAAGCAAGTATTGATTTTTTTTGCCATTTGTACAAGTATAACGAAATCCCTTGGTTTTGACATATCCCGTCTTACCATGAGACACACACACACGCGCACACACACACACACAGGATTAGCCCTCTTTCCAGCAGCCTCTGGAGCAGAATTTGGGGTTAAGGCATTGCTTGATGGCCCAGCAGTGATGTGATTACTCAGTCAGCCACAAGATTCAAAATGGTGAAATTCTGGATGCTGCCGCTGGCTTCAGATCCACACGGCCATCCGCCACCCCAAAGACAGTCAGTGAAAATACATTTTGATTATCTTACTTTGGAATAGCAATTAAAATATGCATAACATATATTTATAATGAAATTTAAATTAGAATATGCAATCCTGGCTTTACATATTAATGTAGAAGAACACAGCAGCATTGCACTTTTAAGTTTTAAGAGCTTTTCTGTATGTGTATGATATTTTGGTCTGATGAAATGCTCTCTGGCAACTTAGAGGACGCTGAGACAGATACTGGACAATGACAGTCACGTGTGGTGCAGCAGCAGCCAATGGCAGAACTGGGAAAGAGAGGCGTGTCCCCATTGTTTATTTTTGTTGATGGGGATGCATTTTGAGACAGCTAAGGCTAGTCCATTCAAAAATATAATGGACTTTCTTTGTGGGTCAACATCCAGACTCACTGGTTCTGGTAAGCAGTCATGTTGGTATGGACGATGGATGACAGTTTATACCTTGTAATAAAGGACAGTGTTTTACAAAGCTGGGTATTTGGTTAATGTGAATTTGACATCTATAATTTGACAGTGTTTGGTTTTATAAAAAAGAAGATGAAACTATTTTGAAAGTGTTTTGACTTTTTTATTAGTTGAATTACTTGAAAATCGGGCAGCAAAGTGACCTCACCTTTCCAGGGGTGGGGATCTGAATCCAACTTTTTGTGTGCATGTGTGCAGTTTGCACAGGGGCGCCGTAAGGGGGATGAAAGTTAGGATGATTCCAAGGGCCACTGATAGGGGCCTGAAAAAATTTGGAGCATAATGGAACTGGTCTTGGTTAGGGGCCCGATATGATATGCTTACATGGGGCCCAAAATCTCTAGCGGTAGCCCCGAGTTTGCATATTCTCCTCATGTCCTACTTTGTGCCTTGTGCAGCCTGGGACAGGCTCCAGGCTTCTCTGTGACCCTGACCAAGACTAGCAGTTGGAAGATGGGTAGATGGATGGTTCAAAGTATTTATGTAAACTGAAAACCGCAATACGAACAATATTGACCGAGGTCTTAGTAAGGATGTTTGCTGACAGTATTCTCCTCATCCATCCATTTCCTATACCCATTTGTTCTATGTATGGTGGGGGGGGGGTCGAATTGGGTCGTCAGCAGCCTGTCCTGGACGCTATGGGTGCAAGGTAGGGAACAACCCAGGATGGGGGGGCCAAGCCATCACAGAACTTATTATGAGTCAGCCTACTTAAATATATTGTAACTTCATAAAAAATGAGTAGAATTTTTTTTTATAATACTTCATTTAAATTATTAATAAAAATAACCTTGGTACGTTTTGGAAGATACATGGCTAAATTATTAGAAACTGGAGACAAAATATATCTGTTATTTACGATAAATAAATACACACGAATTGATACACTGTATATATCAAGTTGTTAAACAGCAGTTGGCTGAATAATAAATTTATTGAGTAATAAAACTTCATGCTGTAAACTAAAATAAAACTTAAGTAATAATATAAAATCAGTGCAACTGTGCCATCGCTATCGCCCAAGCCTGTGTACACAAACCAATGACATCAAATTAAAAAAAGTGTCAATACAGATTACGAATGTAGAATAAGTTTAGTCTAAGCCTCCACGACGAACGTGCATGGAAACGGGCATGCTTTCTGTGTCGTGTGAAAATCCTCCGCGATTTACGGACGCGGCCCCTTTAAGTGGTGGCGGGTGACGTCACGGCCGGGTTTATTGCATTGTCTGGGGCTGTTTTGGTCGCTAGAGAGGGGACGCGGTAGGAGAAGGAAAACAGCATCGCGACATCCGCGACAGCGCAACTGTAACATCTTAAATCGCTCCCTTTCCATCACTAAAGACGCAAGACAGATATGCCTTCCGACAGACCTTTCAAACAAAGAAGGACATTTGGTAAGTAGCCACACTAGCTACTGTGTAGTCTCTTTTTTCCCTTCTAGCCATTAAAGTGCTGCAGCTGGTGGTTAAAATTTAGACGGTAATGTATATTTTTTGGGACTATCCGACCACACCTAGTCGTTATGTGTCTAATTTTGTTGTATTTATACCCGGTGTTTCTTTATCCAGAGCGAATTAGGCTTGTTCACATCACTAAATATGAACAAAGAACATGTAACCGTAAACATGCTGTACCATTTTGTAAGGTTGTTCGTGAGTTATTGTTCTAATATCAGCATAGCGTGTCTCACCACTGCACCGGCTTCATGAAGCCTTAAAATGTGGGCCTTAACAATTATCATAAGATGTCTGTGAGAAGTCTAGCCAATTATTACAGTGCAATAATACATTATAGCTAATATAATATATAGATAATATGCATATAATATAATCAAGTCTGATTTTTATGGGGACGTTTATATGGGATGCCAGTCCATCATAGAGTGCACAGACAGACACACACACACACAAACACACAGTCAGAATCATGCACTATGGGCAATATAGAGACACCGATTTGAATAACTGTGGATTGTGGCAGAAAGCCGATAAAAACCTGCGTGAGAACATGCAGACTCCGCACACACACACATACTCAGAGCAGGTGTGGGATTCAAACACCCAGGCCTGGAGGTGTGAGGCAACACTGCTTCCCACTGAGTCAACAGAAAAAAGTCATACAAGGGGTCAGGCAAATATGGCTGCCAGCCCATGTGACCAGCAGGACATGAAGTTACTAGATAATGCCCCATGAAAGTGTGATTGTTATTTAATGTACAGCGGTTTGATATGTATAACTTAATTGCTACTACCCTGTAAAATATACAGGCACAGATGTTTTAGGCGAGGCAAGTCTAGTAAGAGTTCTAGACAAAGGGTAATTGTAGCATATATAATAATTAGGACAGTTTCATGTGATGACGCAGGGCTTTCTAATACTAACGCTAAGAACCAAACTCAAATGAAACTTTTGATGGATTGTGTATATTTTAATGTATTTTCCCAAATATCATTTAACGAGACTCGGAATAATTGTTTTTATTTTTGTGCAATTAAGAATGTACAACAATGTGAAATTATGTTTTAAGTAATTGAACTTTTACTTTACTTTAATGATTCTTCTTAAAATATCAGTAAATTAATTTAGCAAGAAATTCACTTTTGTGTTGAGACCTAAAATGTATGAACAGTGCTATCTGATTACACATCATTAAAAAACAAACCCTATATATTATGAAAATTGTTTGAATATTTGGTTGGAAAACTTGGACAGTCTTGTAAGACGCAAACATCTTATATGGTGTATCATTATCATGGTAATTTACTGTCCAATGTATATATTTTAATAATGCCTATAAATACACAGTACACTTTTTAAATTTACTGCCATAAATAACTAATAATTAATTACTGGACATTGTAATTTCTGTGTAATATTCCATGATCACACCATAAATGCTATGGGTTTTTTTTATTAAGCCTTTATATTAAAAACATCTGTGTTAGACCTTCTGGCCTTTTCCTGGCATTTTTTTGTGCATTCTGGTCCCTCTCTTGCCCTCTCCTCCTTGTGTCTCGGGGCAGGGCCGTCCGAACTTCTTACGGTATGTGTTCATGTTGTCTGTCAGCTACTCATGTGGTCTGTCACCTTTAAAGGCTGCTGGGTAGCTTAGCTGAGGGACACAGATGTTGCTGTGATTGGTCCTTGTTGACAACGGGGCGGGGAGGTAGGGACTGAAGGGTTGGTGTAGAAGCCAAACTCTTATTATGTTACAGAACTTGGGTGTCTAGCCAGCTGTTGAGTTATATTTGTCCCACATTGTGGTTCCTGTTTTTTTCCTGTCTCCCTCCCGCCTTCCACTGAGATGATAGATTAAAAGGATTTTTAATGCTGAGGCAGAGTCCAAGCATCAAGACTTCTCAAGAAAATAAGGCATTTTCTGAGACAGCCCCATGAGTCCTTAAAACTGACATAAGTCCTTTGGCTCCATAGTATATAAATATATATTTCTCTGAATGAACTGGGGGTGGGTGAAACTGAAATCGAAGTGCTTGATTCTAGAGAGCAGGGCTATGGAATGTTGTCCTGGGTGGGACATTAAGTAGGAAATTTGGCTTGTATTTTCTCTGCCATCTGTTTGGCGACTGTCTCAATGCGCCGCTTCATCACCAGGCTGCATTCTGACTTTCTAACATTGTCTTCTTTTTCTTGCAGCTGACCGCTGCAAGGAGGTGCAGCAGATCCGTGAGCAACACCCCAACAAAATCCCGGTAAGCAGCATCCCGTGAGGCGCAGTCTCCTGATTTTATTACCGTGTAGCGTAATAGTGGCCTCCGCCTGTAATTTGCAGTATTAATTACGCTTGGTCTATAGTAGAGGTGGTTGACATCGAGCTGTCTCCTTCCCTGGCTGACGGAAAGCATTAGGCCGTGAGGAGCTGGCGTTTAGTGAGATGGGTCTCAGCACGTTATTTTTTCTTATTTCCGATCAGAAGCAGGGATGATGCACAACCAAGAACTATTTACTATTTACTATTTATGCGTCATATGCAATTAAAATCATTATTCATTATAAAATCATTACCCGCTTATTCAGTATTTTTCTAAAAAGAATCTTTAAAAAAAAAAAAAATCAATTCTAAAAAGATTCTTTTTAGAAAAATGTAAATACTTATATTACAGTTATTATTATTGCTAAAATACTGAATAATGGGGTAATGTTTTTATAATGAATAATGATTTTAATTGCATACGACGCGTCTTGTAGTTAAACCAAAGTAAAAGGCGGATAAAAAATTTAGTTAAACAGAAGAAATAATGCAATAATTAGTCTTCATTAATCTGAAATAATTGCTAAATGATTGCTGATAGAGCCCTTAGTATTCCTTAGTATTTTGGGGTGGTTGGTTAAAAGATTACCCATGCAAAGCTCATTCCAGTTGGAAATAAAAAACAAAAATGCAAATAAAACTTTAATTTCCTTATTTGTCTGTATGCTGCAGCTGAAATGTATGTCAAGAAGATTCAGAGTGAGTTTTTCTGGTCTGGCAAGGTCCATCTTTGGGCTGGGCTTTACAAATAACTACATCTTTACGCCATCGCCAAACAATGAGATTTAAAATGCCCCAGAAATCTGAGAGTAGCGAATTGCAATCCATATTCAAAGGAATAGTAATTGAATACTTTATCGGTATTGTAAAATAACAATGGCACTGGTATAGTTTGTGCTTAAAGTTCTAGTCGTTTGTTAACTGACATTTATTATTAAGACCACTCCTACGAATCTCGTGCAATATAAAAACAGGTGCCAGTGATCATTTTGCGCAATGTTTCACTGAAATGGTAGAGAGCTGTTCTAAGAAAATAAAGTGGACTTAGTACTGAGATAGCAGCCTTGATAACTATCGTCAATGGTAAACCTATATATAGCTACATGGGAGCACTCAGTAACCATCTACAAATTAATATGTTTTAAAAAGTATAATGTATTCAACCAAAAAGGGGTATAACTTGGCATATATCCAGTCCTAGACAGTGGTGTTTTTCCAAAGGTTCTGTTCTAATTAGCTAATGTATTATTGGGTTTGAAAATACCAGGCCATTTATGCCCAGCTGAAAAGCTGAGCCCTGTTCTCTAGCAAGATGGTATAACCTGTCCTACAAAGAGTCCCCAGCTCTGGCCCAAAAACAAGACCTGTTAGGATTGATGGATAGCTTGGCATGTTAGGTGAGATTGTAAATGGAATGGCCGGGAGAGGATTGCTTTCTCTTGGAAGACATACCAAAAAGACATCGAGGAAAAGGAAAAGGCCTGGTTTATCCATTAGAAAAAGTCATGTTACATTCAGTATTGACTTTCCCTTTGGGGTTTAGCTTAAAGTTCGTGTGGAAATGTAACACTGTAGTTGAATTACCCAGTGTAGTGTGTTTACATGTGAGTGGTGGCGGGAACTGTACGTCTTAGAAGAACTGTACGTCTTAGAAGAACTGTACGTCTTAGAAGAGCACCACCTGCAATGGCAATACACCAGCGAAACATCAGTTTCTGAAGATGTGGAGAACATAAGTATATGAAACATATTTATTTGTATTATTAAGTAATATCTCCAGATTTCAATTCATTGAATCATCATGTCACACAAATGGACCCATGTACCATTACCATAATAGATGTTTAGTTTCATAATTGATTCTGGGTTTAGGGGAGATATACATAGCTGGGTGCAATTAACCAAAGTGTTACCTGTATTGTACATGAAGTAGACATTTATACAGCGTTTGCCCTTTAATGTTATAGGTCATCATCGAAAGATACAAGGGAGAAAAACAACTCCCAGTACTGGACAAGACCAAGTTTTTGGTTCCTGACCATGTCAACATGAGTGAATTGGTGAAGATAATCAGGTAAGGACATCAGGGCATGTTTCAGTGTCTGATTAGTATTAAAAAACACACACACACATTTGTATCTTATTGAGGACTATCCATTCATTTCTAAGGGAGAACCCTAATCCCAATCTTAACCATAAGTAACCAAGCAAAGTACATGACTTTTTTACTTTTTTTGATTGATTGACAGCATTTTATAAAAATATATTATAGAGTTTTGAGTAGTTTTTGTGGATTTGCTATACTTGCTGTAATATATAATGTGTTTGTGTGTGTGTGTGTGTGTGTGTGTACATATATATATATATATATATATATATATATATAATATTATATATTGGACTTATCAGAAATATATT
>JAODKN010000127.1:5141238-5186870 GCA_026774425.1 Petrocephalus zakoni | reverse complement strand
CTTTTGTTTTTTTTATTGTTTTTGTTTGTGTGTGTGTGTGTGTGTGTTTGTTTATATATATATATATATATATATATAATATTATATCTTGGACTTAGCAGAAATTTATTAAGTGGTGGTGAGGTTATCCATCTTGATTTTAGGCCAGTTCTATAGGAATACTTACCGTGACTGTTGACAGTCCAAGCTTTTGTGTGTCAGTGTATTATTCTTCTGAAGGCATGGCCTACAATGAATCTCATTTCATGGTTTGCTTCAAGATATCTGTATGTGGGCTTTGTGCCGCTCAGCTGAAGACGATGGCCCTGGCTGTGTGTATGATCTGTTACGCTGGCACTTTAAGAGGAGGGGTCACTGGGAAAAGCGCTAACATCAGTAGTTTATAGTATTCGATTCGAGATGTGTAGCACAGGGTGATTTTCAGGGCTGAGAGACACCGGCTGAATTTGAACGATGGCTGCAAATAGTTACCTTCTTTTTCTTAAAAAGTGGAAAAATAACAGACTTGGAGCTGACAGTCTGCTGTTTCACACCTTCCAGATGATTCAGTAGCTTTGGTATCTGTAGTAAAAAAAGTACAAGTGGGATAAGGACATAGGGGCACTATCAACGATAGTCAGCTTATGTACACAGTTAGTGTACTTACAGCCGAATGGCCTGCTGGATAGTGTTTTAGTCAACTTGGAGAAATTGAGTACTGTGCCCCTTGGTGGAAACAGTTGGGTTCCTCTTGAAACTTGTACTTGTAAGCTAAAGGTTACTGATTCATGTCCAACTCTCAAGATTCCTGATGCCAGGTTAGATATCTTATTGTTTTACATTAGAACCGGATACTTAATCTAGGTTCAGCAGAGAAATGCTTATTGGTATAAACTGACCCAAATGTTAAAGTTTAAACTTCATTAATAAATTTTTACATAGACTCAGCTGCCGTGCAATGCTTAATACAAATGCGGCAAAGACTTGCCCTCGTGTTTGCTGTGGTTGGCTGATTGGTATTGGTGGTGTGAGTGAAAGTCCAGCTGACCAATCACCATCACACAAGTTCAAACTTTAATAACCTTTGTCTAGCATACAAACATGCCTGAGCATGTCTAGGCAACTGCTAGTACTAGGCATGGTTGTGCTGCGATGTCACGGTGGCTTCGACGTCACAAGGCGATAGGAATTTCTCTGCTCCAATATCTTATGGGACCGCCGTTGAATATGCAGTCCGTTGTTGAAACGTCGCTGTGCAGCGAATGACTTATAAAATGTCAGCATTAATATAGTTCTGTTTGGTGAGGGTGAAATTGGGCATGAAATTTTTGATCGTGTCAGCAAAAATAAATAAGTCTCTGAGCACAGCTTTACGTTGCTTATCAAAGGTTTCATTTTTCATATTTCTCTCAAACAAATAATATATTTGAAGCATGTGTTTTTGTCACATGATGAATGCAGTCATCCCAGTCTTCATAAATGGATATTAATCGCAGCAGGCCCATAAATATTTCAGATTCCCTGGTTTGTAATAGAAATGAGATTATGTTTTAAATTTAACTGCAGGACAGTGTCGTGACTGATACTGCATTTTGACAGCATGACTCATATAATGCAATTACGCATGAAGGTAGCCCTCATTCAACGCTTCAGCTAAGGAGCTTTGTGAAAGGTCAAATCACTGCATGAATAAAGCTGAACCTGCAGCTCTTTCAGACCTGCGCTTCTGCTTGTTTATGATTTTAGCATTGCGTTTTATGATGGCTGCTCACAAGAATTATGTCTGGTGGATATTGAAAGGTCATATGAGAATGTGAGGCATCAATCATATTTAATTTATTATGGTACATTTTAGGAGAAAGTCGACGTAGACCACACTGCAGAAAACCATGTAGAGGTAATGGGGAAACACTGACTCACTATGATGAAGAAAAGTATGTAATCACTTCCCAGGGCCTTAAAAGATTTTGAGTGGTACTTCTGGGGAAATACTGCAGACAGTCATAATCTGGAACATCTGGAAGTCTGCTAGACAGCACAGACTCTGTTGAGAAGCTCCCAGAGTCACAGAGACTTGGGGTATTACCCATCTCTTTCATAAAAATCCCCCTGTGACCCAAATGATAGGGATGCCTTCAAAGAAATTAGCGGTCACCCTGTTGCCAGCAATTAGCTGTGCTTTCCTCTCTTATAATGCTTCAGAAATGTCTAAATGCAAGATGACCCTTTCTGCCCCCCCAGTGCATACCGTTCCTGCGATTTCTTCACAACCACTTCTGCTAAACTAGTACTACATGTAACTATACTGATCACATATATTTTGGAAAAGTACACGTGAGAGTCTTCTAGGTCATCGCTGGTAATCGATGTGTGTTGTTGATCATGGGTGTAGTTTCGCAATATCTCAAAGTTAAGTACAGCAGTGTTCAAGGCAGTCTGTCCTGTGCCCCCCCCCGGCACTAAAAATAAACCATTGCTTTCAGTTATTTATAGAAGTGTCAGGCTCTGGCTTTGAAAAATAGTTAAAAACATGGGTAGGGCATGCTGATAGGGCTATCATGAGAATAATGACAGAGATGGACGCCTTCAATCCTGTGTCATTCTTTTTCGCTATCAGGCTATAACTGACTTCCTCCACTCCAATGGGGTCATGTCTGGGTGACACAACATTACGCTGAGGAGAAACCCTCACCATAAACACACACACACCTTGCCTCTGGAATGAACCAGTGAATTGGAGCAGAGAGAGAATAGATTGACAGTAACAGAATCATCAATAAATTTCTGTGAGTAATCTCACTTAAAGCACACAAAACTTTCTGAAATTAGTTTTTGTTCTGACATACTTTGGGACACCTAAGGGAGCTGAAGAGATGTATGTTCCCTCTAATGGTTTGTGGCATGTCTAGCCTGGTACGCATGTATGGACTCTGTGACCCTTTGGCCCCGTATTGTAAAACCCTGTAGGAGCTTGTCCACTCTCATTTGCAATGAGGTTACTGTGTGACACTCTACCCCATCTGTTTGGTCATCAATACTTTGCAACCTATGCATGTATTCTAAAAATAAGTTATTGGACATTTTCAGTACAAACTCACGAATGGAGGTTTGATTTTTAACTTTAGATATTATTTTGGGTAAACACAGACTGGTCATGATTTTTATGCATTCGTTTTATGCCTTTATTGAAATGCCCAGTTATACAACTAGTGTTTTTTATACGGCTGTAGCACCTGTTCCACAGTACAACTGTAGATGGCATTTGACTTGGATCCTTTTGGTTGCAAAAGCTGCCCTGTGATTGGAAGGTTGGAAGGTCACTGATTCAGATTCTGCGGTCGGCAGGGTGATGTCACTGTTGGTTCCTTGACCAAAGTCCTTAACCCCAGTTGCTCCAGGGATGGTTTGACCCTGCTCTCTCAATTGTACATTGATTTGGGTAAAAGCATCTGGTAAACTAGCAGATGTCAAATATGAGGAGAAATAATCGGATGCATTTTAATAACTTAAAACCAATCTCTGTTAGTGCTATGAATGGACTGACTGAAGAAGGTGGGTATATGGAATCTGGCGGATATCTAATATATACTCTATTGCCAAAAGTATTGGGACGCCCCTCCAAATCATTGAAATCAGGTGTTCCAATCACTTCCATGGCCACATGTGTTTCACATTTGTGAAAGAATGGGTCACTGTCAGGAGCTTAGTGAATTCAAGCATGGTACCATGAGAGGATGCCACCTGTCCTCGATACTAAATATTCCACGATCAACTGTTAGTGGTATTATAACAAAGTGGAAGCAACTGGGAAGAACAGCAGCTCAGCCAGGGAGTCGTAGGCCATGTAAAATCACAGAGCAGGGACAGTGCATGCTGAGGTGCACAGTGTGCAGAAGTCGGGAAGTTTCTGCAGAGTCAATAGCTACAGACCTCCAAACTTTGTGTGGCCTTCAGATTAGCTCAAGAACAGTGCGTACAGAGCTTCATGGAATGGGTTTCCATGGCCAAGCAGTTGCATCCAAACCTTACATCACCAAGTGTAATGCAAAGTGTCGGATGCAGGGATGTAAAGCATACCGTCACTGGAGTCCACAGCAGTGGAGACGTGTCCTCTGGAGTGACGAATCATGCTTCTCTGTCTGAGTCTGAGTTTGGTGGTTGCCAGGAAAACAGTACTTGCCTGACTGCATCGTGTAAGTGTAAAGTTTGGTGGAGGGGGGTTATGGTGTGGGGTTGTTTTTCAGGGGTTGGGCTTGGCCCCTTAGTTCCAGTGAAAGGAATTCTTCATGCTTCAGCATACAAAGCCATTTTGGACAATTTCATGCTCCCAACTTTGTGGGAACAGTTTGGGGATGGCGGCTTCCTGTTCCAACATGACTGTGCACCAGTGCACAAAGCAAGGTCTATAAGGACATGGATGAGCGAGTTTGGTGTGGAGGAACTTGACTGGCCAGCACAAAGCCCTAACCTCAACCCGATAGAACACCTTTGGGATGAACTGAGGCCTTCTCGTCTAACATCAGTGCCTGACCTCACATCTCTTGGAAGAATGGTCAAAAATTCCCATAAATATACCTCTAAACCTTGTGGAAAGCCTTCCCAGAGGAGTTGAGGCTGTTATAGTTGCAAAGGGTGGGCCAACTCCATATTAAAGCCTATGCCATTAAGAATGGGATGTCATTAAAGTTCATATGTGTGTAAAGGCAGGCGTCCCAATACTTTTGGCAATATAGTGTATAAACTGGTAATTGACTCCACCTGTGTACCTGTGCTTAGGAGGGATGTGGTCTTCTCTGTGTTTAATAAATCCTTCCCCCTTTCCCTCCCTGCAGACGTCGACTCCAGCTTAATCCCACGCAGGCCTTCTTTCTCCTGGTAAACCAGCACAGCATGGTCAGCGTCTCCACACCCATCTCGGAGATCTACGAGCAGGAGCGTGACGAGGACGGCTTCCTGTACATGGTCTACGCCTCACAGGAGACCTTCGGTTGTTAGGGTGCGGGGAGGAGGAGGTGAGAGAGCTAGAGGCATAGTCAGATGCCTACAGTATTTTCTCCCTGGACCCCCCAGGAGTGTTAAGCAGGAAGAGGTATGCCCTTTTCCTGACTCTAGCGTGTATACAGAAATGCTCTGCGTGAATCCTTCCCCCCGTCATGTTACGTGCGCATTTTTAACAATCTGGTCTTATAAGAGTTTCCTAATGGGTGTAGGGTGGGTATGGGGTCATATTAGTCCTGTCAGCTCTCCGAAGAAAGAAGGCAGCCGTCCAGGGGTGATATTGGCTGAGCTGCATTCCACTTTAAGCTCTGATGCCTACTTCAGCTCATGTTACTGTTCACAAATAGTAGTGCAAACAGAATGAACAAGTCAAGGATCCTAGCGATGAAGATGCTTTGGGTAAATCTGTGCATTGTTTTTAATTGTCTCCTTTAATTAGAAGTGTCACTGGAGGAATTAAAGTCCTTCAGATGTAGTTGAAGTAAGATAAAATGGATAGAAAATAGAGGCCTTGATTGTTGACCTACCCTTTTGGTCTGTCCTAGTCCAGTGTGATGATCTTTCATCTAGCAAAACACTTAACTACAAGGCTTGGGATGCCTGTTCTCTTACTGTAGCATTGTTTTATTACATTTTTATCGCTTTATTTAGGAATAAACACGCTTCTTTGCACTCAGAATAAACAGGAATATAAAGGAAGAAATATTTAGGCAATGGTAGTACTGTTTTATGTGTAGTGTATATGTATATATTTATATACATGATACACACTTTGTATAAATCTATATATCTATGTATATATTATATAACATGGGCCTGCAACTATAGAAATACACAAATCTATAGATGTATAAATTATCTATAGATGCGACTATTGTACGCAATGATTGAATGAAAACGTTTGTGGAATATTATCTAGCATGCTTTTTGTTTTAAAAAAAATTAAAAATGTTAATTCCCCACTCCTGTATTTTCCAAGCACAAAAGGCCTGTGTGATTTTGAAGGAGAAACTGCGTACGTACCAGTACATAACAAAAGGATAACCTGCGTATGTACCAATACATAACAAAAGGATAACCTGCGTATGTACCAGTACATAACAAAATATCGTCTTTGTGAAGTTCGCAGCAATGTCACCAGGTCATTACAAGGAAATGTATATACAACTACTGTTGAGATGTTTATTTAAAGTATTTGCCAATAAAAGAAAATATTGCCTTGAGAAGCACTCGTTTCATCCAAGTGTACAGCTGTAACTATACTGCAAGCAGAAGCACCATTTGCCATCTAAAAAAATCTTAACTGAAGGTTTGCTTGTCTGTTCCTTTATGTACACAACTAAATATATGCTTGCAAGATCCATCCACTCTAAGGATGGAACAGATTATAATCACATTTTTCAGTTATAGATGGCTGACAAAAATGCATCCGTTTAAATGGTACATCTTAAACAAAGGATCCAAATGGATTTATGTAAACCCTGTTACAAATGGCTTCCTCTGAGCTTCCCCATTTTAAATGGTTTAATTAGGCCGGTTTACTAATTGAGTATAGTAATTCTAAGACCACCTTTGACATTGGCCAAAATTAGCATGAATAAATCAAGACCACACTTGCTGCAAAGTAATGAAGGACGATGCCATCAGTGGAAATAATTATGCAATATTATTTTGATCAGTACAACAGATTTAATGTTTTGTTTGTAATCATGCACTTATTGACAGAGGTAAAAAACTACATTTCATACCACTATTTTTATAGTGCATCCAACATACACATCAAGAGCATCCTCAAACAACCAGCTTGCAGCATATTTTATTTCTTAAAATTGTCAATAGACTTTTAGAGGAACATTTTTTCACAGGACAGATGATGTGTGGTAACTGAATCTGTACATAATGCATGTAAAGTCTGGAGAGAGACATGCTTAGATTTGATATCCATAAAGTATATAAACATCAGGATTCTGCTTCTGTTCTCCATGGAGATTATAGAGCAAAACACCCCCCAGAAATAACCAGTTTGATAAGAGCTTTCGGGTGTTATATTTGATGCAAAAAAAAATGTCTTCATGGGCTAAACTTCTGTGCCGTTAGTCTGGAAATCTCACAAATTGCATTCTTCCAGGAGTAGAGGGTATGGTTATGTGAGGCTGTAAAACAAAATGTTATATTATATGCTTTTTTTTAAAAAAAAAAAAAAAGTTACAAAACAGATTTGCGCTGAATGGCTGAAACCAAGAAAATATACCTTCAACTACACAATTCTTACTCCCTTACATTTAGCCAATACATGATCATGAAAAACGCGCGAGACATGGACAGCATTTCCATAGTTTTTAATGACTTGTGATTAATAAACGGCACCATTCCGCTGGTGCTCATCATAAGACCATTCACCCCACGCACCCCACCCGTGGACACTGACCTGTCGATGAGCGAGTCTCGCATGTTGGTGGCGATAGCACTTGGCTGGCTCTCACTCAGTCTGAACACGCTTTCGATCACCGACAGCTCTGTGCTCGTGGTATCGAGCCCACAGAAGGCACACCAGTCGTTCACCACCATACCTGCTGCGATGACCTCGCTACCGCGATTTACCGTTCCTGCCTGGAGCGGGAGGGGAAGCGGGTAAAAAACTGTTACAATAAGTTTACCATGACTGCACCAGTAAACCACCCATTCTCAACATTCTCCTACCCCTTAGGGTCTTGGTAATCTGTATTATACGTGTAAGCTTCATACCAGGAAGGGATGAGAATGGAGCAGGATGGACCTGTACTCTGCACCATATGTTCATTAAACTACAATCGCACCACTGATTGTAAAATCTGGTCATAAGACATTATGTTTTATCTACTTAGAAAATGCTTTCATCTACTGCAACATATATACAGGGGACCAAAAAAAAATGTACACACAACGGTTATCTATACCCCCCCTTTTTTTTTAAATCCGAATTGCGAACCCGAACTCAAATATGACTTACAGCTACCCTTTGACATTTATATAAATCTAGTAATGAAATTTTCATGTACATATTTTTTATGTTGAAGTGTGTATACATTTTTTGGGCTGTAAAAGTGTGGTAAAGCCTGAAACTTCTTTTGGGGACTTATAAAATCTGTGAATGTAATCAAAAAAGATGCCAGAAGTCTTGAATTTTGGTTGCTTACTTATAGTTAAGGTCAGGGCTGGGTAGGGGTGTTGTGACTGGGATAAGCGCACGCACTTACACACAAATACACTATGTTGCCAAAGGTATTGGGACGCCTGCCTTTACACACACACACAAACTTTAATGACATCCCATTCTTAATACATAGGTTATAATATGGTGTCCCACCCTTTGCCGCTATAACAGCATCAAACTCTTCTGGGAAGGCTTTCCTCAAGGTTTATGAGTGTGTTTATGGGAATTTTTGACCATTCTTCCAGGAGAGCATTTGTGAGGTCAGGCATTGATGTTAGACGAGAAGGTCTGGCTCGCAGTCTCCGCTCTAATTCATCCCAAAGGTATTATATCGGGTTGAGGTCAGGGCTCTGTGCAGGCCAGTCAAGTTCCTCCACACCAAACTCACTCATCCATGCCTTTATAGACCATGCTTTGTGCACTGGTGCACAGTCATGTTGGAACAGGAAGCCGCCATCCCCAAACTGTTCCCACAAAGTTAGGAGCATGAAATTGTCCAAAATGGCTTCATATGCTGAAGCATTAAGAGTTCCTTTACTGGAACTAAGGGGCCAAGCCCAACCCCTAAAAAAGAACCCTACACCATAATCCCCCCTCCACCAAACTTTACACTTGGCACAAAGCAATCAGACAAGTACTGTTCTCCTGACAACTGCCAAGCCCAGACTTGTCCATTGGATTTCCAAACAGAGAACTGTGATTCATCACTTCAGAGGACACATCTCCACTGCATCTGATGCTTTGCATTGCACTTGGTGAAAGCCATTCCATGAAGCTCTCTATGCACTGTTCTTGAGCTAATCTGAAGGCCACACAAAGTTTGGAGGTCTGTAGCTATTGACTCTGCAGAAACTTGCCGACTTCTGCACACTGTGCGCCTCAGCATGCACTGTCCCCGCTCTGTGATTTTATGTGGCCTACCTCTTTGTGGCTGAGCTGCTGTTGTTCCCAATTACTTCCACTTTGACCATGGAAAATTTAGTAGCAAGGAAATTTCACGAATACACTTATTGCACAGCTGGCATACTATCACGGTACCACGCTTGAATTCACTAAGCTCCTGAGAGAGACCCATTCTTTTACAAATGTTTGTAGACGCAGTCTGCATGCCTAGGTGCTTGATTTTATACACCTGTGGCCATGGAAGTGATTGGAACACCTGAATTCAATGGTTTGGAGGGATGTTCCAATACTTTTGGCAATATAGTGTGTCTGTATATTATATTAGTTGGGGATTAAGGGCTTTGCTCAAGGGCCAACCCTGGGATTCGAACCTGCAACATTCTGATCTCAGGCACACAACCTGCTAAGGCAAACCATGCACCCCCTACTCACCACGAGTGGCACCTGCAGAAGTGATGATAGCTCGTCTTGGTCTTCAATTGAGGTCTTGGGATGGACCAGACCTCCCTGATTGCTGAAAGCACAGTAACTGCCCACTAATACCTGCTCTGCCACGGTCTGCCGGAACACCTCCACCTTCAGGCTATCTGCTAGGATCTCCTCTGTCTCCTGTTACAGCACAGCGGGGCACTAGTCAAGACCAATAGTGAGCACATGAACATCCTTCAAGACACGCTTCCTGTTCTAGCAATTTAATTATATCAATGGCTGACACTGTCAATAGCTACTGACTTTGTATACAATATTCATACATGCATTTTACATGTCACATTAGAAGGCATGATAAACTGTCTTTGTGTACTCACTGCTAAATATACACACACACACACACACACACACACACACACACACACACAACAGGCTAGTAATGCCACAGTATAAAATGTTCTTTGCTGCATGTTGCAGTGTAGGACACTGTTTGTGCCAATTCAAGGAAAGCTCATTTTAAAGATCGATAACCACAGTTAAAAACAGAAACACCCAGGGAGCATAAAAGGCAGCTGAAGATGCCCAGGGTCCTGCTCCCGCTGTCTCACCCGGTCGAGGTCAGGGTGCACCAGAGCTACGTAGTCGTTGCAGGAGATGACATTCCCCAGAGCGGACAGGCGCTCCTCCACACGCTGGATCTTCACAGACTCTGGCAGGCAGTTACGAATGTGTTGCAGCTCCTGGTCCGTGGTGTTGTTGGGCACCAGAAGCCCGTGCCGATTTCCTGCGCACAGAGCCAGGAGTGTGTCTCGGTGAAGGGTCTCTTTACTGACAGACCCACGTGCATGCGTTTTAAACGCTGAAGTCTTACCATTTACATTCGTAAATGTGCTTTAACCCTTTCCAGTAAGAGCCGTGCTCCTTCAGACATTTTAGGCAAAAACTAATGTCAATCAGCACAAAATAAATATCACTACATTCTCTCAATTAGATTCAAGATTAGATTAGATTACTGGATGTGTGCCACAAGCCCGGGGATGCTTACTTGTTCAGCCACACCCAGTATATAAATAAAGAATAAACTGACAATAGACAATTTGATGTTCAATACCTCAATAAGGACAACACTTTACAACATTACTTTTCACATAAAGTGCTAGTAGTATTGTAGTAGTTTAGCTCAGCTACTCAGAATGGAGATGCAGTAATAAATAATAGTGGGTAGATTTGATAATGATGGTGGTTAAAAAAGCTAAATAAAGCTGCAGTGACGACATCCGTGTCTTTGCCCTCGATGCTCTTCAGTAGCACATGCTGGAATTTCATTTCACTCAAACAGGCCAGTGTAGCGGTCCGCTCGATGTCCCTCTATGCCTGCTAGCCGCCCAATGTCCCTCTATGCCTGCGGGCCGCCCGATGTCCCTCTATGCCTGCGGGCCGCCCGATGTCCCTCTATGCCTGCGGGCCGCCCGATGTCCCTCTATGCCTGCCGTCCGCCCGATGTCCCCTCTATGCCTGCGGGCCGCCCGATGTCCCCTCTATGCCTGCGGGCCGCCCGATGTCCCCTCTATGCCTGCGGGCCGCCCGATGTCCCTCTATGCCTGCGGGCCGCCCGATATCCCTCTATGCCTGCCGTCCGCCCGATGTCCCTCTATGTTGCAGGCTGAAAGCAGTGTGGGTTGGAATGAAAAGATTAGGGAGGGGACAGCCGACACCAGGAAAAGGACTGAGAACCACTGTTCTAAGGTAACAATGACCAGAAGTGTATGAACAAGTAGTGCACAATTCTGGGCCCTGATGTATTATCCTAACAAAAAAGTACAAAAATACTGAAGTGTTCCTGTAAATGTCCAAGAACAGTACCAGCTGCAGACTTACATGTAACAAGTAAACAGAACTCTATCCGCGGTGACTAGCCCGAAATCTGCCAAAATTCGGATGTACTTTAATTTGGAATGATTTCTTTATCCATACTTACCGACACACATTCTGCCAATAATACGGCATCCTGCTATTGAGGCGTGTACCACCGGGATGGTTTCTGATAGCTCACCTTCGAACACACTAACGAGAAGATGAGATCACACTGTTGGGGCACACAAAGCTCAGTAACGGATAATTTTATAACAGTAAACAGAAGATAAACATTCCAAAACCCTGACTAATAAGATCAGTGTAAAGATCACACCACAGAAAGGAGAATACCGTATTATACAAAGTTAGTAGCGTTCACATGTTATACATTTACAAATCCCAATGCGTTAATACGAACTGGGCTAATTTTAACGTCTCACTTAGTAACTATAGTCACTAACCTGTAGAAGTTCTCTGAACCGCCGATGGCTACAAGGCAGTATGTGTTTGTGAGCTTGGAGAAACAGCCGATTTCGTTGTTCTTCTCGAAGGATGCCCTCACTGCCATGGTCAGTTAGTGGGGATCTATTCGCAATCTGCAAATATACGCATACACTGAGGTTCACGCAACAGCACATGGACGGCGACAGCGGGGCAATAGTAGGCTACTATAGACAACTAGAAAACATTATACTCATTAAATGAGGGAAAATTCGATCGGAAATACTGTCCTACCGAACGAATACAAAATTACATCAAAAGAATGTTAACGATGCTATTAACGTTCAAAAATCAGTATCAAAAAAAGTAGATCACCCAGAGTGTCACCATCCGAAAACTCCACAACTAATGACTAATTTAATACAAATATACAAAATAGACACGTTTTCATTTAGAAGAACACACCTATATATTACTGATCCACAGGTACACACCGTCCCGAAAACGTTAAGCGTTATATGAGCAAAATATCATACCTAATGTATCCGGCCTTCTTAATTTCAAAAGAAAAAGCCTTCTTATCCCCACGTGTCTACTTCCTCACCCATACGTCATTACGTATTGCGTATTGCGACGTACGGCTCGTGTCGACGTCTCAGCGCACGCCCACCTATATGTAAGTGGAAAAGCAGCTGTATTTGTACATTATTTTGCGTGTTCATGTTTATCGGTACATTAGTACGCATTCAAATTAAGCTGAAACTGCGCTTTAGAAAGACACGTTTATATGACGCTTCAGAAAAGTATATCCTTTTGTGATTATTTCTGTTGCGTTTGCTTTCTGTAGAATATATATATATATATATACTTTTGTTGGGTATATGATAAGATTTACAGCGGGCCTGTACCTTCTTAAGCTACAAACTAAAAGCTGATATTTTCGTCAGCTTTATGCTGAAGCTAATATTACTAGTACTAGCCGCGTCCGATGAAACGATACGTATAGTGTTATGTTTTTCTGCGTACAATTGAATTTCATATTTTTCGTTACAGTTATGTCAGTAACCACAGCCTTTTAAAATGGCACCCATAAAACTGATAGTTACTTCAGTGGCCACCCGAAAGGCAGCTGCTTTTCATACAGAACATCCTCATCCTCTGGTGCCTTCTCATAGAAGCCCTACTCGCAGATTTTGGATGTGTACTTTTCATGCAAGCTGTTAACAATTTCCTACATTTCACACAGTCACTTAAATTACATGGCGTGGCATGTAGTAATGTCGGGATAATGATAACAATAGTAATACGTATAAACAAAATAATGTCCAATGTAAACAATATCAGCTACATAACGGGGATTTTATGCATGGAAGAGGGTTAGGTCCCACACAGGGTAATTTTGGGCGTGGCGGGATTGAAGACGTGTATTAACTTACTTTACATCTGAAGCGATGCTGTTTGGCTAGTCAGTCAGCTTTTTAAATATCATATTTCGACCCTAGTTCCATGATAAGTCATGCAGTCAATGGAAACAAAAGGCGAATATAGCTATGAGTTCTGGTAGTTCTACGTACTGATCACGAAGGTAGAATTAAGTAAAGCCAGTTAACTGAATTTAAATTGATTAATGTGTAATTAAAGTGGGAAAAATTCACGACACATTTTTCATATTGTTAAGCATAATGTCTGCTGATAAATGTAGAATGCTGCGAACGTTTACTGTCGTACGAGATACGCTCGTCTACGTCGGTGTCATTGTGAGAGTCTTTTGTTTACCACGTACAAGATAGTTTTCAATCCAAGGTGTTATGGAGTCTCAGTGTTCTACCATATAATTATGGAAAATAGTACGACACTACCTATAACAATTTGTTCGTGTTCGTTAGAAAGCAATTTATTTTTCTCATTTATCTGTCACTTGTAATATAAGACTCTTCCAATCATCATGCAGAAATCCGTAAGCGTAAACTATGAAATCATCTACTCTCTATATATACATCCACACTTTAGGTCCAATACAAAGAACGAAAAAGACATTTGCAGCATGTAAATCAACTGTTTATACTGATGAAAAAGATGTTTTTACCATTTGACTAAATTTTCATGGAACTATGCCTG
The DNA here is from genome assembly GCA_026774425.1 of Petrocephalus zakoni. Classification (NCBI taxonomy): domain Eukaryota; kingdom Metazoa; phylum Chordata; class Actinopteri; order Osteoglossiformes; family Mormyridae; genus Petrocephalus; species Petrocephalus zakoni. The sequence goes on along the minus strand of JAODKN010000127.1, from coordinate 5,172,955 downwards.
ACTAAATTAAGTAGTTTGATAGTAACAGAAGAGCAGAACGCTAGTTTATGAACACGACCGAAGTATGAAGGTGTAAGGCTACTTTTAAAGTGGTTACAAGTGGGTGGGGCGGGATCAGAAAAGCACAGTCCATCAGTTTATTTTTTAATGACAGAAGCTAACGTAGTCGGGCATTTTTTCATTGCATTTTTATATTAATCATATTCGTTAATGATAGCATTCCTTAAATAAGTCTTCAGGCTGGTACACCATGTACTGGTTCATTCATGCCGATTGTGTCAAGCGCACCGTTACACACGCGCTCCATTAACACTTTTTTACCTAACAACCTGCATAGCAACTGTAGTACAGCTCGTCACGTGATCACTCCGCGAACCAATCGCCTCGTAATCTGCGGTGGCGTATTGTTTGTTGACAGGTTCGCTGGACGCTGCTGAAACGTCATTGCTGCGGGAGCGCCGCATATTACAGGCTTCCGGAAGAACACTTCTGCCCAGAAACACGTTTATATTCACACCGTGGAGTCTTTTTATTGGGGTAAAATAATTATTAATGCCACTTTTTAATGCATTTATGTTTTGTTGGCCTTTAACTGTTAATCTGCCTATCCACGCTTATTAACATGGCAAACAGAATGGCTTAGATTAGAAGGTAAAGTGATATATGTCAATGTGTGCGTCATTTAAATATACAGTTTCATTAACATATAAATCTATTATTTAGTAGATTAAGTAAGATAATTTTTTGTTTCCCCAACATTTCTTTAGTTGAACTTCTCCTTATTGCCACCAGGAGGCATTCAAAGGAGATGCTTCTCTATGGCGATGAATCGACTAACTGCAGTTAACCAAGGACAGTAGAAATGTTTAAAACAATAGCACATTTTAAATAACGTAGAATGCATGTAATTTATTTAGCGAGGGAAAACGTTCTATGTACATATCTAGCGCAGAAAATAAAATGGAAATACATCCAAATGGGGGCATTTGCAAATACAATATTGTACATTTATGGTTTATTTATGTATATTACACTTACTTTTACTGTAGTGGACTGCTTTTACTTTGGCCATGCATACGTGGGGGCTGAGGATAAGCTGGATGAGAAGCAGATCCTTGATTTTTTCTCCCCTTTATCTTTCAAAATGAAAAATGCAGTGAACTGAACTGAAACATTTGTATTTAGAATGAACTCACCATTTCCAAATGACTGTAAGGAACGTTTTTAACTAGAAGGGTGTCAGAGCACATTTACAGGTCATGCTATCAAAGTATAAACTATCATACCCAAGGAGTTTATTTTTGCTCCCATAACATTTGAAATGAAAGCCCCCCTAATGCAAACGGCTGTGTGATAAACACAAACAGTTATCTCTTTGTCATGAATATTTATAACCACAGCAGATGAATAACATGTCACAAATCGGATTAATATTTTGCCTGCATTGTCACCAGTAAGAATAGACTCCTGTCTTGGGTTATGCAGTGTGTTGTGCGGCAAACTGGTGCATGTTATGCACAAGCCTGTGTCCAGGGGGAGGTCAGTGTGGATGGACGCAGTTTACTTAGTGTCTGTGTAAATGTTTCAGCAGGGCACAGTTTCCTTTTATCAGTCCAGGATGGGAGGAGGTCTGAGTCATACTGGGCAAGAGAAGGCCGCTCCCGCCCAGCCTAGCGGGGTGTGCACCAACAATTTTCCCAGCACAGTGCCTGCAGAGTGCCCCCCAGAGGCTGCCAGTGACTTGCCCCAGTGCAAGATGGGGAACAAAGTGGTGGATGATATGTGTTTCATGATCTCTTGTACAAATTGGTATTAGAACCGCTGAGCATTTTCAGCACAAATGTCCCAAAGCTAGTGGGCTGTGACTGAAATGTGTTTCCATATGAATGCCTGAGTGCAGGATTATTCATATAATTAGGTTTATTTTTGTTCCTTTCATGGGTATTGCTTATGAGGAATGAATCTTACAACATTTGTCTTGAAAATCCACAATATTTTCTGACTTTTGTTTTAATGAATCTGCAAAATGCACTGGGTGTTGATCAGTATTATCAATTCAATCGACACAATAAAAGAGGAAATATATTTCCATAGAGGGAGTAGCAGTTTTTGATTATGTTTCTTTGTGATCCTATGTACAGCAAATAATTCTTTGGAATGCAGTTTCTATAGTTGCATATTAGAACATGCTGTTATCCTGTCTTTGTCAGGCTTAATTAAATATATAATGGAGATAAAGAAACCATTGTCTGCCTGATATTTCTGTTTCTATAGCCAATTTTCATCTTCTATCTCTGCTGTTTTATTATCCTTTATCCCAGCTAACAACACGGGAGGTTGCAACACTTAAATAATGCATGTTACTGGCATCATATTATTAAACATGAAAAATGTCCCTGACAGGAAATGACACATATGTAGTCACATGACTTCCATATCTGCATATGTTATAGGAAAAAGAAAGTCGACTTCCAACTTGATTATTTTATTAACATTTCCTTTTAAAATACAACATGGTGAAATTGTTATACACAGTGTGGATTTCTTGAAGAAATAAAAAGGTAAACAAAAGGACATCTTGCTCCAGTCAGTATGATTAATAATTAAAATGTATTTGTATATGTATATATAAAGATTTAATATGCTAAAACAAACCTTTGACCTATTTATAACAAAGGCAATAAAAACAGCAGTGCTGACATGAAACACCTAAAAAAAAAAACAGGACTTTAAGTCTCAATGTGTGCATGTATCTTTTTTATTTACATATTTTGTTCATGGGATGTTATGCTGACCTTAATTATGCAAAAACCTCATTTCAAAATGGCAAACGATTGAACTGAATCCACAATAAAAATAAAACCCTTTCCTGTGAACTTACACCCCAAGGAGGCTTGATTCTTTTGAAATGTTAAACAATCGAGAAAAACCACCATTAAAAGAAAATCCAAGTCCTGGTTTTCAATTCACCCCGTTACACTGGAGTTTTTGGACAACCTGCGAGACATTTACAGACAGCTTGATTGGTGTGTTGAGCTTCAGCATTTGCATTATACAAGTGTGTTGTTGGAGAGAGAAACAGAGAAAAACCACCCTGAAAGTGGCTGCATTTAGCCTTTAGGGGAAAAAATTGCACTGAGTGTTGTTAACAAGGAGGTGGGCAGAATCTTAAACATATGCACAGAAAATGCACTTGAAAATAAAAAGGTCAAACCAGTTTGAACTATTTGCATGTGTAACAGTGACAGATCCGTGCAGAAAGTTAGATTTCGAGCACAACTTTTTTTTTTAAAGAAGTTTTCTTTAAAATAGTGATAAAAAACTTTAATCTCTCTTAAAGCTTTACCTGTTAAAATCTGACTCGTTCTTTGTTATCCAAAGTATTTAATACATTTCATATAATTAAAAAGTCTGAACTAGCTTTGATATGTATTAAGTTGCTATTTTGTACCAGTAAAAACAAAATTACATTGTAAACAGAAAGGCAACAACAGGCAATTTAAAGGCAATTCTCTGTTGTTCAAGATCTGGTACATATTCACAAAGAGGGAAGCTCTGCAGTTATTTCAATTTCGAACGTTTCCTTAGAATAACTGTATAAATTATTTTGACAAATAAATTACAGAAAAGGGGTGGTTTGGGCACATTTCATTTTCACACCCTCAAATTATAACGTATACATATTTAATTCCTGGGAAACATCGCAATGATGATTAGGATTGTTCTCCATATGTACTAATCCCACAAATATTCTGATCTATCTCAGTTCATCAGTACCATACTACTTTCTGAATCAATAGACATTTCACACATCTGGATACAAGGCAGTACTTCCGATGTACCATAAACATTCAATAATATTATTAAATATGCAATAGTGTTCAACATTTACATTTGAATAATTTCATATAAGTGTCTAGAATATCATTGCTATATAGTAAGGAAATAAAACAGATGCATAATTATATCCACAGTTGCCACTGTATTAGCTTTATATTAAAGATTTTTAAAATTTCCATATTAATAGACCTGGCCTGAACTATCATATAGCAATTCAGATTCAGAACTGATCACAAGTTAGATCACTGTTTCCATCAAGCTGGCTCCACAAATATTCTAGTCTTTAGGATTAAGACATCAAATGTAGGCATGAATAATAGAAGAAAATAAAAATACAATTCAGTAAAGAGATTTATCAATTATGTATATGACAGTTCCCTCAAAAGGGTGCTATATTTAGCAAAAATCTCCATTATGCTGACTAAAATCCTAAACTAAACTGCTTATCTCACAGCGGAAACAGTAGAATGGCTTTATGTCATCCTAGGTGGGTACCTGCTTGTATTTTAAAGAGTGCCAAGCATTTTTTTTAGAGACTAAAAATAACCATATAAATATCCGATCGACAGCAGTTGCGGAGAAGGTTTATATTTAGTAGTGAGGAACTCAGAATAAGGCAATGTGAACATAAGGTTGTGATAACAGATGGACTGTCTACTGCAGCCTTAGGTATGAACAATGCTACAGGAAGATTACCTCATACCTGAAACACCCTGATATAGCAACTGACTGGACTGATGTTTCTGTAGATGCCATTCAGATGACAGATGTTTAGCTATATTACGGAGAATGACCATACCCCGTCATCATATTGGTATCGTTTTAGATGCAGCGTGACAGGAAGCTAGTTTAAGTACATCGTGCGCATCTATCTCAGTAAGGATAACACTCCAAAAAAAAAAAAAACCGAAACAAAAAGCCGACTCTTTCGACAAACCTGGGGGATGAATGTTGTACATGCCGGAGTTCTCGTAACGGTGGAAGACCGGGAATGACTGCAGAGTCTAACATTTCTGATGTGGCCACCTCTCACGTCTAGCATTTCAGAGCCCTTTCAAATTCATATGACGACGCCCATCTGAAGGTCTGAACTTCAAACAAAGCAGAAGGATATCAGATGGTACCCCAACACAGTGACTCTGCCCTCCACATAAGACAACGAGGCACAAAAAGATCTCAACACGTGCTGTAAAGTCATTATATCCAATATGCAGGGGAGTACAATATAAGATGCTTATATTCAATATTCTATATCCATCACCAGAATTCAACCAGAATTCTAAGTGGTTCTGCAGAATGTTAAATGCTTTACACATACCTCCAGGTTACCATCTGAGCTTTCTGATGTGAAGCATGCAAGATATTTGTTAAATAAAAAAAAAAAAGAAAAATGTTACGATAATGAAGTTCCTTTTAAACCCTGATGCCCCACACAAAGGTCTAGTACTTGTGGCAAATATCGATCCGAGTAAGCGAGTAAGCCACTGCAAATTTTCTAGACAAGGCACAGAGTCTTAATGATATACCACAGGAGACTGTTAAGGCAAAAAATAAATCAAATACAAACGGTATACTTCAGAATTTTGTCATAAGTGCTTTTTGGAAGACTGAAAGAATTTTCCAAAAAAAAAAAAAAATACAAAACAGTGAAATGAATTTTATAGACAAAAAAAGTCACTATTCTTAGATTCTTCAAAAATGGCATATAAGCATAATAAAAGTAGTTTTAACTGGTAACACACACCCATGCGCCATATGTACAAATCAACGGAGAAACTCAACTGGTGGAGAGTTAGTTACATATGAACGCGAAATCAGAGCGAAGAAGACGGTTGCTGCCATGATGCCCACAGGAGCACCATGGAGCCCCTGGAGGTCAGAAGAAGAGGAGTCAAGGCTCTCCCAAGGACAGCTGGATGAACTGTCCTCACAGAAAGTCTGAGCGAATTCCGCTGCAGGCCACCTGCGTACGATAGCGACAGATAATTCGAGAGAAATGTGCCTCAGCCCCCGTTCAAGTAACAATGCAGTACCTCTATAATTAAACACACTACACGGCGCCAAGGCCTTTCAGAGAGACAGCTAGCACCTTCTACTACACAAAGCACTACCAACCGTTTGTTGTCAATTAAAAATTCCGGCAAAATCTGGAGCGAGATTTTTATGAACAAAATCTGACGAACACTGAACCCTGACGCCCGTCTCGTTTTAAGGGTCAGCGGGTTCACAGGCAAGAAAACAAATCAGGAGCACAGTGCCGGGCACTGCATTTCCGAGATTATAATTATGGGATAAGAGAACGGCTGGCAAAGGAGCGTGGAAGCAGAATTGGGTAAAGTCGGCTACCCTTTCACGATCGTTGCAATTCAGGATCACTTAAAAGGAGTGGGTGAGGCCACGTTTGATTGACTGAGGGGGAAAAAAGACACGCAAGATCTTCAGGCTTAAGTCTGGCAGAGGCATCTGGCAGATGTTAAAGAAGGGTGCAAAAATGCATGATGCACTTGGAATCCACAATAGAGGTAAGATGTTCATCTATGTGGATTAACTGTAAACAAAAACCTTCAGTGCCCATCCTGTAATTTGCCCACATTCACCATAGTGCTTTCTAGCAAGCCAGAACGGTTCCCATAATTTGTATTCTCTCAGGTAAAAGGTTTGATCCAAAGAAAAAAAAAAACATGGAGTTTGATCTGCTCAACCGTGGATTTTGCAGAGCTATGAATTATGTACGCAATTTCTAAGCGCAGTGAGTTACAGAAACAGCTGACTCGACAATACATGTCCATGCTTTGGAATCTTGCAGGTAAATCTAACAGATACAAAAAATAATTTAAAAAGCAAATGCATAAATCCAGATAACCATCTGATGGAAAGTTCCATCCCACACCTCTGCCTATGTCTAACAGTTTAACAGTCTAATCTCGTAGTATAGCAAATATGTCGGATACACTGCAAGCTCTGTACAGTACATACATTTCAGCTGTTTATCGATTTTGTTCAAATTCATCAACATCAATCGTCATTGGTTTGTATAAACTCTGTATAAGCCAGAGGCATACTGCAGTGAAGTGAGGCATTGAAATGAACAGAAACTAAACTGAGTAAAAACTGCATTTTCCGACCTCGATGAATAAGTATCTATACGATTATGTGTATGACCAAAAATATGTGACTCAGAAAAATCTCCAGATTTGTTGTTCAATTGCCCACAAATATTTTACACAGCTAAGACAATTTTGCCTGCATACTGCAAAGAGTACTAGGAACAGGTCACAGAGCTTCTCACAAAACATTGTTCTCTCTTCCTGGATGAAATATTGGCATAAACAAGATTTGTGTCAACACTGTCTTAATAAGTCATATTAAAACAATTTCGTCTTAAACCCCAACAGTGCAACAGGTAAGCAGTAAGACAAAAAGAGACGTTTAATGCTAATCCCGTCACGTCAAGGCAAATGGCTTTGATTGTTTGACATCTAACAGCGGTCATCTGTGAGTTCGTCTCAACTCATGTGGTTCGGGCCATGAGAGGACCACGAGAAAAGGAATTGGCTCTCAGTGGAACAGACCCCATTGGGGTTAAAGTTATCTGACCAGAGAAAAAACAATATCCTCATAAATTTTGTTCCATTTCTGCCTTGACTGATATCACAAAATGCATTTTTATAAAACAATTATGGTAGCAGAGGCAATGAATGAAAACAATTCATGGGATTATAGCATCGCGTATAATGCATCAATACTTCCTATTTTTGGGGGTGCAAACATTTATTCACCTTCATTAATAAGCCTGCTGCTACAGACCCAAATAGCCGGACAGGAGCACAGAAGCAGCCTTACTCTCAAACATTTATTGTTGCCCTCTGGAAAATTCCGCTTGCTAGCACACTTTCAGGAGTCCCGGTGTTGGGGAGAATGGTGATACATTTACAATGATGAGAGTACTGAGGGTGATATGCACTGATGTATATGGATCTATACATATCGATGGACAGATAGAGAACGTCAGTCACTGCAAGGAGTTAAAGTGAGACTAAGGCTGCTTCAACACAGCGCTTAATTCGGTCCTTACTGTTATCATCATTACCACGTGATAGACATGGATGACTTCAGGACAGCCGTGTGCTTTTTGGTTTATATGGAGTCATGGACCAAATTCTGAAAAGCCAACCGGACTCAAGCAAGTGATCAGTAGCATTAACACTATCCACCTCCCTAAATGCAGATCACCCCACCCCCCCTCCCCGCTTGTCCCACATCTACTCAGTCCTGAAAAGAGCCAGTTTGCACTGGGATCGCTGTACGTCAGCTATTGATGGCGGACTTCTAAGAGCCCAGCGTTCATCACTAAAGCCTGAATGTGCCAAGTCAGGGAGTAAAAAAAGGATTTTGTATACACACAAAAAACGTACGTCCCTTGATCATTTAAGGACACTCCATAAATTAAAAGATTAAGCGATCCACAGAAAAAAATCCTTGGTTTTCTTTTCTATGGCCTTTCTACCTACATTTTGTTGTTTTGTAAATTTTTTTTCCCCTCTAATAGTTTAACTCGATATAATTCCGATTTCATGTACAAGTCGATATTACAGAAAGAGACGAAGGTTGCTGGTGTCCCACTCAGAGCTCTCACACAGGGCTCCTGTTCGAACGCAAGGGCCAGCCAGGAGTCCCAGGGACGTACAGTGTGGGTGTGGAGAAGAGTGAGACGGCCCGGCTCGTTTGGCCCGAGGGGGAGGAGCTTCACGAGCTCTCCTCGAGTCAGCGGCCTCTCAGCCAGTTGTGCTTCGGCTCATGCTAAATACGTTACGCGGGACTCGATGATCACTAGGTCCTTGCGGGGGCGGGATGTGGCCGGCACCCTGGCCCCCCACTGCCCCGTCTCACCATTGGTTGTTCAAGGCAGGCACTGGCCACACGATGCTCCTCGGTCGTCTCGATTTGTTTTCGTTCATTTTCTTTGTAGCCCTCTCAACATTATCCGGAAGTGGCGAAGTCCACTCCCCTGGCCGTCATACCCACTCCTGCACCGGGTGTTTGTAGTAGGTGACATTTTGCTGTACCCCTTTGTTTTTGAACTGGAAGATGGTGTAGACCAGGACCAAGATGCACAGCGACAGGATGCAGGGGATGACCACGGCGATGGCGTTGACCGTGCTTGGCACGTCGTTGATGGCGACCATGATGTCCACGTCATCGTGGCTCAGCTGCCGGTCCTTGTTCTTCTCCACCTCGGACTGGTCGCAGCCCATCCAGTCCTTGAGGATGGATTTGGGATATCCAGGCTCCACCGTCAGCTTCTGGTTGTCGAACTTCCAGTAATCCTTGCCCTTGTAGAAATAGGTATAGACTGAAATGGAAATAGGAGAAAAAAAGACTGAATTAAGCAACCGGACAAAGACGCCATTCATTGGATTTTTGGTGGAGAAGCCCCAAGATTTTGCTCTGTAACTGAACGGCACGGGGGCGGCTGTGAAACTGAAAGCGGAGAGGTGCTCAAGCGGCTCGTCGCAGCCATGTTGTTATACCCTACGTGACACGTCGTGTAGGAGGCCCTCAGACTCAGAGGCCCTCTTGGGGCCCTCCATCACCTCTACGGGAGGCTACGCAACAGACAGGCAATCCCAACATAGGTACTCACTTCCAACATCCAACAAACAAGACAGGAAACACACACCAATTATCATGATTTATTTCCATGTGAAAATGGGAAAGACGCCATTTTCATTAATGAACCCATTGGGTCTGGGAGCTGGTGGGATGTTTTGAGAGTGGTAAAGAGGTAGATTCATTCCCGATGCCGCTGTCACATGACCCAATACTTACAGCCCTCCCTGCTGACAAAAGCTCCTTGGGGTGCTTCAGGGATGCCCTTCCAGATGGTGATGGGTTTGGGGTACCCGGGGTCGGCTGTTCGCTTCTCCTCATTGTAGCGCCAGTACTGGTCCCCCTTGAAGAAGTAGGTCTTCCCCACAGGCTCCCAGCGCAGGGCAGTGTCGATGCCTTCACGCGGCAGGCAGTTACCCAGCTCCACCAGGCTGTGCGGGTACCCCGGTTCTGCTGTCACCTCCTTGAACACCCAGTATTTATCACCTGGCGAGGAACGACACACGTCGCTAGGCAACGAGATGAAGCGGCGCCGCTCTCGAATATGGCTAAATGGACACGTTTTAGACACTCATTTGGGCTCGGTCGCATGCGGTCAGATTTTACGAGAGACAGTGCACCCGAATACTGATGCACGTCGATTATTGGTGAAAAACCTTAAGAAATTCAACGGAACCATGAATGAAGTGGGTTTTCACTATGGCTGAAAAGTACAACCGATGACTGATCGGGTGACACCCAGAACGTGCGGTCGTCGCCGGAACTGGATGAGGAAGAGAACTGAGATAAGGGCAACTAGGCTTCCCTGGCTGTCTCACTCCTTCAGGAGCTTCTGGTTACCACGCCACGTCCTCCACCAGCTTCCAAGGCAGAGGAGGCCGGTTCTGACGACCCACCGTGACGCACACCTCTCTCTGCCATGCCCGTGTTTGTATGCGGACGGTTAAAACATATTGCGGCACCATCAATGTCGCCGAGCCACGTGCTGAGAGTGTGACACAAGTGTGAGAGTGTGACTCATGTGCTGGAAGGTTCCGGAAAAGCGGTGGCAGCTCCGGGTATGCGGCCCTCCAGGCCCGAGGAGGCTGCGGCACGGGAATAAACACGGTCGGGAATTCTCCTTCTGATTCCAAACGAGGACTCTCTGAGACTCAAAAGGGGGAATACCTTTAAAGAAGACGAACTTCCCGTCTGACCTCTCGTAGGCGGCGTCGATTCGGGCGGGAAGGCCCTTCCAGAACTGCTCGATCTGCATCGGGTAGCCCTCCTGCACCTTGTTGTTGCGTAGTCGCCAGAACCAGCGATCCTGTAACGGGAGAACAACAAAAAAGACAAAAGCGAAAAAAAAACAAAAAAACAAAAATGGAAAAAATAACAAAAAAACAAAAACGGAAAAAATAACAAAAAAGACAAAAGCGGGGGAAAAAAAACAAAAAAACAAAACAAAACAACAAGCTGATCAATCATGGCTCATTATCGTCTGGCTGCAGCGTCAAAGCAAACTCTCCGCTGACTGCAGAGCAGGCGTGCACCAAACGCGCAACCCATCTAAACATTACATCAAAACAAGAAAAAAAAACATTTAAATACATTTGGTAATAAATGGCTGTAACTTGAGGAACGTTTAAAGAGACGGAGGAAAAGCGGCATGTTGTCAGTACGCACCTGCGTGTGGGACACAGGAGTGAATTAAGAAACCTGACACAGAAATGCATTATTTATCTGCCTGAAGAAAGTGGATCATCAAGCTGAGGCTCAAGGTGAGGCCTGAGCTCTATGAAAATACATATACGCACAACTCAATAGGCACAACGCACACCATCAGCGAGCATCGTGATATTACGGAGAATTTCAGTTAAAAATAAAACCAAATATATGACACCTCTTCCCATCCCATGCAGACGCATTAAGCATTTATGAATACATTGATTAACGCTAAACACCAAGCTGTCCTCCATCTTGGCATGCGTCTTGTGCCTTCTGGGGCTCGAATGAGCCCGGTGTTTGTAATCAAACCGGCCGAGGGGGATCGGGTGACGGGACAGGGAGGGAGAAAACGACTCCCACCTTGAAAACAAACATCTCCCTCCTGAAGAAGGCCACGGTGTTGAAGTTGCCGTCGCAGATGTTGGGCTTGCCGCTCCCCGGGGAGGAGGGTCTGTCTCCGGAAGGCGGACGCGGGGGCCGCGCCTGCCGGTCATGCTTCCTCTCGGAGGTGGAGTGGGTCCGGCGTGACGGGAGGGTGGGCAGCGGGCGGGTCGGCTCCACCATGGCAGTTGGGATGCCTGCGATTTGGGGCAGATTTTACTGCCATTAAACTTACTCATTCTTGGAAAAAATCCCAGCGCTATTCACAGAATCATCAGAGTCTCAAACTGGGATTAGATCACATTCTTCACAGGTACGGTTTTAGCTAACAGTTGCTGTCAGATACACGTATGCGATCATTAACAAGCACATCTTTACACATTTAATTCTAGCCATACATATTTAGTTTCATGGCTGACACGTGTAAGCCAACATTTTATGTATTCTTACTATTCCGTTTTTTTCTGGTATGTTCAGACAGTCGATTGTTTTGCTGGAATAATTCACATTATATGGTTTATTCATGGGGACTAAAGCAGGACTCCCAGTGGGACACGAACCAACAACCTTTTGGCATGTTCATACAGTTGGTTGTTTTGCTGGAATAATTCACGTTATATGCTTTATTCACGGGTACTACAGCAGGACTCCCAATGGGACATGAACCAACAACCTTCTGGGTGCAAAGCCGAATGTCCATCACCACTAAACTACTCCACAAAGAGGCACATATTAATCATACCGTATATCTTCTGGATGCCCTGAAGGTCATCGAGCGGAAGCTTGAAGTTGTGCGTCTCCATGTACTGGTAGAAAGGTGCCATGATGGCACTGGGGTCATTGGAGTGTTCCAGGCCCAGGGCGTGGCCCAGTTCGTGCACCGCCACGAGAAAGAGGTCATTCCCTGCACAGCGACACCAAAGGATACGTTTACATAACTCACGCGACACTCTTGCCCGTAGCCCGGGACAGCCCCGCCACGCCGGACGCACACGCCCCCACTACATTTCTTCCAGAGGAGGAAAAACTGGGAGTGCCACACCAGGGGACACAGCGAGAGATCTGTTATTTTAGCAAATCGCCCGCTATTGACCTCACGGTCTATTTAAAGGATGTCCCATATGCCGAGCGCTGTATGAGAGACCTTGGTCCAAGCGCTGCACGCTGTCAGTAAACACATGCGTCATTCCTCTGCAGTAGGATAGGTAGCCAGTCTACAGAAGCCCACAGAGCTTCACCTGCATACAACCACACCTCAGTTTTACAGAAAAATCCCAAACAAGCAAAATATCAATAAAGAAAGCACTCAGGGTTTATGTGATCTTAATTGGAATTTATGAGGATAAATAAGTGTTTCTCACTAAAATCAGGCTTTATGAATCTGTATGGGACGTCATTTGACCGCATTGCCTTTTGCAAGAAATGTCTGCAGGACTGTTTGGTGTGGCATAGTTAGACAGAAATATACAAGGCTTCACATTCAGTCTGTCGTATTATTAATCAAATCTCGATGAAGCTCGATTCATACCGTCGTGATTAGCATTGCCTAACGTCCAGGGTTCATCGGAATCAAAATGCGTGTCCCCTCCAATTCCAGGGCCAGGGAAGTAGGCGTGGGCCAAGAAGCCCCCCTCTCCGTCAAAGGGGGAGCTGTCGCCATGGAAGCCAGAGGCAAAAAAGATCATGATGTCAGCTTCTTTTCTTTCATTCTTTATTTCTGAGTAGGGGATCTCCTCGAATGTCAGTGGCGTGACCGTCTGCCAGACGTCGAAGGCTTGCCGTATAGCCTTCTGTGTGTCCTTCTCCCCTACTTTAGGCGTGAAGTTGTGTATGCTGCCAAGTGGAAGAGAGAAATAACAGGTGCGACACTTATTAATGCTCAGATGCTCACCAAGTCCCCTCCTACACACACTCGTACACACTGATCTGGCTGCTTCGCAGCAGCTTTTAGATAAATATTCTGAGAGGCAGCTGGCAACCAAGTCCATAAATTAAAATAAACGCCCGCCTTTCATACGGGTTTTGATTTGCTCCAGTGTGATTTACATAGTCTCAGCGGAAGACAGGAACCCGCAAGAGCGACCTGCATGGAGCGATGCGCTCTGACAGTCCTCAAAGATAAAATCAGACTCGGTAGCCAGGCCTCTAAAAATAGAGCTCCAGGTTGAAAGAAACATTTAAAGGTACAGGATCCATCTCTGGCTGGGAAGCCACTCTGCCTCAGCTGCCTCGTGAGGGACGTTTGTTTGCTTAGCGTGTCATTTTTTTTTTTTCTGAGGAAATTTCAGCGAATAACCCCAAATTGCATAAGCGACGCATATCAGAGATATGCGAGACACAAGCTAAATGCTCCGATACACATGCATAATATATACATAAAGGAAGGCAGGTGGGGAGATAGGAAACAGCGTCAGGGGTGTCATGGTGTGCAGGCTCTGAATTACTGAGGCAGGAGGCTCCAACCAAATGTCTTTACAGCCATTTACTGCCCAGTAACAACAATGCACTGGGGGACCTCACAGCATAAATATCACGGCCTGCGGAAAGGTGCTCTCCGTACGAGTAGCTTTTCTAACTTACGGCCCCGCAGGTGCACGCTAATGAAGAAAAGGCTAACAGCAGCCTTATTATCATTATTATTATTTCATTTTAATCGTGTTGACAAACCCATGACAAAATGTGCTACAGAAGTGCCTAAGAGCAGGCCGTTAGCGTCTGAAGCCAGATCCGTCCCGGCTGTGATGTCAGGGGCTAGCGAAATGTCAGCCACAACGAGGCAGGGGATTCTGCCAGACCCTCTCGGTAATTACGCAGCTAGCTACCCACGGAGAGGCAGCAAATTAAATACTGCAGAATTACACACTTGAAAAGTATATCTGCTATCTGTGTTCATTACACCTTCAGGGGGAAAGAACCTAGAGAGCTGGTTCTTGTATTAACTACGAGAACCTCCTTACCTCCCCTAATTTTCTTCCCTTCAATCAGGTGCTAAGCTAAATATCCGCAATTCAGCACAAGTGATTCCTAGACCCGTGGGGCTCAGAAATCATTCCAGATTCCATATATCCAAATATCCTGCCTGCTTAACAGTATATAAATCTCCTAATCTTGCTCATTTCCCGGTCTACACCACACAATTAGATGTATTTCATTTGGCGGTTCATATTGCCTGTATGCATGATGTTTAGCGGCATAATATGCGTAATATAATTTTAGCACATTAACCTGTTATTGTTATTAACCTGAAAAATCATTACTATCTTCATACAAAAGCATCGGGAAATGGGTTGGTGGCTTACACTACGAACACAAATTATAGGCAAACTGATTTAAGATTAGCCCCAGCTTTTTCTCTGAAATATTACATTTATAAAGGCACAGATGTATAGTTCAGGTCCAGAAAGTAATAATCCAGACAAAGATTTTGTTTCAGCCAACCAGTTGGGTACTCTGCGACTTTGACTCTTTACACTGAAACTGGATGGTTGAAACCAAATCTTGGTCTGGATTATTACTTTCTGGACCTGAACTTTCATGTTCTGCTTGCTGGTATGATATGCCTAATCTGTAAACAACACTGAGGCTTAAGATCCATTTTTAACTGACCTCCAGGTAACAACAACAATATCAGTCATGAATATTCATTGTCAATACCATTGTAAACAGACAGTCTTGATCGATGGTCTTGACCCAAACTGTCCTTGGCTTATTAAAATGAGACGTGTTCATGACATCCAGAGATGACCCTAACATCTGAGAAGGTCTCAAAAAAAGCATCATGATAATATCAATAAAGTCTCGTGCTTTTATAGGGTTAGCTTCAGCAGCTACTGTGCAAATGGACCTGCACTGGACTGGGCCTTTAAGAAACCACAAGTTATAACTGAAATGAAAAATATGAAAGCCAAAAAAAAGTTGTGATGTAATTCAAGAGTTTTCTGCTGCTCGATCCTTTTCATTTAATTAAAATAGATACAAATGAAACGTGTATCAGATGTAATGCCCTTCATGCAATGCAGTCTCAAAGACCACAGAAAACCACATCCGAAAAGAATATAAATCTCTAATATTCAAACTGGATCTTCATTCAAATTCATCTTAATGTTCGCAAAGTGACTCCACAAAAGTCTTCGTCTTTCCTATTAATGTAAAATTTGTACGAGCCTCACGATCATTTCCATCATTTTAAAATTCAAAGCCTGGCTATTTTTAATACTAACTTTTAACTAGCTCAATGCTAATCAAATCTGTGAACAACGAGCAGGAAATGACTTCACTACTCCAGATACCGGTCGCCCGGCAGCATGGCGATGAAGGGGCTCCTACCTGTATGTGATGTGTTTCTGTCTCCACTTCTGGCCCGTCAGGGCATAGCGTCTGTTCCGCCGACGGCGACTGATCCGGGGATGATCGGGGACGCCGCATCGCGGTTTCCTCATCCACCTGGGATCACACGGGCACAAGCTGTAACTGAAACCCATTTGACAAACCAACCGCTCTGGAAGGATTACCAGCACCAAGACGACTGGTGGCAGACAGCGAACAGCACAGGAGCGCCACTAATCCCATACATCTCAGTGTTTTGTGACACCTTTGTTGATTCCTGTACCCTTTAACAAGCTTTTATAGATATATACTCACATATTCTAAATTCTTTATTATACTCCCTTGGATCTGCTTTTGGCTCGGATCAGGTTTGTCAGTAAAGCCGAAGTATTATGTCATATGATATTTTCAGGTTAGTGATATATAATGAATATCCATCTGCACATCCATCCATCTTTTGTAACTGCATATTCAATGCTAGCTAGTGGCGAGCCTATCCCATTTAGCACAGGACTCTGCACAGGGCATGCACGTCAGACAGCCCACATTGTATCAAGATTCTTAACCCCTAATGGGCTTCTCTAAACTACAATGAGTATCTAAGCTGCACTTTAAGTCATTAGCCTTAAACATAGCAGACACACAGATTACTGTGGTGTTTAACAAAGGGATGCTTATTAATCACTGCATTAGATGTGTGAGTGATGCAGAATTAAAGGTGGTACCTTTGCAGATCTCTTTTGCGATTTGCTAAAAATAGATCCTTCAAGGAATATAAAAGTTACTTCTAGGTGTAAATGCCGTAAAATGCCACATCATCCGGGCCCAGTCATTATAAAAGGCATGAGAAGTGTGTGATCTTTAAAGAACTGTTGACACTTAATCAATTCCATATCAATGGAAAACACTCCCAGTTCATGCAAGGTAAATCATTGCAGTTCTCTGACTAGATGGTGGGTGTTTCCAGCGTTCTATGGAAATAAGGATGCTGCAGCCTAATTTACTAGCCTAGCTCGCCCCCGCATTATCTGTGCAGCCAAGATGACAGCAGCATGCTGTTACGAAAAAAAACAAAAAAACAAATCCAGTGCCACTTACTCGATGGTGGTCTGGTCCAGCACCCCGGTTACTGGGATCCCGTAGAAACGCTGCATGGCAGCGACGGCTGACTGAATGGCCTTCTCCGAACGCAGGTCCGACGTCCGGATGTCGTGGGGGAGCAGGTAGCCGTAGTTCTTCAGCCATGTCTGCGGAGGAAGGGAAGAAAAGTTTCGAGGCTTTGAGGGGGTGCTGTCTCGGTGACGGGCCGGAGCACACCTACGGATGCCTCAGAGGATGCAAAACAAGCATCTGGGCTAAATCTGGAGCAACTGGGCAGAATAAAGCTCCTGATTATATATAACAGGGCCTCTCCCCTGCCAAAGGGCCTTTCCTCTTAACAGTGGAAGGAGGAGAGATGCTTCTGAGTCAGATATCTCATATACACTGCACTGCACCTCAACATGAATCAGTTTCAGTAATGTACGGGCGCTTTCAAACGAGCAGTCATGCCTGCATCTGTGTGGTACAAAGCAGGGCCCCAAGCCCAAAGGCACAGCTCATTTAGGCCGGGTAACCTGTTAGGATGACAGGGAAAACACATTTCTCCATGCGTGACAAGTGCATGAGGTCAGCCAATCAAATACTGATGTCTTCCACTATTCAGCACAATGTTACTAAGACTAAAATGATTATGTTTAGACTACTAATGCTGAATTAAAAAAAAAGCGAGGCATTCCAGTCTAAATTATACACTAAAGATCTTCTTCATTAGTACATGATTAGAATGACCTTTAGGAAGAAAAATTACCCTTTGGCCGACATTAACGGAAAAATCCCGAAAGCAGTGCTGAAAGGTAGGCATTCTAACTCTAGTGGCTATAAGGGGCTGGAAATTCCGCTGTTCTGAAAATTTTAAGGTATTTAATGTGCTTTGATGCCACAATCAAGTAGCCAGTTAGAATATTCCACTAATGCCGGTCTGTTTATAATTCAATGAATCATTCAGATATTATTAATATCACAAAACAAAAATTTTAAGGGTTGAGCTCAACGGAATAATATTCATGTTGCTAGAATGAAAATAATTCCAAGTTCAGTCTTTGCTGCAAAATACCAAAAAGCTAATCTGGTTAAAGTTCTAGGTCTGAGTGCCATCAGCTTGCATAATTCTTATATATGTTGCTGGGATTATGATATGACACACTCATCTCTGCCATGGATTTAGTCTTTAGTAAATGGATTAAACCTACAGAATGCGGGTCTTCGGCTGAAGCCAACGGTGGTATGTCTACAGTACTTCAGCATGGTTTCATTACGGAGAGTTAAAACCAAGTATGGATCCAGCCAATATAACAGTAGCTAGTGATGTAAATGTGCTTCATGCAACAATATGCAAAAGAGGCGACCCATTCCACAATTTGAACTCGATACCCTACGTAGAATACTCAAAACACATTAGCCGTAGTAAGTTGTTTCCTCAAGCTGTTTCCAAAGCTAGCTAGATGATTTGTGCTCCAGCTACTGGCTGGTAATGCCAGCTCTACAGGGGGTTTGTTATACCTGTTTCCCAGAAACCAATATTAACGAGTCGGCTTCAGATATAAACTTAAAACATGACAAGAGGCATATTTAGTCCATTGCTGACTGGCGGCTTCGGGTTAATTCTTTATATTTCTATATGACACCCTTCCCAAAAGGCTGCTCTATATGTTACGCAAGAGGAGCTGATGCTATATCTGAAGGGAAGAGAGGGAAGGAAACGAGAACTGCAATGGTTTATAAGGGGAAGAAACTGGGAGTTCAAGCAGCAGTCTGTCCCCCGTCCCCAGAAGCCCGCCAGCTTTACACAGTGCAGAAACATCTGGGTTATCAATTAGCTGATTAACAAATAGCACACGGCGCAAAACACATGTTATGAAAACATGACATTTTCTGAAAACACTAAGAATGCAAAACAAAACAATAACTTGTGTTCATATAAAATTTACGTAACTGTTTATAGCCTAACATTTTGAGTATAATAAGCAACAATACTTCAGCAGCACTCACTGATGACAAAACATAAACATAAACGTAGGAATGACCTATTACTTGTTTTATTCAAGTGAAATATTTCTAGTTTTTTTCTTTCGTTTCTTTTACATGTAATCATCCTACTCTGTTTCAGCTTATTTTATCACTAGCCAGAAATCATAAAAACGTGCGAAATGAAAATGAATGTTAGCTGGCCAATCAGACCAGAGGGATGTTCCACAAAGTAGGATTTCTCAGTTAGCTGGGTTGACTTAAGCTAGAAGTCATGATTGTCCAATAAGAGTTTAAGTAAAGAGCAATACTATTGGACAATCATGACTTCTAGCTAAAGTAAATCCAGCTAACTGAGAAATCTTGCTTTGGGGAACACCCAAGACATGACATGTGGAACATCACTGCGTAAGTTAATAGATTTCTATACATTTTGTGTGAGGTCTTCATAATTGATAACAGGCATCATGAATGAATGAATGAATCAATTTTATTGCACATAAACTGACAGCTGCTATATACTATAAGCATGCAAACCGAAATAAACATTTCTGCCAGTTGCTGATCCAGCAAATATTTTGAGAAAAATACTTAGGCAAAAGTTTCAGCTTGCTGACACCGTTGGTGGTTTTTCATACAGCCAGTACGTTCCGAATATGTCTTAAAGAAATCTAGTGTGATTCCACCATTTTATATTTTTACACTACCTAAAAGGTGTTCAAAAATATAAAATGCTTCAATGCGTTATGACGGGCAACATTTCTGCGGCTGTTTGTAATTTATGGTACTATAAATATGATGATTAATATAAAATGGTGTTTAGCCCACATGCGCATATTTTGATGGAAAACAAACTCCAGTTGATGAGAAAATAAAAAAGGTATTAAGGGTGAAATTTAGCCCGTCCACTTGCAGCAACAAATACACGATAAAGGGGGAGTAGAGTAGTGAATTTGGCAACAAGCCCCAAATGGAGCTGCTGTGGAACAAAAGTAAAAACTCATAATCTCAGCATAATCAATCAAATCAGGCTCATATACACAACACAACAGTGGGACCAGGCATACAAATGTATTGTAAAAATGACCATAATCATTCCTTTCAGTTGTGACAGGGTCTACAACAGCACAATCCAACAACAAACCATATGACCACCTCCACGTCCAAAGCATAACGATACCTAGCCTATGATACGTAGCCGACACAAAGACCATTCAATTCAAGAACATTCAGCTCCAAAATTCCTCTTTGAGAACCAATATATAACAGCTCCAAAACTTTACGCTAGTCGAAAATACAATTATAATCTAAAGGTCGCTGACTGTTTGGTGAGCATAAGTCATAGTCTTGATGAAGCCACTGCGGTAAGAATCACCCACGACAGGTCTTACCACAGCTCAGCACCCCACAGAGCAGGTTCTGGCCTTTACAGCCCATCTACAATTATTTATAATTATAATAAATTATAAATTATACATGCTTGATGTCCAGATGGGTCACATTCAAATACAAATACTACTTTTATTATCGTCTGTTTCTAATGGCAAGACAACAGACAGACGTAATGCTACAGTAATTGTTTGATCTTACAACCCGAAGGACTCTGCTATTGTCTGCTGCGTTCGCGACACTGCTCTAACCTGGAAAGTACATCAGAGACCATCGAGGCAGCGGCTGTCTACAAAACACGGAGACATGCACAGCAGCTCGAGCATGATCTGGACTCGTCCGAAATAGAGCTGCCCAACCAAAAAAAGGTCAACAATTCGGACACAAAACACTGACAGCTTAAACCAACGCAACGTAATTTATTATTAAGCAGGGAACTGAAATATGCAGGGCAGGGAGTCTACATTTCCTTCACCTATTGAGTACAAAACATGAGCGAGACGTTCTCCACCAGCTACAGCCCTACCTTGGACTACATCAGGCAGACTTCTAACTAAAAACCTAAGTCCAGGCTACATCAGCGCGTGCCTGAGCGCAGATGATACTCACTACTTGTTGCTGCAGATAAAACTTACACTGTTGTGACTAAAAATGATAAACTGCAGCCCTAAATATAGCACTAAGAGGCAAAGATGGATTTATATCTGAGATCCCCAGCTGTATTTTTAGCAAATGCATCTTGCCTCCTCTCTTTCACAGGTCTACTGTTCTCCCCCAGTACAATAAACACTACAGCGGCAGAGTGAGTACGGCTATAAATCAGATATTTGGGGAACTGCGGATGCTGAAGCTGCATTCTGCCTCCCGAAAGCTGAAGCGCCCAAACACACGCGCACTTGTCCATTTCCGAATACAAGCCATGTGTGGCATCACCCAAGCGCTGAATTTCCCTCCAATTTACATACAGAATAATATGGAAATGGTGCGATTAAATGCCCCCACAACATAGCTTGGGAGATACTGGATATCATATTGATGACACATTTCAAAACAAAACAAGGGGACGCACATTAGATGCGGGATCATTATGTCTTTGTTGACATCATAGCCCCCTCCCACCCACACTCCCCGTTTGGGGAAGATGTTATGCTTTGTTGTGTCCGGCAGTGGATGGGAGCAATGATACCAGGCCAAGTGACAGCCCTACACGGCACGGCTGCCAGTGGGAGGGCAGGAGAATTAGTGAAGGCTAATCGAGGGACGGCGCCCCATGACTTCATGTCTGCCTTCTCAGATTCCACGGCCCGAAGGGGGACCACCCGGCCCATGGCATGGCGATCGATGAACGCTGGGATACGGGTGACGCAAGGCACTCCTGGTAACGGCACAGTCCTCTCGCATGCTTGGCGAGACACACTCGTCGACAGGGGTGGGGGTGTGTGTGTGTGAGTGTAGCTGGTGGGGGGGGGGAGGTGTGGTCAGAAAAATCAGGAGAACAGTTAGAAAAAGGAGAGGGAAGAGACACTTAGGGAGAGAGAGAGAGCGAGAGAGGGAGGGAAACTGGCTGGGGGGAGGGTAGAAAATCCACAGCAAACAAAGGATGAAGAGGCACTGTAGGACACGCCAGTGCACTGTAACAGCCCGAAATGGTCAACGAATAAAACGGCACTTCCCCTCCCTATACGAACAAAGACAAACCGGAACAAGAATAGCTAGCTAAGATTTGTGACAATTTAGGCTGCCTACCTCTAATCCTGAGGCCAGGTTTTGCAACTACAATAAATAAAGGCACTAATGAGAATGATGGTTGTACAAAGACAGGAAAGGTTGTAAGATTAAGGCAAATAATCAACAAGGTGAGGGCAGAGGCTCCGGGCATTGCTGAGATTTAGTGCGACGTTGCGCGCGGATGCTTGAGGCTCTGGCGTTTTCTCTCTTCTCTCACCACATGTGGCGGTGTGGAAAGACGTATTCAGGGCAAACGATACTTTTCGCGAAGGTGACGATGTTGGCTATCCTTAAATTAGCCTGCTGCATCCGGAGTGAACTGCTGCTCGGAAGAGAGCCAGAGCGCACCTTCATTAATGCAGCTCATTAAATCTTCAAGGCCTAATGCTTCTCTTAATTTACTATACGTTCAGAAGCAACCAAATCTCTTAATAATAGACTCTACATCTACGAAAACCTCGGGGAACTCGTAATAGAATTGTTTGAGGAGCAATTTCTGTTCGAGTTGACAAAATTTGATAATGTCCATAATATAATCGTCTTTTGCTAACATCCGAAATATCTCCGGCTGTATCTCCTGAGACAACAATTATCGTTATTGGTTGCAACAGTAAAATCAGTTACTCTACAAAAATGCTGTTTTGTGCCAAATGTGGACATTCTTATATGCAAGAGAACTGCACTCTTGATTGTTTAGATGGCACTTTCATTCAAAGAAATGTAGACCCACCCTTTCACAGTTCAGGTTAAACACCTTGTCGAATAGCACTGGAACCTAAAAGTGACAATGTTTGCACAATGAGCTATTGCCTTTAATTTCTATACTACCAGCTGCCCTACTTTAAGTGCAGGTAATGATTAAATCCCTTTAATCTGTTGGTGTCTAAACATCCCAAGCTGGGCCTTAATCTATCCTATCTATCCTATTTTCAGTTTTTTAAATGTGCTGTGTGAATATAAAATGTCAGAGCCGGATTGGTCGTTCGACACAAATCTTTGCACACTGCCGCAATTATCTATTTATTGTCAAATTTAATGCCGTTAGCAATATTAAAGCAGGACAGGAAAAAAGAGCGGGGGGGGGGGGTGAGTGTTGTTATGTACGATATCTCAGCAAACAAAAGGACGGCGGCCATCCGTCCCCCCCGTCTCTGTGGTTATTATCAAACCAAAGGGGAGCAAAGACCGGCTGCAAGAAAAACCAGGAATTTCAGTGTTAATTGCAGCGTCCTGGGGCAGCCTTGTCATCCTTTGCTCATATCCTAAATTAGACTTTATAGAGACTGATTGCAAGACTCAGCAGGTGGATGATATTATCATTATTAAGATGCCGAGAAATAAATATCTTATACTTAGCAATTCAGGCCAAGCGTTTGAATATCACGTAAACGCCTGTTCTATCACTGAACACCTGGCTTCTGCCCTATCCTCCCATCTCCTCGTAGTCAACTACGACTGAACTCTTGTTACATAGTGATCCTTCAGCCAGCTTGTCCGCCAATACGCAGCAAAACAAATGTCACATTAGATTAAACCCAGATGCCTATCTCATAATTCTATTGACCACTCAGAGAAAAAAAAAAAGCACATTAGCCCAGTGAGTCATCCCTCTCTGTCTTTCCCAGAAACCCATTTGATTGTGCCTGAGCAACTCAGCCATCACGAGACACCGAACGGTAAGTAAGGCACAAAATCTTCCTGATAAAAGAGTGCTGGCAGACGCCGCAGTCTCGCCGTCGGGGCCACCGTCTCGTTTCCTTGTCGTTTGTCGTTAAGCGACACCTTTCGGATAGCACTCGCTCGGCCAGCCGACACGACGGGGCCTTAATCTCATCTACGTCAAGTTGATGAGTTTGACCCGCGTCAAACAGCCGATGCCAATCTGTAGATGTAGCTGAGGAGCGATAATCGATCTCATTAAACTGGATTAGCGCATGTTGCTGGGAGAGTGCCCCCTACCACCCTTTGCATGAACATTCTCAAGATCACGCTACGCTCACTATCCTGGACGTTACTGACAAACAAAGAAAAGAACTACATAGAAAGTAACACGCAAACATTCTGAATATCCTTTAGAAAGATGTATTTGTCAATCTTCCAAGCGTTTATCCTGGACAAGGTCATGTGGGGTGTGAAGCCTATCCCGGGCAGCACTGAGCAATAGGCAGGGGTACATCATAGAAGGAATACCGGTTCATCGCAGTAATTTAGCAATTCCAGTTAGTTTAACTCATGTCTTTGGACTCAAGGATGAAACCCATGTTATTCCAAAATTCCACACACACATGGAGTTGAGGCAGGGTCCAAACCCCCAACCACAGTGGTAGGAAGCATTAGAACATCACCATGAAACCCAAAGACATATGAATCTTACAATTATGGGATTGGTGCCCTTAAACATTGACTCACAATTCCAACAGCCAAATTACTTTTAAGGAGATGCAATTTTATATGTATTACTAGATTATTGCTCAAAGAGATCTGGTTATTTAGTAAGAATGAAAATGAAATAAGAATATACACACACAAGATCTATCTACATTCTGATTCCTACATTCATACTGCATGATTGAAGGTGTCATCTTTATTGGCATAGAGAACACAATTCCAATCGGGATCCAATCAGCAATGTTTATCCAGTACAGTGCAATCCAGTACCAGAACTCAAATATTTACTCGCGATATTCAGTTCTGGATTTTTAATTCAATTTGCCGTCTTAGATGACAGCAACATAAAGTGCGAGAAATTAATCACCAAAACATTCCCAAAAACCCACAGCACACCCATAACCCCCTGGTTCCTGAATCCCTCTCAATGCTCCTGAAATGGTTTACTTCCATGGAGCTGTCAGCTACAATTTGCAAAAGGGGTCGGTTTGGGCTTAGACATTTAAGTAATACTAACACAAATGGCATGTATGCACCCAGAAAAGTCAAACATGGCACGGTGACATGACTGTTTCACCAGCCTGCATCCCCTGTGCATGTCTGTCAGAGAGCCAGTTCCACAGGTTACAGTACCTTCTCATCTACACCTGAGAAGATTCTGACTTCCTGTGACTTCGTCAACACTGCTCGTGACCATATCCGACCTCTCAAAACAGAAACCAATCCTGAACTGATCTAGAAAAGTTGGAAAAAGTGCCGCAGTATGTTTAACTCGGTTGCTAAGCACTGCCGAAATCAGAATTTTTTTTACCATACTGAGCAAAACGACTCTTTACTTCTTCTAAAAGAGCAACTTCCAGGTGCTCCATGGAGGTTAGATTATTTGTGGTATCAGTCACTTGATTGACGCACGCTTAGGAAAACCATTCCTTTGCATTCATGAACTTAACAAAAGTATAAAATATCTTAAATTAAGCAAATACAAATTGTCTAATTAATAGGCAATGGATTCCTGTATAGTACTGTTATTTGTTGCCAGCAGGTTTCACCTTCATAATAATTCTTAGAAATTACTTTGTTCATGTTAGTTTACATAACATGCATTGTTGAGGAAACATTAACGTTAAATAAAATATACAGTTTATAATACAGTTTATGAAATGGACTTTAGAAGCTTCTGTTCTTAAGAAAACCAGTTATCATAGACGGATCACATTCCACAGCACCTATGGCAAGATCCAAGATATATATTGTCACAACTGCATGTATATACGTGCTTTTTTATTTCATACTGCCAGAGATGTAGTGAGCTTTAAGAAATATTTATTTACTCAATCAAATATAAACTTCTCTACTGTAATCGCAAGACTTACTGTACAAAACAGATGACAGATACCAGTCTACACTGTACCCAGAAAAAGCCATTTTAAATACCCATGATAGCATCTGTTATCATTTCCATGCCAAAAGCACATTTCATAAGCAAAATACGACTCGTTTTTATACTGAAAGATGATAACCTCAATAGAAAATTGGGGCTCTGAATAAGTTAAGGACATTAAAAGTAAAACCAGCTCAAAAAGGACCTTATTCAACAAAGTAGTCTGAACAAAAGGGAAAATTTTAGTAGATGCCACAGAAATCTCAGATATACTCCCACCACACTGGCTGATTATTCATGATTTGCTACTGATTTGTTAAACCGAAAGAGCAAATGGTCGTAAAATGTTATTTGTAGTTTCTTTTAAAAGTCAATTATAAATAAACGAGCAAAAAGAACCAAGTTCACAGATTCAAGCTCACTGTTACCTTTAATGATTTGGGCAAAAACGTTTATTTCATTCAGACGGATCAACTCTTGTTTATCAATGCATAAAAGCAAAATAGGCTTACCATACTGAAATAATCAAATATTATGTGTGGAATATCACGTTACTTAAACTCAGATTTGTACATAAGGTTAATAATGAATAATCTTATGTTAATCATTACAAAAGAAGGAGTGAAAACCCCAACCACATAATCAAATCAAATCCATAGATCATCATGAATAAATTATCTAATATTTAGATTACAGTCATATAAATATTAAAGACAACGAAACTGCCATTCAAGACTACTGACGTGTTGAAATCTCTGCCAGTACTCATGGTCTAGTCGCTCTCACTCATTCTATTGTCCAAGAAAAATGCATATAAATAAATAAACGCACGCACAGCATCCGTTAACATCTTGGGCATCTTTTTCAACCTTTATTGTCCCGCAGATATAAATATGATTAAATAACGCAGGTGTACATGCATAAAGATTCGGCATTAACGAGTCCTACAGCCCACTCTTCAGAACTAAATGTACAGTACGCATTTATGTACTCAACAGCAATGACATACCCACGCCGCCTCGGAAAAAAACACTGTGTATCATGAAGGGAGTGTCAGTACCATCATCTAACGGCGGCTGGCCGTAAAAAAAACACAAGAAAAACGCCGTACAGCAATATACAGTAAAATCTAATTCTACCTCTCACCATAGCTCCTTCAGCCTCCCCCTATTTTATTAAATTATAAATGAAGCTATATTTGGAATCGTGAAGAATTCCCGATTCTTTGTTCTGTGCACTTGAGAGTAATAGCGGCTGTTTCGGCGGCGCTTGAGAATGTTTCGTATTAATTTTACCTGAACTGAAATAAGATCAAGAGCCTAACTAAGACAATAAACACAATGCTTACGAAGAAAGGACTGCGCTGAAAAAAGCAATGCTTCTTTACTATGAAGAGAATGGCCATGAGGCGGAGGTATACCGGATTGTTCTCATTGTAATAATAATTATGATGATGATGATGATTATTATTTAGTTTATAATAAATGCGAATCGTACGTGTGTAGATAAACGAATCTAATCACGAATCCGGTCTGGTAATAGCCAAATTTTAATACGGACAATCAAAATCTACAACATGAGCAAGTAATCATATTTGTGCGTTATCTCTAAAATTCTTAATGTGCTCATTTACGCTAGAAGGTGCGCGTTGCATAAAATGGAATAAACGGCAAAAATCTAATACGTGTTTACACACGCACGCACACGCACACACACTGATATTTATGGCTCAATATGTAACCTACAATACAAATAATTCCACGCCAGTAAAGCTAACGTGCCTTCATCATCTGACACTGAAATGGGGATATTTAACTAATGTGCTTATCATGTTTCAGTACAGAAAAATATTTGATACAAGAACCGAACTCGAACACCCAGGAAATTCGGTCTCTTTCTACCAAATGTACCGGACAGCGCTTGGGATGGGAATGTTTCCACACGTCTAGCGCCCCAGCGCTGAGCATAGCACACACCGACCTATACCAGTGTGAATTGGAAATTACGTCTCCATAATAATGCATGAAATGCATGAAAACCTTTGTGATTTGTGATTGTACTGAATGCTTATAGAACATAACAAAATAATTAGCCCCAGAATTAGCAATGCCAGTCTTTGTTGATCCATTGACTCCCAGATTGTTTATTTAATTCTCTCTCATTACTTATTTTATTATATGGGGGAAAATGCAGTTTATACATCCAATATTAACAATACACTGTACGAGCCATTGCTGGTATTTTATAAATGGAGATTATTCGTCTCTTAGTAGGATAGTACATCAGTGCGTTTCAGACAAACGCAGTATTTTAAGAAACGACAAGGGTATGTTGTCATGCGGTTCAAATCGGCGCCTTTCACATCGTTTCGAGCTTCTGACCTACCTCAACGATGAAGGTCTTCTCTTCACCACAAATCGAGACAACCCAGAATAATATATGAAAATAGCAGGTTTTCCAGCAGAAACCCGGGAGCCCTGCTTTCCTCCTTCTCACTCCCACCCCCGCCATGACTGTCCCCGAAAATCCACCCTCAGCCGGCCTATGATTTCCAGTCTCGGCTCCCTGGGTCTGATGTTTATTCCTCGGTTAGAATGGTTCTCCTTTATTCCGTATTCTTTTCTGGTTAATTTTCACCGCAGACCGACCACTAAACTCGGGAGCCCATTGCGCAGACGCAGTTCTTAAAGCTGCACGACGAAAGGAGGTACAGTACAGTAGTGATGCGTCCGGAGCCGCGCACGGCGTTCGCGCTTTGCAGCGCTCAGATGGCCAGGTCGGGTGCGCGCTTCCCCTGTCACACATCTAGCGGAGCCTGCTGGCTCCGTACCTAGTCAAAGAACTGGATAGAATTGCTCCAGCAGTAATCGAGAATGCCCACTTTTTTTGTACCGCATAATTGCAACCCGTCTTTCCTTTGTGCAATACGATATGTAACGCGGGATATGACATCTACGGTGATGCGAACAAAGTAACACATAAACACGCACAAATGAACATGCATTTGCGTCCCTGTAGTTGTATGGAGGGGATATTTGAGTTTGTAAATAGAAATATAATTATTTCCAATCATAAATTGTCAAGAGTGACGTTTTCATTCTCCTGACTGCTAAACTACAACAAATACTTTAGAGAAGCATAATCCTGGGGCTATGAAATCTAAATCCCGACAACCGAATAGGGATCCACCTGCTTGTGAATTGAGCTAGGCTTCTACTATATTGAATGCGACTTAATGACTAAAATATTGATGCTTGTTTTTTTCGATATTTTTCGAGTTATATGTTAGAGGGAAGATTAAGTTAAGATCAGGGCAGTAAACAAGTCTGGTGGTGCATTTATTTAGCATATGGGTGAGACAAATTGACAAATATACAAATATCAGGGAGTCATTAAGGCGTGCATGCAGGTAGGCGGAGCTGTCTCTGCTGCTGTCAAAGGCATTGAGGTTACCTTCAATATGATCATCTGGGACCATGGCTTAGGTGTAGATCCCCTGTTTCCAATAATGCTGTGGAATATTGTTATGGGTCACTGTGCTCCAAGACATGCTATTTTGTAAACTGAAACAAACAAAAAATAGTATTACTGTTTCAGTTAAATATGCCACACACATCAGGGCATAGATACGGTTTGGTCTATTGATTGACTGCAGGTACTGGGTCCACAAACTGCAGCTGTTAATGACAGTACCTTTCAAAATCCTGCATTATACAGCATAGACTACAGACTACTATTATAGACTACAGTATATACTATGCTGTGCAAAAGTCGTAGGCGGCCAAAGAATGTTTAAGTCAATTATCTGGGTAGTAAGTGTAGCATATATAATGACTAGTCCTAATTCCCTACAGACCAAATTCTGTTAGTACAGAGCTGAGAATTCATAGTAACATAACAATAAAATATCCACTGTCACTACTTTCCCCACAGACGAAGATTTAGTAGATACAGACAGATCCAGTAATAAGAAACAGGGATATTAAAGTAAGTACATCAAGATGACACTATGACCAAAGTCTATCGGGGAAAAACACATCAGTTTCATCTGAGAAATCACTGTAAGCAAGACTTCTTGGAAGCGGTCACATGGTAACACATCTGTCAATCAAGGAGCCTGTACTAGAACATAGAGATCTGAAAGGCAGCATTTCAGTAGTTGCATAATATCAACAGAAATGTCCGAGCATGCTGGCATGGATACGAGGTGATTGGCTAAGAGAGCCGTCAATCACCATTCTGACTCAAGGCGACAGCATAAATGTGAATTCATTCAAAGCCACTGAGATTTTTTATCAATGGACAACTTCGGCACACAAAGGTTCCATGGCGTAAGGGAATCATGCACTGCCGTTTGTCAGGAGGGAAGTTCATTTGCATGCTTGTGTGAGCTGATAATGGTGTGAAAGCAGCAGCTTTATGCCTGAATCCCACTGAAACGCCACCGCCTCTCCCAACACAGAGTATTCTCTGCTAGCTCTGCTAATGAAAAACATAAAACACAGCTCAAATCAATAGTATATGAAGAATATGCCTTATGCAGATACTACCACATAAAAGGGTGTTGACTACCTATACTCTGGAATTCAGTATAATAAGGGACATGAGAGCAAAAGTTGCTTTCTTCAGTCTGGTGTCTCCTGTGCTTGTGAAATTAATTTGAAAATGGCACCTGAGCCACACACTATATAAGCGGCTGTGAGAGGGCGGAGCTTCTGGGGAGGGGCAAAGTCAGGTGACCGTCCCATTTGTCCACCTGTACCCAATTACTGACAATACAAAGCTGCCTTTTGAATTTCATCTCTGCAACTCTGACCAGGATAGGTCAAACAATGACAATGAATGGATGGATGCATGGATGGATGGACGGACATTTGTCTGTCAGGCTCCCTGACCACACACCCAAACCTTTGTGGATGATTCCCTTTGTTGCCCAAGACCCGATGCCTGTATTTCCTCCTCTGCCGAAAACCAAAAAGGCCGCTATCCGTTTTTGTTCCTCTCCTCCTCTTTCGTAAAACCCCAACCCAAATAAAATCCGCATTCCTTCCTTCCATCGCATTACACGGCTTTCCATCCTGACAGGAGGCTGACTTGCAATCGCCTCCCAGCTGTAGTGGCTTTATCAGCGAAGCATGATAAAAAACTTTTCATATGGCAATTGGGTCTCTCTGAAGTAAGTCTTACAACAGTCAAGTTGATGACAAAATGCATCTACACTAAACCAAAAGAGATGTACAGGTAGTTCACACGCAGGCCTCTACCAGTAAGGATACAGATTTGACCTCGCTCGTACGTATCTGAGGTCCTCCTAAGACTGATCAAGTGTAAAAGTCACATCGCATTAGCTCCACAATGAAGCTTAACCAAACTGCAATACTGTTCTCAGGAAGAACTGAGGAATATAGAAATGGTTAATGGAAGTAATTCCCAGTTCAGTGCTGACTAAAAAAAACGTTATTTTTGGAGCCTAGCCCACCGAAGGGAAAGAAAACAGTTTCTGCTGATTTGAAAATGCGAAATTCTCTCTGCAACACCAATCTCCTCATTTATCTACAGTATAGAATATCAGGTGAGCGGCAGCAGCGAAGGTTTGGCAGCATCCGTCCATCAGTCCATCAATCACCTTTATGCACACTCCTGCTTAGTTGTGTGACACCAACCACACATCCAGCTCTCTCACTCTCACACACACACTATGCACACTCCTGCTTAAGCGTGTGACACTAACCACACATCCAGCTCTCTCACTCTCACACACACTATGCACACTCCTGCTTAAGTGTGTGACACCTACCACACATCCAGCTCTCTCACTCTCACACACACTATGCACACTCCTGCTTAAGTATGTGACACTAACCACACATCCAGCTCTCTCACTCTCTCTCTCACACTATG
>JAODKN010000127.1:5115463-5128487 GCA_026774425.1 Petrocephalus zakoni | reverse complement strand
TGGTGGGGACATTTCAATGGTCGGAGGATATTGGTGGGGACACGTCCCCTCCGTCCACCCTAAATCTACGCCCCTGTTGTTCTATATATAGGAGAAGCCATACGCCACAGACAAACAGGTATTCGGGTGTGTTGGTGTGTTTAAGAATTTGTAAAGATTAATAAATCCCACTGACATTTCTTAATCTCTAGTTTACAGAAGACTTGAAGCTACTTAATAGAAAGAATGCTTGTATAACCCCACAAAACTGTGAGACGTGTTATTTGCGGCGGATTTCCAGTGGCAGTCTTAGCGTGACTCAGCGCCAGTTCATGACTGGGAACCACCCAGAAGGCGAAACAGCGCTACCACGTGACCGCACGAGGACGCTCATAGATTTATAAACACGAAATATTTTCAATCGTTTAAACATTCTAGTTACAACAGTAAGGAATCGGTTTTAGTTTGCCCTTTTAGTAATGAAGCGGTCAGTGATCAGAATCCAAATTATCAGACCATTTAAGTTGGCCATCGAAGGTAACTTTTTGCGAGTGCTCGGCCCCCAATTCCCCAGAATAAGGATCTGGCAGCACTGGAAAACATCAGAAAGAACTGGTTTTCCAGCATTCTTGTCGCTAGAATATGTGCGCGAATTCGCAGTATTAGAACGATGACTCAGGCTCACGTGCGATACGCGCGGTACCGCGGAAGCCGGGCCGAAACCGGGAAGTCCGCGGCCCCCGGGCCGGCAGGAAGAAAGCAATTAGTCATTATCCACGGTGACAGCGTCGTTTCGGAAAAGCTTTGCGGTGATTAATATGAAGGTGCTAGGTTTCCACATCAGATACTACAACATACTTCCAGGTATTACACTTGACCCAAGGATAGGAACTCATTGCAGTAGTATGTTTCTCAGTTAAAATGTATGTATAATGAACCCTGTTAATTTCAGCTGCATTCCTCGTCTGCTATGCTACTCTGCGAACCTAAAATTATTTTCTCCCTGAAATATGAATCGTGCATTTGGACTAGGGACAAGTGTTTCAACAGCGTCGTTTAAGATGCCCATCCTATGCACTGTATTCAAATGAACTGAGAAGCTATAAAGAAAACGTGCAATAAAATGCATATAATCACAAAAATGGGCATTGTGTCAGTTAATTTTTCAAGTGAAAGCAGAAATGCGTGCTTTCCGTGTATTCCATCTTAACGCTAGCCAGCACTACTTGGCCTTAATCAGTATTAATAGCTAGGTATGCATGCATGCAAAGAATTTGACGTGATGCATTCGCTCCTAACACAGAATAAAACAAAAAACGAATGCTAAACCAAACGAAGTTAAAACAGAAATAAGGGCATGGTATAAAGACAAGCATGAAAGTTATGTGCATGTATGTTACTGTGACGTGTGAGGATGGCCTATTAAACAGACCAAAACTGTGATGGTGAGCCCTAGACCGTTGTGTAAGATGTTATTGGTATCACTTTACAAATAGAACCACACATCAATCCATCCATCTATCTACCTTTTGTCTACCTTGTTTGGGGTGGGGGGGTGGGGAGTGAACCAGGCAGCATGATGCAGACAGCTGTGGTATATCTGGCACGGGATGCATTACATACATATGGAATAAATATTCTTAATCTTCAGCATTGACCAGATAAGTCACAGACGTCAGAAACTGGGTCTATTTTCAGACACTTGATTCAAATAGTGCAAAAGAGTTTCCATTTGTAATAGTGTTTTGCCTGTCTGCCTTGTGATACCATGTGATGGTTTGTAAGAATACTTCCTATAAAACCATCATGTTACTTTATTATAGTATCTGTTACTACATTACAGTGTTTCTCTACAATATCAGTTTCAAGTAGCTTAGTTTTATAGTATATCTAATAGAGACTGAATAATCTTTAGTAGCTTTTTCAAGGGGGGTAATATTTACACCTAGGGAGAGACAGCGGTATTATTCTGTTGAACAAGGTGCGTGTTATTCTTCCTCGCTTCAGTAAATATGACAACAGACGTGACTAACATATGGCGTTGAATTGCCCAAGATGTCAGTCTGTTGTACAAATACAAAGCGAGAAGGAAGGTTATGAAGCTGAGCTTGTATGACACTACAGAGAAGTCTGCTTCTCCTCGGGCATTATGAGAATTTTCATACCGTAAATGCTTTCTTTTTTAAACACTTCACTGAGGCGTTTCTTGCTCAACAGCCATTAAAAATAGTTCTGATTTCTGTCACCGTTTTTCCATCCCCTGTCATAAGGCTGTTCAACAAATCAGCAGGGTTCATTTAACAGAGGAACACACCCTGTAAAAGAGCAAAAAATATGTCGAACAGAAGATTTAACCACCAGTTGACTTTTAATTTGTGCTTCAATGGCAGATACTGGTTTAGGTTTCAGTGTCAGATCCTGGAAACGACAAAGCAATCACCATCCCCCAAAACACAATTTTATACTTTGCAATTTACGTTAACACTGCTTTCAAATACTTTCTTCTAAATCCCCAGTCATTACTTTAGTTTTGTATGTATTAACCCAAAAAATGAGAAGTTGTTTTAAAAGATCTCAGTGCTATAATCATAAAAATTGAGATTCATCTGTATATTGTGCATTATGGATTTTATCAAACATTCACATTATACAATAAAATGTAGGTAACAAACTATTCCACCAAATCATTTATGCTAAATATTCACAATAACATTTTGGTTGTAGAATAATTTAATAATGATAAAAAAAACATGACAGAAAAATCTAACCTTATAACAAAAAACAATGATTCTCATGATATTCACAGTTATGCTGGTATGTACAGTGTAAAAAACTGTGTGGAAACCACTTGTGTTTGATTGGTTAAGTACCTCTCTGCTGCTCTCTGCAACAGAACCGGTTGGATATCATTTCAGTATATTAATGAGAGCAGAGAAACATTTTTGGTTCGTCGCGTGTTTCCTGTAAACAACGCTGCAACAGTCATTTCAGGTTTAACATACAAAATTGCAATGTCTGCAGGTGGCAGCTGAGTTTTCTAATGTAAAAATTTATTTCTACATACTTGTTTCATTTATGTCCAGATGGTATTATAAAACATAGATTTTATATATTTACTATGCAGAGTTACGTACACAGCTAAAGACAAATGCTAAAACCACAACAGGCTGAAACATGTAGAGCAATTTAGTTTACGAGGATTTCAATTATGGGTGGACGCAATGATGACTCACATAATTTCTGTATTTTGGTAGTTTTAAGAGCACTAGACAACATGCGATTGGAATGCTGTCTCCCGTGAAATCGTCAGTGCACACTCCACTGCGAGATATTGCTTGGAGAAATTACCCTTTCTGGATGCTAAAACCACAAACATAACAATATCTAGAAAGGAGAGGTATGCGTCATACAGTGCAGTACACAGGTTTGATTTTCCTTTAATTGCATAGCTTCTGAAGCAATCTACACTTCCATATAAAATTCACATACTCTGATATGTATGAACAGTTCTTTTGACTGGATGTTCATTCGCATATAATATGCACAACATATACATATATGCATCCTCAAAGGGCAAGATTTCGGAAGCTCTGCAGTCCCTCCTCTGGCCTTTGTGAGAACACAAAGAGTCAGTTTTAATCCATGTAATTATTCTGCAGTACTTGCTACTGCTACTTTCAATAGTAGCAAAAACATTTTTCTACGAGTTGACCTCCTACCCAGGGTTATTCTTCAGCTCAAATCTACTGTAGATGTTCTTGGTCTTCAGTTTGTTGTAGTGGTTGACCAGGTCAAGCTTACTGTGCCCTAGGGTCATCCTACCATTGTCATTTCGTGTTATTCGATGACCCATGAATTGCCCGTCTGGGGACAGCGGTGGAGGTGGGGGCGGCAGTGTTTGCTTGCTCTCAGGCTCCGTCTGGGACAGATCTGGCCCTCCGAAGGCCATGCTCTGAGGAGGAGACTTCTCCTTACCTGAGGCTGAAAAGAAATCAGATAGCTTGGTGAGGATGGGGATGGGTTGATTTCTGCTGTTCCTGCTGGCCACTTTAAGGTCCATTCCAGGTGGAGACCTAGGTGTACCGTGGTAGTTCGGTTTGTGATCGTAGATTCCCAGGCCCTGCAACTTTGACGTGGTTCCTCCGACATTAGCTGCAAAAGAATCAGGAGCTCCTGCTTTGTACCACTCTGTCTGGCCTGCTCCAGAGACGTTGTGGTCCAGTACCAGGCTCTGTCCAGGACTGTTTGTGGAGCCCCTTACTCCCTGGTTTTGGACAACTCTCCAGTCCGGACTTAGCTGCTTCTTTTCGTGCTCAAACTTGTTCATGGTGGTGGACATCCCAGGGGCCTTCTTGATGCTGGACACACTGCTACTAGACTGACTACTGGAGTTCTCCGAATAATCCCTCTCCCAGGGCATCTGCATGTCCATACCCATGCTAGGTGCCTGATTGGAGAGTGGGTAATAGGGAAGTCCCTCCTCTTCTGGGTCGTGGAAGTAACTGATGATCTCGGAGTCGGCGTAGAGGCAGCGGAACTCCCGGTCGAAGGTCTCGGAGACCCTCCCGGAAAAGTGCAGCACCATGTTGCTGTGGACCAGCGCTGACAGCCAGGTGAAGCTGCAGAAGATATGGCAGGCAGTCAGTGATGTCAGGCCATCACACTTTTGGAAAATGCGCATATCTAAAAGTGGGTGTGAGTAAATGGGTTCCACTCACACACAGGAGAGCGAACGGGGGAAAATTACTGTCACTTTCTCAGCAGGCTGCTTCTAAGCGGTCCTAAGGGTCCGAATGACTGACCGATCACAATAAGGTCTATCACACTGGACGTCCAAAACAAGTTCTCACGAACATGACCGCTTTGGATAAAATTTTTAATACAGAACCAGAGCACTGGTTTTGAAACCAGCACTTTCACATGAACAAGTCACCTTTGCCAACTCCCAGCCTGAGTCAATGCTGAACAGTTACTGCTCCACACCTAGCACTGTACTTGACACTCAAACATGACCCCACTGTATCCCGCTACTTACCTTCTCTATGACACTCTACTCCTAACTACCATATTTCCATAACCCTGTGTAACCCTCTGAAAGTACCTACACAGCAACTCTCATATTCACCTTCAGGCTCTCTATCTATCCATCTAAAATCATAATATTTATGTGCACCTGTACGTATCCAAGTGCATCCAACACCACCACCAGGAAAAGTTCCTTGTACATTACTGGCATGGGTTTGTGTAGTGAAAGTGAGTTAGCAATGTGGAATTATGTGTCAAGTTGATTAAAATTAAATTATAATGAAAGAGAACTGGATGTGAAAGGATTAATTAATAACATAAAAAGTTACTTACACAAATAAATTTTCATTGTAAATTATTTGCAAATATCTGGATGTTTGATAAATACATAATAATACTGATCAATTTAAATAGATGAAATACTTAATATTGGATATGCAATAATTTAGACAAATTGTGTGCATAACTATGACTTTAGGCATTGTATTAAATATAGTTTCTTTGACTTTTATTCTGTACTTTAGTGTTACTTAACAGATAAAAGACAAAAGAATTCATTAAATGCTGAACTGTTTGGTTCTCTCAGAAACGATTTTATTAAGTTTTTTGAAGCTGTTTTTTCATTTACCCTGGATTAGTTAAATACACTCCTTCGAAACAAAAACTTCTAAAGAATCGGTTCTCTGCCGGACACTTGAGGCGCCTCCGCAGACTGTCGCTGTTTGCCCTCACCCACAAGTTAAACCAGTGCTTACCCAGCTCCCTACCCTAAAATAAAACACCGTTCCCTGAACAAACAACGGACGCAGGCGGCTTCCGCTGACCTGCAAGAACCGGGACAAGAGAGACGCGCGGGCGCTGACAATACAGGTCATTAGACGCCAATGAAAGGAACCTTCCTGCACATAGTCTGGACAATTTCAGCTTCCTGGAGGGGACATTCCATGCAGTCTAGGATGCATTTATTATTAGACGACCAATAACATCATAGGCATATTGCTAAGAAATGCAAGCATGGAGCGCATGTTTATATATTTATACGTTTACATAAGTATTTATTTGCAGTTTTACCAATTTACTACCCAGTAAACAGATAAAAACCGCCTAAGTGCAGTACCAGGAACGTATAAGATGTACTGCACAGTCGCTGGGCTGATTTCGGCTGGCTGAGTCTGAATTTAACAAGCGCTCCGTGTCAACACAAAGGACAGATGAATGGCGGAGGGTGTTACAGCGATCGCTTTAGCTTTTAATTTCCCTCTGATTTGGCCCTTGTGTAGCTGCACCAAAGCGTGGCGCCTGTAACAAGATGCCCCCAATGGCATAACACACAAAAGCATGGCTCCATACCTATACGATCCTGCAATGACCTCCTCGCAGTCCACGATGAGGAACTTCTCCTGGACTTGCCCCGTGAACTTCTTCCCGGACTTGGTGCAGTACGTCTCTCCACACACACTGCGAATTCGCATGTTCTGGGAGGGAATTACAGCGTTAGGCTTATGATTGGGCAGGTTCGCTGTATTTACGGTGGCACTAATATCCAGTTTATTTGCGAATTATTATTTATTAATATTCTTTAGAAGCCCCAAACCCAACCACTGAACATAACATTACGAATCCCACAAATCCAAGCTAGGCAGTAGACTGCAGGGCTCTCCAGCTACGCAGGAACTGGGGGTTTCGTTACTCCGGCAGTCAGTAAATGTGCCTAAAC
Source organism: Petrocephalus zakoni (assembly GCA_026774425.1). NCBI lineage: Eukaryota > Metazoa > Chordata > Actinopteri > Osteoglossiformes > Mormyridae > Petrocephalus > Petrocephalus zakoni. Next base: position 5,121,766 of record JAODKN010000127.1, on the reverse strand, counting down.
TCACACTTTTCGATTAGCTGCACAATAACACGAAAGCATGCGTACGGTAAGGTGTGAATAGTTGACTTCCAGAGCTTTACACATCTCAATGAAGTAGTGCATGTTCTTCTCGTCCAGGAGTATATAGACGGGGACTCTGCGCTTCTCGGAAGCCTCCATCAGATCGCAGAACAAATCGACGTCGGTGAAAACATCCATCACCACCGCGATCACCTGCACACCAAAGGCAAGTCAACAGGCCGCATGTCAAACAGAACTTATCCACTGCGCTACATACCGGTGAATATGAAAACGCACCAAAAACGCACATATCAGAGTAGTTTTTACATATGAGTATAAGTTTCATGTGAGTGTATTTTAATATTTTTCATATGTATATGGAACATGCGGTCATATACCCCAATAATGGTAGCCAAGCATAGAGTTACATAATTAGGTTGCTAGTATTTTTTTGTGTTTTGAAACATGTGACGTGCCGATATGAAGATGATGATAATAATACTAATAATAATTAATAATAATAATATTATAATAATGTTACTTTGCCGATGTCCTCCCGAAGTCCCGCATACCTTCTTGGCTTTGCTTATAACTGAGCGAATGAGGTCTTTGACGTTGTGCGACTTGTCTCGCTGGAAGTAGATCTGCGTCTCCGAGGGTCCGTATCGCTCGGGCAGGCTTGGCCAGCCCAGTTCCAGCATGGGTGGCTCCTCGTCCGACATCATGGGGAAATAGGTGCCGGAGGTGAGCTCCGACGCCGCGTCCCCCTCCCCGATGTCCGACCCATTTCCGCACACAGGACTCGCCGGGCTGTTCTTGGCCACGTTCTCGGTAATGAATTTAATTTCCAAAGACGAAAGAAAGTTAAGCTCCCTCTCCACGGACAGGACACGCTGGTACTCCTTCTCCCCGGACTCCAGCAAGGCGTCCGTAGCCAGCCTGGCCGCTTCGTTGTGGCTCAGCTCCAGGGTCGATCCGTGCCTCCACGGGTTCTTCACTTCTTCCAGCCGGCTGGCGAGTTTGCCGAGCGGTTTTCGGCCGCTGTTCATCGGCCGCAGCGCCTCCGAGCTGATCATTTCGCCTGGAAAGTAACTATACGCCAGAAGAGTGAGAAACAACTTATTATATATACCCGTAATTCGTTTATTTCAGATTATCCGGCTAACAGCTATTCCATGTCATTGTTGTGACAGCAGTCCCTCGGGCTCCCGCTATTGTCAAAGTGACTCTTCTCTTTCACCGGTGCCCCGTCCTTGCACCCATACTCCACCCCCGCTGATGAGATCTGTCTCTCTTTACATTGGTGAAGAGCATGACCGCCTTCCTCGGAAGTATCCTCCTCTATAGCCGCATTTTCACCTGGAGTGCATGTTGTCCACCCCCCCCCCCCCCCCCAAAAAAAAGAAAAAGAAATCGGATCAAGAAATCACCATACAGACGAAGATCCCTAGCAGTATAATTCAATTCCGCACTATAAAAGTTCACCGAGTGCATTCTGAAGTTTTTTCTTTTTTTATTGCATGTATAAACGTCTCCCATTTCTGCATTCAGTACACTTGGGACAGATGTATTATATGCATTATACATGCGTGCATTGAAAAGTCCGTAAAAATAGGGTCCATTGTACCGTGTTAATATGAAGGAATTTTCCGTGTAAATTTTTCACAGGTGTTTTTACCCTTTAATTTGAATCAACGCGTTGCATTGTGGGACTGAGTACACATTTTTACAGTGTATAGCGTGTTATATTTTTGATTTGACTAACGCATAATTTAACAACTGGACACAAAACGCTTCTGAAATACTGGCTGGAGTCAACATACTGACACGCCAGTCGCTTAACCGGTGAGCACTTCCCATCCGGTAACCTAGCCATTGTTATAAAGAAAAGAAACCGGATTGAAAATGTACGGGTTTCCTCTAAGGAGCAATAATTGGTCCGTGTTTTCCTACACATTTCATCTCGCGATTCCCGTGATCCACATTTGATAATTTAAAAACATTTTTAAGTATTGTATTGCGTCGCTTCATGTGAAGATACAAGGATTGAAAATAAAAGTGTGCAACTAGGTTGTCCTTGAAATATTTGGCCCTTAACTACAAGGAAGTGTTCAAAAGATGAGACGTCGCCGGCAGTCTGCTTTGTAATAAGATTGTAAAGTTAGATTACATTACATTACAACAATATCTACGTTGTGAATTGACCGATCTCCCAATGGCTGTAGTGTTCATCAACACGTGTTTTTTGAATAGCAAATAAAGCGGTAATGGATGGCAGATTCCCAAGATGGATTTACATATTGCCTACATGTAAAAATGCCAATACATGCAAATACAACAATGACGAGGTCCTTAAAAGCTGAAACGAAGGTTTCAGAAAGAAAGTGCCCCAGTCGGGATCAGAATGCAGCTGGTGTGAAATGCACGAAAACTACTGTAAACTAAGTTGACGACTTGCGATGTGTAACACTAAAAACAGACGCCGTGGCAGGGAACAACCCAAAATGGGGTGCCACATTCACACACCATGTTTTTGGACTGTGAGGAGAAACTAGAGTGATCCTAATGATGACATAGGAAGAACATGCAGATTCCACACACATGAACCATGGCAGACGTATGTGGCCAGATCCAACAGGTGTAAGGCAACAGTGCTAATCACTGCACCACCATGTCACTCCTAGTTTTAGCTGTCAAATTTCAAACTCATATTTATTTAGGCCTATATTTATTACTCAGATATGTAATAATGCATTTTTTGAAAGTAAGCTAAAAGAACAGCAAGAACAAAAATAACAAATATATATACGTATGATAAGACAAGGAAAAGCTACGAATTTGATATCATATTCTACAAAATGGATCATTAACGGACTTTAAGTGTTCCTCACAGTGGCTTTTTTCTAGAAGACTTTTAAATTAACTAAACATTTGCGATACACAGCAAAAAGTGCCAGACACACACAGTATATATAGACAGAGTAAGGTATTGGGAGGTGGGGAGGTGACTGCAAAATAAATTTGGGGGGTACAAGGGCCCCTGTTCCTAAGCCCCTGCATATATTTTTACAGGGCCATATATACTGTATGAGTGGGTGAGTAAACATCATCGCCTCTGAAACGCACTCTGGGTGTTAATTCTCTGTTAAGACTTGAAAGTCAAGTTTAACTGGAATAGTTGCCACATTTCAGGTCAGAGTAAACACTAAGAGCCTATGTTTGACGACACCACACATTTGACAGGTTTAGGTATCAGGGTAGTGAAATACTGGACGGTGAGGCATTTATCCTTAATAGCTATTATGTAAAAAAAGCTGTCTGTGGAAGAATCCAATGTTTTGTCCTATAAAAAAAAACCCACATAAAATAAATGTAAAATTATGTTTCACTAAACACGCCAAGCTGGTTTTACAATAATAATGGAAGTGACTTTAGTATTAACATTGGATGTTTGCCTGAATTAACACTGAGCACAGGTAACAATGCAAAATATGTTTTTTTTTTGCAAAGCACTTCAGATTTCATTTTCATTTTTTTTTCCATGTCCTTAAATCAATTAATTAAAAAAATGATAGCCTCACTGAATTAGATACCCAGCTGTTTAAATAACCAGGAAATAGTTTGGCAGCAATGTCTGAGAAGCTAATACCCATGTGCTTAAACAGTCTCTTCTGTGCTGTTGATAAATGACAGACAGTCCCTCCAGCAAGGGATGGTGCAAGTCAGGGCTGCAGTTTATGATGAAAATGAGAGTCACTCCAGCTTGCCCAGGCAAGTGCAGATACCAGTCTTTGAGAAGCGGAATTAAGAACATTAGAGAAAAGTAATTACCAGTAGTGAGAAAGACTGTGCTGAGGGGTTTGTAGGGGGATTTATTTCTTAAATGTTTGCATGTGATCTGTGAAAGCCTATGAATAGGAGACGGGCTGTTCAGACGACGGGTGAGTAGGAAACTTCAGGTGGAGGTGGCCTGCATTTGAATGCAAATGTCCTACAATACTCTCTCCGTGTTTCTGGTGATAGACTTTGGGTCATTGTAGGCCTGACTAACTCTGCAGTTCTCGAAAACGAATGACAGTTCCAGCCGACATGTCCTTTCCTGCAGGTGATATACATCTCAAATACCTCTTTGACACATTCCTACCGATTGTATAAGCCACCCTATAAGTAAGTAAATATCAAACAGATATTATTTTTGGGAGTATGCAGGATTGTGATCCTGAGCCAAAATGATGAAATACAGGTGGGGGAATGAGAGGTGAAGGAATAATTGATTTACAGAGTCCTTTGAAGGAACATGGAAAAGGGTTATGTTTGAACTTGGTTCAGCAAGGTAAATGTGTAATCTCTTCATTGTTAAATAAAACACGTAGCCTCATTTAGAGTGAAATCCATCTATATTCTAGACAATTTTGCTGGTCAGGGTCATGGGGTGGCCTGAAGCCGAACTCAGGCAGCCCAGGGCATATGGCTGGGTTGCACTCTGGATGGGACGCCAGTAACAGGGTGCATACCCATGCACAATGCAATTTTTAAGATATCAGTTAGCTTCACTGCAAGTCTGCAGACTACTAGGGTAAAATAATTTGTACTTGGTAGTTTCACGCAATCCCCAAAGAGTGTCCACAACTAAACGTATATTCACTTTTCTATAGGGACACGAATCCATGAGATGACTGATGATTAGAAATTGTGCCAGGAGAGACACTGAATATTAATGTGATTATGCTGACATAGCGATACCATTAGCAGGCTAATTAGTGAGTACATTGATAGACAAAAGCCAAATAAAAATGCCTGGTGTGAAAGAACAAACATCATATTTCATATAATTAACCACATATATATGAAATAAGTTTCTTTTCAAGATGTCACTTCCATTTAACATGCAGGTCATCATCTGGTCATAAACAACAGAAGCATTTTTGGGGATGAGCTTTGATGCAAGTACCGGTATGCGGAATTAAAAACAAGTCCAATATAAATACAAGCTAAAAGTATTACACATTAAAGCTCACCTTGCCCTTTGAAAGATTTTACAATTAGGGTTGATGGAGCCTTAACAGACCTGAGTTTACGGTACGCGATGACACTACACGTTAAACGTGACAATTTGTGTTTGGAATGTCCATAGTTACACAGAAATGCATTAAACTTTTGGATTCTACAGAGATTACTCAAGGTTCCTACTAAATTTATACATAATAATTATAACATACATGACTTCTTTATAACACTAAACTGGAATTTTGGATGGGTTTCTCCATGTTTAGTCCAGGTCTAGGCTTAATCCTTGTCCAGGAAACCAGCTGTATATGTTTAACATGAAGAGGTGTAAAACTGAGCTGTTTGTACACAGAGCAGACACCTGAATTCGAACCCACAACCCTGGAGGTGTCAGGCCATGCTGCCACGCCATGATGTACAGGAATTTATTTTCATCCCTCCCTTCTCATGTATCAATTTCTGGTTGTTATTTTTTTTTTATTTCTTTTGATGTCATAACAGATCTTAAGTTCCTGTTTATCCGGCTGCCTCTCTTGCCAAAGGAATGTCAGCGAGTGATTGGGATTGTGTTTGCACCACCTCACCCTGCCAACTGATGACTGTACGAGAAAACACAGCTCAAACGGCATCACCGAGTTTGCTTACGTCACGGTGGCGGTGGGTCGCATCAGCAGCAGCGATTCATCAGCACGCGGAGAGGGAGGAGGTGGAGCGAGTCATGGAGCAATGCGAGGATGCCCTGCCACTTAAAGTGGACAAAGCAAAGGAGATGGCCGTGGACTTCGGAAAGGCACATGCTGGCCAGGAGATGCTGCTTTGGTATGCATCTGGCAGATAGCCCCACATGCACCTTCAACACCATCTCCTTGGCCAAGAAGGTCCAGCAGCATCCTCACTTCCTGTGGCAGCTGAGGAGGGTAAGTCTTCCTGGCATCATCTCCATGTTGTACAGGAGCCCCACTGAGACTGCCCTAAGCTGCTGTATCACCATCTCAATGCAATTTATTTTCATATTACAGTGTTGCCCTAAGACACTTGTCAAGAGTGAGTAGCAATCCATTACTACGTTGTTTATACAAAATGGTGTATAATACAAGGAAAGGGAGAGAGAGAAAACCAGAAGGCAAGGAATCGAAAACTCCAGAGTACGGACGGAAGAAAAGGATCCTCTGGAGGCCCAAGGTCGACTTGCTGCCCCACGGGCCCGCCCCCCCCCCCCCCCCCCCCCCCCCCCCAGGCGGTCGCGCCGCGGAGAGGGCAGTCGGTTATTATAGAGAGTTGGGAAAAAGAGGGGGT